>CM063711.1:5733552-6986052 GCA_032441835.1 Slavum lentiscoides | reverse complement strand
GAGAAAATTATTATATTATTCACGGGCGCGTTGTTTCGTTTTTAATTGTTTTTATAATATATTATTAAACAACGTGCCGCAGTCGATTTAAAAAAAAAAATAAAATTTGATTCGCTATATTAACGCAATTCGTTTGCTGTTTTTTTTTTTTTTTTTTCTAACTTTATTATCGTAATATTCGTCTGGTTCCTTTTTTATTTTCGATGTGTAAACATCTGTCACGGTGGTATACGTGGGTAAATCTCGCGCGAAAACGTGTAAGCTGCTGTAGTCATGACAACAAATAATAATATTTATTGATATTAATTCATTTACACGCGATATTAATAATATTGATTAATTTATAATAATAATTTAATTTTTAATTAATATCGATCAATTTCGGTTTATAATTTTAAAATAGAAAAGTAAGATTCTCATTTGGTTTTTACTAGATTATATTTCGTTTGATAAGATGCAAACATATGATAACTGATAACATATTATTATGATATATAATGATAACATATTGTGGTATAATATAATGGACGAGCGTAGCGAGCAATTTTTTTTTTTTTTTTTTGGTTTAGCGGTCCTTTAAAATAATTCGCACGGTAGGCCTTTTTTAACCAGCCCGACGATGAATATATAGGTACCGTCATTTAAATGTTTAGATTTTTTTATAATGCGTATTTTAGTGATCGTTCATATTTTACGGGTATATTTAGTGATTTTTTTTTACCGCCTAAATGCCTGAGTTTTTTAAGGTTTTTTGGGGGGCATGAAGTCCCTAGCCCTACGAATAATACACGAAAATATTATACAGGTGTTATATTATCACGACGTATACACACATAGCGTCGATCGTGGTACCATCTATAGTATAGAGCTATATACGTGTTTCGTATATACGCGATGGATACAAGAGAGACGTGAATATAATATATACAGCGTGGAAAACAATTTTCAATGGGTCAAAAACCTCCCGTAAATAACGCCGCGGCCTTGATCATTTATATTTAGTTCGTGTTATTTTTATTATATTCCTTTTTTTTTTTTTTTTTTATCACTTCACTTTACTATAACTAGCGTAACTGGTACGTTTTTCATTTTTCTTTGTCGGTGCACGTGTATAGAGACCGTTCTCGTATTATTCTGCGTTTCTATACAACGATTTATCAAAAATTACACGTGATACGTACTACACACAAAGGTGTATAAAAAAAATTATGTTTCGTGAGTCTTCGGGTTCGTTTGCCGAATCGGAAGGGAAAAAACTGTACTACGCGTTTTCGTCGTTTACAACAATATTTTTTTTTAACGACGCGTTATTATTCGACATACACAATTATATCGTATTTCGCGTGCAGCGTTTTTTTTTGTTTTTTTTTCCAAACATTTTTCATTTTTAGATTCTGAACGGAGCGAGAAAGGTTTTACACTGTAATGATGTGTTTTTTTTTTTTGTATACCCAAAAATTCTACCGGAAAGAGTGCTCCGCGATCTGATTCGTAAATCGCATCTAGTCTTCGGCACTTTAGCGAGAGGTCGTTTTTCGATTTTTTTTTTTTAATTTCTCTTAATCAATATAAATAGCGCAACAACGAAAGCACCGTATAGTAGTGGAAAGTCTAACGAACGTGTGTAGAAAATTTCAACACTTTTGTCGGTCATTTCAGTCTCGAGTCATTCAATCAGTTACGTATAGAGTGTGTTGTTCACGCATGTCGTTTTCCGCTATCAACGCTGGACAACAATGAGGAGTAAAATGTCAACTACGTTTGGGGAAGAAGTGCATTATATTAGGTCCACCTAGCGAGCTGTTACCTGAGGACCCAGCAAGAAGACAGGGAATCCTGACTTATGCGGGGCGTAACAGACGAGCATTCAGCCGAATGATGGAAGACGTTATGGTGACGAAGGAGGCTGAAGATATGGAAAGACAAGATGTGCTTGATAACTAACGTGTAAGCACGTATTGTACGACAACCGGCAAAAACCCAGGGATAGAACTCTCTATGATTGTACCAAGTATTCATAAACTGTAACGTCATTTATTCGTAATAAACGATACGAACACGGATGCCCACCCGTTCTCGCGTTTTCAAAAAAAAGGGTGTGTTGTTCATGGGATGCCTTGTACGATTTTGCTACGCGGGACAAAGAAGTGGCAATACCATTTTGTGTTCGACTTCAAAAATCATCTGTAGAAACACATTCTGTGATACAGCAAGCGCATTTGAGATATTATAATCTCGTATTATAACACGCACGTGGTGGGGAAACGGTTTCGAAATCGTCGAGAATCGATGAAAGAAGTTTGAGACCATCTACTACAGGTATTCGTGACGAAAATGTTACAAAGGCGCAGCAACTTGCGCTGCTGCTCGAACGACCTCATCTTTGGACAATAACAGAAGAGCAAAACATCAATGGAAAGACACACGCGTCTTTCTTGCACTCTAAATTTCGTTGAAACTGCCTGAAAGGGATCCGAATTTATCAAATACAATATTGTAACGGACGATGAAAGTATATAGGCGTTTCACGTATGACCCTTCATAACCAAACGGGGAAAAAAAGACCTTTAAGAAGTCGAACACAAAATTTTATCGCACTTCTTTGTCCCACGTTGCAAGCTCGTCACACCAACCCCTCACACAACCCATTCGCCATAAAAAAGACAATAAAATAAGTGTACAAAACATAAGTAAGTAGAAATAAAACGTATTATTAAAACCGATACGCAGTACAAATATTATGACGTAATATATTTGGATTATTTAAAGTATTAATTTCCGTCCTTCTGCAATTAAAATCTTGAACTCTTCAATTACTCTATCATAATTGATTGAATTATTCACCTTTCGTTCAACAAACATGCATAATTACGCGTAATTAACAATAAGAATCCTTTTATACTTCGTAGTCACTAGTCTACCGCAGAAAAAAAGGGAAGTTTTAACAAATAAGTTGGTATATATAAACATCACAGAGGCACAACTGACTGACTGATACCTTACTGTCCGGGGGACAGAACGCCAGTCACGACAATTTTTATGATAAAATTGATAAAAAAAATTTCTGATTTTCCAAAAAAAAGATTTATTATCTCTTCTTACCTATGTACCTAATACCTACCTAAAAAAAAAGTGTCAGGTGTATATGCCCGTCGAAATTTGGTACCATAAGGTGATGCCATAAAATTCGAAGGTGCGCGGTTTTTCTAACTAAGCGATTGTCTGTCTCTTCTACATGATCGTCCGTACTCCACTCGTACGACACAAGAGTTCTGGACCTCATTCGATCTGCAGGTTGTTACAGACTATACCTCTCAAAGTCTCCCCCCCCCTCGACCGCGCACTTTGCGTCTCCATCAATTCTTCACGAAACCGAAGAAACGTCTGAATGGAAACCCCCTAGTACCGTGTAAAATTGATTGAAATTAAATGGATGGACCGATCGAATGGTTTTGTCAAGTCAACGACGTTATTGCGCGACGGAAGGAAAGTACCGGAAAACAATCCATCTCTATATTATACGCGCACCGCAGTACGTCTACAATTACGTGAAATAATATCGGTTTTTATCACTTAACGGTTATTATATGGTATACGCTATAATCGGCGCGGAAAATACATAATAAATTCGTGTACCAAGTGTCCGTTATTTTCTCGGAGAGTACTTTCTCGGGATGTATCGACGGCACATTTTTTTTTTTTTTTTGTAATCTCATCATAAACTTAATAGATTCAATCGATTACAATGAACGTAACATTTAGTTACTGAGGCTTTCCGTCGTTTCCAACACCGTTCCTCGTTCTCGCATTCGCCGCAAACCAACGCGCGTCTTTCACGCTGTCCGTTTTTTGACCAAATTTTTTACAGTACTAGATGTGATTTGAATCATCTGATTGTACAAATTTGATCAGAAACACTTAGGTTTTGTTTCGAAATTTCATCCCACGAATAAAAAAAAAGGCCAAAGGGGAGGGATTCCACACCCATATCCCCACTCATGATTACACCACTGCAGTGTAACCCAACTGGTTTTACTCCGCACGGAACCTTTTCAGGAACTCGAACGCATTTAGGAACGCCAATTTTTTTCCCCCATAATCATAGTAACGCAGGCATATTTTTTGTACACTCAAGTGAGTGGGCAGTTCTACACCTCCGGCACAAAAACTAGTGTCGTTAATAAGGAAAATAAACAGCGAGGACGGTTTTCAAAGTTTCTATGTGTCTAGTATTTCTATCTAGTTATTTTACGATAACACGAGGAGGCGTCCGAACGAGAATAGTGCCGACTCTCGTTCATAACTCGCATTGTAGTCCAAAACAAAAATGTTTCTCACGGAGCCCTTGGCCCCGACCTCACGGAACCTTTGTGTTCCGCGGAACACCAGTTGCGAAACACTGAATTCGAATAAAAATATTAATTACAAACGGATTAGCGTAACGTTATCAATATTATTATACGAGCGTCTGGCGACAAAATTATTGAATCGCTTTAGTTTTTTTACTGTTGAATAACATAATAATTATTTTTAATTCTAGTCCATCGTGACATTCGACAGTTCTCATATTCCGCCGAACAGACCTACCGTATCGATAAAAAAAATAATAATAATGACGATAATTTATAGGTCAATTAATAATTTAAAAAAATAAATAAATAAAATCTCACGAGATTCGCGCGGTAAAACGAAAAACAAACGCGCGTTTTTAACCGGGTAAATATATCATATTTTTCGGTTGAAATCATTTTCGGTATTATTTTTTAACCTAATGCATAATCATTTTATCGGGCCGACTCGAGCCGATCTCTGTCCGCCTTTACCTACTGCTCGTTCGTGGGGTGGATTCGAAATCCGGCCCGTTATAATGGTAAACATTCGTGTAGCTATAGTATAGTTCGGATGGACAAGACGTGATCTACAGAGAGATATTTCTTTGTTTGTGGATTTGATACACGCAATTACTGGGCCGACTGACGACGAAAGTCGTCCCCGCCGCCGCCGCGTCGTAACGAATAGTCGAGTCGGGTGGAAAAAAAAAAATAATAATAATAATAAAAAAATACGCTCACGGTATGATTCAAGGTTACGGTGTGCGACAACCCGGGACGGATCTTGGCCTTTCTACCATTAAAATAAAAATATAATCTTTTTTCTTCTTTCGTTCTGCTACGAAAACACAGCGCACTGGAATACACGCGCGCGCCCGCGCACACAACGAACGGATTTTTTTTTTAATTTTTTTTTTTTTTAATATAAAAGTATTTGAAATTCAATTGGTTAAAACACCACCACCGTCGTCGTCAGATCGTTACACAGGCCGGTCGCGCATATATTATACATAACACCGACGGACACGCGCTTGTCTGCAGGTCGCACACGTAAGGCGCGAGCGAGGCGTTTGAAATAATACAATTATTATACGTAGGTACTGCGGAGCGTGCAAAAAACACTGTAAAAACATATTTTCGTCATAAACGAACGGGAACGGTCCAAAAAAAAATATATATATATATATACTGAAAATCAAATACTGCAAGCAACTACTCGTGAATGTTTACGTGGATTTGAGGCATGCACTCTACACAACGGAGGGACTTTCGAACAATTTATTTAATAATTTATGTTTGTAATTTCTGTAAATTAAATTGTGAATAAAAATGTATGGTATTGTTAAAAAAAAAAAAAAAATAGAAATTTAGAATTTTGTTTCCTGAAAATACATGTTTAAATTATGTTATTTCATAATGTGTAACAATAAAATTAAATAATAATTCATAAATAGTGAATAATTTATTACTTTAATAATAATAATAATAATAATAATAATTTTGATTGCATCACGGTGTTTAGAAAGAAATAATACGTACAATTAAAAAAAATATATATATATTCAAATTTAATAAGATTTTTTTTTTAAATTATACCTGTAGCTCTAATTTAGCCAATTTTGAGTTTACAACACAAGTTTATACATCAAAATTACTTGAAAAAAATCGATTAATCTGAAAATGATATTTAAAATAGGGGTTGCCATTAAAAAAAAAATGAAGTTTTGTCGCGCATGCGCAAAATACATGAGTTAAAAATTTTTTAAGTCATAGGAATTTATGATCCATTAGTCTGGTTTAATGTCACACAAACAGAATTGAAAAATATTTACAGGGTAATGAGTGATAAAGTGTACCCTGTTTCTTGGGACACATTGTATATACGACAGTTCTTTAAATCGTATTTTAATTGCGAGAAATCATGACCACTATAGGGTGTCCCTTATTTAGTAATAGATAATTCTTTTTTTTTTTTTTTTTTTGCATTTTTGTTGGTCTCGCCCCCTAAACTTGTATATACGCATAAATAAATTAGCTACAAATAGTTTCGAATAAAACTGTTGAGGTTAACCCGTGCCGACTTGAATTTGAAATTTTAGTACGTTAATTCTTCCGTAATCCGTTGATACATTTTACTTTTTTATGAATATCTCGTTTACAAATGTGAAAATTGAAATTCGTCAAATACATATTTTAAATATAATTAAATTCCCTGTACATAATTTTTCTTATTTCTAATATTATTTACAAGATAGATTGACTTTAATGTATAAAATACCGTTTTTTAAAATATTTTTTATACATTATAAATTACTACACGTTCATTAAAATGGTTTTTTCAACGTTTCCTTTTCACAATCTGGGTATAGTCTTCTACATTGTTGGACACGGCGTAAGAGCAACTCGGACTTCTCATCGCCTTTGGTCAAACTTCCATGAAAATCTTTTGATTTCATGCAGCAGAATTTTTTATTTTATTTTTTGGTTCAATGTCGTCGGTTTTCAACGTCTCATTCGCCTCGGAGCCTAAAATTAACGTAATATTTTTCAAATAAAAAGATGAAATGCGTAGTGAAATTCTTGGTGTCATTCAACAGTGTTTTTTTCAATTCTCACCTGAAACTCATATCATTCAAACTAAAACGATTAAAACGCGTTATACATTTACCTGACCTAATGTTCGAAATAATTGTTTTTTTTTTTTCTAATAATATCAATCGGTTTTTCTTAACGAACTTTTCGGTTTCTTTAAAGCGATATATTTTCACGGTAGGTTTAGAAAACGTAGCAAAAGGAATGCGCATTAAAATATTACGTAGTCAATTCACAAACGGACATTTCGGAAAGCGAAACGAGACGACTCGAATTCGGCAATATTGTACCATTGGGAAAAAAAATTACACACGTTTAAATAGCTCGAAGCGGAGAGCCGAAAATAAACACACAATGACCCGATAAAAGAATATTTCAAAGTTATTTGCGAAGCGAACGAAAATAAGATTCTACTACGCAGCGGTGCCGAGATCTGCAGCGTTCGCTTACGGTGGTGAAAAACAAACTTTGTAAAAAATCCAAAGGATTAATAACGGTGAGGTCGTGGAACGCGAAGAGATTGCACAAAGGCATCAATTAATTGGTATCCGACATACCGAGAGACAGACCCTGAGAATCGTTTGAAGGGTAAAGTAAAAGAAGACACGGAACGACCGTGCGGACAACAAACTGTGGAAAAGATTCAGTGTACAGAGAGGAATCTTGTAGGGTTTTTGTAAGAGTCGCAAAGGCTCTTGACGAGCCGCGTAGACCGATAACGAGAAGAAGACACTGTTCCGAGTAATAACGACGTATGATTTTCATATAGCATATAATATACGCGTGTATATAATTACGCGAGCGTCTCTCAGACTGTGCTCTGCGGAGATTCTTCTTTGCACGTAGACCGAATCGAATTTTCAAAACGAACGAAACACCGTTTAAACTGCTTTTTTTCTTCTTCTTCTTTTAAATTGCCTCGTAAAACGCACGGAAATCATCAAAATTATTATAATTATTATTATTATTATTATTATTATTACTGTTTACGTTTATAGCACGTGTTCACCGTGTGAAACGGAATACGATACACCAAGGTAATTAACGAACTATAAGTAACCGTATTATATTATTATATTATCGTAAATATACAACGTAGGTACGCAGAGGAGGAGTTTAAAGTTTTGGTAGAGGAACCGGAGCGAAGGGTTAATAACTCGAAATGCAACGAACCATTATATCATTACGATATCAAAACGCACCTGTATACTCAAACTCGTCCGTACAATAATCCTTTGTGTGACCTGCAAACGTCAACCGCCTCCTTCTCCTCCGCGTCCAAACCAGTGTAATATATCGCGTGTTATTATAATAATACGCGCAGCAGTGGCTAAAATAACGGGTTCGACGAATCACGTCCGGAAAATAAAACGTTAAAATGCGTACAGCTATGAGCGAATATTGCGTCCCTGTATGAGATTCAGCCCGTTATCATTCGATAAGCAAAATAATATGTTTTAGCTCCGTCGTCGTAGTAGTCGTCTTAGAAATTTAGAAGCAATGGCGGCGAAAAACACGTTTTGAAAAAAAAAATAAACATTTTATCAGTGATAAATATTTTCCGATTCGACAATGAATTGACTATAGATTGCTAGAACCTCAAAGCCGTTACAATTAAAACGTTTACCTATCGAATAATTTTATTATATATATATATATATATATATATATTTTATATTATCATGCTCCCTTATTTAAAAGAAAAAAAATGTATTTTATATTTTATTCCAAGATTGCTCGTTATAAAGAGAGACGAACATTGTGATAACGACCATAACATAATGGTTTATGTACTAAAAAGCATGAAAATACGCGTTTAAAACAGTTGAAATATAAATGTATAGCATTATGCGATTAAATATGTACACTTATAGAAATCTGTCTGCATTATACAGGTAATAGCGAAAAAATTGTGAGCAATTAATTTCAATTGAAATTAAAATAATTTCTTATATATAACTAAAATTAAAAATATTTACATAATATGTAAATACATTATTAATATTTATATATATTATATATTATATAACATTACGTGTGACGGATTTTTGACAATCGCACCCGCAGGCGATACCACAAAATCGATAATTATTTGTCACGAACCGTGTTCAAAACATTCGTTACCCTCATGACGTGTACGCAACAGTAAATAAAATACACGATATTTATAATGAAAATAACACTTTAGTAATAAACCCCCCATGATTTTTATCAAAATAATTGCCGACTGAAAGGCTAATATTGCCGAATGAGGGGGGGGGGGTTGAGGTGACAACCTTCGGTTCGTCCCTGTAATCAGACTACTGTTTGATGTCTTCACATCGAATAGTTAACGTGCCATCTGCAAGTGACTATGATCTAACCATAAAATTATGCTACGATAAAAAAAAAATAAAAATTCGCCATAATGTGTGATTTTTAGCATAAACCTAAATATATATATATATATATTAAAACTGCCGTTATTTGCCGATTAAACTGCACGCAGAAGAGAGTCACCGTTTGTTGTTTTGACGAAATAATTGATGAATATTATTATCTTTGAATCATAGGAAACTAGATTTTGTACATATATATATATATATATATCAATTATTCATAGTTTCCTTATGAATTTCGTAATAAACACTTTAAAGGCTTGTCGTGTTAAATATCTACCTACAAGAATCAATAAAATTATGATTAAATAATATATATATATATATATACAGGGACATACTCAAGGAGGGGTTCATGGAAACTGAACCCCCCCCCCATGACCTCACTAACCAATGTAGTTTTGTGCGTTCGTGCTTATATAAATAATATAATTCACAGGAACAATTTTCTAAAAAAAAAAAGGAAAAAATTAAACAGATATTTTTTTTACAATCTATATTCAATTTTATTTCAACAAAATTTTCAACCCCCCATTGAAAATTCCTGAGTACGCCTCTGTATGTATATATATATATATATAAACTCGTATAAACGTACCCTGTATTTCGTGACGGAATAATTTTTTTTTTTTTTTATAAAACAGACAGAAGGGAACATCACTGTTCGCGGGGCGTGCTGCTCATATCGAACCGATCGTTTAAAAATAATGGCCAAGAGTTTTGAACGATAAAATTTTTTAATGTAAAACCTCGATCGCGTTTGCCGCGTATAAAACGTTTGCTGGTGACTTGAAACAAACGTCTCGCAATAACCGCGCACGACATTGTCGACGTTTATTGCCCGGTTAAACGCGACTGTGGTTTTGCATTTCGCGTGAACCCGACGATTTCGGTTTTATTCCAGACTTAACATTATATCGACGATAATATTATAATATCACGTAATATTAATACGTCCGCGATGCACGAACAAACCTGTATTCGTATATTACGCGTGTTCGGCAAAATAAATCGACAAAACAAATATAATATAACCATATTCGACTATGGGCGTTATTACTGTTAGGGCCCGGATGTTTATGCCCTAAAAAAACCTATAATAATGCCCTAAAAAAAAAATGAATTTATGACCCCAAAAAAAAAAACACTAAAAATTCTCTAAAAACACACGAAAATGTCATTAAAAAATTTAATTTATAATCTATAAATGCCTTTAAAATTGATAAAATTATTTAAAATTATTTATTATTATTATTATTATTATTATTATTATTATTATTATTATTATTATTATTATTATTTTCTTAATTACAATAATTATTATACGAAATAAAAAGTATAAAATAATTAGTAAAATAATAATAATAATATAGTAAACTCGTAGTTTTTCTGACGGTTATTAAAAAAAAAAAATTACAAATGACCTAAAGTTGCAAAAAATGACGTTAAAATATTAAAAACTCCATAAAAAAAAAATTTTAAAAGCCAAAAAAAAAAAGTAAAATAAAAATTAGTTATTTAGATTATTCGTATGATATTAAATCAAATTTTTAGCCTGGAAAGCATCGCGAAAACTAAAATAACTTTATAAAAAAAAAAAAATCCCGAATATATTCCGAATATATTACTGGAATAATTACACGGAAGAGATGTAAACAACATGTGAGACGTCCTATTTTATTTGAATTATTACAATTAGTTATAGGATACATGTAGTTTAATTTTTAACTACGTTAATTATCGTTAAAACGACGATATATTTTTTCCAGTGGTTTTATGAAGACAAATTTTTGTGCAAAAAAAAAATAACCGATACTTCTAATGATAATAATTTGTATTTTAAGTAAATGTTGTATATTTTTTTACAAAATACACATAACATTAAATTGTAACTGTATTTAATTTCAGTATAAATGAGAATATTTTTAAAAGAGTAGTAGTGAATATTACAATACTAATTTTAATTCATTAAAAAAAAAAAAAAAAAATGTTTAAAAAATACAATCGACTGAAACTTATTGATAAAGGTATAATAAAGGTAACTATTAAGAATATATCAAAAGATATGCCCAAATTGATTTTTTTTTTTGATATAATAATTTTAAAAATATGTTTTTTTTTAAATTTCATTTGGTTTTCGACTTTAAAACGAGTAAAACTATTTTTAAACACATACCTATAATTCACTCGTTGCAAGTATTACGCGTATAAACGATGCCTCTCGTTATACAATCAATTTTAACGTTTTCTTACGTTTCCAGTACATATTTTAAAAAATTTCGATTTCTTTTTAATTTTATAATAACAGATAGGTATACTCGACACATATTGACGATATCCGTTAGACATTGCCTTAACGCTTTACCATTTATTGAATAATATTGTTATAATCAGCTGCCGCACCGAAGGCTCACGTAAAACCGCAATAATAATTAAACGTTTTATCTCTTTTCTTCCACCCAACTCGTGTGTACAATCATCAAATGTTGTATGTCATTTAACCGTGCAGAAAATAAATAAAAAAATTTTTTTTTAAAATACTCGTCAACACGTTAAAGTGTTTAGAAAATAAATATAAATAGGAGTGAAAAAAAAAAAAAAAAGAAAAAAGTGGGCGAATATTATACGTGGCGTGTACGGTAATATACGAGATATTGAGGATTGCAAAAAAAAAAAACGAAATGGTTTCCGCGAACAACCAACGGCGAACATTTGACGTCACCACCCTTTTTCTTTTAAAGAGGCAGGGACCGAAGTTCCAGTGAGATCGCGGTCCGTCCCGAAGGGACGACTGACTTGCGCACAAACAATAAAGCGCAGCATCCCGGTCCGGTCACCGCCCCATTCGTCGGAATATACGATGAAGAAAATGGCGTTCGAAATGCCATACCGCGCGTGTAATAATATAACGCGGTATTGTGTCCGGACCGCAACGAAATTTTTTCTTTTTCTTTTTTTTGATCTTGATTTCAAGATCTTCATCTTGACCGTCAACGACTGATTATTTAAATAAAAATCAAAAAAAAAATCGCGCTCGCAGATTAATAAATTATATCTATTGAACACAATCGGAAACCGCGGTAAAATGCGTTTTGCGTGTATAATCACTCGCAACGATTGAGATCAGTGGAAATAATTTTTGTTTGAACCTATTCTCTCCTCCAGCACCACTAAATAAAATCGTGGCCGCGTGCCTGAGCAGAAAATGCGAATCAATTGTTTTCAGATGACACACGTTTTAAAACACTTTTAAATTTCGGAGATCGGTTCAGATAGATTTTTTTTATTAATTTTTTTTTCCTCATTAAATTTGTATAAATAAAAATTCTTTTCGTAGTCATAACTCGTAACAATGCACAAAGTATTATTTGTTTGGTAAAAAAAAAGTTATTAAAAAAAAATAAAAAGATTTTATTATTATAATTATTATTACTTCGCTGCATCTTAAGATTAAACACTTTATATATTATTGAGAAATATTCGTATATTTTAAAAATCAATTCGTGTGAATTCCCATAGAAATATATTACTTATGCGGACGCCGTATACCTACAAATTTTCCAATAAAAAAAAAAAACTCGCCTTAGCATTTCTCTATTTTTTTTGTCACCGTTTTCCGATAAACTGATTTTCTTTTTCTTAATATTAATAGTTATTTTAAAATTTCCAAAAAAAAAAAAATTGTTTTATTAACGACTCGTAAAATATGTAAACATGATGCATATGTAAAAAATGCGTCAGATAGAACGCTATAGACAATGTTATTAGCTATCATTCACTTTTCGTTTCTTCTTTCTACAGTAGACTTTCAAGTTGATGAAAATAAGAAATGCGCAAATAATATTTTCAAAAATATCGCATTATTTTATTGCTCGTGATATTCGTACGTACCAGCGCGTTCTCTCAGTGGTTCTTTACCGTGTGTGCTGGCATTCCTCTTAATATGTGTTGAAATTCTAAATTCGACCCGAATATTACAAATTAAAGAAACGTGCCGCGTGATTTTTACTCGTTAAACAAACGGTGTAGCCTTAAGGAAGCTTGTATAATAATATTAAAGTCATAGTAGTGGACTTTTGAAAATCAATAGTTGACGTACCCGAGCAGTTACGACGAACACAAAGGACGGGCGTACAAAAATATAAAGAAAAAAGGGTAGCGAGCGTGTTTTGGATGTCGTTCAAGTGGATTATACTTATTATATAAACTTCTAAAAGTTGTTTTATAACTGTTGTTATTTTCCTATAAATTTGAAAGCAATGCGATAAATCGTCGCATTTCCATAAAACGATTCTTAACGAAGCTTCGGTATAATATATTTTATCGGAAAATTTAAAACGGTAATATAAAAAAAAAAAAAAAATTGTGTTACTTGGGATTGTCAAGATTTATTAAAATAATATAGTTGAAGTAAAGCAATATGAGGCCAATGTTTTAACAATACGTTCAGCCCATGAAACCAAAATGAATTTTAATAATCAAATAGATCAACATTAAAAATAATTGTTATATAAACAGCGCAAAACTGGAAGAAAATTCTTAACAGTGCAAAGTTACATGTCCGGCGTAAATTTCAACACTCCAGGACCATTGTTTTGGTAGCATTTTGTGTCGCGTTCAAAAAAAAAACTATTGTGAAAATAGTTTTCCGTCCAACTGTTGGGTCGTTTTGAATTAGAATTCTTTTCAGTCGAAAAGCTGTACACAGAAAAAAATAAAAATAAATAAACATCATTGTAAAACCAACAACTTCGGCATCTAAAAATTGTATACATACGAATATAAGCACGGACAGTGCGCGAACGATTTCCTTGAAAAAAAAATTCGAGAAAAATTATTTTCATTAAGCATGTATTATACCGACACTGCAGTGTTGCGTGTGGCTCGTGATAAAACGTTTTTTTCGTCGCGTACAACATCCGATCTAAATATTTTTTAGCTGCTGCTCTTGCCTCGCGATCGGTACAAGTAATTTATCTCGTGCCGAAATTCGGATGCTTGACTATTATACGTGTTCACTGAACCGTTTCGTGTTCTTTCCTCGCGCGGAACGGGTTTTTATTATTATTATTATTATTTATTTATTTTATTTTTTTGTAAAAAAAACATCCCGTTGTCTGCAGGCATCCACTTGACGCGTACGTTCGAGTGTTAAACGGTGACGAGAATAATGCGCTTCTTTAGAGCACAATAGTGTCGAGTACAGTAAGAAATATTTAACAAACCGAAACCTTCGAAAACACGTCACAAACGGAATAGATCCGGTCCGATTTTCGTGAAAAACCTTTTTAAAGTTGGTACGTTTTACCTTCGTAATTTTACACCGCCACAATTTTTTGAAAGTGTAGTAAACATCTGTTACGGGTAAATCTCGGGAAATGGGACGGAAATGTGTCAGCTGTTGTCATGACAACTAATAATAATATTTATTATCGAAATTACTTTGAATAAAGACACCAATATTCACAAATCCGTTCCATTTTTACCGCTCACGCGACGTATCAATGTCTCGAGTACTAGCAGACTCGTTCATAGTTTTTTTACTGTATTTTAAAACACCGTAGAAACGCTATAAAATATTTAAATACATACGCGTGTTCGATAGGTTTTATGCGATTAACATAGTATTTATAAATTATAATTATTACGACGTATTAAAAGAAATTTAATTTAAAAAATGATACTAACTCGGAGGCGTGTGTGTGTGTGTGTTTTTTCTTTCTTTGTAATTCTAATAGAATGTTGGAATACGTTCTTAAAAATGAACTCGGTTAGGTTTTACATTATACAATACGATTTTAATATAAATTTACATTCACAGAGATGAAAAAGTCAATTATTATTGTTTTTTTTTTTTTTGTTGTTTTAGAAATGTTCGTCTACGACGAATCGTACGATATCGATTAGAATACTTTACAATCCCTGCAGGACTTTTGAAAGTAAAAAATTAATATAAAATTTTAAATCCATTTCAAGTGTACGTTAATTGTGTTCGTTCGAAATATTCTTATTTTTACAAATGGCGAATGTGTTGAATTTTTGCGGAGTATGTATCACTCGGGTCACGCCCTTTTGACCTATATAAAACAATTTCACAAACACCGCGCGTATAGAACGTGTTATTATATGTCCTGCGATTTCTGTAGCCTTTTTTTTTTATACTACAGAATAAACGAAAAAGTTTTAGATAATCGGCACTAGTGGTTAAACACTTTAAAACGGATATTGTATAAAATGATCGAAAAACCGAATTTCGGATATCAACACACTTTCGGCTCGATAAAACCGTTCATTATTTGATCGTCATTTTTTTTTTCAGTCGAAAGTCCCTCAAAAACGCGTAAAAATTGTCGACCAATAAATTATAAAAATACCGAGTTATCTGAGTTCTTTCTGTATTCGACATTTAAAACAATTTTTTCCACCACACGCGAAATATTTTTTTTTTTTAAATATCCACCAGCACCGAATTATGACGTTTGATTCGGATGGAATGTATATGCGTGCGTTGCACTATTCAGTGGCGCATACAAATCAAGACTGATTTTCCAATGGAATTTATGTTTTAAATTTTTTTTTTTTTTAAGTTTTAGACAAAAATACGTCTAGTTGGAATTCTATATGTTGGTAAAAAGTCTAAATTCTAACATTTCTAGAGAAACCTATAATGTTTTTGACGGCTTATGAAAACAAAACTCTCTCGGGTATATTATTCTTAAAATTAACTGTGAAATAAAAATAAAACATAAATTACTTACGACTAATAACAATTTGAATACTTATATTATAAGCTAACCGGTCGAAAACAATATTATATTTTTATTTGAAAAACGCGAAGCGATACAGAACTGTCGCGTTCAGTCATTATTGTGTAAAAAAAAAAAAAAAAATTCGTTGAATCTATTTACAATATATGTACGACGAATCAAAATAATTTGTTTTGAGTTTGAAGCGTATATTTCGGTTTAACAGCGCTGTTTTTACCGAATACGCGTGCGTTGCGTGTGACGCGGTTGATATTTATTAGTCCTATATAACCCGATATAAATATATTATTTCGTTGTAGAAATAATAAAATAGGGAAATATACCGGGCACGCAACTGAACGTAAAAAAAAAAAAAAAACGAATGTTCGAATACAATAGGATTTTATTTCATTTCGAGTCTTACAAGACCGCAAAGAAATCGTACAACAGTACGTCGAGTATATATAGGTATCAAAAACGTTTGAAACTATTCAGAGAACAGAAAGAAAAAAAGCATAAAAATTGTTCGATTTTAGTCGTTTTTTTTTTTTTGTCTATTCGTTTACAGCAATGGTTCTCGACCTGGGGGGGCGCGCCAAAAGGCGTGACAAAATTTCAGGGAAGGCGTGAAAATGTTTAAAAAACCACGGAACACGAAAACGTTATTTCTGATTATTTATATTCTATCGGGCATTGAGTAATTACGTTATCTTCAATATTTCAGAGAATATAATATGCTGTAGGGTTAAAGACATCGATATTAATTTTGTACTATATATTATTACATACAGTATGTCATCAGGTAGATTCCTAAAATTCTGGATACTTTTATTAAATAAATTACACGATTACGCCAATAGTGTCGTACATCGAACGAGATGAAAACTAACAATTCAATTGTTGGTTCAATGAGTGGTGTCGTGCTTTCGTGCCGTACTGAAGTAATCTTTTTCAGTTTGTTTGTTTTATAAAATTTAATAAATAAGAAATTTAATATTATATTATAATATGCTTTGTTTAAAAAATTTTTAATTGTAATAATATGTTTTTCATATACAAATAAATTCATTAAATATTAAAAAACTACATTAAAGTTGTATTTATATTCATCCAATAACCAACATAAGTCATGACGTATATAAATATATATATATATATATGTATATTTATCCTATATTAATCAAACTTCAATCTTATAGTGGTGAGGGGAGCGTGACCTCATATAATGGTACGAAAGGGGGCATATGGACTTCAAAAGGTCGAGAACCTATGATTTACAGTGTGGCGAGTCTGCAATCGGATGGAAATGAAAAAAAAACAAACAAATACGATTTCTAAACCCTTTTTTTTTAATTTTAAATTACTATTTATAATTTATTCAAAAATGTACACACATTTCGGTGGAATTCTCTGATTTTTTTTTTTTTTTTTGTATGTACGCGCGCGCGTTTTACGGTAAACTCGCGTGAAGGCGGTACACAAAGACTCGTCTCTTACACATCCTGTCGGCCGTGTATGATACACACTGCACAAACACACTAAATAATAGTTAAAATAAATTAATAAATATAATAACTCACAAAAATAATAATATTATAAAATAGTATATTTTGAATGGCACGGCGTTCTATATCCACGCCAAACCGTGTCCGTACACTGTGGACATGTTCATGGAACACAAACGATGGACGTGTTTTATTATTCGTTTTAAATCATAATTTCTTCGGCGTTGGTTCGCTTTAAGCCGCGTCCATACTAGACGACCGAGGGTATCGAAGGCACGTGTAACGACTAACGACCTTATTCGCTGATGTTGATCTTGGTGCTGACAGCGCGACAGGAACGAACGCCAACTGCTCGGGAACCGATACACGAAAGGAATTCGTCATCGGTTTGGACGCGATTTGTTGATATTTTAGTCTTCGTCGACATTTGATCCGAACGGGTGTCGTGTTAATTTTAATAATGTTTTAATATTTCAATAATTGTATTATTAAATTATAATGTATTTAAATAATTTATATTTTTTAAATGGATTGGAGTGATAATCACTGCCGGTGTCAACATGTAGTCCTAAACGATAAACACCAACGACTGTGCGCCTTCGTTTTTTTTTTGTTTTTTAATAATGAGTACATTACCATAAAACCAGCACTCGTCATTAATAAG
The DNA here is from genome assembly GCA_032441835.1 of Slavum lentiscoides. Lineage (NCBI taxonomy): Eukaryota > Metazoa > Arthropoda > Insecta > Hemiptera > Aphididae > Slavum > Slavum lentiscoides. The sequence continues at coordinate 6,967,836 of CM063711.1, read as the reverse complement.
TCGTCGTCACTAGATATCGTTTTATTTAAAGTGTATTAGTTTAAGTTATAAGGTAAATTTTAAATTTTGGAAAGTATAAAATAAATTATGTGCGTTCGCATGTATATGCTGTTTATTTCGCGTTTATGCTGCAGCATAAACAAACAAAGGCTTCCGAACGCAGACTAACGACGAACTCGGATTGAGTTTCGACAGCGTGCCAATGCTCTCAAATCCAAGCACAGCCAACACCGAATGTGGTCACGCTGGCGTTTGCTTGCCTCGGTCGTATAGTCCGGACCCGGCTTAACGCGCATGTGCTAATATTGTTTAGTTCGGTGATTTCCCTCGCAGTTTTCATCATTACACATTCTGCCCGAGTTCGTAATCGTGGGCCCGAAACGGACGAACGAAAGGTTCGCGAGAAAGTCGACTCCAGAACGCCGGCAAAAATCCGCCGGTGTTCGATGGGGACGATGATATGCAGGAGGAGAAAGAACCGAAAATGTCAGAGAGCTGTAAGAAGATATCGCCCCGGGGACGCCAAAAGACGAATTAAGATGTGTACCTACGGTCAGACGAGAACTGTCCTTCTGCAGTCTACTGGTTGTATTTGTTGAAATGATAATCGATGGAGTAACACGATTGCTGTGGGGCGAAGAAAAAAAAGAAACATTAAGACTGCGCGAAATTCTACACCAAGCTCGTATAAAACTGTCGATTTAATCTTTATTTTTCCTTAAAAATACAAACGACCATAATGTACGACGTGTATTGTTTTTTAGAACATCTTGTCGCAAACCTCTAGGGACTGCAAGATCTTTTTCATTCTGCCCAATACTCGTTTTTCTCTTCGTTGGCGTCATTCCGAAGAGTCCGAGGAGTTTACTTGACTCGGAGGGATAGTGAACACGACAAACTCCAACCGCTATCACCCGATTGACCGAACCTCGGGGATTTCTAAATAGATTGTTTTTATTTCATATTCTATGTCAATTCAAACAATCACCACCGCGGTAACACGTTTTACACGTGGAATCCTAAACTTCTTCGCATTAAAAGTCCTAAGGTCCGTAGACAACGACTATGACTTTTTCCCGTTCACGCGCCTTGGACCCCGTGCAAATCTCGATGGCTTTATGAAAATACACACAGCGTTACAGCGTTTCTTCTTTGAAAACCCGTACGTATATTTTGTAAATAAACACGTGTGTGTGTGTACAGGTATTTTCGCGTACAAATGTACTGGACAAAAAAAAACAACCCTTTCATATTTATATAATATTGTATACAGCTCTTGTGTACACCTATTCGACTGACACGCACACGCGTATACGCGGAGCTGCAGGTGCATTCTAAGCCGGCGTTCGTTTGGCAGCTGCCAAACAGAAGATGTTTCCCTCGGCCCGACAAATGAACTACCCAAAGGACGGAATGGAAAACAAAATTTAAATCGTATTGTATATACCATTTTTTTATTTTTTCTTCCTGTCAGAGTCGGTACGATGTTCGAGTGGGCTCTCTTGAATTTTTATTAATCAAACTCCTGAGTGACTTCACCTCGGTCCCTAAACTATCCAAATTTTCGTACTACACACTTCGTCCCAAAGTATGTGAAGCATTAAAATTATAGCTACTAAAAGGATAAATTGGTGAATTTGAATAACACACTTTTAAATTTTGTACTACAAACTTCACTTTTCGTACTACGCGAACTGTGTCGTATTTACACACGATTTTAGGGACTGCTTTACCTCTTACACTTCGATATAATATATGATAACGATCTTAATAATTTAAAAATCAGACATTTCAGTTGAATACTCCGAATCGTAATAAACACTACAGGAGACATCACGTTCGTGTAAATACGTTTTAAAACATTTTTATTTATATAAAGCACATTTACTGTACTATCACATCGATATTTCGTGTTCTTCGCTGTTATTAATTATTGCCTTTCGATGAATTTTCTTTTCTTTTCTTTTCTGTTTTCGTCGAATTCCACAAATTCTTTTGTAAATATTTGTAATCTACAAATAAATTTGATATTTTAAAAACAAATTACCGTTGAACGCAATTCTTTTAAAAAACAAAATTTTAAAAATCGTCCAGTCAAATATATATATATATTAACGTATAAATACATAGAAAATAATTTTTTAGTTAATATATCAAAAGGTCCAACGCATTTCCCAGTTGAAAATATTATTTGTTATTATTAAGTAACATCTTTGCCTTTAAACAATTTCTCGTAATACATATCCGACTGTTCGAGTTCAGTTCCATGTCTCGAATGATAGTGTCTGTCTTTAACGAAGTTAAAGAGCCGTATGAAAATAATTTACAATTATAATATGTATAATTTTTTTTTTTTTTGAGAGAGGGAGGAAAAGTTAAAAATCATAGTGAGGCTACCGAATAAATCCACTTAAATATTGGTATACTTTTGCGTGCACGCGATCCAAAAATAAAAACAAATTTATAAACCAACGTTTAATGCATGCAAAAGTCGTTTGTATATCGATTTTTGTTTTTTTGTTCATTTTGTTCGAGTTACTCGAGTTGCCTTCGGGAGCGAAGCCATCCGGTAAAGAACATAGAAATTTCGATTTTTTTTTTTTATAAGAGTTTTCTGAAACGCAAGGAAAAACTATATCGAAAAGTCACGGGAAAAAAATGTAATCAACAACACATCCGATTTGGGCATCAGTCTTATGTTTTTATTAGAATTTCCAAAACTTACCGAAAAACAAACCCGAGTTACTTTCATTTTTTTGGAATTCAATGCGTATGAAAAATATTAATTTTTTAAAAAATATCCATAAGTTCAAGTTAAATTTTATCTATATAAAAAATGTAAGCCATATTATAAATTATAATAATATGCACCTAGATGTATTAGTGTTTTTTTTGTTTTATACAAATAGGATTATATAATATATTTACGGCTCTGTAAGTGTCTTTGCAGCTTTCTCATTTTTTTTTTTTTACATTTTTTTTTGTCGATAATCAGAAAACTTTAACTTTTAACTAAATTACTTTTTCCGAAGTTCACTTTTAGCTCACTGAGTCGACAAAAAAAAATCGTTGCTCAATTTTAACACAATTTAACATGATTATTTAAACTCGAAGAGTTTAAAAAAAACACCCTTTAACAACCAAGGTTAAGCGAGTTCTAAAATATAATATGAACTCGTTCTTTCTGCACAATCCCGTACATTTATAATATTAATGTACATTTATTTTACGTTTTATTGTGTAATATATGCGCACAAAATATCGCCCCCATCGTTCGTAGGAAACATGTTTTTTTTTTTTAGCCCTCCACATTTAATCGCCAAATAAAATTACTCTCTTCTCTCCACACCACACTATCCATAAAAAAAAAACCGTTGTTAAACTCTACAACGAATACATACTATCATAAGGGTTTCAACGTCGCAAACGCAGCAGTCACGCGTAGTAGTGAAAATCCAAAAAGCACCTGCAGAATATTATAATATCGCGTATTACTACTGCACGCGTACACGTCTACTTCCCCGCGGGTCAACGCGGCAGATGGCTTTTTTAACGACTTAGGATTTAATCGGTTTTTTTTTTCGAATTCTAGTTTTCGAAACGCTTTTACAAACTGCAAGCGATTCGCTAAAGAACGTGTCAATATTATATTTCGATATTAACCACAGTTTTTTTTTCTTTCTACGTACGTACGTGGATAATATCGTAATTCGTATAAATCATTTTCCATTACACACCGATTTGATAATAATTTTTTATTTTCTTCGGTACTAGTAATATCGTGGGAATTTATAATAGTCGAAAAATATCGAGTGGAAAAATGTCATGGGAAATACGAACGTATATAATATATAAAAAAAAAAAAAAAAAAATCTAATAATCTACAATAAGGTAATTGAAATTATATTACCGAAACACTCGAATAAATTATTACATTATCGGATGAATAATACTCTAAACAAATGAATAATAAATCGTTACATATGCCATCGAACGAGTTGTTATATGGGTATAATCCCTCGTTGACGAATTGTTCGGTCGTTTAACTCGTATTTATTCGTATACATTTTTTTTTTTTTTAATAAAAAGCAAGTAAAATACCTACTCCACTAATCGGGTGACCGAGACCGTAGCAGGAACAAATTTTCGTGGGGGGGGGGCGGTTAAAACCGAATCATATGTTTTTATAATGGTTTAAAAAAAAACTAACATTTACTTTACACAACAAAAAAAAACTCTCATTACGTGATCATTTTATAAAATTATAAATACCATATATTTTCATAGGTAGCACAAAATCTGGAGGTCTTATATTTTTTCTTTTGCGAATCCGTCGATCGCTTCGTCCGGATTGATTTTAATATCCGTCTGTGCACACTCAAAAGAGCTAAACCCTTGAGAGACGTTCTCGTAACTCAGACGAGTTCCGTAAATATTATTTCAATCGTTTGTTGGCAGAAAATGTGCGTTCCGGTGTAACGGTCGAAATTGGTAATAATTTTAAAAGAAAATATTTGGGCAACATATTTGGGAATTACATTTATTGCACGCTTCAATAGCCGAATTCGGTCGGTCTTTTACTATTATTATGTCAGTCTCCGTTTTCTTTCCCGTAATTGAATTTCGTCTGACAGTTCCGAAAATTCTGAATTCGAAAAAGCCTTGCAGCGAAAACTGTTGAAGTTTGCGAATTTTATTTTCGACTTTCCTCTTCGCGATCAGAGTTTTTTTTTTAGCAGATCGTAGCGGTACGAAATGTCCAAATGGTATTATTACTATCCAACACTGTATAGGCTCTCATATAATATCTTCTTTTAAAATTCCGCAATATTTTTGCCGCGTTCATTCATTTCCCGTTTCGCATTGCCCAGTTCCAAAGTGACTCAATGTAAAATGAGCCAGTGAGGCGCTAAACTGCGTGTCTATCGCCAATGCGGACTCCAACCTATTTAACTGAATATTTTTCTTCCGTTATTACTCGGCAAATGTATGTACTACAATTTGTTATTATCGTTACTTAAATGTAATTTGTATATATCATTTTTTTGTATTTACAATACTCAACCGGTAAATTAAATAAATAAATATAACGAATTGATATTATACACATTATGTATAGAATAAATATAATGGGGATAAATTGCGAGAGTCTTTTGACATTGAGAAACATTTTTTTTTTTTTTTTAGTATTAGTGTACACGTGTATCCCTTTAAAATGTTTTTTTTTTTTAAACACGCCTATCCCGTGCAGTGTATACGATTCTTCGTAGTCGTCGATATTGTTCGTGCGCTCGGTATTCGTTTTTTATTTTCTTCGCTTTTTTTTTTTTTCTTTGGTTCTATTCAGTCATCAAACCGTATTAATCCGTGAACCGTTCGGAACACTAAAATATGCATGGGAAATAACACGTATACACGATATAGAAAAAAATGTACGACTCTTTTTTTTTTTTTTCAAAATCAGTGTTGTTGTTGTTGTTGTTGTTTTTTATACGTATATACATTAAAAAAAAAATATATTCATATAACACACGGCGTGTAACGTAGCAGCTTCGCGTTTCACTCGTCACGCGCGAGGTATACCGGCTTTAATACTGTTTTTATGTCGAATAAAACGGACCAACGTTGTGAGAATACTTGCACACACTTAAAGCGTTACCGCACGTGGCACAACCAGGACATCGTGAAAATCTGTATTACGATTTCTATTTTCCAATAATCGAAATCCGTTAATACCGAACAAACGCAGTACACGCACGCGAAATTGTGTTTTTTCGTACAAAAGTGTCGTTCAAGTCCGTACAAATTTCGTCTCCGTACGTCCACCTGTCCATAAATTGAAATCAAATATTCCGCCCGATCCGGCCCAAGTATTTGACGAAAATCCACGGAACACTTGGTGTTCGACCGTTCCGAACACCGATCGGTATCGTACGAATTAAATTTTTTAAACCCAACAAAAGCGCGTATAAATCGTAATTTAAAATTCGATAAACAAAAAAAAACCAAATTTTTTTTTCCTAATTTTGAATTTTATAAATCCAGTACGATTTCCAGAAGGATAGCTGCTGGTGTATTTGGACTAGAAAAAAAAAAAATGTTCCGGATTTCGGTGAATTTAATCTGCGGTGACCCAGCCACTATAACGGTTCTGCCTTATGCCCTCCGGTGTGACGGGCATACATAATATACGAGCCGCGTGTAATGCGTAGATAATATAGATAATATACAATCGCGATTATCTGTCTGTTCTGGACACCGCGCGCACGTAATTCGTTTCCTTTATTCGTATATACTCCGGTTCGTTTCAGTCGTTATTATTACATTATTTTCTCGGTTTGTTTATTTATTTTTATTTTGTTATTTTTCCGACGCTCGTTTCTATTTTGTTCGTTTCTTTTTCCTGTTTTTTTTTTTTTTTTACTTTTTTTTTACGCGTTTTATTAACACCCGAAGAATCGCGCGTCAGACCGAACCGACGACTGCGGTACAACGAGCAATATTAATTTCCTCCCTCCTCTATCTATTACAGCGGTTCCCAAACAAATTTCTGACCTAGATAAAAAAAAAAAAAAAACCGAACACTAATAATTCTCGTTGATAACCGATTTTAATAATATCGAACACAGTACAATGTAGGTACACAGCCAACACAATTTTATTATATTCAAAAAAATTAAATAATAAAAAATCATTACAAACGTGAAAAACGTAGCCGATGTGATGTACGAGGCTGTTTGTTTCGGCCAAAATTTGGAAACGTCGTGTTTTATTTCGGACACGTGGACTATTGGACGGTCAGGCTCTGCACTGAGGCGGTCGCGGTTTCCGGTTTTAATGGCAGTGTAAACCGAAAATCCTGACTCGCATAAGGTAATAAGAGTAATGTTTTCGCTTTCTAAACACCTCCGCAGACATTTTCTTTCAAACTTACCCGGAATACGACGTAACTACGGATTTCTGTTAAAACAAGGTCTTAACGTTGGGTCTGAAATCGAATTTTCGATTTGCGTTCAAACGACAACTGTTGAGCCGCAGGGAAATATTGTTCAAACGAATTCATTTTCAGTCGTTCGAGGCGCTCAAAAATTAATTGTAAATATTCTTTTATGAGCCTGCACGGTGCCACTGAAAAACGTTCTCGATGCCCCTGGGCCACCGCTGATCCATTAAAGGTACCTACGTCCTATACACGTATATAATTTTATAGAAAACAATTGCGAGGCTCGTGAAATTTATTATATTTTTCAAAAATAATATTTCCATATTTCAGTTTCGTACTTTAAAATTACTGATTTACAACGATTCTCCCGTCTCATCCGTATCAAATAATATCCGTACAATAACAATCCGTTCGAACACAGCAAAGCACCGGGACACACGATCTGCATAACTGCGTCCGGGTCAAAAACGGTGTTTGGACTCTGCACTATTGCTCTTATATCTTACTCGTCGAGAACACATTCATACATTTCGACGAGGTGACCAATGTAATTTGCTCTTATCAAAGCGCGCAAAATGAAGTCTTAACGCATTATTATAAAATAATTTATTCGAACGTGAGCGGAGCGAGGAATGTATTGGTTTCAAAATGATGTGAACAATTCTACCGGGGAGTGCTCCGGTCTTTACGCGGTCGTAGTTCGTTTTCGGTAGCGAATCACATCTAATCGATACTTTATAGAGAGGTCGTTTTTCGATTTTTTCAAAAGCGCCTAAAAAAAAAATTGAAAAACTACAGAAAAATTACATAAAAACGCGATGTCGTCGAAGGCGATTGTCGTCATTTCTTCGCTGTAATATTGAAACTAATGGTTATGGAAACTTAAAACGTTCACCAGATACGTAACTTTATATTAGGGAAAAAATGTTTTCAAAAAATTTCTTTTAATTTCGAGCTGGGTACAGCAATTATATATTTCGATGTAAGTTTTGGTTTTAAGGCTTAAAAATTTAACACGACGTCAGAAGCGTATACGTAACTTCGACTAGACTCGAAAAAATGTTGAAAATCTTTCGTCACAATTTACCGAAATTTTCGACAAAATGTATTTTATTTTTCTGTGTGAAAAACTACGTTTGTTCAAAACTATAATGATCCCCTACGGTCTTGAAATTTTTACCAAATATATATATATATGTTACCATTGTACTGTATTAACGAGGAAAAATTTTTGAAAATGTTTTCCCACCTATAGGTGTTTCTGGTAAGAAATTTTATTATTAAAACGACGTACTACAAGGTATTAATCTATACGCGCTATATTTATATTAATAATATTGACAACGCGAAGCTCCGCACGGGATCGCGTTTTATCGAACGCCAATGATTTATATATCGCAAAGCTTTCAAAAAAAAAAATTTTTTTTTTTATAGGAATAACAGAACTCAAATATTTTTGCCCGATTAATTCGCTCAAGCGACATTCTACAGAACTACGCCTTTTTTTTTTTTTTTGTTTCAATTACGGTATTAATAGGTACTAAAATGCACGTAAAATTATTAATTACTCTGCACGAGCTGTGTCGTACGTTTTGTAAGGCTCCGGGAAATTTGTTCAGTGTGGGAGGCCTGATGGCGTGTTACGTAAAACGTTGAATCGAATCGATTGAAATCACTTGCCGCGGAGAAGCTGTATTAGGAGCGAAAAAAGAAAAACGCACACGGATACAGTCGGCTCCTCACGCGTTACCGTCCTCGACAATGAGTTTGCTCATTTTTTTTTTTTTTTTTTTCTACACGTCTTACAAACGTCCTTCTTCCGTGTGTACACAGCGCACACACTTTCTCGATTAAATTACACACAAATTATAAAGAAGTGGAAGAAGAAAAAAAACAGTTCACACCGACCGACCGTCGTCTTGTCGGTTGTTGATCGACGCGTTACGCAATAATAATACGCACCACCGCGAGTCGACAACGACGACGACGACGACGACGAACTAATCACGTCCACGACTCGCACGAATCTATGCTGGACCGGGTTAATGTCTTGAACGGCCGAAACCGATTTTCAACGGGATGATTAGTGCAATTTTCGAGGATTTTTATCCCGTAAACGTTTCCTGGGTTTCGAAAACCCGTTGAAATTATGATTTCGAAAAAAAAAAAACAAATAAATTATTCTAAGACGGGTCCTGTTGAACAGAGCTCGCGAACTGCACTGCAATAGAGCTTTGAGGTGGAAAAAGGAAACAAAAGGGTTTCGTCGTTCATTTGGAAACAGTGCGTTCGGATTCTTCGAATCAATCGACCGACATAATTCGGCTTTTCAGATTTTTTTTTTCTTTTTTTGGCCGAAACTAGGTAACGAAAGTGTATCGTTTTAAAGTACACGGACAAGTATGTATGTATTCGGTTGGTTTCTCGTTCCCCGCTGTGTTACTGTTCTACAGCACAAAAGTCCACGATATTATTAAGAAAATACACTCGAATTTTTTTTTTTTTTTTTTTTAGTTTTAATAATTTACGGTTATTTTATTATTTTTGTAAAATATATTTTTCACACGCGACGGCGGTCTACATCAATTAATATAATTTTGTTGCGTTAGTCATACACAATAAATTGAAATAATACTGAAATTCGGCGGAACGCTTATTTTTTAGTAATTGTTCAAAACAGCTTTCGATTAATTTTATTATGTAACGAAAATTCAGGAACATTCCCTCTTGTGGCCGTGGGAAAAAAATATATTAGAAGACGTACCTAGACTTTGGTGATATTTTAATCTCCTACAAAGTCCTTACTATAACGTTTGTATATATATATATATATATATTAATACGAATCGTAATATAAGAAAAACGTATACGGTAAGGGATTTCATTGCGATTAATACTGTCCTTAATTTTTATAATACTGCTTTTATACGATATTTTCACGTTCGTGCGAATAAATGTATTTTATTTTCATATTTCAAATAAAACTTATTTAATGAGTATAAATTATAACGGTGACCGTACGGGATTAGCGTAGAAAAAGTAATAAGGCCACAATACGTTTTGACTGTGATTAACACTTAATTACTATTATAATTATTGACTTAATTGATATATATATATATATATATATATATATATATATATTCGATATTGTTATTAATAATTATATAACATTCCTACTGTTACAACAACGCAATATTATTCCACTACGCGTGTGTACGCGCCTCACTAAAAGTTATTATTATTATTTAAAGGGCCGGTTCTATTTCATACCAAAAAAAAATTACGCTTTACAGGAAAAACTCTCGCGGCTTTTAAAATTAACAGATTTGAATTTCCTTTTTTTTTTTTAACTTAAAGGAGACGCATATAACTACAGGTCGCATTTAACTAGGGTTTTTAAAATACGTCTTCCAACCGTTTGTAATTATTATTTGAATTATAAAATTTTATTATTGTAAAGATACAAATTTTTTTTTGAAAATTTCAAGACAATAGAATGATTATTTCCGAAATTATAGCGAAAATACCACACGTGATATTGACGAAATCCCATTTTTAGCGGTTTTTCGGTAGTTCCGCGCAGAATCTAAAAATAATCATCATTGTAAAACCACTAGATCCCTTGCTCCGCTCAGAATCTAAAGAAAAAAAAGAGTAAATAATAAAAATCGGGGTTATTGAATTGGCTCCCAAACTTGGGCATTCCATTATTTACCTATTGACTTGGCTCCCGAAATTTGGGTTAGATTAGGTAGAACCGGCTCCCTCAACATTTATACATTGGTTATCAAAATAGTCATCTAATGATACATTGAGTAAAAAAAAAATCAAGTAAAATACGCAGTCGAATTCAAAAAAAAAATCGTAATATAATATTATTTCTGAGAGATTTATGACGGCTAAATTCACACTTATTTACTAATGAAATTAATTCTCCCTTTTCACTTTGCATTTTTTCGACCGAATTCGTCTTTAGCGCACAATTTAATAAAAAACAATACGTACGAATACAAACAACGAACTGCGATTACTGTGTTGTACGATATCAGAGAAATATCTAAAATCAAGTCATATTGTTACCGTTAAAGTGCGTTATCGGCTTAACGACTGGATAATATTTCAGGCAGTGATCCGTGGCACTGTGTCGCTAAAAATATTATAGCTTACGTACTGTATAAACATATTATTTCGTCGACTTTCACGTTTTGAGAACCACTCGTTGAAAATGTTATCGGCAGCCACAATTCAATTATTACTTTTCTTGTGAGCCGATGAGGTCCTTTACCCATAGCCGTCCCAAGGGGGGAGGGGGCAAATGGGGCAAGTGTCCTAGGGCGTCCAAAGTATTATGAATGCAGGGGGCGTCAAAAAAATGAAAGACAAAAAGAAAAAATTTATTGTTTTATTTTAGATATTAATTTCCCTTGTATCTATATGATGATTTCGAGGATGAGTGTATTTACTACTAAAATTTGTAAAATTGTGTAATTAGATATTACGTTAGTTGTAAATTTTTTTTTTTGGGGGGTGGGGCGTCAAATATTATTGTCCTAGGGCGTTATTGGTGGTTAGGACGGCACTGCGGCTTTACCTGATAGTTGGGAGCCGATTCAATGGACGCCAATAAAAATAATTGCGCGTTAAATATCGTATCGATGACGTACGTCGATAATTTTCAAACATTTTTTATTTTTTTGGATTTTTTTTAAAGAAAATATCAGCGTCGCGTTTTAGGCGTTTCAAGAGAATACGAAATCCGGACCGATACCGATCACACGGTTACACACCTTCCGGGGCGGCTGTTGCGTTTATGGCGGCCGGTGTATTTTCTGTGCTTACGATACGCGTCGTACACACAAAACCGAACCGTAACGGACGTCCGTATTCTATCGTGTTTCGAACAACCACGGCCTTGAAACGGCGTCGGTCGTGTGTAATAGGTGTGTGTGTGTGTTTGTGTATATATAGGTAGAAGAAAAAAAAATATTAAAAGTGTCTGATTATTGGGTGATATACGAAAAAGAGTTTGAAGTGTCGAAGGACTTGATGACTTGTCAATAAATTGTCATAGTTGTGAAATAAACGTGCGCGCGCGTACTCGACTGCAGCGGGACTGGAAAACCGAATTCGGCAAATGGCTCTGGGACGAATGGAATAGTTTCGTGGACATCACCAGCCGTCGTCGTCGTCGTCGTCGCGTTTTACAATAACAACAAAAAAAAAAAAAATGAAATAATAACAACAAAAAAAAATTTATAAATTAAATATAAAAATTTTAAAATTTTAAAAAAATTAATAAAATATAAAAATATAATTTTTAACAACAAATAATTAAATAATAATAATAACAAAAATTATTGAATAATAATACAGTCGAGTCGCGATGACTCGAAGTTGAAGTGGGATAAAAATTCGCTTCGAGACATTGCGTATTATTCGAGACACCTAACTCGAATTTATCGAAATTAAATCAAAACTTCGAGTTATTTAATGAAATATAATTTTTAAATTTTACCACAATAAAAGTTGCGGTAAAAATATACGTACCTACGTAAATATTATGAAAAAAAAAAAAAAAATAGATACAACGGTATTATTAATATGTACGTATTATGTATTATTTACTGCGTACACAATAGAAAAATAATTCGTTATTAATTTCTGGTTTTATTGACAAAATCTTCTAATTCGCCTACGGCTTTGAATATAGAAGTATCCACGCCTTTGACAGATTAAACATAATACGTTTACGAAAATCCCCAGGTATAAGAAATATAATACACTTCGACTAGGCTATTTATCGCAATTTCGTATTCGAGTTAACGAGACTTATACATTGAGTGTTATGAGAATTTCTAGGGGAATAAAAAAAAAATAAATCGAGTCGTCAAGTTTTTCGAGTAATCGAGGTTCGAGTTATCGCTACTCGACTGTAATAACAAAAAGGTTAAGAGCCGCGGGATGTTGCGAATGTCGCTTTGTGTGGATTACTCGGACGGAGATTTTCGAGTGTATTATTATTGTTATCGCTATAGGGTGTTTAGACTCTAAAAAACGTATAAATACGTATGTATGCGCCAAAAAAAAAAAAAACAGCTAAATATGCATGAAAAAAATTGAAAAAAATGCATTGAAAAAAATAAAGAAATATAAATACAAATTCAATTTTAAACGACAAATTTGTTTTAAAATAATAAATATATATATATATATAAAATAGGTACCTGCCTATAAATGAAATATAAAGATATAATAAGATTAAAATTAAAATCAAATATAAAAAAAGTATAAATATTTTAATTAAGAGAGTTATTATTTATTGTTTTAAACGATATAATAAATTATTACATTACAATCCACGAACTTAACCGAAAATCCTATTTTTAGTACCTTCACTCCGTATACCATTATCGAATTTTCAACACTGAATGAGTAAAGACGATCGAACTCAAATTAGATTCGGTTAGTAAAATATAATATAATATTATAACAATAATTTAAATATACAATTTTTCGCATTTCGTATCGAAAATCGTGAAATATGCGCTTAAAAACAGAAAAAACAAAAAATATGCAGTTATTTATAGGCATTTTAAAATATGCAAAATATATTTTCGATATTTTGAGTGTAGACATCGTGAAACGTATTTCTATACAAGAACGGAAGCTATAGGACAACCCAAAAAAACCTGCAAAATCATAAACACCCTAACCCTATAGATACCACTGTAAATTTGAAAGCAATGATAAATCATTCCATTTGATAAAACGATTCTGAACGGAGCTTCGGTAACATATTTTGGGTATATAACAAAAATTAACGTTTTTTATGAATTAAGTACCTCAAAATCTATTATATTGCTATAAATCGTTCAAAATTGTAAGAAAGTTGTTGACAATTTTTTTTCCTTAATTTAATATAAAGTTACGTATTTCAAGTTTCTATAACAATATTAGTTTCGAAATTACGATAATCGAAATCGCGTTTTTACCGTTAATTTGTCATTTTTCGGTAGTTTTTGATTAATATTTTCAGGCGCTTTTGAGAAAATCGAAAAATGACCTCTTTAAAGTACCAACTAAATGTAATTTGCTACCAGAAACAAAGTGTGACTGTAAAGATCGGGGTGCATTCCTTTTGATAGAATTTTCGGGTACAGATATAAAAAAACAACTCCGCTCAAAATCTAAAAAAACAACGTATCATTGTAAAACCAATACATTTCTCACTCCACTCAGAATCTAAAATAATAATAATAACAATTATAATCATAATAATAGTTGTAATGACAAAAATAATAATAACGAAAATTATTAAATAATAATAATTATAGGGACCGGATGACGATGACTTTTGTATTTTTTTTTTTTTTTAGAACATCTTAGGTGATACTTTTCTAGCTAAAAATGTGATTCAATAACATACGCATCCGTATAACTAATTTTTATATTGCATTTTTTATCTTTTTTTATTTTTAGGATCTTCTTTTACCTATTTTTTAATAATCGACAAAAAATCGCGAGTTGTTACTATTATTTTATTATTATTATTATTATTATTTTACGTAATTTTTAATTTTTTTTTTTTCACTCGTGATTTAACGTTTTTGGTCAATTTTAATTTTAAAAATATACATTACACGGTTAAAAAAAATTAAGAATTACTGCAAATAAGAAAACATATAAAATACCCAGTACAATATACGCAATTACCTCTTATTCGAAGTACCTATTCGGTATATTGACGACGACACGGGTACGGCAGTCAGACGAGAACTATACCCTACATCTCTGAAAACAGAACTTGCAGTGGTTTTGAAACGCCGGGAAAAAATCGATAACGTGGATGTTTCACAGTAAAACGAAAGCGTATTTTTATTAGAATAAAATATTTAAAGTGAGGTAAGAAACGTCCGCGATTTAAAATCGCGGCAATTTTATTTTACATATTTTTACACAATTCACGTAATTTGACGTTTCATCGTTTACATCTTTGAAACGAAACCGCGTTAGAGCGGACAAAAACACCAGTTTTACGCGTATCGACGAAATTCCAAACACCCGTCTACGTAACGATTTAGAATTATCGCCTTCAAGCGTTTCAAATATGAACCGATTACGTGGAACGTTCGTTCGGCCGTTTCAAAAATAATTCGAGACCTGTAAATTATAGGCGAAATTTAACATTCGTACATTTAAAAGCACATATTATAACGCTACACGTAGGATTTGAATAAAAAAAAATACATCACTTTTACATAATCAAATTCAACGCGTATTTTTCACAAATTTATTGTACAAAAAAATACTCAAAACGAGTTTTTATTTTCCCACGTATTTTGATGCTATTTATAAATTATTATACTTCAATATTTACGTACATATTTTTCTGTTTTAATTACACACAAATCCGTTCCCCAATTATTCAATGCCCTCGTTATTAATTATGCAAATTTTGTTTCGCTAATTATTCTTGTACTCCTGCTTATATACATTTTTTTAAAAATATTTTCGAGTGTATACTAAACGTATTTTTAAGTCGGTAATGTTATATTTTGGACTCCCGGTCGTCCACACGTGTTTTTCTCAGTGTGGAGGCCCAGTATTCGGTAGAAAATAAAAATTAACAAATGAGATAATAATTTACAAATAGAGTTTTAACCGTGAGGGTCGGCAGTGACGAGGATCTCTTCATAAGAATAAATATAAAAAAAATTTTTGAAATAAATTTGTGTTCATTTGAATAAAACAAAATAATATATACGAAAATTGTAGTTCATATATTTTCACGTACATTGTTTTTGGCTTCAAGACCATTTCGTTGAGTATAAATCCTCGATGTATAACGGGTGGCATATTTTTATGAACTGCCAGCGTAGATTTAATAGATTATAGTGAACATGATATTTAGTTAATACTAGTACAGCGCGTCGTCTCCAAAACCGTTCCTCCTTCTCACCGTATATCCGTGGTTTTTTATACGAAAATTGTGTTTAAAGTTCTTCAGCATTTCTAATAAAAATTTGCACTATGAAGTTAAATGACTAGCATCAATAGAAGATATCCACGTACTATTTATAAATGGTTGGATTCGAAAAGAAAAAGTATTTTTACCAATTTCTATGAAACCCGCGGGCGTCTTCAGGTCAGTTTTATGGAGGGGGCGATTTTCCTGATGGAAATGAATACGTCAGAATTTGATACTTGTCACAATTCTGGAAAAACTGCTATTTGTGGTATTACGCGTATTGGATACAAGTAATTTTAAATGATCCCTTACTTGGATGTAGCAAAACCAAAACGTATATATTACTAACAAAAAACAATACAAAAAAAAAAAAAAGATACGCATAGAGTATTTTAATAAAATTGTTCACTATTGAATTGCGGATTAAACGTTTATCACGATAAGATTATAATGTTAAAATTGTGGACTGTATGTCGTTTTGCAGATATTGTGAGTGTTAGAAAAATTTTAGTATATTTAAATAGCTTTTTTTTTTCATAGTGGTCGGTGTGCTAATGGGCATGGCGATCTTTCCCATCACCCCCTTTCCCCCACAAAGACGCGCCTGATGAAGCCATTACCAAGTTTGTCGTTATACCAGTCACCAGTTGTGATCGTGAGCGAGCCTTCTCCAAATCATTGTCCATTGTCAAATCTAAACCGCATTCAACAACGTCTCAAGAACGATTAGAATGACTTTTATTTTTATTCGTTGTGGAAGAAATGACCAAATCAGCTGTTGATTTCAATGGCGTAATTGAAGAGTTTAAAGCATTGACACTTATCCAAAGAAGATTACCATTTTATTTGTTTATTTTCTATTCACTTATTTTCGTATTAGTTTCGTGTTTACTATTTTAATATAAAAATATAAAACGTATAATTTTATAAATTATCAAAAAAAAAAAAATCTAATTTTTTTTTTTTTTTAATAATAATTTTCTATTCGCTAAAACATATAAAATAAAAATGTCGCTATGAAATACATGTAGTAATGAATATGATTTTTTATGAATTGATATTTTGCAATGAAAAAAAAAATTTTCTTTTTTTTTGAGGCCCATTTAAGGAAAATCCGCCTATTTTTTTCGTTGCACACCGCATCAGGGCCGTATTTAGGGGGGCAACAGGGGCTGTTGCCCCGGGCGGATGATTACGAGGTGGCGGCTAAATTTTAAAAATAAAATTGTTTTTATATTGCATTAAATTTGTATTATATTATATAATGGGGCGTTTTTTTTTTTTTTTTTTGTCGCCCCTGCGCGACAAATTCCTAAATGCGGCCCTGCACCGCGTACCAAACGTCTGCGCACGTCTACGGCAGACCACGTCCTTCACGAAAACCGTTTTTCCGCCAAATTTTTAACAGTGCTAGATCACATTGATCGTACACGCATTTGATCAGAAACACGTAGATTTTGTTTCAAAATTCCATTTCCGCTACTATACTAATAATAATAAAAAGGCCAAGGGGAGGTGACAGATTCGACACCCATATCCTTCCCCCGTGATTACGCCACTGGAGGTCGGTCACACGCCGCTTCGTTGAAAAATATATCAAATACGGTGTACGGACGTGCGCGCGCGCACCCCGTCCGAACAGTCGACGAGGATCGATAACTCCGTAGGAGTGCGAAAAGGGCGCGCGCGCGACCGACCGAGCTTCGCGATTTTGACCTCTCGTGGCCAATCGGACGCACGCAAAAATATTATTAACAGCGTCGTCGGTCTGGCCCACCCGACGTTTGCCGGTGGCCCCGCCGATTTAGAGGCCCGTCATCAAAAAATATCGAATCGAAATAGATTTAAAAGAAATAAACAACGATTGAATAATGATGGAGCAGAATCGTTTGTGGACGCAGAAGAAGTGAAAAACGAAAGTAATATTTCTAAAAAAAAAAATTTTTAAATTCCTTTGATCGCTTAACCACGAAATATTTCTAGTATTGTACGAAATACGAATTAACTTCGAAATCTGTGGTTAATTCCATTCAATGTGTAGCGTTAAAATAAGTTTTAATATTTCCATGCACACGAGTCTCTTATGCACGTGCGTGTTAGCTGAAGATTTTAAAAACCGAATTTGGGTTCTCAGTGAATCAGATACATCTCATCTGCGGTCTGTGTGTGTGTGGGAGAAAACTTAATTCGATTGAATAAATAATCGACGAATTTGGGTCTTCGAATCAAAGAATTAAAAGACTATTGTTTTGATATAAAAATCGTTTTAACAAATTTTCAGAAAAATTTTACGAGTATATTGCGAGTTATATTAGCGTTTAAGAATTGTACAACTTAAAAAGGTCGTTTCTTTTTAAATGTAATTTGACTAATTTAAAGTTTAGACAGATGTGTAAAGTGGTTTTTTTTTTCCTTCCTGTTATACGTTACGTTACATCAATCGCCTATACAATCAATTTGTACAATTTATTATTAAAATTTATGCACACACAAACTCTCCAGTTGAACAAAAATTATTTCTTTAACGATATATGCATTACCATGAAATGAGAACGAGGGCCCCCCCCCCATTGAAAATTGTTACCCGGGGGCCCAATCACAGGCCAGTCCATCTCTGAATAGCGCACATTGTCGGAGGTGTGTTTCGGTTTGGGAGTGGCGGAAGACGGGAGAGGTATTTAAGAATATATAATATAAAATATTATGTAATCTAACCGTGTTTACCGAGGAGGTCAATCAATAACTACCTGATGTAACGCGCGTACGATGAAATAATAAAAAACAAAAATTAAAAAATACAACGTACGAAAAGTCATCTCAGTTGAATTTTAAGTGTTGCTTTCAGGCTCGTATTTATGGGGAGGGGGGCTCGAAGGGACAATTGCCCCTAGCGGCATTATTAGCATAAGGTTTAAGGGCGGCAAAATTAAGTGTTTTTTTTTTTTTTAATAAATTATAATAAATATTGGTTATGCCCGAGTTGTGGTTTCTATTTATGTAACTATATGTACCTGCCGGTTACCACTTACAAATTCAATTTATTAGTTTATTGTATTTATTCACAATGTATTGAGAGTGATTCTAATTCTCTAGGTTTTTCACATTTTAAAAAAATTTCCTTATTGTTTTTTTTCATATTTAATTAACTTTTATGAAAATCTTCTGTAAGCCGCTTTTCTAAACTAAATACTAGCTACGCCTATTATAAAGTGTTGTAAGTCGGTATTATAAAGTATGATTTGAACTTCATCAAGCCCTGTAGGCCTATCCCGTATCAGTTAATATTTAAGAATATTAAAATAATACTTCAACCACTTAATATACTGTACTGGTTTCTAAAATAACGAAGATGTATTATTTTTACCACACGAAATTTAAAATTCAATTTTTATTGCTAGCAGGGGACTAGACAGAAAAAAATTAATTTCAGTATTCTTCTAATCGAGAAACTTATAGTTTTCCTGTACGTGTCAGAACTTTGGAAATAATTAAGTGATCAAAAATAGCGTGTCGTTTATGTGCCGTATGGTGTGAGCGTACGTCATGTGTGAGGTACAAAAAAAAATAAGGAAAAAATTGTGCACTATCAAAAAGCAATTTTTTTTTTTTTTTATGGAGGGAGAGGCAAATTTCATGTTATCCTTGGCGGCAATTTGTGTAAATACGAGCCTGGTTGCTCTCGAAAAAATAATAACATAAAATAAACCTCGCACGTGACATACGGATGGCCCCTGCCTAACACGTTAATTATTATTATTATTATTTTTTTAACTATTTTATTCTGGAAGGAAATGATATTTGTAGTCGTAATTATAATTAGTTTTCGGAATTTACGAAGGAGAACGGCGGAAAAACAACGCAAGCGCGCACGCAAATTATTCAACGAGGGCCGCATAATATACATATATATATATATAATAATCTAAACGAGTTATCGTCCAATCCTCGATGTTCAAAGGCGTCCAAAAACTTCTTCTTTTTACTTCGTATGAAATTCCACACACCAATGCAATCCCTATCAACTGTTTTTTATAGAAACGAGACGGTCGTCCAAGCGTTTCTTGGGTTTCGCGAACCTAACGAATTGCAATGGCAAATTTTATCTGTAATTTATGTAAAACGTACACCGATGCAATTGTTAATATAATTATTACACGGTCACGGTGAAGAACGAAGACAGTAAATCGAAATAATATTTATACCGTTAAAATATATATATATTAAACGTACACGTGTTTTTTGAAGAAAAAAAGCAATTTTTTTGCATTCTGACCGAATTATGTGTATGTATTGCGAATTATGTTTATTTTAGGTTCTGAACGGAGCGAGGAATCTATTGGTTTTACAATGATGTGTTTTTTATTTTATGTCTGTACCCGGAAATTCTACCAGAAGGAGTGCTCAGATCTTTACGTATAGCACTATTTTCCGGTAGCGAATTACGTCTAATTGGTACTACCGAAAAATTACATAAAAACGGTAAAAACACAATTTCTTTAAAATTTCAAATGATATTTATTCAATAAATGTCTTTATTACATCTTCATTCGTCGAAAATATAGTAATACCATTTATAAAATTACCAAATCGTGTCATTTAAATATACTCCTGCAATAATGACGTGTGATTTGAAGAAAAGTTTCAGTCAATATATATCCAATCGCCGTTCGTTCGTATTTGAAAATTTAAAACAATACATCATTACAACATGCGATATTCAATATAAAAATAAATTAATATCTCCTAATGTATAAATAATAATAATAATAAATAACTGTTGATTATCATTTATCAATTAGTTTCTGACATCGATAATACAATTTTTTTTTTTTGCTTATTTTGTGAATAAAACGCGTATTTTACAATTTCTTATAGCATATAAATCCTAGCCCTATTAATAATAATATTTTATAATTAATTCTTAGAATCTAATATTAATATTCTATAATATGTGCTACACTTCAAAAGATATATGTATTATCGAACTGAATGTAAAAATATAAATCATAACTCCGTCATCTCGTAATATATTTCAGTATAATTTTAGCACATAAAATTTAATAATAGTTAATTAATTTAAATTGCTGCATAATTATTTGAACAACATTATGCAAATTATATTTTAATAAAACAGTCATATACTCGTTATTAAAAACACATATTTTTATACTCACAACCAGTTATTGCGCAGTAAAACGTTTAATTTAATTTTTTTTGTTTTTCTTCATACGATCCGGTTAATTACGTATTAATGCAGTACACATTGTTTTTCATTCCATATAATACATATTAAGATTTAAATAAAAATAAGAAAAAAAATACAGATTATTTATGATCGCAGTGTTTTTCTTCTACTTCGTATCAGTCGGCTGTGACGGATTTCTTTCCTGAACCAGTACCTAGTCGATCAGTTTAATGACCTCTCGTCGTTTGGTTCTTTGAAGAGATCGTTCCTCTCGGCATTACCAGCGTCCGCCACGCTGCAGCCACTGGATCGGATGTTAATAGACACGTTTGTATGCCCCCGAATTCCTCGTACTCCTGCCATCCGTTTTCCGGCATAAGATGTTTTTTTTCGTCATTGCCAGCTATGATCAATTAGAATTCACAAGTAGAATTTTACAATAATAACGTAATGGTGAAACTTACATATTATAATTCGACCAGATGTTAAATTTAAACAATGTGTGACAAAAGCGTAAAGACTTTATCCGAGTAATTCACTTAAACGATATGCTGCACAACACCCCGCGGCTCTCTACCTACCTACCTACTTTTTTTTTTTTTTTAATAATTTCAAACGTAAAAATTAAAACGTACGTCCTATGGGTCGTGGCCAGGGGCGGACTGGCCAGGGTGTGCCAGTGTGCTGTAGCACACCGGGCCGGTTCAATATGTCAACCACGAGGCGGTAGAAAAATTGTCGATTTTACACTCTATTCACAGAGAATGTGGGTTTTTCACGCATACGACTGTGAGCTACAGTTAAAGATAAACTAAGTTTTATAGCGTTTTCCACATGACTGTCCTATTGCACCTAGAGCGGGCAAATGATATCACTCGAAAACTTGCCCAGTGCAGTCCAGTTCAGTATCATATGGAACACGATTTTTCGTTATGAAAATGTTATCAATTATTTTATCTTTGATAACGATTGTGTATACCGTTACCACAAAATTCTGTGCTATATTCCGTATTCCATGTGTGCTCTACACGTTAACTCGTTTTAAAAATCGTTTTTATTAACAAAAATTTTTAACGAAAATGATGGTTGGCACTGTTATCAATAAAAGATAAGGCGCACCCTCTCGAGGAGCTCGTGCAATTATCACTGCACTCAGTGCAAAAAACTGACAAAGTGCATACATGTGAAACATAAAAACTCGCACTAGTTGTGAACTAATATTCCATATGGAACATAAAATAATTGCACCAGTGCAATAGTGCAGCCATGTGGAAAACGCTATTAGACTGCGAGCCGACGCGGGTTCCTTTCTTATCTAGATATTACTCGTACCCATAGATAATATATAATGGATAGGCCATGTGTATACAGAATGTATAGCGGGCAGCGTTCCCGAATGAAGAAGAGAGATAGCAATAGGTTAGGTTAGGTAAAATCATATCTTCTATCCTACTCAGCAATAAATTACTTTTTGTTCCATGAGCTATTCCGTGAAATAATGATTCTCGCCTATATCATGTAGTGTGATAATTGATTTCTCATGAATACACAAAATTGTTTACCGATTTTTCGGATTTTACAGAGTTGTTCCAAATACCCTCCTCAAGACCTGAGTGTCACCACGTCGCCCGATTATTCATTTCTATTTTTTTTTGTCTGAGGGGAGGATTGTATTTAAAGGTTATGGTTTTTTAGCGTGTCATTTAAATAATTTAACATTATTTCTTTTAATATTATGAGAGTTGTATGGAAAACATCGATCAGTTTATACCACGACTAGCTAAATTATATAAAAACTACACACGGGCGAAGCCGAGTAATTCAGCTAGTAATAATATAAAACGACAAAATGTACAATAATATACTATATATTGTTATCTATATATATGATATGAAAATATGTGCTGAATGAGACAGAAGATTCGGGAACGCCTGATAACGAATATGGCCTATCCATTATATATTATCTATGCTCGTACCACTCCACTTCTGTTACGATTTAACTACACAACATATTTATAATTGCACGTTACCTACAAGTCATAATACGTATAAACATTATAAATTTTGATATTACTACTGTTCTTTTTACCTTCATAAATTTTTTTCTCTACAAAATAAAAATGTCGTCAAATGACAATAAATATGTGAAAGGCGGAGCGGAAAAAGCTCGCCTTACAATTGCAATCGGTAGCCAATGATCCAAAACAAAAAAAAACTTTGTTTTTCTATCGGTTATACTAATACGGTAAGTTTTGTTGGCTAATTATTTCTATATAGTTACTTTTTTATTTTTAACTGTTATAAGTAAGTGTTAAATTATAATTATTCATGTGTTATTTGTTATAGATAAATACTTCGAACACAATTATTCCTTTAATTAAGCCAGTTGAGGTATGTGAAGGCCAATTTTTGATGTAAATAATGTGTGTGTGTCTTGTGGTAAATGTGACAGCCTGTGAATTATGATATGTGTATTTATTTATTTAATATTAGAAAAACTGATTAATTCGTGACAAGCGAGTGTTGGTAGATCGTTGTTATTAAACACCGTTAGTTAAGTCATCATTAGGACAAGACGATTTAGACGTATTTATGCTGATGTCCATTGAACGAGACGTTTTAGAAAATACAGAATTTTCAAACGTACTCGATTTTGTGAAAAGTACTTCAGATTCAATGAGAAATATGCTTACTTAAAATACGCCCTTAGTTTAAATTTATAAAATAGTTACTAATATATATGTATATTAGTATGTAATTAAATATACAGATTGTATATGTATGTTGGAAATATTTTATGTAAGCACATTTTTCGTTAAATCCGAAATACTTTCGTTAGAAATGTTAGAATGTGTTCATACATATTATAGTATATAAATTATAAATTATATAGGTATAATTGATTATTTCTAATAAAAAGATTGAATATTAACATAAGTTTTATTTTGTTCGTGGACCTATATTGTTACCTACGTTTTTTTTTTTTTTTTTTTTATTTTGCACTGATTAAAATTTCAGGGATATCATTTATTCGCTATTGTAATCGTAATAAGGTAAATTGTGTTTTTCAAAGGTCCAAGACCAGTGGTGTATTATTTACATAATCAATCGATAAATAGGTCGGTATATAAAATGAGTTTTGGGCCGTTTATAATTGTGGAATACTGGGCCGCATGCCCTGGTCGTGTCATATATTTCCCGCCCCCCGGGCCTGTGAATTTTCGGAAAACGTTTTAACGCGATACCGTGCGCCGCGGCCCGTTTTCCTTAAGGTACGGTTTCCAAGGCGCGACCGGTCGCCGCGATTGGTCGCCGTCCGACTGTTAGTATGTAATTCCTATTGACCGGTTTCCAACGCGCGACTGTTGTCGCGCGACCAGGGGCGTAATTACGGGGGGGGGGGGGATATGGGGATGGATCCCCTCCCATGGGCTTTCTTTTTTTACATAACATATCGTTTAATGTACAAAAAAATGTAATAGTTAAAAATAATACTTTTTTTGCGTTAACAAAATTTGTTAGTATTTATCATAATTCATAGGATTCCTCAGTTTATTGACTAGTTACTGGTATGATACGGTTAGGTTAGGTCACTGAAGAAAGGTCTATCCATATACAGATTTTTAAGTAAAATTGGATGAAGTACTCAATAAATTAGCTAAAAAAAAAAAAAAAAAAACGAAGAAAATTAGAAATTTTATTATAAAATATGTCATTTTCATTAAAGAAAATAATAAAAATACGAGTATCGCAATTACTTTATTAATTTCGATTGATTAACGTTTAAAGGGTCGTTAGTCGTTACAGTTATTATGGATTATCCAATAATGCTAAATTGTCTATCCCCTCCCATATAACATTCGTAATTACGCCACTGCGCGCGACTGAACTTTATCGTGGCGACCGGCGACACTACCGGTCCGAGAGCAGTGTATTGCGACTGTCGCGCGCGACCGTTGATTTATTTCAATCACAAACCAAATCTTGGGTAGTGAATTTCGACTGTCCTGTGCATCAATATGGCTAAATTGCATTTTTCGGGAGAAGAAGAAGAGCAACTGATCGAAATGCTCCGAAAAAATGTTTTATTTATTTTATTTAATTAATTATTTATTTATTTAATTATTTTATTATTGTTAATAATTGTATTCATACTCGTCTATATATATATATATATATATATATATATAAATGGAGCCAAAAATGTATAACAATTCATCGATTGAGAACGGCTGGGCCGATTTGGCTCAAATTTTTTTTAATCGTTCGTAATTGCCAGGAGAAGGTTTTTACGAAAAAAAAATTTTGGAAAAACCCTTTTTTAAAATTTTTTTTTTTTAAATTTGTTTGATGATTGTTATTTTTGGCAAAACAACGTTTGCCGGGTCGGCTAGTAGTAAATATAAAATTTAACTTGAAAACACTAGCTCTTACTGCACGAAAACCACAATAATGGTACTGAATACACAGATACAGAATTTGACGGCTTTTTTACGTCACCGGAGATTGGTCTCGGCGACCAGTCGCGCCTAGGAAACCAGCACGCACCAACGACAGGTCGTAGCGACCGGTCGCGGCTTGGAAACCGTACCTTAAAGCTCCGACAATAAAACGACTGTACCGCGCACGCGATCGATAACTTCGAAGACTGCGGCACCGCCTGTTCGAGAAATCGACCCCCGCGACGCAACGGGTACGACGGCGATTCGTGTTCGCCGCCCACAATTCGTATATATAGGTACACACAGTAGTTCGACTGTAATACATTACACACCGCTGCACGTTATACGTTTAATACGAGACGAAACGGTGCAATGCGTGTCTCGGAACACGCCGAGGGTAACAGGGTAATAATAATGAAATAAAATAAAATAAACGATTTTTTTTTTATATACTTTCCCTATTTTTCACCCGCGCGCGCACTGTGCTAACCGCATTTATTTTCGTCCGTATACGTAAATATAAACGTACGACGAAAAGTCGACCACGACCGCGGTACCAGTAAAATACTATTATAATATAATGCGATAGGTATCTGGGTGTACATACAGGCAGTGCTTGAATTGGAAAAAAATTAGAAGGAGGATGCAAAAGTATAAAAATAATGTGCGTTCCAGCAGATCGTAATGTCTTATAAATTCGTGGGGGGCTTTGCCCCCCACACCCCCCACTATATATTTTTCATTATACAATAATAAATAAACATCATTTTTTTTTTAACTGTAAACATTCGCGCCACATAGTAAAGGAGCATTTATTATTATTTTTTTTTGTTTTTATTAATTTACAATTACTTTTATATACTTGTTTAATTAAGCAAATACTATGATTATTATTATTGGTATTGATATTTAAATTTGTTGTTGTGTCATTGCCAAAATTATAATATTTCGTCATTATTTTTACAAAAACTATTATTTGTATTTTGCGCAAGAAAACTTTATCGTACGAGTATCCCTTGTATTTTGTGGATGAAACTCAATGAAAAGCTCATTGAGTTTCATCCATTCGAAGATCAGGTTTTTTTACTTTCTTTTTGGTGTACTTATCGTTTTATAATAATTAATTATATTAATGATTGTCATTTCAAGAAATATATTGTTTGTATATTGTGACAACTACCGACCACTCCCTATAAATAAAATTTTTGCGTCTTGACCGTCCCGTCCTCTGCGTCCCGGTATTACAAATTAGAAGGGGTACGCTATAATATTTTGAAAAAAGAAAGGGGACTCCGTCCCCCCGCGTCCCCCCCCCAATTCAAGCACTGCATACAGGGTGTGACAGTGCTGCAGGATTCCGGTCGAATTTAAAGCGGTCACGCGCTTAAAATGTAGTCTATACGTACTATAGGTCAGTGCTTCTCGACCTGGGGGCCGTGGCTATACGACTGGGGGGGTGCCTTGAAATATTTATTTTCATATGGTCGTTGGATTATAAAATACGAGTAAATACTATGTGTAAGTCATGAAATAGATAAATAAAGTAATTTGTCGTAGTGATATTATATGGTAACTATCTGTTGTGTTAATCGTCATTAAATTTCGTCGATGTCCAGTGCGCTTACCGCTCAGACAATTTACCGCTATTTTAGATGCTGCTTGCTATAGGGTTCTGTTAAATTTTCTTTTCGCGTGTTCACCAAACCAATGCTTCTCAAACTGGGGACCGTGAAATATTTATTTTATTTAGGCCTTATAAGCGTTTATAAAGAAATGTTGATTAAGGGGGCCTCGACAGTTTTACATTAAATTTAGGGGGCCCCATGGCAAAAAAGTTTGAGAAGCACTGCTATAGGTTGTGTCTCCGCATTTGAAAACGAACAACAGATGCGTAACAGAGTTCTCCGGCGTGTACGATCGATCAAGAACGCAGACAGGGGTGGCTAAGGGGCTTGTAGCCCCCCTCCATTGGCCGTGATTTTTTTTTTTTTAGCTATTTACGCAATATTGATTACAGTTACGCAGTGATCAGTCCTATACAAATATCCTTAAAAGACCGTAATCAGCAGATTCAGAAGCCTAATTATCAAAATAATTATAAATTACACCCAGAGTATTTACAGAACTTTTGTAAAGGTAACGACTAGTTTCGCCCGTGTCCAGTCATCGTCTGCAGATTAACCTGCACCATTACCGGGGCCGGCGTTCGGCCAGTTGAGCGACGGCCCAGGGCGGCATTTCAAACCCATAAGTAGGTAACCGTATTGTAATTTCTTTGTATTACGTATTATTTAATTATAAAAATAAAATTAAAATTATTTATTTTTATTTACTTTGGCTATACCGGTAAGTTTGTGTCGATTGAGTTTGATTCGTTCACATCATTTTAAAAAACATCGTAATTGTCGCAGAATTTGATATTTTTCGCGACACACAATTTTTTTTTTCTTCTTGTACAAGGACGGACCTTATTGGCAAGGACAAATACGTCAGCAGAACCCTTCGCAACACACCCTGTATAATAATAAATTAATATATTGTACAATATATAACGTACGCGTTACAATACACACGCAGTATAACGACTCGCCACAGTTGCTTGACGACGAGCACAACAAAAACAGTGCACGACGACCGGGGGGAGGAATACTTGGCATTTCATATAATATACATTTTTTATTTTATTATTATACACTGCGCGATTTCGCGACCCTCTCTGAATCGTGCGACGTGTATACGTGAATTAATACGATTCGGTGGGGCGTGGCGGTTTTTTTTTTTTTAGTTTAAAACGGTTTTCAAGTTAAGCACGCGAAGCATTTTTCGACATTAAATAAAAATACGCATTATATATACGTATCGTGTATAAGTATACAGGATGTAATTTCGGGGATTCGAAACCTGTACGCCGTCAACACCGAAGAAAATTTTTCAAAAGTCGCGTATTTCACACGCGTTTATTTTAATGCTTTTTCGAGCACACAATATAGCGTTTAATATAAGATACGTTGTATTGAATTTGTTTATTTACAAAAAAAAAACCAAATAATCGACTATTATAATTTTTCATTTGTTTTACATATATATATATATATATATGTACAAATTTAGAAATAATTTATGTTTATATATATATATATATTATTTATATATATATTTATAAAGGATTTTCTGTCTTCGGTGCGGTACGGTAATTTGTCTTTCGTGCACAATAATGAATTAATAATATCGTAGGTGCACGTATTCGTACTCAGCAAAAGCTCTGTCGTTCGTACACGCATTGTCGTGCTACGTACGACGTACAGTAGGTAACTTTGTAATTCATTTGGCCTTCCGCCACGCGAGTCCTGCGCGAACGATTTATTAACAGACAGCTGCCGGACGGACGATTTATCAAAAAAGTACATAAAAAAAAAAATATATATATATATATATTATACGAATAATTGTTTTGACCCGAATGGTTATTTTGTACCGTCGTCGCGGTATACAATGGAAGTTCGTTTGAAAAAAAATATTACTGAACCTCTATTTTTGTGTATTGATTTTTAACTCGCAACAATTGGACACGAACCGTAACGCGTACCTACGGGTTAATAAATCAATTTTCATTCGCACAACTTCCCATATTAATTTCAGAATTTTTCCTCCGTTTCCAACGCGCGAAATCTGTTCGGTGATCAATTACAGCACACCCCGAAAGCTAAAAACGCGTTTCCGCGACATAATCTCGTATTAATATTACTGTTTAATAATATTGTTCTACGTTTTCCCTTAAGTTTAAAAAGACAAAAAAAAAGTCCACAAATTTCGAGACATTTTCAAAAAAAAAAAACTAATTTTTATATATTTTATTACGTTTTTTATTGCATATTTTTAGATGGTTTTTCAAAATTTTCATACCGTATAGATGTTTCTATTAATTGATCTTTTTTATACTATTTTATTTTGTCAAAAATAAATTAAATTATTTTAAAGTACTTGGAGTCATAAAATCTTCTTTTTTCTTAATAACATTTGTATATAAAAAAAAAAAAAAAAAATTCAAGCATTAATGCGAGTATAGAAAATATATATATATTTTTTTTTTCTAAGATATCAAACAAGTTTTATATATTCGTACGTTTATAGGTAAAACAGTTAATTTGCTACGTATTGTATTTTGACGGGGCGAATATTTTTTTTAAAACTCATGAAACAAGTCGCATACATTTGCGATTCACGAAAGAAAATCGTTGTGTGCATTGAAACTGTTGAAAACTCTAATATTCACACAATCACACCGTTTAAATATTACAAGCCGCAAATTACAATATTCAGCACTCGTTTTTTTTTTTTTTGTATTATATATTCTTAAAAAATAATATTAATAATAAAAAAAAAAAAAAAAAATGAAAAACGAAAATACGTAATTATCGCAAGAACGGAAGCGAAATAATATTCGTACACGTAAATGTGTTTTGAATTTTTTTTTTTTTTTTTAATTTAAAGCTCGCATAAATTATGGATTAATATATAAACAATGTAATTATTTAATTTATGTAAGTGTTGTTTAATCATCCCGCGGACGTAATAGTATATACGAAAATACATCAAAATTATCACGAGCAAGGGCGCACCCAGGATTTTTTTTTGGAGGGGCTAAATAAAATAATTTTTAGATATTAATAAGATTTATTTAATATATGCAGAAATCCGAAAGTACACTTGTTTATGAAAAAATTATTCAAGAGTAAATAATTATTTTGACATGAAAATTTAAAGTGATACCTAATAAAATTAGAAAAATATTAAGAGGTCAATCATTTTGGGGGGGGGCTAAGGCCCGTTAGCCCCCCTTGGGTGCACCACTGATAACGAGTCTACTTGATAAAAAAAAACTCGATAGGAACTCGACAGTATTCCTGTGATGGTGGTAACTGGTAGTACCTCAATTTATAATAATTATAATGACTGTTGGCGGGTGTCTATAGTTTACAATTATTAATAGTCGGGTGATTTTTTTTTTTTCACTCTTCCTCTTTCTCTAAATAACGCTACTTGTGAGTGTGTACGTGTAGGGGTCTGAGACCGGATAAAACAAATTTATTTATTATAATATAAAAACGTAATTTTAGTTTTAACGACGAATCAAATATGAGTACACCAAAATAGACATTATTATTGTTGTTTTTTTTTTCACGGTAATTGTCGAAATTTAATGCGGTCGCGCAGAATTTCATTTAAAAACAAAAAGAACAAAATTATTGTTTTCACGTTAAAACGAAAAAAAATTTTATTTTCATTATTTCCACGACTGTGAGTGCGGTAGCGAAAATTCACTCAGTTTCCAGAATACGTTTTTTTTTTTCAGAGTCGTTTTCACCTAACCGTATACGAGCAAAATTCATTTTTTTTTTCGTTCAATTTCGCGGTGACGCAGGAGTGATGCGTTAAAATGGTTTTCAATACTTATACGAAGTCATAAAGTAGTCATCGTTGTATATTACTGGAGTTGCACGACGAAAGCCGAGAAATATTGGTACTGGAACGACACTGCAGAAAAAAACTATTGCGCTAAGTGCCTTCTGAAATATCAAAAAAAAATACCTTAATCTCGAGGAATTATCCGCATCGTAATTTAATAGATACCTACTGTGAATAAAGGAAAAAACAATATTCTTTCGAGTCTACCGCGTATTTTGCCGGTTTTTTATTATTGTTCCGAATACGAGAATATAATAATTAATTTTTATCGAAAAACACGGGCGTTTTATATGCTGAATAGTTGGTAAGCCGATCGCGCCTGGAGAAAAAATTTAGTTAAAATCAATGCCAAAGATAAACAATGTGAAACGTACAAGACATTACTTCAATAGAACAAGACGCGAAAATTTTCGGGGGAAAAAAAACGTTTAACGATACTGTACGAGTCAATATTCGACTGAAGACTTTGACAAATATTTTTTTTTTTTTAGCAATTGTAGAACTCTCGTTTTGCACATATATACTGTCATCGTCTTCGTTCAAGAATATCAATACCGATGGCGTACTTTCAACTTCTCTCTGGGAGACAGTGCCGTATTTAGGATTTTGCTGCCCTGGGTACACATTTTTTTTTTATGCCCTCTTCCTCTCAGTGGTTTTTTATAGTGATAATTTTTCTTAAATTTGATTTGCCTATAAAAAAATACTAACTAACATTTATTATTCTCTTTTTTTTAAAAACTGCTGAAATCATTATAAATCTGTTTAAAAAAAAAAAAAAAAAAGCTCCCAGTTAAATTTGCTGTCCCCCAAAAAGTGCTGCCCGGGGCAATTGCCCTCCTTGTCCCCCTAAATACGCCACTGCTGGGGGGGGAGGAAGTTTATATAAAACATTGAAACTCCGTCCCGATAATCTATACAATCGCTATAAACAGCGCAAAATTAAAAGAAATTTTTTTGAAAAATTTGTCTCGTCCATACAGACAATATATACGTATTTGGTGAAAATTTCAGGATTCCTATGACCATTAGTTTTATAATTACGAAGAAAAAACGATAATCGATTTTGACGAAATCGCGTTTTTACCGTTTTTATGTAATTTGTAGGTAGTTTTTTTTTATGCTTAAAAAAAAAGTATCGGGAAAATAGAAAAACGACCTCTTTAAAGTACCAGCTAGACGCAGTTTGTTACCGAAAAACTCGTTGTGGTTGAATTTTCGGGTAGACAAAAAAAAAACACATCATCGTAAAATAATATTTGTATATAGTATAAACCATATAATTTTTAAACTCTTTTTCTTTGGTCCTGGGGAGGGGTTTTAACCCGAACCCCCCGTAAGTACACCACGACCACTGGTCAACACTACCTGTGCATATCGAAAATACGTATCCGAAACATATTCAAAGGGTAAAAACGATAAAATTTATAACAGAGAACTCTGTACACACAATCATAAAGTATAAAGAGAAAATAACATCTAAAATATTAAGGAATCGCGAAAAATGCACGAGAACCGCGTGTGGTAAATAATGTGCTCGAAGAAGGATGAACAGATAAATTCTGTAAATAAATTGAAAAATTCTCGTGACCGTCGAATTATCCTTTGCTCTTTTACGCGCGTTCCTTCCGTCAAATTTCCATTTCTTCTTTACTACAGTCTACCAACAGCTTTATTACAAAGTTATTAATATTATATAAATTTATCGTCTACATTATTTTTTTCGTGATATTAAAACAATTATCCCGTTACGTTTACAGTACGTACAGACGTACTGTACGTATGTGTAAAAAAAAAACGCGGTAAAGCTAAATGTTAATGCTAATATAAAATAAACCGTCTATAAAATGCACATAAGTGGTTCTCCGATTTTCAGTCAACATTATAAAACCATTCAACACACGAGCGTGTGTAAATATATTGTTAATTATGCCCCACATATTCAAGTACGACGTACGATTCTCGCTGTTGACACTTTAGGCCATCACTCGTGAACACCACTTCAGATTTCGATCCAAATACAGTCAAATCGTGATGATGACTGTTCGACGTCGTTTCAAATTCCGCTAGACAAGCCCACACAACATTCAACGCACTTGTTATTTTCTAATCGTGTTAACGTACTTCGGTCGATGTCGTAATACATTTTAATAAGTAGCCGAATTCGAGTCGCGTTATGTCCTGCAAATACTTCAATATTTCAATTTCCGTTTTTTTCATCTATAACGTTGTACGTAAACTTTACCTATACGACGGTGGAAGACTGGCCAATATTTTTTGCTAACGTGTCGCATTTTGTCTCCGAATGGTGGTAATATATATATATATATAATATACTCGATATAGGTATACACATTATATTATACCTACGGGTTTTCGTTTAAGTACACTATTATAACAATATTATGAAAAATGTATCAGAAACATTGTTTTTTGTGTGTAATAAAATTCTACAATTCCACTGTCGTCTTCAATGCAGCGAAACAAAAATACTAAACGTTGAACTTTTCAGTATCACTATTATTAGTAGCAAAAAAAAAAAAAATACATTTATGAAATATAAACGGTTAATTTTAGTAGTTTAAATACAAATTATTAGGTACAGTCGAATAAATTCAAATATTACTCGGTATCGTAATAGCAGACAAAAAAAAATATATACACAGAGTGCTAGTCTTGGTTGCGTGTTATATTTTATCTTTACAATTTATAAAAATCAGAACGTTTCAAAACTGGCATTAATACTTAAATTAACTTGTAAAACTTTACTCCTACCCTATAGTTTAATGATGTATCTATCCATTCTTCAAGATCAAGTTTTATATATATATTTTTTTTTTTTTAAAGCGAGTAAGTGGACAATACAGAAATGTTTAAGTTTGAGCTACGGCATTAAGCCACCGATTGGAGTCATTACACGTTTATAGCTTATAACGACAAGGGCCATACAAAGGCATCTGCAGCCCTCCCCCACCTCCCGGGCCTTTTCATCCCAGTACGTCATTACGTACGACGATTAAATATTTACCGGATGTTTTCTAGTTACTTTTTGTGAAACTGTATCCGTTAAAAATGTTTTCTTTTCTATCTACTTCACTTTTTCAACGGGTAAATTTACAGTATAATTATTTTACTGTATACACGCTCGATGGAATCGTAAAGAATTATCGTTTGAATTTCGCAACAAAAAAAAAAAAATAGCAGATTTCACCTTCTCGTGTAGGTACTAACATCGTCGAAACTCGAGTAATATTTCATTCGAAATTTGTCCGCCGCAATCAACCAAACGACAAACTATATTCGGATACCTATTGGTCTGATGACTTTCGCGCTTGTTTTTGCGTGTCTCTACGGACAAATGTCGTACCTACTTGATTACGACATTTCGCACGCGCAATTAGTGTTAACCTAGAATTAGGTCGTGAAGAAGTCTCCAACTGTTCATTAATTTCGGCTTGTGCAGGCCCAAGATATCGCCGTGTCAAAAATCGCGTAAAGTTAAGCCTATGGAAACCACGCGTACATCATAAGGTAAATATTTTTAAACAAAAAAAACCTTGATAAAATCCGTCATTAAAATAAGGCCGAAAACAGGTTAAACGTATCGTATAACTAAATAATTATTATAACATATTTGTCATAATTGATTTAACGATGTTTGTATTCAACTTAAAAATCATCTCCAAAATGGTTTTTACTCGCAATTTATCTTACTGGACATGTTTTGGACAACACGAACTAAACATTGATGCGGCGTATGTCGGGAAACAGCAGTCTTGCGTTGAAGAGAACTTCATAAAAACACTGACGTGGCTAAAAATATCGAGCTCGAGAGGCTCGTGACGAAACCTGTTCGAACGCGATTTCTTCTTATTATTATTATTATTATTAATTATCGCGATTGAATAAAGCGTTTTATTTGGATTTATCATTTTTCGAATTATTTCGCAGTCTCCGGTTCAACGAGCACGTTGCAAGAACATAATATAGAAATAATAATCGAAAGAAATCCACATTAAGCACTCGAGATTTCCGTTGTGTTTTTTTCTTTCGTCTAATTTACGTCGTTTAAAAGTTTTACAAGTTAATAATAATTATTATACTACAGCAATCAGAGTTTGACAATAGAAAGTATTTGAAAAAAAAATGTTGAAACTCGAGTGTGAACAAAAATAATCTTCTTCTTCTCCCTCGCCTCTATGGCTCTATCTCAACTATTTGGGGTCAACAAATAACAATAAATTAATAAAAATCGTACGAGTATATAATTTTATAATAATAACTGTACAAAATACCTGTAAAACAATAAATAAGAAAAATAAGAAAAAAACCATAAATTAATACTCGTAATTAAAAAAAAAAAAAAAGAATTTATATATATAAATAAATACAATATTAAATAAAGAAAATGAGTAGGTATAACAAAATCAAAAAAAAATATATATATATATCGAGTTTTTATATCAAATTCGTTTATTTACTAGGTACACCGGATTCGAGACTAAAAGTCCTAAATCGTCGGGTATAAAGTAAATAATAAAATACAACGAAAAAAGTGAAAAAAAAATAACAATTTCATTGTAAAAAAAATGTGTCAAAAAACTCGAAACCTCGAATGACACCGCTGTATTTTTCGATAAACTGCAGCAGTGATCCGCTCGGGATCGTTTTCCGGATGCTGCCGAACAACGCGCGATTTATCTTTGCTGACGAATTCAAAAACAACAGAATAATAGCTGTACACAAAACGCCGGTGCCTTCCGTCGAAATGAACGAACCGAGACCGAGTTCCCAACACTCGATTCCTGTATATATCCTGTCGATTGTCCACGCTTCGGTTTTTTTTTCTCTCTCTCTCTCTTATATGTACTATACATGATTTTACGCTACCGCGAATAATTCGCAACGATTTTATTAAAAACTGGTCAACCGTACGTTTTTTTTCTTTTTTTCCTATCAATTTTACGGTCGTTTTTGAAAACTATTGCAAAAAAAAATAATAATAATAATAAAACGTCTCCTCCCCTCTTAAGTAATCCAACAACGCATTTCTACCGCATTTTTTTTTCAACCCGTAGATTGATTAAATGATTGATGTTTCTCTCCGTCCTTCCCTACCACTTACAGTTCTTTTCAACTCCCTATATGTTTTAATTCCGGCATCTTCAATTAGTAGTTTTATAAAAGGTATTCTGAGTATTAGCCTTTATCTTCTATTATTGTGGTCATCCAAATGCTATTTTTTATCAAGTGTCCGATCCGAGTTTTCTTTCTCGTTTTTATCGTATTCCGTATTGATTTCTGGGCGATCATCCTCCTAAAAACATCCTTACTTTTTCCGTCCACGAAACTGTTAACACTCTTCTTCAACATCAAACTTCGAACGCTTCTGTTCTGGATTCCTCTGCCTTTAGTACAGTCCATGTCTCTGCTCCATACAGAGCCACGCTCCACAAAAGACTTTTTGTACGTGCTTTTTTAGTGTCCACACTTACTGTGTTTGTGGTAAAAAGGTTCCTCTTTATTTACGAAAAAGCTGCTTTAGATTGCGCCATTCTGCTTATTATGTCAGCACTGTTATATATCCGTCGCTCGTCACTTTACTTCCCAGGCGAGTAAAATTGTGAACCGTCTCCAAACATTTTACCACCTAAGAACATGTTTGCATATATCTGCTGCTTGCTATGCATATAACTATATAAGTACTTTAGTTGTCCGTTTACTTTAGTTGTCATGTGATGTACTTTTAACGCGTCGTCCATTTTCCTCGGCATACTGATTAAATCTTCTTCGTTTGACAATCGCATCCGCGTTTTAGTTACAGAATATCCGCAATGTTTGGACTCAGTGGAGGCGCTAGGGATATAGAGGAAGAGGTAGAGGCAAAGTAGGGCAAGCGCCCTACCAGAATTTGATTTTGCCCTACCCGTTTAAGACCAAACGAAAATTTTAATTTCAAGTACATTTATTTGTTTGCCGTTT
Organism: Slavum lentiscoides; assembly: GCA_032441835.1. Taxonomy (NCBI): domain Eukaryota; kingdom Metazoa; phylum Arthropoda; class Insecta; order Hemiptera; family Aphididae; genus Slavum; species Slavum lentiscoides. The sequence goes on along the minus strand of CM063711.1, from coordinate 6,930,844 downwards.
TCTATCTGTTTCGTTGTGTATAATTCATCGTAATATTTTATTTTTACAATGTGCACTCGATAATACATCTCCATTTAATTTGGTTATATTTATATTTTCAGAAAACGCTATAATAATATAGCATTTTCCGCGTACTTCTAATAATTTACACTGCACTCATCGTGTTATGCGATACGGCCGAAATTCACGGTGGCTCGTTCTTAAATACTTTTTTTTTACGGATCAATATTAAATTATTATAAACGATGTCCACACGTCCGTTGCGTTATTTGAAACGTTAATAAAAAATAAGTAAATATTAATGTTCCATATTTATAATTCATCTTATTAGATCCTGAGCGGAGCGAGGAATGCGTTGGTTTTACAATGATGTACCCAAAAATTCTACCGAAAAGGAGTGCTCCGGATCTTTATACAGTCACAATTTGTTTCCAGTAGTAAATTTCACCTAGTTGGCACTTTAGAGTGGTCGTTTCGTGATTTTCTCAATACTTTTTTTAATCGTCAGAAAAACCTACCGAAAAATGACATAAAAACGGTGAAAACGCACTTTCTTTAAAATCGATTTCTTTTTTGAAACTATAATGATCACAGAAACGTGAAATTTTCACCAAACATGTAACTTTGGACTGTATTAACGAGGAGACTGTATTTTTTAAAAAAATTTCTTTTCATTTAGCAATTGTATATTTTGAAGTATTCAATTCATGAAATAGGTAATTTTCGGCATTAAAGCTTAAAAATTTTTAAAACAATATCGGACGTGTGTTACTTCAACTAAAAAAAAAAAAATCTTAAAAATCGTTAAGCGGCAATTTCTTCTTTTTTTTTAATTATTTGATCGGCACAATAATCGGAATAATAATGAAAACAAAAAAAAAATCAATCGGGTTTTTATACGATATATGAATTGTTTGTTATTGCACTGTACAGAAACGGGTCATTGGCACCGGATTTATAATCAGAAACCGTAAAGCTCTTGTTGACCTTTTAAAACCGACAAATCCACGCGAAATACATGCGCGAAGTCGTAACGCACTGATTTCCGCGTACGCGAGTAAATGTCATTCGGGCCGGCAGCAGTGGCGTCACTACGGGGAGAAGGGGATGATATATCGCGCCTTAGACCATTTTTTTTTTTTTACTGTGTTTACTTGTTTCATAATTTATAATTATAAAATATAATGTATTCATATTGTTGATATAAAAATTAATTTGTACAATACAGGCCCTTGCAGTAAACGCGTTTTCTCTATAGATAATAGCAATGGCATAGCCAGAAATTTCGTACGGGGATGGGGGGGGGGAGGCTTTTCAACTAGTTTAAGTTCGGTTACTTCAATATAAAAAGTACTAAAGTTAGAATATAGGTTAGTTTCTGAAATTTCTAAAATTTCTAACATAGTTAGAAGTTAGTTGGTGAAAATATTAAGTTAGAATAGAATTTAGAAATTAGTTTTTTTTTATAATTTAAAATATACATTTAAACCCCCATTCGTTTATACACGATGTATTAAATAGGTACATTAAATTAATATTCAATGACGTTATGTAAATAAAATTATTGATAATGATTAATTAATTGACCGAAAATTATTAATTCACGCAATAACCTTAATTTCTTAAATAATAATCAATGATAATATCAGAACACAGAATGTAACAAAATAAGAAATAAAATAATATAAACATGATTACATGATATACAATATTAGTTCATATAAAAAATTAATATATACGAGTAGTGATTGTTTAAAGTATATTTATTAAATTTCAATAATAAAGTAATTTCAAAAATTGCTATTGTACATGACTCCACGTCTTTCGTCAAATAATTGGCCGCCTGCATTAAAAATTCTCTCGACATGTGCACTTGAGGGAATACTTGTATTGTATTTTATGAAAATTTTATTAAATATTGGTTATTTATAAAAATAACTACCTAGTTACTTTTTGTTTTTAACGCGTTCGATTAGATAATTTCATGCATTCAAATATTCAATTAAACTAGTTAAGTTAGAAAGTTATTATGAATTAAAACAAACTAGTCAAGTCAGAAAGTTATTTTAAATGTAACTTTTCAACTTAATTTAAACTTTTTAACTAGTTATTGCCCAGCCTTGAACATACATATTATATAAACACACCTACATACTAATGACAAATTACAAAAAATATGAAGAGAAAGAAAAAAAATTATTTTAAATTAAATATATATATATATATATATATATATATATATAGAAATATAATACCATTCTTATTGCTACTTCTTAATAATGTAATTATAGGTAAATAAAACATATATCTGTGGGAAGACGGTGCGATATATATTAAAACATATCGGAATGCCTAACATTATATTTACATGTTTTTTGAAATTTATAGAACTTAAAATTAATGGCTCCTATTAATTTTGTTATTTAATAATTTATTTTAAAAAGAAACGTATATGATTCCTTTCTTCTATCTAAAAGAGACTTGAGATTTAAAAAAATAATAATATAACGTAGATATTATATTATAGCCAGAATGAGGAGGTCTCAATCAATGTTACATTCAAAACGAAGAAATTTATTTTGAACAGCTTCGATTGTATAATTAACATAAACGATTGTGCGAAGAACAAATTTAAAAATACTATAATTGCCCCGCTTTACAAATTAATACCTATTTAAATTAAATCTATATTAATATTATTTGCCAATATGGTGGATTAACAACAACAAACTGTCCAGTGATTTCAACAACCCAATTAGGAATTAGGTAAAAACAATATTTTTGATAGAAAAATTATGCATTTCTTACAGTATTTTATAGTGACAATGAAGCATTATCAAAGTATCTCGCTAGAGATCCTTGTTCTGTACTAATAAAGATATAACTGAATTCTAAACAATTATCTATGGAATGCTAATGCTGGCCGCCAACTTCTGTTTAATTTTCATTTATATAATTCTTAACTAATAATAACTTGTGTCTTTTAAAAACTATGGCAAACTCTGAGCAATATTTATTGTGAAAAGTAGTAAAGTATTGTATATATGATATATTGCCAATTGCCATACATTTTACCAAACACAAATTATTATATAAGTATTAAATATTATAATTGTGTACGCATGTATATACGCAATTGACAATTTATGCTAATATAATTAATATATTATTAAATTTCTAACCCTCTGCGGTACAATTATAGAATTTATATTCTATAAACGCATAAGTAAGAAAATAAAGTTATTTAATATTTGGAAATAATTTTTGCGTACAATTCAAAATAGTATTTAATAAAAATATATGAACATAAATTATGCTAAGATGAATTTTAGAAAAACATTTGCTCGTCTCCTTCGAGTCGGTATAAATAATAATCGCATTGAAACTGCATGTGTAAAAATGTTGTTTTCCAAAATATTGCTTTATGTTCGTCTGCAACAGGCTTGTCGCTATTCTGTCCAGTACGTAATCGTTTACGTAAGTCGAGCTGAATATATTTAAAATATATATATATATATTTTTATATATTTAATATATATTTAGAATGTATTTCAACCATCACTTATGTCCTAAAACAAAATAAAAAAATAACTATACACGTTCGTATGCATTCATATCGATTGAACTTCCTATACTTCTAGTGTCACGTACTTGTTTTGCTAAAAAGAGACAGGTAGTTATTTTAAATAAAATATTGTTATTTTGTGAGCAACATTTGGCATATTAGTGCTTGATAGATAAAACGACACAGTGTACAGGGCTATTTTACGGTGAATTAATGAACGTTAGAAGCAAATAATTTCAATACATTCGTTCGATTTTAATTGACTTACACTAAATATTACTTTTAATAATATCAATTGGCAAATTAATAACAATTTTGATACAATATTGTTACAGGAATACACTATTCAACAAATATCCATCAATATTTTTATTTTAATCAGAAAAAAAACTTTCTAAACCAAAAGTGATGTTAAATGTAATTTTATTTTAAAATTAAAAGATTTTGAAAATATATGATTTATATGTCAAATCATTTTGATTGCTTAAAATCGTTAATTTGTATTTTGTATATGTACAGACAAATTATTGTTAAATAAATAAAATTTAAAAGGAAAAAACAAAAATAAATTTAAATAACAAAAATAAATAGAATAATTTTAAATTAAAAATGTAATACTCTTATAAAATTATATATATATATATATATATATATATATATATATATATATATATATAATAAAATTAATATATATTATAAAAAATCTACATATAAAGAAAAAATTCCAAGAGTATTTGGTAAACAGATAGTAGCAACTAGTTTCGACTGCAAGTCATCATCAGATTACAATGAATAATAAAAAAACAAAAAAGGTATATAAAATAAATATGAAACAAATGAACAAAACACATGGAATATATAATAAATAATAAGAAACAATCACAAACCGTTGAACATAGTAACATAGATTATACTAAAACACCTAGTAAAAAATTATGTATCATTATCTAATATGTATTGATGAATGTTATTATTTTTAAAATCTGCTTGTATATTTCAAATATTATTAAAACCATTACGTTGAACTTCATTACAAATGATTAATTCTTACAATAAAATTTATATATTTATTTTTTGATCGTGTAATATATTCAAATCTTTTTCTATATCGAAATGTATACTATGTCCACATTCTAAAAGTGTTTAGCAAAATTAGAATTGGGGAAGTTTTTGTAATTTTATCTTTGAAATATGTTCTTTATATCGAATTTTAAAATTTCTAACAGTTTTTCCAATGTAAAATTTATTACAACCACAAATTAGTTTATAAACGCCATAATTATTATAATTGTTGGATTTTTTTGTAAATTTTTAATTTTATTATTAATGGTTTGAATTGAATTATATATTATGTATGTATTATAGAAAAATATATATATATATAATATATAAAGAAAAATGCCAAGAGTATTTTTAAAAATATTTTTATATTTTTAAAAATTTTATTGTGAATTTTCTTTATAGTATTTACATCAAAATTATTTTAATTCCTATATCACAAATTATATTGAATTCATTACTATAGTTAGATTTGTTTAAGAGAACACGGTCGAGTCTATATAAAATAGAATTAAAATAAGCAAATTTTGTAAAATGGATGGTTAGAATTATTTGGAATAATTGTATCAGTTTGAGTGGCTCTATATATATATATATATATATATATATATATTGAAATTAAATTTATTGTTAGAGATATTAGAGTATATTAAACAAATCTAACTATAATAATGAATTCAATATAATTTGTGATATAGGAATTAAAAATAATTTTGATGTAAATACTACAAAGAAAATTCACACTAAAATTTTTAAAAATAATAAAATATAAAATATTTTTAAAAATACTCTTGGCATTTTTTTTTTTCTTATATATATATATATATATATATATATATATATATATAAATTATTTTTTATAATACATACATAATATATACATTGTATATAATTTTATTATATATATTGTTTAATATATATATATTAAAATTATCGTTCATTAGATTCTTAAATGTTAAGTGCAAATATTTGTTACAAGTACTGTAAATTTAAATCCTTTTTAGAATAATTACATTCCTACATTACTATAGTATGTAATCCTGGATAGATTATAAAAGGGGAGACCATAGTTATAAGTGCATTTGATAATGTTGTTGTCACATGACTATGCGTTAGTTTCATTTTATATGATTTAATATGACAGATTTATGGCCGGTCACATATAACAAGAGGGGACTTAACAAGGCAATTAGAGGCATTTACTTTTTTTTCTACAGACATTATTTTATTATTAAATAGGTAGCAAATTTAATTTGAAACGGAGCACATAAATTAAAATCATTTAATACAAAATAAATAAAAATCATAATGTCTACACATTTGGCTTAAAAATATGAAAATACAAAGTTAAATTTTTGGCACTTTAATATATTTTTTGTATAAAACCGCTATCAATAAAATACCTTTAAGGATTATCCGTTATAATAATAATTCAACATTAATTAAATATTTTTTAATATATATATATGCCTTTAACAGGGCCTTTTTTAAGAGGAAAACCAAAACCTTTGAGAGTCCATTTTTTTCGTATAATCCACAATTTTCCAATCAAATATCTGCATATGCACTGGCCACTGATCATCTGATCATGTTGTACTGCAATCCAGTGGTAAGTACATATTCAAGTCATCTATAAAAAAAAAAAAATGTTAGTACTTTAAAACATTTAATAATATTTATTACAGAAAATACTCACAATAATGTACATAACTAAATAGAGAGTAATTATTTTAAATTTTAAATCTTTTGGATAAAAACTTTTAATCGAAGATTCATAATTTGGTGGAATCAATTATGGATGCAATTCAGACATTATTTCATACAGACCTGTATATAAAAAAAAATAGAATAAATGTTAAAATATTTAAATAATAAATACTCATACAACATTTTTATAGACCCTATTTTTTATACAATCGATTTTATTAGGCTGATCAGTGAGACTCAATTTTCAATCTCATAACAGTGAAATTACACTAATGGCCACTATAGGATTATATGACAATGCCCTCATATGCAATTGAATAGTTGATCAACTAAATGATATGTGTTTTGTCACAAACTGTTCGACTAGGCAATTACGCCCACCTAATTCATAACGCACATGTTTGGCACAGTTTCGTCTCACTTGTTACCAAACAACTGCGTCACTAGAATTTAATTAGCTTTGTGATTTCGTGAACGAAAATTGGCAAATTACAGAAAACTTACAGTATTTCTTATCTTAAAGTAAATGAAGTCTGAAAGACTGGAAGACCAGCATTTCTCCGATTTGTGTCTTGATACGTGATGTAAGGCTGCACCAAATTAGAGAAGTTCATCAAAACACTCATTCGATAATAACTAAACAATTTTTCTGGGAACAAAAATGTAAAAATCATTATACAATTTATAAAACTGCCATTTAATAAGTGCTTTGACATTGATGAATGTACCCATTACTTTTTATTCTTTTTCAACTTTTTTTCTTCTTCTTGGCTCAATAAAGGGCACATTGCAGCTAAGCCCGCAAACTCCATGGCGAAACTGAGCGTCGCTGTTATGGAACCACTGAATAACTGTTACACGAATAGAGGCTGCGTGTCAGCGATAAACCTAATAATACATTTATATTCCGTTTTTATAATTACACATATAAACTATTTTATCTAATTGTTTTGATATACTTCTTTAAACTAGATTTTTTTTCAACGTATAATCAGTGGTGTTCCCATAGGGTATACTCCATACACGCCGTATACTTTCAAAATTGTTTTTAAAAATCATGGATGTACTGCGTATACACTCAAGTCATAATGAAAAAAAATTCAAATTGACTTTCATCTCCATAAATGACTCTCCAACTCCAGACGTCAATCCACGAATATGTGAAGGGCTTCGAGAACATAGTTCGGCAGACTTCACATTGCGTGATAAAGAAGCCAGACCAGAAAGGGAGGGATAAGAAACAATTTTTAATAAATATATTTAAATAAAATTTAAGTAAATATATTTAATACCTTTAATTTTTAAATTGATTTAAAAATAATGAAAACGAAAATTTGTCTGTTATTATTATTAACACTCATCACTCATTATACCAAGGTCGTGATCTGAATAACGTAAACATATGAAAAATCTCTTTTTTTTTAGCACTCTAAACTTTTTCATTGAAATTGCTAAAATTGTTCTGCGTATACCCTCAACAAATTTGATGGGAACATCACTGCGTATAATCCAATATTTAATATAATATTGTGAATATACATATTATGTATTTTGTTTTTTTTTTTAATTTACACAACAAGTGTACAAATTTCATTTTTAATAATATCATTATATATTATTTTCCTAAATTAAAAAAAAAAGGTGTACAAAATATTTTTTTTTAAATTATACATATATAATATATTTTGATGAATAATAATTTATTATTATGAAAATAATGTTTATTTATAGTTGTTACTAATTAATTTTTCATCATAAATTTATCCACGATAAAAGGTGTTCGATTTCTGATGAAATATTAAAACAAAAATAATAATAAGGATGAACAGGTTACATATATTATATGTATATATATATATATATATATATATATATAATTTTTTAGACATAATCTTTGATAAGAATATGTATACGTTTTTACTTACAGATAATATAATATATACATACATATAAATTCTTATTTCAATCTATTTATTAATTAATTATATTACCTTTAATGCAATCGGTACGTTTCCATTTCTCTGCCACCAAATGTTCGGATAAAATAATATTCGTTACCGCCATATCGATCAGGTACTGTAATTGTTTTTTTTTTCAATTACCTATACACATTTTAAATAATAATTAGAAACTGTACTATTTTTTTTTTCGAAAATTAAATTCAAGACATTTATAAAACATTATTTGATCTCGCATCATTTTACATAATTTGTACCTAATGTTTTTCTTCTTCTATTTTTTTCTTTATCTATATGTGTTTACGGCTAGCGTCAATTAAGTCAATAATAAAGAATAATAAAATTATATAAAACCTAATAAATAATTATTAATACAAAATAAACATATCAAAAAGTATAATTATGTTTATGTTTTGTGAATATCGGAATATATATTATATTACTTTATTCTTTTGTATACCCTACGCTTTTTATTAGTAAAATATAGTAATGTATTTGAGTATATCTCGTGAATAACATACCAAAGTATTATTTGTAAGGCACGAGTTTATTAAGACAAGGGTTTGCGAATATTGTGAACGATTAAAGTAATAATAAGACAAATAATCGGAATTCTAAATTGTACGCACTGTAATGATTTGTTCCGTACGATTTTAAAAAATATGTGTGTACAAACATATAAATCAATAAATTATTACACGCCGGCAGCGAGTAAAGACCGATTTTCTCACGCACATATGTATACAGATCAAAATCAAGAAGAGTGATGTCTCTGTTGAAATTATATTCCCTCCGATAAATTCCAAATCGCGGTCCGAATCACCAGAACGGTACGGTTCGAAAACCTGGCTTTTTGTCGCCGTATTTCAGTACATCTAAACTGCTCCTAACACGTAAACAGAACATTCAAGCGCTCATGAACTGCGGGTTCGCCGTTTATTCTTTGAATTCGACTAACTACTCACCGTGTCAGTAATATTTATATTATCAAATTTTTTCCTGTCGAACGTTCGTATTTCAAGACGCGACAGCCATCACCACACGACACAAAGACAAGATCTCATAGGTTTCATATCAATCGATTTCACTGTATTGTCGTCGATTTCGGACCGACGACCTCGGTGCCCCTAACACGAGTTCTTGTAATGACTGAACGCAACTATTCACCGTCGCACGAAATCATCGAATCGTTTGAAAACAATTTACGTTCGCGCTTTTAGTTGACTTACTTAATTGGCCGACGACGGGTGTAACGCATCTCTTCTTTTTTTTTTTCATTACGTTATTTTACGGCACTTGCGTCTGGTAACCGAGTGTTCGTACAACGTTATTCGCGTCGTCGAAGAATTCTGAAAACTCGACACGATTGTTTTATTTACGAGCATTTTAAACATTTTTTTTTAAAACACAAAAAAGTTACAACAAAATTCGAAAATCGATCGAAAGACATCACACGCTGCTACGGTCGACAGTCCCGTGATAAGCCGTCGGTCGCGAAATGTGATAACAGTGATAACGGAACGGAAAGCGACGGCGCGAGTTGGGCATTGTCCATCGGCGGTAGGATCTAACATTTTTTTTAGAAAAACCTTCTTTAGACGTGTACACTTTTGTTTTTTAAATACTCGTGTGTATTGCGTACGGAATTTAAAAAAACAATGAATATTGTAATAATTCACATTTATTAAATTCAATTTTTTCAAAAATATCAATAAAAATTGAAATAAATAAAATAGAATTTTTTCAACTTTTATATAGGGTGCGAAAAGTAATTTCTCTCGAATCCGCGAGTTGAATTCGATTTAAAATACTTTTTTTGAAATAACGGTACGGTTCGACTTAAAAAAAAAAAAATCTGGGTTCGTAACACATCACTATTCGTTTATTAACTCCGTGCGGTATAAAAAAAAATAAAGCTAAAAAGAAAAAAAAATGACTAATTTTTTTAAAAAGGCGCGATATAAAACGGAAACTGTACACGTGTAAAAATGCCAATACGCGTATAATTACAAATATCTAAATTATAAATAAAATTATTTGTTAAAACTAAACATTAGTAAACAATTCGTTAGGTCTTATAAATAATTAATTTTATTACGGTAATTATTTATATTTATTCCTTTGAAATTCCTGCCAAGTAAATTTTCGCTTGCACTTTGCGTAATATTATCTCCACGAGTGTTATTAATATACAAGCGCGATCCCGAGTGTTTCATGTAATTCGTTCTATTAATTTTAATAAAAAAATTCTAGATTTTTTTTTTTTTTAAATAACTACAAAGCTATTTCGGATATTCTCGTGTTTGTTTCGACGCGCGCAGCAATCGTCGACAGTACCTATAGTAATATTTCATAGATAAATCCCCGAAACTTGAGAGCAATGTATTTATTGACTTATTATGTAACTTTTATTACATTTATGTAACTTATTGTGCAAGGACCGAATTGCGAGTAAAGCCGAGTATATACTATACAGATAATATTATACTTTTAATATAAATATCGTGTTGAAACGGCCGGTTTCATCGTTTCTCGCGTCTACTATATAAAACTAATCGGATCGTTCGAAATACATTTCTTCAGAAAAACGTGAAAAACGTTCGAATAACGCGCGAGGATTTACTACGCCCATTTACGTACCTACGTCAATACGTTCGTCTATTAAAATAATAATAAAAAAAATACTCGATTACCGAAATTATTTTAATTATAATATAGGTATATGTATTCGAAATACGTGTAGGAAAATATTCTAAAAAAATATTTTTTACTCAAATACGTCGAAATAATAAGCGTTATAGGTACATATATTATATATAGTTTATAATACCGGCGGTTTCCAAACTCTAGGGTGCCGTGGCCGTAAAAGTTTATATTTTTTTATAATAAAATTTTAAAAAATTATAAAAAAATGTTACTATTATTTTTTATTGGCTTACAATTTTTTTAGAAAATAATTTTCGTTTGGCAGTTAACACCAACTCGACTAAAATTGTTCGACTCTTAACACTGTAAATGCACGATGGTCGAGAAAAGTGACGAGTTACCTATTAGCTCTATTGTTGATGACTATATTTGCCTCACAAGTTTTATGCGTTTAAGTTTATGTGTATTACGACTATATATCAAATCGTTTGTATATAATAGTATTGAGTTTGATTCAAAAAAAAAAAAACCCCCCGTTTAGAACGAAAAGCTTTTATTTTAAACAACTAATATTATAGGTAAGACCTAATCCTAACAGTTATAGGATAGCCTTTTCAGCCACTGATTATTCGTCTCCAAGTCCAATCCGAAAACACGTAATTTTTCCCTTAATAAAATGACACCAAAGAATTTCTTTCATTTATATTTTCGCAAACGGATACTTGAAAAAACACAATATATATATGAGGTTCTAACGTGCGGAACACACATTGGGAAACGCTGGTTTATATTATTTTTTTTATATAAACTTTTGTTTACTTATATAAGTACTATACTTATGCAGTACCTACTATAAGATACATAAAAAAAAAATGCGCAAATACAGTTGCGTAGTTTACAAGTTGCTTTACAAATATTACGCAATAATACTGTAATAGCGAAATATCGCTATTCCGTTTAAAACTTTGTTTTTGGATTTTCTTTTTTTCGCGTCCATTATACCACCAGTGCAGTGGGTTAGTCATCGACAAAAATTACATAATACACGCTGCCTCGTTTATACATTACTGGTATAATATATATTACATATTTTCTTTCTTTTTGGCAATATAATCCTATACTTTTTGTCTGCATTATTATAATATAATAATATATATTTTTAAACGTATTGTTGCCTGTTGTTAACGAGTCAAAATCGTTTTCTTTATATTTTGTAAAATGCGTAGAAAACGCGTGCCTACAGTATATCCAAGTCGAAACTTAAGGTGTTAATATTTGGTCATATAAAAAATAAGTCGCTTATTTTTTTATATTCTGAGCGCAGCGAGGAATGTATTGGTTTTACAATGATGTATTTTTTTTTTTATGTCTGTACCCAAAAATTCTACTAAGAGTGCTCCGATCTCTGCAGTCATACCGGTAGTAAATTGCATCTATTTGGTAGTTATTAGAGAGGTCATTTTTCGATTTTCTCAATACTTTTTTCAAGCGTACGAAAAAACTAGGTACCTAGCGAAAAATTACATAAAAACGGTAAAAACGCGATTTCGCCGAAATCGATTATTTTTATTTCTTCGTAATTTCTAAACTAATATGGTTATATAGAAACTTGAACGCGTAACTTTATATTATATTGAGGAAAAAAAAATTTCAAAAACTTTCTTTTAAATTTGGACTGTTTATAGCGATTATAGGGTTTGAGTTATTTAATTCATAAAAAGGATTAGTTTTCGTTATACGTCCAAAATATTACAACCGTAACTCCGCTCAGAATCGTTTTATCGAATGCAATGAATATTATCGTAGTTGCTTTCAAATTTATATTGTGGTAGGTACGCTTAAAAATCATTCAAAAATTCACACAACTAACCTGCGGCTCGCTATCTTTTTATATTTGATTATATTTATAATTATTACTTGCTTTATACCTATTTTTATATTTGATTTTCACGCGAGTATTACACCGAGTATAAATTGTTCAAATACGAAAAACAATTAAATTCCAATTGGTCGTTACGCGGAACGAATTATTGCATAGATGTATAGATGTATAGTACTTATCAGACAATTTGTAGGAACGTATTATAATAAAATAACAATATTATTGTATATTACTATATAATGACTTAATAAATAATAATAATAGCTTATTATAGTTATTAATTAGGTTCTTATCTGCAGTAATAACTAAGTAACAAGTACAATATAGTATACGCGTAGATAAGTACCGTGTAATGTGTAATTATACGACGGGCTAGCGTATAATACCCGTAAGTTCATGCACTACACGATACATTGGACATTCGACGAATTGAAAAGTTACAAGTATAAAATACAATTATTTTTTTCTAATTTTAAATAATTTAACGAGTTATTATTTTATATGAATACTCGCTGTAACGCGAAAACTCTGTACGAGTTATTATTATTTCAGTAATTTTTTTTACAATCAATGAAGCATAATTTTCTATCGAACATTTTCATACGAAACGTTCATTTATACGTAGGTTAGCTACGTTTTTAAAATATTGATTTTTAACGCATTTATTCGAGATTTCCAAAAAAAAAAAATGAATTATTTTTGTTATATTTTATCCGTTCCACAGTCTTATAGGAATATTAAAATAGGTGTTTATCATACACTATATTGTCATAATATTAGAGACCGGATTTAAATGCGTTTAAAATCCTAAACACAAGATGTTTTTATGCTCTATAATATTTCATCGAAATAATCTTTTATACGCATAAATATTCTGTTTTTTGGAAATATATGACGATTCGTAAATAATGTATTAAATACCGAAAAAACAAATAAAAATAACAATTCATAAAAAGTATACAAGATAGTTAAATTAATCTTTAAAAATTTACTTAAACAGCCATATTTAATCTATACTTGCAAGTCGCAGGTGTTGTATATTTCACTTTTTTTTAGAAAAATGTAATCAAAATAATATAATAATATATTATATACCAGTAGTTTACGCAATATATATTATGCAATAAAAGTAATATTCAGTATTATGAGCTGAAAATAATAATAAAATGTTAAAAAAAAAAATATATATATATAAGTATATTAATTTACTAAATATAATAATTGATATATATCGCTTTCAAGTTGAACGGTGGTAAACGTCATCCGATCATGGCGTCCGGGAGGATAGAAACAGACGGAGGTCAAAATTCCTTTTGAATTTTTTTTTTTTATAAACCATTACATTTTTTTTTTTTATAAAAATTCGAATTAAACAACTCAATATATTCCCAAAACAAATCATTTTGCACGAAATATTCTCTAACCTCTTGAAATATGCTTTGTACGCACTAAATTTTTTTCTAAATCAGTTCATATAGAAAAACGAATCGTCGAGAAAGCTCGTCCAGTTGCAGGAACTGCCCATACTCTTAGAATAAAGGTATGTAAAAACATAAAAACCCGGTCTTTAGGCTAATATAAATAATCGTATTCGTTCTATATTTGGAAAATTATCGCGAATATTGCATAATCGATATTACACAGAAAAGTATAATTGCTCGCATACGCAGAGGTTAAAGTGCAAGAGGGACGCAGGGGGACTCAGTCCTCTCACCTCTGACGGTAGTTAAAAAAAAAGCGTCCAGCTCTTTAACAATTTCTCCGTAAGGCACGCCGGAACGCTCAAATCATAACCGAATATAATAATCAAATACAATACGGAATTCCGTTGAAAATAAATCTTATAATTTTTACTTTCTTTTTTTTTTTTATCATATATTATTTTAGTTTTATTACAGTATAAATAGATATACTGTAGATTAATACAGATATTCGGTATAGCTGCGATAACATAAAGAAAAATATACAATTTATACGTTCCTATTTAAGTATACACTTTATAATTTGTTTTATTTCAAAATAACTCTTAATTAAATTGAGTTTCGTGTATATATATATATATTTTTTTTGTACAATTTAAACGCCACTAATAACACTAAATTTTTATGAAATAATTCGTTTTTATACTATATTTTTTTTATCCGGACGATTTTTTTTTTTTTTAGTTTTCTTAAAATTGGCAACCACTGCTTTATATAGATATTATGAAAAAAATTATATTCACTTTCGAAATATTAAATTTTTTTATACAAAAATTATTTATTTCATAAACAAATATCGTAATATTATTAGCGCTTTAAATTACAAATGAAATACATTTGAAATACGCAAATTTTTCCGGGTTAAAAGTGGTGTGAGCACGCTTAAAAAAAAAATCACTCTGTATACATATACTTATTACATAATATAATGATATATGAAACGCATAAAACTTTATGGGGGACATTATAGTCCCGTCCCCCGGGAATTTTTTTCCACTTTAAGACAAGGGCGCACACAGGATTTTTGGGGGGGGGGGGTCAAATAATACAATTATTTGGGGGGAGGCTATAAATATTAACAAAAAATTAAGATAGAAAAACGAAAACGGATTATGAAAAAACAAACTCGCGGACAACCAACGACGACGGTTTGTACAGTTGTACGACAGTATATTGGACGATAATATGATGTAAAATAAAACGAAAGTTGAATTTGTTGACACAGTGATAGGCACCCGTGGGTTGCGAGAAACCAAAATAATGTCATCGATAGCAATGTAGGTAGGTACCTCTTAATCGTTTTCGGTTTTATCTTTTTAATATCGTATGCCTACATATAGTTTTGTCGAGCTATTTCACTATTTCACGACGATAAGAATAAAGAACATAGGTCACCCGGTATAACCGTTATAAATATATATTATATTATTATATATTTTATATACAATATGCTACAAATTCAATAGTAAATAATTTTCTAGATATGAAAATTTAAAGTGATACACGATAAAATTACAAAAATATTAAGAGGTCAACCATTTTGCGGGGGGCCTTAAGCCCGTTAGACCCCCCCCCCCTTGGGTGCGCCACTGCTTTAAGAGGATGCTATATACTGAAAGTAAAACGCATGCAATTTACCGTGATTTTGTGTCAAGAACTAGTTTGCGCGAACATAAAACACCAGAGCTGCAATCAAAATAAAAACACCAAATTTTGAAACTATACACAGAAGAGAAGTTAATCTGTGTCGTAGCGTTATATATTTTTTTTTTCATGACTTGTTTCGATTTTGTATTATATATGTAAAAAAAAAAAAAAAAAAAACACAAATCATAAAAGTTTAACAGTTAATCACTTAACTTAAAATGACTTTATAAAAAAAAAAAGCTACGACACGGATTAGGTTCTCTTCTACGTGACACCAAAATTCGATCATTGATTGTAGCCCCGGTGTTTTGTGTTCGCGTAAACCAGTTTTTAGTATCTTATTTGAGATGTGTAGCAGCATCATCTTAAGCCCTGCTCGTATATACGCTCTGCGCGAATTTACACCGATGTTTACAACACGCCTCATATAATATTATATTCGTACATTTTCCGTACGGCTTACAAATTTTCAAACAATTTTTAGATTCTGAGCGGAGTGAGGGATCTAGTAGTCTTACAATGATGTTTATTTTTTTTTCCTTCTATCCTGTGTACAGATTTTCGACCAGAAGGAGTGCGCCGGTCTTTTCGTGTAGCACCTTTTCTGAAAGCAAATCACATCAAGATGGTGCTTTAAAGAGGTCATTTTTCGGTGTTCTCAATAGTTTTTTTTAACGCGACGCGCGATAAACTACCGGAAAATTACGAAAAACCGCTAAAAATCGGATTTCTTCAATATCACGTACAGTTACTTCGGTATAATTTCGAAAATAATCATTCTATATTGTCTTGAAATTTTCAACGAAATTGTACCTTTGTACCATACAACTTGAAAAAAATTTTCAAACGATTTCATTCAATTTTATAGGCTGTTTTTAGATTTCGAGGTTTTTCATTCGTAAAACAGTTGATTTCGAGTTTTCTGACTTGAAATTTGGACACAACGTCAGTCAGACATATTATGTATTACTTTAATTTTGTACAAAAAAAATTTTGAAAATCGGACGTTTTTTTTTGGTTAACCGATAGCCATTTTAAGATTTTTGACGGCGTGTAATATTTCGTCAACATCGAAAATAATCGTTCTATATTGTTTTGAAATTTTCAACAAAAACGTACGTCTTTGTACTGTACAATATCAAACGAAAAACTTTTCAAAAACGTTGAAAGTCGAAATTTTATATAACTCATTCGAATTTTTCGACAAATTGTATTTACACCGAAGCTCCGCTCAGCAGGGCCGTAGACACGGGGGGTTTAGGGGGTTCAACCCCCCTTGAACATCGGAAAAGTAGAAATTTCAATTTTTTTTTTTTTTACGCACAACAGCATTGCGCTGCAGATGTTACAGTAAAATGTATGTTCATATATTTAGATTTTACCAACATCTTGATGTTAAGTAGATTCGTTATTTATGAAAAATAAGTATAGGTACCTAATAACAATGTGTATAATAACATTACGTATAAATGTTTAATTTGGTCTACGCCATTGATAAACGTGGTTATAGATTTTTGTGCTGATAAATCATTATACGATACACGATTATAATGCACGAATCAAGATAGCACTGAACCCGCCCCCCGCCATATAAAAATCCTATCTACGGCACTGCCGCTCAGAATCGTTTTGTCCAACGCGCAATGGTTATTGTCATTGCTTTCGAATTTACGATATAAAAACTCCAAAATCTTTATCCGAGCGATTCACTTGAGGCGATATCCACAACTACCTACCTACCCGCGGCTCGAGGCTACCTTTTTTTTTTTTTTTTATGTCTTTTTCCATAACAATACGCGCCGTATAGATAATTAGAAAATTATGTGTTTCCCGTCACATAATAGAGTAGTTAGTGTTAAATTATTGTCGTCGTGATTTATGTGCGGTTTTTGTTTATCGTTTCGAGCGCGATACGCACAACAACAAACAATACCGTACGCGGAACGGAATATTATCGTGTTTTTTTAAACAACATCCGGCAACGCGGAAAATGATGAGATAGAAAAAAAAACCCGACGGCTCAACCTCCCCACCAACACCACCGCCATTCACCAACGCGACGACGGAGTCGGTACGTTTCGGCTCTGTCAGCGATACGCGCACGACGTTCAGAAAAAAAAAAGAAAATATTCATCACTTCTACCGCATATACATAGGTGTTTACACGCGGTACCGCGCAGCGTATTATTATTCTTGTTTTCTATGAGCAGCACTGAGCAGCCAAAGGCCGCGCGACCATACCACCGAACCGCATAACACGACCGCGGTTGCCACCGGTAAGTAACGCGCGCGCACGCGCGCACGCGTACGTATAGGCGTGTGTAAAACGCTGGACTGCAAGGAGCGTTTTGGAGAAACGACGACGGCGCGAAGCGAGCGAGTTCGACCGGGCGACGGTGACGTTTTCTTTCTTATATTTTTTTATATTTTTTTTTCGCTGTCTTTTTTTGTATAATTTTTTTTTTTTTGTACAAAATAAACCCCCCCGGTTCGTCGCCCGTCGTCTTGTCGAATTCGTCGACGACCGACGACGGTCTCTTCTTTCGGGCAGGCCAGGGATCGCGAGAGAATACCACACGCGCGTACGGGACGTCGCCATCGCCGGACACACCGGTGAGTTATGTCGCGTCGATTTCAGACGAAAAACGCCCCCGTGTCGTTTGAGACGGGAACGGGCAGTGTTAAAATAATACGTTCGGGTCGGTGGGGAAAAAAAAGCGAACGGCAAAACAATAATTGTCGCCAACGGTTTAATAATGTTTCGTTAGTAACCTAACGCGACTGTTCTGTCGCCGACGGCCGTTTTTCCGGAACCGGTGCGATTTCTGAACGTTTCCCCCCCCCTCCCCCGACGCGTTCATCACGGTGCGCGGTGGCGGCCGCCGATTCGGTAACGCCGTTTCGATTGTACCCGCACGCATTTCTACGACTACGGCGTACGAAGCGAAACGATTTTTGTTTTTGTTTGTTTCCTTTTTTTTTTTTTTGCTTACAATGGCGGTCATTGACCGCCGTGTGTTTTTCTCCCCCGGTAGATGGCGTCACCGACTACCGTTCGTCCACTCTCGCGTTCTCTTATCTGCGCTCGTGTTACCCGATAACAACAACACGATAGTGGCGGAATAATCATTTTCATTGTCGATTTATAACATATAGAAAAAAAAATATATATATATATATTGTTACGCATAATTATAATTTCGTTCTATCCGTGTACGCGCGCGCGTGTGTGTGTATGTGTGTGTGTGTGTGTGTGTCTGCTTGTAGTTCGATATATTTTGTAAATGTATTTATCTCTTTAATCGGTTGTTTTCACCCAACCTTCAGGTTGACGGTGTCAATCGTTTCGCTCGTTTTGTCGTTGTTTTTTTTTTTTTTTTTTAATTTTTTTTTTTTTTCTCGCTTTCCAAAAGCGGTTTACTACTACTACTACTACTACTACAACTACTACTACAGCAGCAGTCGCCGCGCGAGCGTTCGTTGTTGTGACGGCCGTTCGACAGCAGTGTTGTCGCGCACGTATATTTTGTCGCTCGTCCAAACATGAGACTCATCAGCTACAGACTGGCCAGAAACGTGGAGAAAATGGTGGATTTCTACTCGCAGTTCAACCCGTCGTCGTTGTCCATCAAACAGTTCATCGATTTCGGTGAGTTCCTACGAAACACAATGTGTAACCCGCTGGGCGTCTCTTGTACTCGACCGGCTAGTTCACTTGTGTAAGTTATTCGGTGTTTTCTGGCCATTCGTTATACTATTATCGACGGTGGTGTCGAAACCGTTCGTTCCCCTTTTCCTTGGTATATTGGGTACTCGTCTGTCCAATAGCAAAAAAATAAACAAAATAATACACTAATTATAGGTATCGATATACCACTTCATTTTTATGTTCAACACATAATTACCGACAGAGTTACATCGGATAATAGTGTTATCAGCGATTGTGCGTTACCGTCTCATTCAAAGGTCATATTATAAAATATATTTTTTACATACTTGGCGCGCGCGCGCGCGTGTGTGTATATAAATCGATACAGACAAAACTATTAACGTTTTTACTTTTCGTAATTTCATATTTATTTACCTTTCGTTTTCAAGGATTTTTTTTCTTTTAGTAATTATTATGCATTGTTGCTTTTTACAAGGTATACAACTGATAATAATTATTATTTACAATTATATTTGACTCGAAGGTCAATTTTGTGTTGACCTAAAAATAAAATTATTTTTTTTTTTTTTTTATATATATATTACGACAATGCAGTTTAACTAAATGCACAAGTATAAGTATAACAGAATCGACATAGATAATATTTCATTAGATAACGGATTAAAACTGTTTACATTTTTTATATATAATTATATCATTATTATTGTGAAAATTAATATTATTATAGACAATGGCTTGTTACGTATATTTTATAATTTATCGTAAACATATTATTGTAAAGTAATTTGTTAATGATCTTTAGTAATAAAACAAAATATGATGTATTTGTTATTACAAACGATAACTCTTTAAAACGTATGCGAAAAGAAAAATCATAATAACAATAACCTAATTCGTAACAGATCAACTGTCTTCTATCTGAAAACAATTAGTACCTACAATTGAACAGAAATGTAAATAAAAAGTTTGTCCACAATTTTTGCTACTATTTATTATTACGTATATTTATATTAACAGGCATAATAATGTGTGACAGTTGAATAAATTGTTTTTAAGAAAAACTAATTCTGTATTATAATAATCGATAGTATCTTGGACAAGATTTACGTGATTTATTAAATCAATCTTACTTTCAACTTATGCTTGTTTGCTTATCAAAAGCATCTAAAAATATTGTATATTACATTTTAAAATAAATTGTTATTTATTATATTTATTATTACAAGTAGTATTCAGACAAAACACTTGACTGTTTTTAAAATATATATTTGTTGGCCGTATTCAAATACTTTGATTTTTTTATTTTTTTTGTGTCTTTTATGTATTTAACTAATTGTCTTAATATAATTTAAATAAACACTAAAACAAGACAGAATATATTTATAATTTTTATTTTACAGGTTTGAAAGCAGACGAACAAAAATCATATCAATTTTTGAAGAAAGAACTTCCGGTTCGTTTGGCCAATATCATGAAAGAAATTCATTTGCTACCAGATAATTTGTTGAAAATGCCATCTGTAAGTTTAGTGAATAACTGGTATGAACAATCCTTTGGTGAAATGATTGAATTTGAAGTCGATGATGGGTGTACTGCAAAGACTTTAAATAAGTAAATATAAAATAAATCAATGTTATTCAGCATTATTGAACATAAATTATTGCTTAATATTAATATATTAAGCAATAATAAGTTTAGTGTATTTTTGTTTTTATAGTACTCATTGGCTTTAACTAATATATATTACATATTAAATACATAATAATTAGTTAATGTGTGTGTTTATATATAAAAGAATTTTATAATTATTAATTACAAATATTAATTTAATTTTTTTCTTACTTATTCTTTTATTACATTTTTATGTTATTTTAGGTTTTGCGAAACATTGATAAAAATTCGTAATCGTCATTCGGATGTTGTTCAGACAATGGCACAGGGTGTAATGGAGATGAAGGATTCATATGAAATAAATATGCATACTGAAAATAGTATTCAGTATTTTCTTGATCGGTTTTATATGTCTCGAATTGGTATTCGCATGCTTATCAATCAACATAGTAAGTTTGATGTTTTTTATAATCTATTTAAATTTAATAATCAATTTATTTTTAAAAATTGTATAGCATTATTATTTGGTGACCATATCAATACAAACAATCATCGTCAACACATTGGTTGTATTGATCCTGATTGTGATGTGATAAGTGTTGTGAAAGATGCATATGAAAATGCTAGATTTTTGTGCGATCAATATTACTTGACTTCACCCGAATTAGAAATCTCCAAAAGTATTGGTGAGTATTATACTTAATACATATGTTCATAGATTAGGTTAGATTATTATATTTATATATATAATTTCATAGATGCTGATGATGAGTCAATAAAAATTATTTACGTGCCATCACACTTGTATCATATGCTCTTTGAATTGTTCAAAAATGCAATGAGAGCTATTGTTGAACACCATAAGACTGATGTATTGCCACCATTGCGTGTGACAATTGTAAAAGGAAAAGAAGATGTTTGTGTTAAAGTAAATTTATATGTGTAGTGCCTATATTGTAACTTTAAATGTGTTTGAATGAAATAAGAATGAGTCTTATTTGAAGTGAATACTTCTTTGAAGTGGATCATGTCAATATTAATGTACAACTAAATAATTTTTTATATAGTAAAAACTTTAATTAATTTCTTATAAGTTATTTCTATTCTGTTGTTATATTTGTTTCTGATCAGAAAATATTTTAGTCAAATAATTAATAACAATTATATCATCAATACAAATTAGTAATAGCCTATACACATTTCATGAGACTAATTCTTCTTGATTTCAAATGTTATTCAATATTATATATTTTATATTAATCCATATAAATATTATTACTGGTTAATCAAACAGCATATCTTGATAATAAGTTACAAATTACTAATATCTACAAATCTGGTCTGAAAAATACTTTGTATGCACAGTGTTTCAACAGTTTTGTTATTTCTTATCGACTTCTTTATTTTATTTATTTATATAGTTATTAGAGTCCTAAAATAAAAGTGGAAAAAATTGGTCTAGAATATTTAATGACAAATAATGGATGTAATTTTTAATTACATATAAATATCTTACAGATAAATTCCTAAATTATAATGAACAATAATTAGCCACAGAATAAATAGAATATTTGGTAAAATTTAGTTTTACTATTTAATATAATTTTATTTCTTAAATAACAAAAATTAATAAACTTATATTTTATGCACTATGTTAATAGCAATTGTGGTAAAAATAAATAGAATTTCATAATATAATAGTTTCAAAATAATATTATTAAAACATAATATATAAGTACATGATTTAGTTGTACAGAATAATTATTGCGATCAGTACAATAATAAATTATTGTTTCAACAGGTGTCTGACCAAGGTGGTGGTATTCCGAGGAGTTTAAGTGAACGCTTGTTTCACTATATGTATTCGACTGCACCGCAACCTTCAAAATCAGACGCACATACAGTGCCATTAGCAGGAAAGTATCTTTGCTAGGACTTACTTTCCTTTATTTATATATTAAAAGTATGCAACTTTTTTTAATTTATTGATTTTTAAATTTTAGGGTATGGTTATGGACTGCCTATTTCAAGACTTTACGCTAGATATTTACATGGTGATTTAGTGTTGTTGTCCTGTGATGGTTTTGGGACTGACGCCATAATATATTTGAAAGTAAGCAATTATTTACACTGGGTTTTCCACTGATAACAGATTAACTGTTAGACGAAGAACCAAATTTCTTAAGAAATGTAATTATGTCTAATACAGCTCGTTTTGAACTTAATGATGTAAATAAACAAAGTATGAGATATTGGAATAATTTTATTCATTTATATAATTCATTAAAAATCACTTTATAATGTTGTAATTGGGAATTACTTTTTCGGATACTATAATGGAAATTCTTAAGTAGTTAATGTCTTAGTCAGATTGCTATATAGCCATAACAAAAAATTTTTTGCTTCTTCAACTTTCTTACAAATGAAATAGTATGTTGTATATTATATTCATATTTATTATTTTTTTATTTGAGTTAAAATTTTGTAAATTATAGTGTTATCAGTGGTAGACCCTGTTATATTCAAAAGTAATTAATACAAGTCTTATGTATTAAATCATATGAACTAAAATTAATTAATAATAAATGTTTATTTTTTTTTTTTTTTTTATATAATATTTACAATAATAATAAATTGATATGAAATCCAAAATTGTATATATTTATGTATTAAATATTTCACTACATGCATTTTTCATGATTGTTAATGTGATGTTATCACTACAGCAGTTATCAGATATCTTCTATAATAATTGTAAATAAGAACAAGTCAATCAGTTAAAGATTTAGAGTTTGGAAAGAGTGTATTGATTTGGTTCATGTTCAAAAAATTTCTTTACATTGTATGAACATCACTTATTCATACCAAATAAATATGTTAAATACATTAATATTTTTAGAGAACAATTTTCAAACCTGTTTCATTCCATTAAAATTCAATTGATTTTTAATTATTATTTTTCATATTTTCACCATAATTTCCTATAATAGATAAAAATAAAAATAATATATAATAAAAATGTTATACGCAACAATTTAATGCGAGCGAGTCTTGATACAAGGTTTCTGCTAATCATTTCATAACACATGTTCAATATATATAGTATTTATGTAAAAATAATTCAGATACACTCAATTATTGCCTTATATGGGTAAATATATTATTATAAGGTATTTAAGAAGTAACAAATTATAGTTAACAGAAAAATTTCAAATTTGCATATCATATCAAATGCTTAGAAATATAGTATTTAAATCATGTATGTGTATTGTGTGTATATATATATTAAATTGTTTTAAATATATTGGATAGATTATAAATATCTTAAAATTTGTAAAAATATATAAATTCTATAAGTTTTAAATACAGCCTACAGTATCTTTATATTTAGTAGTCTATATTAAAACTCATATAATTAAAGTAAATAAAGCAATAAAGATAACAATTTTATATTTTTAAAAAAAAGTAAAGTAAACGACTACATGAAAAATAATTGATGATTTTCGGAAGGAAATATAATTGTAAACAACTTCGTATTTTGCTTGTGTTGAACAAATAAATAAATTCAGATTTCAAATGAACTTTCTAAACATTATGAAAATGATAATATTATCTGTGTCTGCTATTGAGCTCTTATGTGATTTATAACACCTACATATTTGATTCTGTCAGAAGTTTTAAAACCATTAGGAATGTAACACAACGGCATTTGTAATGGAAATTCTTTCTAAGCGTATTAAACATATGTTGAATTACCTTTTTGTAAAGACAATAATAGTAAAATTATGTATACAAATTTCTTTTTCATCCAGATTCATAACCAAAATTGAATAGTATAATTATAGAGAAAGAATACTTTTCATCGTTATCTTTATGATTAATTAATATTTAAATTAAGGAAAATGTATCAATGTAGCCATTTAATGGAAGGGTTTGTTTCTGAATGACTGTACCCTTGTACAGTTTTTAAAATTATAAAATGCATTTATGTATTTGTTACTCTGGGCATTTCTATTAATAATTGAAATAAAATATTTACTTTTGTATTTAAGTCATAATATTAACAGACCGTCTCAAATTTACATGATTATTTTTAGGCTTTATCCAATGAAGCTAATGAATTGTTGCCAATATTCAATAAGATGTCTACTAAATTTTACAAGACAACTGATCACGCTGTAGACTGGAGAACTACTTGTAACCATTTGCCGGCCAGTCAACAGCAGTCTACAGAAACACGTTAAGCACAAATTGATCATTCAAAACTATTTAGTTTCCCTATATACAGATAAAATAATAATACAATATTGGATTTATTTTTTTTAGGAATTTTTTTTTTATTATTATCATTATAGTATGAAAACAAAAATATTGTGTTCTCTAACATAATTCCTTTTAATGTTATTAATGTATTTAGTTCATTTTAGTGAAGGTATAATTGAGACTAAAGCTAGGTTATTTACTTATCATGGACATGGAATATTTGAATTTATTTTATTAATAATAATATTTGTATGATTTTAAGTAATCGACCAGTTTATGTAATAATAAGTTAAAATCTTCTGCTTAGAATGTTGTAGGAGCAACAAAATGTATGTATAGGAATAATAGTGTATAACGTAATTTTTAAATAACACATTGTCGAACGAAATTAGTTCTTTTATATTATTTTCCATTATTGTTTTTTAATATGTTTGACTATTATAATATTCTAATATCTTATGTGTGTACACGTGTGAGTGTTGATTTTGCGTAATTCTCCATAAGTATCACCAAGTTTAACTTTGGATTCGTTTTGAAAATTAACCCATTTATTCGATTGTCGTCTTTACAACAATTATCCGAAACAGTTTAAATGTTTTATGGGAAAATTTTTCCCAATTATTCTGTTGGATATATATTTTTATCAAAAATTTAATTTAATTCAAAATATAATACTCAAAAATTTTTTTTACTTTTTTCCGTACTGAAATTGGATATTTCTAATTTTATCTGTTTTTTGATCAAATCGTACAATGAAATATTATCGATATATTCTAAATAAATAAATTACCATGACAAGCTTTTTTCGGAACTTTAAGTGGTGGCTCTTGACAATACAATATTATTTTACTTTGGTCGACCAAAACATAAGTTACGTCGAGATATACTTATTTCACTGATAGTCGAAAAACTAGTAAAAAAAATAATAAAAATTGATATTTGTTTTTCGAACTAGTCAATTTACATATTTTAGTACATTCTATTTGGTTTATATTACAAACATTTTTATTTATAACTGGATATGTAATATGTGTATTGCGCATACATATAAACGCATGTCTGTTTTTTTTTCTAAATGTATAATAATAAAGTTTAGTGTTTGATACTATTTTATAAGAAAATGTAATGTTTGTAAAACTATTTATAACTTATGAAATATATGAATGTAATAAAAAAATTATAATAAAACACCCATGTTTCGTTTGTTAAAAAAAAAAATTGTGCTTTCATTTTCATGTTGTGACCGCTATCGGTTGACCTATAGTAGGTACGCATTAAGTAACCGTTTTAAATATGCTCCTTAGAGTACTACAACCGGAGTAGAGAGAGTAATGAATTTACACTAATTATTGTAAGTGTTAATCAAATAGTAAGTAGTAAGAAAAGAAAGTAAAATGTTATGTTGACATCATTTACTAATAATTTTCAATACTGTTGTTAAACATTTAAGTTTTGAAAGTTTTTTTCTCACACATATTGTAGTGCTAAACTTTTAATATAGGTATTATCATCATTAAAAAATAATTTTGTATTTACTTAATTCACCATTTACAATATTGTTCTGATCAGCAGAAGCCAAATGCGATAATTCAACACATTACCAATCGAATATTTTGCTACGAGCGAGTGGTAAATTTAAAAACATATTATTGATAAGCAAAAACATTTATTATTTACAAATTATAATTTATAAATAGAAGGAGCATATAGTAATTTTGATTTGCGTTTTAATACAACAAAACATAAATATTGATTAAAAGAATTAATGACCGAACAGAAAATATTCCTATGAATTTTTAACGTTTTCACCTTTATGACTATATATCAGAAATTTTCACGAAGAGTACGTAGGAAAAAACATGGTTATAATCCATATAGGATTAATAATGTTTAAGCAAAATGAATGCTATTTAATTAGTTGTAATACGTTTCCATTAAAACAATAAAATCATAATTGAAAGAAATAACCTCTGCAGTTTTAATAAAATCCAAAAGCAATCTGTTGACTTAACTGGAAATTTAATCTTGATTGTTGGGAAGAAGGCGTAGATTGAAGTTTTTTGAAGTTGATTGACGTTTTATAATCTTCGGAATACCATTAAAGTAAGAGATCCCAAGTTTTACTTCACCAGCAAGAGAACGGCGCTTAAACTCAACGTGACATGACAACTGGCGCTACTATAGACAACTAGGCTGGATGCCGAACGAAAACGAAAAAAGTGAAACGCTGGAGTGCTTTTGACGTGTTAAAGCTACTATAATAGCGTTATTCGGTAGTATACTCAGCTTAGTTTTTTTTTCATTCAGTATAGTTTTATGAAATATTAATATTTTAGATGATCGGTACGTAAATGTAAGTATTGATAATTATTAAAAAAGAGTGTTAGATATAATTGCCTAAATTTAAAATTTAAATTATTATATTATCTTAAAAGAGTTCTTCGATGCACATACAATATACATTTTTACAATATGATATAAAAAATTGAAATGCTTTGGGCCTCCGCCGCGGTTATACACAGTGAATTCTCGTGCCGACGATTTTAGCCGATCCGCTGTTGTACAAGACGACGCCTATTGGACTGTTGGAGTCTGCAGTATATTGCGTTTTTGTTTCAGTTGTTTTGTATTAGAATAGTTTTAAAAAATAAAAACTATATAAATGGTTTTACGTATTTCTTGATCAGAAAAAAAACAATACTTACTAAAATATTTCGAGAAATATAAATAATTTTAAGGAAGTTGTTCGGACAAACATTCGCGATTTAGTCTTATCTCGATGCAGTTCTTCCACCATGTATACCAAGTCACACAATTGCTTCCAATGATCATAAACATTGAGAAAATATAGCCGGCCATCACAACAAATATGCACACCAAAATCAAGCAGTGTACCATTAAATCCGTATAACTACGCAGTATAAGAACATTTTTACACGTAAGAATTGACGGATATAAAATTGATGATTAAAAAAGAACGAAAAAATTATGTTTTATTACAATAACAACACGATTTACATTATATAATATATATATAATATGTATATATGAAAGGTATAGGAAAAAAACGGTAGTAGTCCATTTTTTTGGATTTTGATTTCGTGGTTTGATTCGATAGCACATTAGGAGTAGGGATTGTTTAAATCAATTCAGTGAAAAAAGAACTCATTTCGCTAATATTGAAGGAAAAAGATTAGATATACCTATGGTATACATTAACCATCGCCGGTACATAATACTTGTCGGAATCGTAATACTAAAATTAATTAATTTTATTATTATTATAATTTATGTAATTATCTTAGGTTTCTTTAAGTATGTGAATAGTAAAGCGCTGAACGAAATGAAATCGTCATTGATAAACCAACTCGATGCCATGGAACAATATTTAAAATATTGATTAGCAGTTTCGATGGAATCTAGGCTACCTAAAAGCCTTATGGAGTTTCCGTAATATCAGCGAGGTGCAACAAATCTTGGCACAATAATGCAAGTCTAACGCATGGGGTGGTATCCAATTTATTGAAAACATTTGTGTAAAATTATTGGATGAAGAAAACTTTTTCACTCACATGAAATATTGCATCAGGTATTCATTCTAATATATTAATAATAATAAGACAGAAAAATGAAATATAATAATTTTTTTTTTCAAATGTCATTTTAGTTACATTGATTTGCTACGTTCCAAGTTGTCATAATGTTCAAAGATGATGCCCAACCTAGACGATATCCAAGGGGTATAATATGATGCCGAACAAATCGTCAGATTTATTATATACAGAGCAACAGACAAAATTTACTACTAGCGTTTCAAACGGTTGCTCCTTGTATACACTACTGGGTCATCACTAAATCGTAATAATGTTATTACTCATTAGATTCCACAACCTCAATCAGGTGCCAAAGGCATCTGAAGACAATATGAAAACGCCGTCATATCTCAAATTTCCATACTTGTTTGTTGGTGATAATGTTGACACAATTTGTAGACTACTTAACCGTTCGATGGGAAACGGATATGGATTCCATTATAAAGAAATTAATTCTGTTATATGCGTCCTTCTTTAGATAGGTTTGTGGCATGGAATTTGTATACATCAGACCAAAAATTGCGAATTTAGCGTTCAAATTAAAAAAATATTATAACTGTAGGCCGAACAGAATACAAGGCTGTTATACAACAAAACGGATGAAATCAATATGTAAGTTTTAGATACATATAATATATTTATTATTATTATTATTATAATTTATGACAGACATCCATATATGTATATAATTTTTATTAGAATTTGAGCGGAGCGAGGAATGTATTGGTTTTACAATGATGTGTTTATTATTATTATTATTATTTTTTTTTTTTAATTTGTAAATCATCAATATTATCTCTTAATTTAATTTTCGGGCAGTTGGCCTTGTCTCAATGCATGAATGGTGCAACCTGTCCAAAAGATTGGGACAGCATCAAATACACTGGTTTATTTACCAACACATCGACTACTTCCTAATGTATCTTGTTTTCAATGATAAAAAATTACAGGAAGTGTGGAAAACAAAAATACCTTGTGCGTGCTGTTCTCATTTAGATTTGCAAGTAGAAGCGACTGTAGAGAATAACATGATTTCATGTGCCAACAATGGTATGTGCCAACAATTTCATCACCAGGCGAAGTGATGGAACTAAACAAATCAGATCGATTCTCAGAACCTCGTTATAAATTACCTAAAAATTAAAGTGGAAAATTTTAAGAAGAAAACAAAATGACAAATTTAATAAACGATTATTTAAGAGATGAAATATTTAAATTAATGAAAAGGATGATCCAGATTGAAAATCGAATGAATAATCAGCAAGTATAACATGAATAACAATAATAAATAATAATGTCAACGTAAAAAAGTAAATCAGAGACAGTGTACCGAAGATATTATGAAATACAGCGCAGATAACAGTTGGGCGTTGCAAAGTGGATTAGGCCTATTGGGGACACCACTATAAAAAAAAAACGCACTTATTGCTGTACCTCAAAGGTAGTGTGGAAAACAGCAAACCAATTAAAAAAGGTAATATATTATGTAACACTTTACATACCTACGTTTCTTATACATACTTGCATGCTATTTTATTATGCCATTTTCATATATTACGTATATATATAAAGGGTACCTACAGGAGAAAAACGATAGCAGTCCATTTTTGTAAGTAAAAGTAATACAAATAGATATACCGGTGAGTTACGTTTTACAGATGAATAAAAAAAAAAAATGACGTACTATAAAATGTAGTCCTGCTTTTGACTTTTAGTATTAATAATCTAACGTTAACATTAATTTAAACAAATATATGTATGTATATATATTTATGCACATACGAGATTAAAATATTTAAGTAATTTATTTTGCTGTATGTGTTTCGTATTAAATTATAATAAATAATATTGCTATTTCAAAATGTTTAGGTAAATCTATCACCGGCGCCCATTAATGGGACTCAATATTTAGAGCGCCCCGGGGCAATTGCCCCTCTCCCTTGCGTCAGTCTCTAAATACACCACTGCCGCGACTTGTCTCTTATATTGGTATGTCTCGAGATACACAACTCGTGTAGTCGACGGGAACATCGCGAAAATCGCGTGATAAATTACACGCCGACACACTAACCTGCCAACACTGGAATTTTCCATCTCGATCATGATGACGATCAAAACCGTCATCAAAAATACGGCCACCGTGGTCATTATGGACATGACGATTAGGTCCGAGTACAGTATAGTCCGATTACTGGGATTACGTGCCCAAATCACGATAGATTGCCAAGCCGAATACCGACGCGTGTGCTCGGTGGTGAACTGAAAAAGGCACAGTTCGCATTGATCGAAATTCCGTTCGTTCAGCCATCTCTCCAGACAGGACAGATGCACGTTACCGACCGATCCTTAAACCGCGGGAAATGAATGAAAAACCATTGCTTACATAAATCGATAAAAAAAATATCTCGAGGAAAAGGCAATCGCCTCGTCGCTCTATAAATACCAGCCTTACGCATATCATGGATAAATATAGGCAGTGGCGCCGATGTATTTAAAAAATACTATGATATCGCATACATCAAGAGCCCCCCAATTTTTCTTTCCATTTAACAACTAGATGCGAATGAGAGCGCCCACATAATGCAGTGTACAGGCCATTTGTTTTTTAGCTGAACAAATATTTAAATCTTATACTTAAGATTGGAGTTGGATTTTGTGGGCCCCCGGCTACAAAATCTACTATGACGTAATATGTCATAGATAAATTAGGTGATCGACGCCACTGAATATAGGAATTATCTAAGTGGAGGTGGATACTTAATTGCTATTGTAGATTACATATTACTTTGCTTAGGAGAATAATTCAACTTTTACCCCCCACATCACCACACATGGATCCTCAGTGACATGTACATGTATGACATTTACAATTATTTTTCAAAGGTCCGCCTACCCTTTTCGGGCCGGTGAAAATCTTAAAACTCGGTGGGCCAGTACCTTCGATCCCTGTCCGGCACTGCCCTCGTCCATAAATACGCCACCGATTGAAAAAATAAGTAAATAAAAACTACTGCGCGCCTCACCTCGGCAGTTACAGGGTTGTATCAACTGTTCGCAACTCCCTCCAGAATGACAAATTTTACAGAACACTGTCGACGACTTTTGTTCTGGCGTATGGATTTCCACGACCGGGCAGCAGCAGCCGTTATCCGGCGGCAGCGGCGGCGGCGGCGTCGGTTCTGCCATTTCGTCCGGCGATCGTAGCTCGCATTTCGACATCTCTTTCGATTTTCACTCGACCAATATATGAACCGACGTTCGTTAAAAATCGTTTCCAAATTACATTAATTGTG
Source organism: Slavum lentiscoides (assembly GCA_032441835.1). Taxonomy (NCBI): domain Eukaryota; kingdom Metazoa; phylum Arthropoda; class Insecta; order Hemiptera; family Aphididae; genus Slavum; species Slavum lentiscoides. Next base: position 6,898,469 of record CM063711.1, on the reverse strand, counting down.
TATTACAAATTTCAGGTTTGTCTCCGTAGAAACGTGTCTCGTAATATTATATATATAGGTACCTATACTCGGGGCCGTCCCGAAAGAAACAAAATGCTACCTACTTATTATATGCGTTTATTGTCTGCAGAAAAAAGAATACGTGCCTATGATTCTTGATTTTTAGAGTCAGTGGCGTACTTACAAGGGGGTTTCAGGTTGAACCCCCCCCCCTACAGGACCAAAGAAAGAAAAAGGTTAACAATTATATAGTTGTAACAATGATGTGTTTTTTTTTTAATGTCTGTACCCGAAAATTCTACCAGAAGGAATGCTCCGATCTCTATACGTGTAGCACTGTTTTCCGGTAGTAAATTGCATCTAGTCGGTATTTTAGAGATGTCATTTTTCGATTTTCTCAAATACTTTTCTATAGCGTCAGAAAAAAATGCTGAAAAATTACATAAAAACACGGTAAAAACGCGATTTCGTCAAAATCGATTATCGTTTTTTCTTCGTGATTTTTAAACTAACTGTCATATAGAAACCCGACGTTTTTACCACATATGTAACTCTGTACTGTTTTAACGAGACAATTTTTTTCAACAAAAATCTCGAAAATCGTAAGTCACAATTTCTTTTTATAACCAATTCAAATTTTTCGACAAATATATATATATATCTGATATATTTTATCTGATTTTTTTCAATAATATGGTCGAATTCGAAATATTGTGGGGACGAAATTTCAATGTTTTATATAAATCCCTCCTCCCAGAGAGAAACTGAAAGCATGCCACTGTTTAGAGTTGTACAGAAAGAACGCTTGCGCGTCTCCAAACAAAGAACACGAGAAGAAGCCGATGAGGTGGCATAAATATCTAGAAAATTGAGTATAGCTGACGTTATATAATAGTATTTAAAGCACATAAATATAACCAGAGTTGTTCCCATTAATTTTTTTTTTTTTTTTTTAATTGTGTATATCAAGCCGTCTACAATATTAGTATACCAAAACACGAACATTTAATGCAATACGAATTATTTTCTTGTGGTCTATAGAGACGTGTCAACATAATATTTTTAAAAAACATTTTTTCACGTTTTTTTTTTTTTTTTTTTAAATATCTTCTTTATATTAACTCGTAAATCCATACGAATGTTAAAAAAATATTTAATTGATCGTTTGTTTCTTTTCGTTCCTTGCTTCGCGTGGAGCTGAAACTGCTGAACTTACGACCAAATCTTTACGTATAAGGTCGTGGATTGAAATCTGTAACCGACTGTAACAATGTATGATTTGGAAATTGGAAGTGAGTGGAAATTATTTGATTTGAATTCTCGAAATATTCCGGACAAAAAAAAAACCCCATTGAAAGATCATTAAAACCGTGCAAAAAAGATGAATTTCCTACAATGCGTGTCTTATACACCGTACCCATTACCGCCGCAACTGTAGAAAGAAGTAGTTATTTCAACGCTTGGCAGGTTAAAAGCGTACTTAAGAAACGGGCAAGGAAATGTTCGAAGGAATTATATAAATTTATTATAAAATTATAAATATTTTTTATTAAAAAAATAAAAATAAACAGAAAAATGGTTTTACATAATATTATTTTATTGTATATTTTTAGATTGGTGTATTTGTCCTTTGGTATATATTTTTCTACGTATGATATGTGTGAAATAATAATATGTTTAAGGTAATTTAACCGAACAACAAAACATAAGGTGAACATCATAAAACTTATGATAAACATTTATACATAGGTACATTACATTAGATATTTGCATTTTATTTTTTAGTGAAAGACTTATTGTCCCCAACAACCAAAGTATATGATTTTGATATAAATATTTATAAAGAAAATTCACAATAAAATTAAATTAAAACTACGAAATCAAAATAATATTCTACCTAGTAATGCAATTAATTACTGTCAAATGAAATATCATAACTTTTTATCAGATGAATTTGCTAATATTTTGAATAGAAATAATAATAATGTAAAAATAGCTTTTAAAAGTAATAGTAATTCTATTCAAACCGTTAATAATAAAATTAAAGAATTTACAAATAAAACACCAAAACAATTATAATAATTATGGCGTTTATAAACTAATTTGTAGTTGTAATAAATTTTACATTGGAAAAACTGTTAGAAATTTTAAAATTCGATATAAAGAATATATTTCAAAGATAAAATTACAAAAAACTTTTCCCAATTCTAATTTTGCTAAAAACGTTTTAGAATGTGGTCATAGTATCACACTGACCACATAGTATCGCATTTTTCGATATAGAAAAAGATTTGAATATATTATACGAACAAAAAATAAATATATACGTAAATCGGTATTGGAAGAATTAATCATTTATAATGAAGTTAAACGTAATGGTTTTAATAATATTTTAAATATGCAAGCAGATTTTAAAAATAATAACATTTATCAATACATATTAGACAATGATACATAATTTTCTATTAGATGTTTTAGTATAATCTATGTCACTATGTTCACCGTTTTGTGATTGTTTCTTATTATTTATTATATATTCTACGTATTTCGTTCATTTGTTTCATATTTATTTTATACACCTTTTTTGTTTTTTTATTATTCATTGTAACCTGATGATGACTTACGGTCGAAACTAGTTGTTACTATCTTAAAATTTACCAAATACCCTTGGCATTTTTTCTTTATATATATATATATATATATATAATTTTATAATAAACATTAATTTAATTTTATTATATATATTGTTTTTAATACATATATTTTATTTTTATAAGAGTATTACATTTTTAAATTTAAAATTATTATTTTTTAATTTAAATTTATTTTAGTTTTTAATTTTATTTAACCAAAGTATGTTAATAAATGTGCATAATGCAATTAGCCCATAATGAAAATAATTTATTTTCATAATAATTAAAATCAAAATAATTCTTTAACGTAGCCTTTTATTCATTTATTTAACGTTTTATTTCTTTACTATTTAATTATTGTGTAGTGTTTTACTATATTATCGAGACTGCAAACTCTTTCCAATATTTCATTGGTAAATATAGATTTGAAATGAAATATTTTCCACATATTTTTCAGTAAGTAATGTGTTCGAATTTCAGTTTTCACCAACAAAATTATTATTTTTTTATATATACATGTATGTTAATAATATTTTACATTTATTTACAATATTTTATAACCATTGATTTTTGTAAATTTATTATTCAATTATCGGTGTAACGGCTCATTTGGAGGAAAGAAATTTTGTATAAAATTTAATTCGGCTAATGGGGTCAGGAGATCTGTGTAATACCTACTTTTTACTTTTTAAAATAAATATAAAATATAATTTTGGATTTGAACGACCTACTATAATGTGTATAATTCTGCAATTATAGATTCCAACAAATTGTGCATAGAATCGATTTAGAGTTTTAAATAATGTGTGTCAAACAAAATTGAAAGATTTCAAAACGCCGGTAAATATTTTATGTAATTTGTACTTTGTGTTTGTTTTTAAAATTGATTGTATTATAATATTTATTTTTCGGTAGTTTGTAATCTATAAATTATAGTACAGTAAAAAATATTTTTTAAAAAAGTATTCGCATAAGAAATACATACAAATACTAGTATTTAAATACGTTTTAAAAAGTGTTTAACCCAAGTCTGATAAATTATTATGCGTATAAATACATCCTGTTTGATGGTTCAAAGCGCTCAGTTGAATAAAAACGGTAGTTTTTAGAATGTTAGAAATTTTTTTTGGCAATACTATTTGGAATACCTTTTAAAAATATTTAAACGAATAATTTTTTTTATAAAAGTCAATTAGAGATACAATTTGGTTCGAGCTGGGTTATTACATAATAGAACACTTAAAATAATAATAATAATAATAATGAAACTATATTAATGTTATGATTTGTATTGACATAAAATTTTTAACTCTAAACTACTTCCAGTTTTATATGTCTTCAGAGTGTACATTCCGACAGTTTAAGAATTTCTATTTTAATGTGCGCATGTTCAACTACTTAATAACACTGTTCGGATAGTTATTATTTCATTATACACTATTTGAATATATTGTAAGTACACCACTATAATTAGCCAACGAGATTTAAAAACATGTATTATATTTAGTATTTTTTTATTCTGTATTATATATTATAGTGACCCGATTATTCCTAAGAAAAAGCAAGTTTTAACAAATTTTCTTCGGTTGGTCCAAGTACATCAAACAATATTAAACACTAGTAAGTTGATTATTTCTTAAACATATACTGAATAACGTATGTATATGTTTTTTCGGATTCTCTTCAGATGTGTTAAAAGGAATGTAAAAGAAATATACATATAATGTTTTATCTTATCCTTTTATTTAAATCCATTATTTCTTATTTTTGTTAAAAATTGAATAGACTTATTGAATAGTTTGTCAATTATAAAAAGTGGATACGTAAATATGTATACAAATGATTGTATATGAAAATAAAATATTTTAAAGTTTGAGCACACAAATCGGACGTTACGTCTCAAAATCAAATGATTTTTTGGAATTATAATTTTGTGTATGATGAATAAAAACTAAACCGTTTCGCTAATGTTGCGCGCTATTAATGTTTTATAGGTTTTTCTTCTGGGACGCGAGTTCCAATTGCATTTTACCTAAGGACAGCTGCAAACCGTTGCTCTGGTTACCAACACAGTCGTCGCGGCGGGGCAACCGTTTGCCGAAATGCCTCTCGACCCATTTCAACATGGTCAGCACAGAATCCGTGCTCGGCAGACGCCTTTCGGCCGAAGTCTTCACTATCTGGGACTGGGCTACTCTGAACGTCGCTGCCATACCTTTCAACGCCTTAAAAACAACAACACACAACAAAATTAGGCCGACTCTGCGCGTTTTATTTTCTGAAGACCGATTGAAATCACCTGCATTGCGTCTTCATCGGTCACGTCGTCACCGGCATAAATAATGCGCATGCGTTCGCTCCAATCCAGGCCAAAAGTGGTGCGTAAAATGTACAACGACGCATGTCCCTTGTTCCATTCAACCGGTGGTTTGGCTTCGATGGCACAATGAGCCTGGCCAGCTTTAAATCCTGCTTCTTCGATAAGTCGCTGTGCTAGAGATACGAGTTCGGGTCGTTCATCGACCGGCACTTCGCGATAATGGAATGTCAACAGGGTACCTTTATTTTCCACCCAGGCGCCATTCTTACAAACCTAAAATTATTATACCAATTACGCACTGTGTACGATTGTTTTACGCAACAGATTAATAATATTGTCGATTGCATTATTATCATCAGTTACTTGTTCTTGAAGATTTCTTAACAAAACGCCGACTTTATCTTCGTACTCTACGGGCATTGGATGCACGAACCTAGTACCGTCCGGATGAATGATTTCCAGTCCGTGATTACCGGCGTACGTCAAACCCTCGATACCGACCTAAAATCAGTAACGATTCTGTAGTTCACGTTACGTGTTAAATGCAAGCGCTTAAACGACGTACCATATCTTTTACATTGTAAACGTTTCTACCAGAAATAATAGCTATGTGTACGTCAGACATGTTAGCCAACCTTTCTAAAACGTTTTTAGTTTCTAAAGGCAATATGGCCAAGTCCGGGTACGGTGCTAACGGAGCTAATGTACCGTCATAGTCCAAGAGCAATGCGAGTTTGCTTGTGTTACCGATATACCTATATATAAAAAAAAAAAATAATAATAATAATAATACGAATTAAGTATACGTAGTTTTAATTTTTTTTTTTTAAAAATATATTATTCACTTAGATAAATAATCGTCAAAGTCCTGCAAAGTGACCGGTTGCATAGTGGTTGGTAACACATCGTCTCCGTCTTCGAATATTAGAGTGCCCATCGCTTTCAAAAAGGATCGCATCCAATGATCAACGTCGTGTATTCCTTCTCTACGTCTCAAACACATCATTCTCAATATCCTCTCGTCATCGGGCATGGTCAACGCTCTATGCAAAGTGTCGGCCGCATCGACCAATTCGTAGGGATTACAAATCAAAGCTTCGTGCATCATTTCACTGGCGCCAGCGAACGGTGACACGATGAGAACACCGGGTATTTTATTGATCTGACAAGCAACAAACTCTTTGGCTACCAAATTCATGCCGTCTCTGAGCGGTGTAACCATCGCAACAGCCGAGTCCCGGTAAAAAGCCGCCAAGTCGTTTTGACTGACGCAGCCGTAAATGTATTTGATCGGTGACCAATTTGGCGTCGTGAAGCGTCCGTTGATGCGCCCAACAAGCTGGTCCATTTCTTCTTTAAGGTCCTGATACTCTTTGACGTCCGTACGAGACGGTACAGCGATTTGCATGAGCACTACTTTACCCCTGTGTTCCGGATACCGTTCCAATAACAATTCAAAAGCTTTCAATCTGTGCACCAATCCTTTGGTATAATCCAATCGATCCACACCGAGCACCAATTGTAACGACGTACTTATCACTACGGGCGCTTGTTCCGCCATTTCTACAAACCTACCGAACGGTATACCGATGGGCAAAGAACGAACGCGTACCGTACGACCGCCGTGTTCGACAAGCAAGTTCTTACGATCCACGCGGCAACCCAATCTACGATGACAACAATCCACGAAATTCAAACAGTAGTCCTCGATGTGAAAACCAACCATATCACAGCCTAGAAACAACAACGATACATTTCGATATAACGTACAGTACAGAGAGAGAGAGAGAGAGAGAGAGAGACACTGTTCGATCGAGTTACCCAACATCCCCTGAAGAATTTCATCGGCCCACGGAAACAGTCTGAAGATGTCCCACGAAGGGAACGGTATGTGAAGGAAAAATCCCAATTTAAATTTCAAATTCTTTTCATCGGCCGCCTAAAAATAATAATTTACGCATAACAATGTGCACTGCGATTGGAAAAATATCAAAATCGTTCCGATAAAGTCATTAATGATACGTCACGAGGAAGGGCAAGCGAATTTTTTATTTTCCGTGTAAATAATAATAATCCAGACTGACGCCATTAATAATAATACATTTAAACACAATTAATAATGGTAACAATATTAATGACGTTAAAGATTTCGTCGGTAAAACGTCGAAACGTTTTCATCATCACTCGCCAACCAAATGACGTATCACCAACTCGTACGGGTACGCGCGTATAAACATTCTGCCACCGTACGTTTCTAATGCCGTTGGCCGCCAACATGAGATGATAATCGTGCAACCAAACGAGAGGCGTTCCGGAACTGACGTCTTCTTTCGACAGGTTTTCCAAAGCGCCAACGGTTTTGGACGCGAATTCTCTGTTGACCGCACAGTACGACTAAAAAGAAAAACGGGGGGGAGGAGAAACGTCCGTATTAATTTCGTTACAACATTCTCTAGTGGTCGATTTATTACTTTCCAGGATTCGACGGAAAACTGCGCTCTGTCGGGCATCGAATGGAATAGCGGCCAAAACGTTCCGTTACAGCAACCGTTGTAGTAACTATCGAAAGTCTGAGCGTCGAAATCGACGGCTATAACCTTGAGTAAAAAAAAAAAAAACCCGTCGTTTTATTGACCACCTAACGTTACAAGTGAATCGCAACAATATCAAACCGACTTTGCGCGATTGTAATCCGGCAGTGGGCGTAGTGTCGTTGGGATCCGATTCGGGTATTACGTCGCCTTCTTTTAAATGAACACCGGGCCATCCGATCCACAATCCGTTTCCTTGAACCACAACTGGTGCCACAGCGGTGACCAGACCGCCGGCGCTGAAACGGACGAACCAACACCAAGGCAGTAAATATCGACAACGAAATAACAATTATTACACTCGCGTCGGGCAAGAGATTTTTTTTTTTTTTTTGTGAATCGCACGCCGCGGCCGCGTTCCCCCGGCGAGGAGGCGAGTGGGTGGCGCCCTCAAATACTCGCGATTCGGTGAAACGGTGAGGGGAAAAAAAAAAAAAAAAAAGGAACGCCGGATATCTGATAACGACGCGACTTATAGCGTTTTCCACATGACTGTCCTATTGCACCTAGAGCGGGCAAATGATATCACTCGAAAACTTGCCCAGTGCAGTCCAGTTCAGTATCATATGGAACACGATTTTTCGTTATGAAAATGTTATCAATTATTTTATCTTTGATAACGATTGTGTATACCGTTGCCACAAAATTCTGTGCTATATTCCGTATTCCATGTGTGCTCTACTCGTTAACTCGTTTTAAAAATCGTTTTTATTAACAAAAATTGTTAACGAAAATGATGGTTGGCACTGTTATCAATAAAAGATAAGGCGCACCCTCTCGAGGAGCTCGTGCAATTATCACTGCACTCAGTGCAAAAAACTGACAGAGTGCATACATGTGAAACATAAAAACTCTCACTAGTTGTGAACTAATATTCCATATGGAACATAAAATAATTGCACCAGTGCAATAGTGCAGCCATGTGGAAAACGCTATTACATGTTTCGCCGTTATCATGGCGGCCGCCGGTCGGTTTTCCGACTCGATTGACAAAAAAAAAAAAAAAGTTAAAACCACGTGCGCGCGCGCGCCCCTCGACACGAAAACCGGCCGCGAGCGACCCACACACACACACACACACACACACACACACAACACGAGTGTAAAGTCGGCGCACCGTCCGGTAATCGCGAGGAAAAACAAAGTGTTCGGCCGAATACAAACAGCAAAAAAATGAGAGAAACGGCAACGACTCACCTGGCTTTTCTCTCCAAGTCACCGGTACGTTCGTTCCGTTTCAGAACGAACGGAAGTCGGTTGGACACGACGATCAGCTTGCCGGACGACATGATTGTTCCCTAAGACGGTGGGAAAATCGTGCGAGAAAACGCTACGCGATAAAAAAAAAAAAAAAAAAAAAAAACCGTAGAAAATAAAACGCACCAAAAACGTTCCCGAGCACGAGAAGAACGTCCACACCGAACGCTATCAACGCGACAAACACACGACGACGAACTGCGTCTCACAGTGGCGCGTCGTCATCGCCTACGTGTTCTTTTTCTCTCTCTCTCTCTCTCTCTCTCACACACACACACACACACACACACACACAGTGCACCGTCACCGTTACCCTCTGCAGGCCCCAACGTTCCTTAACCTAACCTAACATTTCGCGTCGTCGGTCGCTGCCGGAGACGAGTTTCGAACGAAAAAAAAAAAAAAAAATTCCTGCGTTCGAATCGTAGACAAAAAAAAAAAAAAAACGTTGAAATCGCGCGGCGTCAGGCGTTATCATAATATTATCGTTGTAGCGCGAGATCGAACCGATTTTGGCGCGATTTACGAATTCGTCAAATACGAATATATATTATCGTTACGAACCCGTCTCGTTCATTAATCAGTATTGTCATGAGGGGCTCATAACGATATTTTGAAAAAATTCTGTCGTAGTAAAGCGACCCTCCCCCACCACCCCGTCACGCCGTTCCAGGGTCGGCCGTTCCAGGGTCGGCCTGGCCATGGCCGCTAGGCCGCGAATGCGGCCGGGGCCCCATCTTTTTTTTTTTTTATATACCAATATTTTTGAACGCAATGTCTCCACCAGTTTTGAAATCTTTGCCTTGTATCATTATAATGTATAAAAAAAATAATGCAAAAATTGATTTGAGAACAGCGGTTCGAACCCCGAACCGTACACGTCAAATCGTGGTATTTATCCATTGCACTATTATAGTACGAGCCGAAAGGCGGAAAAAATAAACCTATTAAAGAAATACGGTAAATTTGTCAAATTTCAAATTGCTATAGCTTAAAAACTAAATCCGACCACCAAATTCTAACTTCAACATAGGTTCTTATTTATTGACCTGTATTAATTCTATATAGAAACAGAAGGCGCTAGTCCGAAAAAAAAAATTAATTTTTTTTCATAAGTGGCCCGGAAAAATCTTATTTGCCCGGTAAAAATTTTAGAGTCATTCCGCCCTTGGATCTGGGACACCCTACATAATGAATTGTTTTTTATTGATATGTATTTTTTAACTTCATATTAAACCAAGGGGCAGGTGGCCCCAGAATAAAAAGATCCAGGGGCCTATGGTGGTGCCAGGCCGACACTGCGCCGTTCCAACACTTTTAATATAAACGCAGCACGGCACAATGTCATACCGTTCGCATTGATGAACGACATCTGTTTTACATAATAGGTAACGATCGGATTATAATAATAATAATATTATATAGTGACACGTTGTTTTTCGGCATTCGCGTCAGCCGTAACGTGATCACAGTGGCGGATATCTGCGAGGAGGAGGCGGGGGCGATGGCTACGACTATAGTTCGCGCACGTTTTAAAATTTCCCTGTTAAAACCTGTAACTCGTTTGCGCACGACATAATATTATTATCTACAATAAAATGGTATAGCCATGATTATATTTTGTACACAATATTATTATATAGGTACCTCCTACACGGCTATACACAACACGCGTGCGAACAATGATATTAGGTATATGGGTAATATGCTTTTTAGACACGCAGATAATGTGGTCTGTACTCGTCAATATTACTTCGATAAACTTTATCAATATTTATGACCCATCAATAAACTGGTGCTTTCGTTTTGAAATAATGGCAAACACAAGTTTTATAATTGACGAATGACCGCTACAATAAAAATTAATTGTGCATATTTTTTGACACATAGCACACGTCAAAAACACGTTTTTAACCACACCAGTGAAAGTTAAAATATTCACTGACAGTCCTAAGTCTGTATAAGTGGGAAGGGTAATCTGTGCGCAAACGAGTTGTAAAAATGTGCACAAATGAGTTGTAATTTTAGTAAATGTGCACCCGGGGCCGATAGGTGAATCACTCCTCCCCCCCCCACATCGCCCTTGGAGTTTTCGTCACTAAATTCGTTTTTATTACCTGCTTACTGGCTACCATGGTCGGCGGGAGATTTTGCGGGGGCCCTAGAACTTGTACGTCATTTTTTCTGTTTTACATTTATCTATTTTAAGCTTAAAAATCATTAAATCCCACGAACAGTGCGGGGCCCCTCAAATAGCGGGGCCCTGGGCAGCTGCCCCTTCTGCCCTGCCCTTCCGCCGGCGCTGCTGGCTACACGTCATAAAATAATGAGTACATTCATGATTCGTATTTGTATATAAAATAATTTTTTTTCTCATCTATAAAAAAGTGTTAGGTATATTCCGGCGTGATTCGAATGCACAGACCCGTTCAAAAAGTGTTAATGGAAGAGGATGAGGATTTTATTTATTTTTTCAATTAAAATGGGTATCCGTATTTTCCGTAATTGATTTGAGTCATAAACTTCTAATAAGTACCGATAACGGTGAGGTGGTGATGGTCGAACTCCACGATCGGTGGGGGAAAGGTGGTGCCTACTTAATGTTACGACGAAAAAGCAGAAGTTATCAATATCAATCTGGAAAAAGCTGTATAGATATATGTAATTTCTAAACTCATACAAATCGCCGGTATCCGCACGTTTAAAATATAATTCATTTTTCTTTTTCTTAGAGATTTATGCTTTCCTTTTAGTTTTTTTTTTTTGTTTTGCTGCTTTAATCATTTTCAAGCTTTTTACGCATTACTTATCCGGCTTTTCACGGGTAAAACAATCAATTGTTTATTATTTTTTCGTTTTTAAAATTGTTATTATTACTATATTCTGTTGATTGCGATTCATGGTCTACGGGGAAAATTTTGAGTATAGAATTTAGTGTGCACACACGAGTACCTCTATATATTATATTTTTTTATATGGCCTGCAGGTGAAATTTCAAAATGGCCTGCTCAAAACACTTTGCACGCCCGGATAAAAAAAAAAAAAAAATGACTGAAATGACGCCCCTGCCATCGCCGCGATTATTATATGACTATAATAATATACAATAATAAAAATAATAATAATAATAATAATAATAATAAAAATAATTATAATAATATCCACCACATCTGTACGACTGTACACCGTCAATATCATTATCGTCTGTAAACAAATACCTACTGACGACTCGATATCCGATTTCTCTATCGGCGTAATCGGTACAGCCGGTATCGTTTTTCCATACTGCGAGTTGTAACTGCACGTCGTTACCTGTGCACTATCACGTTACACAATCAATATAATTATTAAATGTCAATAAATATTATAATACCCACTCAGCGTCAAGTATCTATAAATCGTAAATAGATAATATTGATCGTGTGCGCAGTTATTTTAAGGGGATTGAAAACGGGTATTTTCTCTCTTTGTCTTACACACATGAAACATAACAAAATAGACGTTTCGTACTTCCAACGTACCGATCGATCCATTGGTGCGATAAGAAATTTGAAAACAGATTTGAATTCCTCGTGAATTTTACTACAAAACGACTTTCCCACTTTTTTCATTTTTTTTTTTTTCATAAACCCTTAAAAAAATTAACCGAACAAATTTAAAAAAAAAAAATTGTTAATAATTCATTTTTGAAGGTCTTAAAAAAAAAAAAAATGAAAAAAGTGAGAAAGTCTTTTGTAGTGAAATTCGCGAGGAATTCAAATCTGTTTTCAAATGTCTTATCGCACCAATAGATCGATCGGTACGTTGGAAGTACGAAACGTCTATTTTGCCATGTTTCATGTGTGTAAGACAAAGAGAGAAAATACCCGCTTTCAATCCCCTTAATGAAATACGTTTGTAAAACGTGGCGTTTTTTTTTTTCTATTTTCGATTTATATTAATGTTATTAATAAATTAATAATAATAATAATAAACAAACGTTTTCTTCTGCACTGTCAATTCGAATAATATATTTTTTTTTAACGTGTCTAATCATAAATCATAATCATAATTATTCCAATTTTATTTTCAAACCTACGTTCATATATTTATTTTACTGCCAACTATGATCACTAACAGCAGACGTTGGCAACTCGCAGCCCGTGTAACTTTATACTGCGGTTCTCAAAATATTTCTCAAGGTATTTACAAAAAATGATGAAACTGTTAATTGCAAATATACAAAAGGAATTTTCAATAAGACTTCTATATGTAAACGAGAAAAGATCAAATTTTTTTCAAAACTCTTTTCCAGTTGACACTGACATTGTACATCTAATTTACAGATAGAAATCATAGAAGTGCAAAATAACGAGAACTGATTTTAAAGAAAGCAATAACTTACAAATATTTTATTAAAAACTTCTTAAAATAGATTTCAAAGGTTTTAAAAGTTTTGCTAAAAAAAAAAAAAAAAAAACCGATTAGGTACCTACTACTTTTGGTAGCAGACCTTGTGAGCAAACGTTTTCACTTGTTAAATAGCGAAAAAAATAGATGTTGTTCCAACACTTGAATGCAGTTCAACAAAATATATCAACAACTAATATGAAAAGCGGATGTAAACAAATTAATGGAAACTATTCATTCTCATAAACCACACTAACTATTTGCACACTTTTTTTATATACTTATATGTATTGAATTTTTTTCTATTCAAAGCAATATTACAATAAAATAATTATTTGAAAATTTTTTCCTAAAAATATATTTTTTATATTTTCCCTAATAATATTCTGTTCAAGGAAATAAAGAAAACCAAACACTGAAATCCATATTATGATTTTTGATATTATAATAAAATTATTATTATTACGTTGTTAAAATGTAAATTTGTATATATGTATAAGTATACTTAAATATACAATAAAGCCAAAGAGTATTACGTAAAATAAAGAAAAATATAAAAGTTGTTCTTTTTGTTTAATACCTGATGATGACTTTTTGTGGAAACCAGTAGTAAAGAAACACACTTAATAACATAACTTTCATATTTTTTCTTTATTTCACATTTTCTTTTGATCCACATTAAATTATATAATTACTTTTGTTGTTATTACTATTATTGATAAAAATAAATAAATATTATTTGCTAATTTTCCATTATTAAACTTATTTTATAATTATTTATCTGTTCTGAGTGAAAACGGACCGTTTTGAAATGACAGAGGGGCGCGTAAAGCGATGGCGATAGGTCTGGGGTACGCGAATGAGAGAAGGTAAAGAAACGCTGCTCTAGAATCTAGTAGACTACATATCGTTAAATTTGTATAATAAACAAAGACCTGATTTTATAAATCAAATCCCCACGAAACGGACATAATGCTTGATTTTTGTAAATCACATCACCTTGTTATTGCTAAACCACTGGTTACAGTTATACTATTAAATTACCTGTCAGGACCAGAAATCCTTGATTATATATTTTATCATCAGTTGCAATGTTTAATTAAAACCAGGAAAAATCCAACGAGACAAATGCTTTAAAAGTAAAAACTATGAAAAAACAACGTAATTCAATATGAATTTATATATTTGTTGAATAATATTATATTAACATGTACTTTATATTTCTCATTATTATTATTTTTTTAATTGTTTTGAACAGCGTAAGACTTTTTTCTTCATTGTTAATTGACAATAAAACACAGTTTTATATTTTTACACATTTTATATATGCATGTGAAATGAAAAATTTTTTCTTAAGGAAAGACAGTAAACAAAAACCATGTTTGAAAAATAATTTATGCTAGTAAGAAAATCAAATATGAGATCATGTTAATACATCAACGTTGTAAATTGTATATGAAAATATAATTATATTTTAATAGACAGATTTTCTTTATAGCAAATACAAACAATCTATGTTTATAAAATTATTTATGGTTACTTATAAGAATTGTAAATAAAAATATAATTATTTAATTATAGGAATTAAAATTAAACATTTATTTAACTGAAATTAAAACCAATCGGTGGGTATTTTTATAGTGGCCATGACATTGCTGTCACGCCAGACCAGGCATGAACGCATTTTCAAGGTTCTATGGTCACAGAACTTTGGACAAAATCGCAAAAGCATCTGGTGGATTTTACCAACCAGATTGTACCACTACCTTGGAAGCGGAAGAATGAGAAGTTCTTGCATACAGGATAACACCAGAATCGTAGAATTTGTAGTAGTAGACACCTGACTGCTGGAGAAGACAAACCGAAGACTGTACCAACTGTATTGATTTGTTGGCCACAGAAGGGACGTAGTAACATCACGGTTTTTTGGACCAACATGGTAAAACTTTTGGGCGTCGTCGCTCAATCTAGTCACAAAGTTTTATAAGTTAAAGACATACACCATTCAAAATGATTAACTAAATATTTTTATAAATTATTATACGCGTTTTACCAAATTTATATTTGACAGTCCCGTCACCAATGTCTCTCCGCGTTGGCTTCTGGATTGTTGATAGGAACAGCTTTTTGACTTCTACATCAATTACCTATAATAACTATGACTTTCGTGTTGCTGGTATATTTTATCTGCTGGCCTCGGCTGACAATATTATAGAGTATAAAAACACGTCCTGAACGCATAGGCTCCGGTCCAACAGCGTTTTATGTGTTTACTGTTTATCGACTTTGAAATTTAATTTTTATTTTAAATATACTATGATTGGCACCGGAAACTTCAAGCTGAAGTTGAACGTCATCATAGTACAAACCTGAAACATATAACGTTGTAAATTGTAGGTATATTTCAAAGTGAAATCTCTTTAAATCTTATTACAAATTCAAACCACATAAATAGTATTAAATAACTTCAAATGTTGTACATAAATGTACAGATTTCTACATTTTAACCAAGTATACGCTACTCAACACATAAAAGAATAATACGTTCAAAGAATTTGCATCTCCAAAAACAAAAATAATCAAATATTGTAATAATAATAATTATAATAAAAAAATAAATAAATAAATAAATAATAATAATAATAATACAGGTTCATACTTAGCATGAAAATTGAAACTGCCAAGTTCAGTGTTTTAGGCATTATGTTGATTGGCCGTATTCTTTTAACTATTAATAAAAATACAATAAAAATTATAATAATTTTTATTTGTATTAATAATTATTAGTACGCCTTTTCAATACATTTTTGATGAAATTCAAATATAATAATAATATTAGTGAATATAATATGATGACCATTGTATTCCAGTCATTTTATTTGGGAGAAAATCTTTTTTTTTTTTTGAAAATATTTTTGTCAATAGTTTAATCACACGTGTTACGTATAATAAACGCTATTGAATAACTATTTTATTTTTATGTTAAAAGTCGAATGTTGTGTCAATCGCATAAAAATATAACGATTTCCATCTCAACTGTGAAAATTTGTTTTTATAATAATATGGTAGTATAACTAAAATTGTTATATATTAAAAATTAAGGCTCGAACATTGTTGCACTAAAAAGTAACCAAAATTACTTGCACTATTGCACTGTAAATACTTTTAAAAAGCACGAAAATTAAAATTAAAAATTACCGTTTATATAATTTTATTAAATGTGAATTTAAATTAAAAATTAAAATTATTTTAAAAATACGGACGACAAACGATATTAAAAAAGAAAACTTTTATTAAACACCATAATAATTATAAAAAATATATATCAATTGTATATGTCCGAAATTGTTCACACGTTATTCTTCTACCCATCTCGCAGGCATAAGAGAAAAATCAAAATGTACTTTGAATAACTACAATGAATGTATTAATCTAAGTCTGTGGTTGTTACGATGTACATACCTACTATACGAACATTTTCTTCAAGAGACCGTTGCGAGTCGTCTTCAATCGTCGTCCGTATACTTCATGAAATGAATAATGAATAATTCAACAAAAAGAGTCGAAAAACAAAAAAAAAAAAGAGTTCGAGCCCCAATTATAATAAACACTCTCTCATTTATTTCACTTTTGTATAGCAATAAAGCGTAATGAATTTCATTTATACGTATGGTGTTAACAGTGAAAGACTGAATACTGTAGATTTTCGACAACCATCAGTGAATTAGTTCACATTTACCAAACCGGTAATTGAATATCGGAGATTTTTAATGATTCGGACGTTAACTGGCTTATCGTTAAACGTACACAAAACGCAGTCGTTTATCAATATTACGATCATGGGCAAAAATAAAAAATAAATAAGGGGCTTGGGGGGGAGGACAAAGCCCCCTAAAAAATGTGTTGAACACTGCCAGGTAATATTAGTAATTTAATGAAAAATCACATTAATGACATTTATGTTTTTTTCTTTAATTATTATTCAAAATTTGTTGTTAAATGTATCTGATACATAATATCAAGTCTGAAATGTCGGTGACAAAAAATTGTGTTGTTATTACTCGTGGTAAAAAAAAAAAAAAAAGGACTTTAATTTATAAGACGTAAAACAATGCGTGTCTAAAGCAATATATCTAAATATATTGACAGTAAACTTTTACGAGCCGCAATAACACTACCGATCAGTTCACTTGTGAGCGTAGCATTTTTTGCAACAAGGCGTGTAAAGACACGCTTGTGAACTTCAACAGTTCAACATCACTTCAATACCCTATCGATCGTGAGTATTGAAAAACAGTTATTAATAAAAAAAAAATATATATATATATGAACAACGCAGAAATGATTGATAAATTTGCGCTTAAAGAACAGTAACGTTAAGATAAAAATACAATTATAAAATTTTGTTTTAAATTTAGTTATTATATTCGTATTGTAAAATATGTAATAATAATAATAATAATAAAAAAAATATATATATAAAATGTATAGACCGAGGCGTTTTGAAATTTCCGCCTGTGATTATGATAACTGTGTTGAACACCGGCCACACCCGGTTCGCCACTGTTAACAATCACCATTGGAAAATCGGATATTCCACAAAATATCTTTGCACGTGCCTACCTACGCCAACGATAAGAAATTAGCATTTCGGTCTTTGGCAATAATATACACATAGGTACCTAATACACACTGTACGCGAAATTACCTAAAGATTTCCGTAAAGTAAAACGGGAACTGTCGGGAATTCCTCTTTTGTCTTCCACCGTTTTCTCCGACGGTCGCTCGTTACCGTTTCACCGTTCACAGGTGCCTGCGACGAATGATTTGGTAACGTCCCCGGTGTCAACGGCTTCGGGACCTAAAAAAAATTAATACGCCGACGCCGTTTGTTTACGTTATTTTTAAAAACGGTCACGTACGATCGAACGTCTCTGTCGACGTAGACATTTGCGTTTCCTCGCAAAACACTTACCAACGCGGAAACAAGCGGAAAACTACAAAACGTATTTTCGTACGAGGCGTGTAATGTTTTTCTTCAGACGCGTTCGATTGCACGTAAACTCGCGTTGAACAACGACGTAGGAACTCGTTGCCCCGCGGAGGATATACAGACCGTAACTTTTTGCACAACTCTCTCTCTTTGAAACCGAATGGCGGCGACAAATGCAGTCACCCGCGGCGAGAACGCACTGCGCGGCGTATAGTATTCGCGACAAAAACGCGTACAAGACACGACGGAAAAAAAAACCGAAAATATCACCGAAGTATTGATACTACGCAGATAACAACGAATATCGTAGTAGTAGTAGTAGTAGTAGTAGTAGTAGTAGTAGTAGTAGTAGTAGTAGTAGTAGTAGTAGTAGTAGTAGTAGTAGTAGTAGTAGTAGCGCAGCAGTGAGTGCAGCGCGCACGAGCGGTCGCTCGACGGTGCGCAACAGCTGTAGCGTTCCGTATACGCGGGATGAGCACCGGAACGAACGCGCGCGCGTCGCGTTCAGGAACGGGGGGAGTCGACGGTCGTCCAAATGCGAGCGGCTCGAACGCCGCCGTACGCTCGCCCGCCCAGGGTTTCGTTCAAATTTTCGATCGCCCGCGTCGCCGTTGCGTACGTTGGGCCCGTTGGCGACACCGTAAAAACCGTAAATAATGGATTAACCGATAACAACCCATGTTACACTGCGGTAGGCTGGTGTGCGCTGAATGCTGATGGTGCGACGGGGAGGGTGGCGGTTAAACAAAAAAAAAAATCGATGTTTTTATTTTTTTTTATCATCACACACGCCCATTGTTACTATAATTTTGTGTAAATTACATCGAGACACTCGTGTGAGTTGCTATTATTCACTCGTATATTATCCTGTGGCACACACACTGTCAATATTTATTTAATTTTTCTTTCTATAACTTAAAAACTTTGTAATAAATAGTTACAGTGGCGTGCCGAAGGAGACATTTTTTTTGAGGCAGTTGCCTCACGGTAATTTTTTGGGCGAGTGGGTGGGTAGGTAGGTTCAGTGGTTAAAATATGGCAACAGAAATTTGCAGGATATCGAGATTCGTCAAAAAAATGTTATCAATGCTCTTACACAATGTAATGAAACAATTTTTCTGTCTACTTTCGAACTCGTGCAGACTTTTAGCAATCGTTTCAGTTACACTGCAAGTAGTGAACGATTTTCTTCGGCGTTAAAACGATTAAAAACGTAATTGCGGAGCACGACAAATGAAAATAAATCGAATGGTTTGGCGCTGATGAATACAAATAACTAAATAAGAAAATGATAGAATTACGATTAATATAAATATTTTTTTTTTTCTAATTAAAGACTAACAAAATTAAAAATGTTCATTGACTTTTAATGTGTGCACTTAAATCCCGTTCCCCTATTTCTAAATCCTGCAGGTTACGCAACTGAGTGAGTTGTTGAGAGATCGATATATGGAGATTCGTGGAGTAGATAACCGGAAATGGTTGTGCGGGGCAAAAATAAGAGTAGCTGACCCGACTTTGTGTGTGATAAAAAAATGAGGAGAAAAAAGAAGTAGGTACTTTTTGAAAAAGTAACTATTGGATCAATGTAGACCTACATTTTTGTCTACATATATGGATTTCAGGTAACCACATAAAAAATGCATTCTATTCATTACACAAATACGTTTCGAGAATTAGAATTTAAATATACGCATTTTGTAAGGGATACATTAAGGTTAACAAATACAAATAGTAAAAATATATTCTAAGGTTTTATCACAATTTTATTATTACACATATTTTTCTTACTTTTTCTTTTCTTAAACAGACAAATAAACCCGTCGATATCACAATATTATTAATTTCAAACGTGTGTATAATACGTACATAGGTATATCTGTGTAAATTCAATGAAATATTTCATAATACGCAATATTAGATTTATATCACTAATTATTTCTTAAAATAATTATCTTTAATTTAGGCAGGTAAATAATTGAGAAATAATTATATTTAGTGAGGTAGGTACATTATAAAATATTATAGTACAGAACAATAATACTTCGAAATAGGTGAACAATAATGAGTTAATAGATACCTACTTATTATTAATAATAATAATATGACTCAATAGTTTGTCAAGACTGTTAAAATTAGTTATTACCAGGGAACGGAATTTATTGCATTTTTCTTTTCGGTTGCTAATTTTGTTCTATATTTTTAACAAAAAATAAATAGAAAATTAAATGTTTGTACAGCAAGTCAAAACGTGCAAAATTTAGAATATTTTTTTAAAAACATTTTTCGAGTATACGAAAAATTATGCTAGTTCGTATAATAAGCCTCACTGTATATAAACTTTGCCTTGTAGGTGTTTATGTTTATCGACGATGAGAAAACGAGTTGAAAGGCGATTTACACGACTGTTTTTATGTTTAAAAGCGTTCATTTTAATTCCAACAAAAAGTTAAAACATCGCAACGACTACTCTGATTTTTATTTTGAAAGCATTATACATATATTGACTCTTCGTAACACTTGCGAGACAACGGCCAAGCGAGATATTATTATTATTATTATTATTTTTTGTCATTCGTATTGGCGTATTGCAGTAAAAGTGATTTAAATTTCGTACATATGCAAAACATCAAGTACAAACATTCAAATAAATTAATTTTTGAAATATGGCTGGACCGTTCTCTAGTAGGTGTTTTTTTTATAATTCAATACCGTGTTAGCCGTTGTGACGTCCCGCTGGGAACGGAATCGTCTAATCTAATACATAAATACAAGTGAAAAATATAAATTTTTTTTTGCGACTAGCACTCGTAGATGAGCAGAAATTTAGAATTTTGTTTTATCGTTCAACAATTTATTTACGATTAATTAATTAAAAGGATGTAACATCATCGGTAATTCGTGCGTAAAACTCACTGCCGAGGTGGACAACGTTTATCTAATGATGCTTATAGTAGAATTTTCAAATGTTTACAATATATAGACGAGAACTTTATCTGTGTCGTAGCGTTTTTAATTTTAAATAAATACAATTTAGGTTATTCTTTGTAAATTTTCAATTTTTTTTTCTTCATTTATTTATTAAATAATATTGAAGTGTTATCAAAAAAAAAAAAAAAAAATAAGTAAATAAATAAATAAATAATAATAATAATAATAAAATACTTTATTCCCCGCAAAACAGTTTTTTTGATAAATATCGTAAATAAATAACAATAAAAAAACAACGGAAACATAACTATTTTTTAATGATTTTTAAAATATATTTGAATACTTTTGAATTGTTAGATTTTTCTTTTCTTTAAAATTTATATAAAAACTGCCAATCAGAACATCTCAAAAAGCATGTAGCGTCCTTTTAATACGACGATAAAACCACAGGGCGAATAATATGTAAGGAGCTGCCTATAAATTGTTATTTTAAATCGGTTGGTGTAGAAGCCCGTACACATATTTTTCTCGCACCATATCGTTTACGAAAATAATTTTATTCTACTCCTACGTTTATATATTATAAATAGTAAAATAATTTTAAAAGCTGGGTCAAATTAATTTTTGTATGTATATATTGATATATCCGTTCCCTGGAAATAATTAAATATATATTTTATAGATAATAGTAAATTAATAATTAACTATAATGTAGTAGGTACTTAATATTAATAACTATCACTTATGTATTATAGTATTGAGACATTTAATTAATAATTATGTAGGTATAATAATAAATAATAAGTAATTATTCACGTACGTAACATAATTACAATATAACATAATACATGCTTCTTCGTTTAACACTTGGGTACACTTAATTAAATTTTAAAAAACTATAAAAAACATTTTTTTCTTATATTCTACAATTTACTAAAAAATCACATTTTCTATGATTTTATAATGTATTTCTAACCTCATTTCTTGGATATGGACAAATAAGTTATTTGAAAATTATTTGTAATTCGATGGTTAGAAGGAAAATGTTTGTAAGCGATCAGTGGCGTAGTCAGAAATTAGTTAGGGGGATGGTTATTAAATAAATGTTCAAAAAACGGAAATTTAAATTTATATTTTGCATATTTTAGAAAAAAATTGCTTATTTCTTTATTTTTGTGCATATTTAAAATATATTATATATAATATACATATTTTTTTTTTTGTAAAATATTACGTTTTATCTTATTTTTATTACTATTTCTATTATCATTATTACTATACAAAAAAAATGTCAAGGGGAGTTTAAAACCCTCCCTGGTTACGCCACTGTAAACAATTCTTTTATTCAAACTTACCTATTTTCAATAAAATGTAAAAATTATTATTGATTTTTAAAATTGATGTTGTAATTATCAGTTTAGATAATTAATTAACAGGTTACACAATTTATTGTTGCATCATAGTGACTTACAGTTTGTTGTAACCACTTTAATTATGACATCAATTTGTATTTTGTTTCTCGTACATGAAATGTGCCGCATACAAAAACGAGTACTTGAAAATTATCATCATTTTAAAAAAAACAGTAATTTATTATAATTTTTTTGCCGCTTTTTGAACAATTTTATTTATTTTCTTCAAATCAAAATTTCGAAAAACGTTAATAACATATTAAAAATAGTTGTTTTTTTTTTTTTTTACTTTCCTGTTGAACGTATAAATTGTTGTCGCTTACAACAATTTGACTTCTATAATCATCGAATATTATATTCTAATAATATAATATATTATATTATCGAATTTTAATATAAATAATAATATTAAATATAAAATAATCATAATAAATATCACAATTATATCACACTCACACATACGCGAATTTATAATTTAACACGGGAAAAATTGGTCGGTGGTTGGAAGTAAATTTGTACGTTTGCATTCGTCGCGTTAAACAAATAAAATATTGTTACTTGTTTCGAGGAATTGACTAAAGAAAACTGTGAGGTTTTAAATGGAATACCGAAACACGTAAAGTTTAATAACTTACAAATTGTATGCAGTTCATTGAATTTTTTTCTCGTTTCCGGTAAGCCTTTTATGCATTTTCAAATTTAAATAGTTGTAGGTAGTCACCATGACGAATAATCTTATTTATCACAGTAGTCACTACATGTCCACGTACTGATAACAATTCGGATGAACGCTACGGTACACACACGTAATCTGAATCTGATTCTTTGTTATTAGATTTCAAATTTGAATCTGATTCACTGTCGTCAGATTTGAAATCTGAATCTGAATCTGTGTCAGAAGAATCGCTTTCGGGAAATAAATAGTTTTTTTCTCTTTTGGTTTTAAATCGCTTCAGTCGACTATATTTTTCTCTGCGTCGCTTTTCTTCTTGTTTTTTTTTATTTTTAGTAGCTCTAGCTTTCACTTTATCGTACATTGAGAGAACAAACGGTCTGTCTTTTTTAATTTTTTGCAAATAATGACTTCTCATTCCTTCTCCGTTTTTTCCACGTTTAACCTTTTTTTTGTTTCGAATTTTTACGCCTTTTTCTTTATCCGTATTTTTCTCCGCCTTTTTTTTATTATGTTTTCTTATTCGTTCTTTGTTTTTACTGCTCGATGTTTTCGACACTGGTGAAATATGATTCGCATTATTTTTGTCTTTAGAATTCTTATTTTCTATTTTTGGTCTTTTATGGACATCAAGATTTTCCGAACTATCGCTCATCCTCCTTTTTAACGAACAAATACACTGCTCTTTTGGTCGCTTGCTATTTTTATGTTGATTTACGCTCTCTTTTCTTTCTTCTTTTTTAAAACGAGCTAAATTCCATTTATCTTTTTCTTTCAACGTTTGTTTTACATCATCTTTTTTGTAAATTTTATTAATAATATACGATTTATTATTTTTGTTTTTAGTATCAGATATTTTGTCCGATTTGATTACACCCTTCTTATCATCGTCAATTTTCGTTCTATTGGTCATCAAACGTTTTTCTTCATTCCTGTTTTTCTTAATTTCAAACATATTAAATTCGAGTACTTCATTTTTGTTGTTTTTAATTTCTTTTGCTTTAGGAACTGGAATCGTTTTAGGTTCGTGCTTTTTTTTCGCTTTGTCTTCGACTATAACACGGTCGAAATGAACGGACTTCTTCCTTGTACGCGTATACTCCATATTTTTCTCAGTATCTGAAAGTTTACGGACTGACTCGTTAGAGTTTTTCTTTTCAACTTCACATTTTTTAGTTTCGGTCTTCTTTTGTACATTTTCAATAGAAGATAATAAAATGCTTTTAATAGTATTTTCATTGGCAGTTAAATTAATTTTATCTTCATTAGTAGTATTTAAAGGGGGTACTTTTGAAGGTTGGTTTTTTTCAGTCGTCGTTTTCACTCGAATATTATCTTTTAGTTTTGAGATTTGTTCAACTTTTTTACGCTGAATATTTTCTTCTTCTTTTTTTTCCCTCTTATCACTTAACTTTTCATGTTGAAATGTATCGACAAATTTGTCTGTCGGTTCGTTATTTTCCTGGTCGATTGAGTGCAACCAATTCTTAATATACTCATACCGGCTATTATGGAATTTTTCGAAATCATTTTCTATTTCAGTATTATTGACTGGAGGAGATGTTAACGGCATCCGTGGTGAAGGTGAACGTAGTTGCTGGTGTTGGACGTTTGGTAAGTTAGAACTTGTTCGAGACAAGAAACGTTGTTCAGTATTATATTGTTTATCTGACAAATGTTCAAGTCTTTTGGTATCTCGATTAAACGCACTTGGTTTTGCGAGTATAGATTTCATGATATCCGAAGGTTCTAAATTATTAACATCGTCAATTAATTTGTACTTAGATTGAAGTCGAACACATGTGTTGATATTTGATGTATTTGCTCTGCTGGAATTCCATTCATCATATTTTTTTTGAAATGTAGTGTATCTTTCTGTAAAGTTTGGTTCATCGGGATTCAAGTATTGAGAATCATCAGAGGTAGATGATTGTCCGTTGTTAAGTAGTGGACTAAGTAAGGAATTCTTATAGTGATGCATAGCAAACTGAGGCAATGGTAACGACATTGGTTCATGTGACCCTAGAATCTGCGCTGGATGTGTGTGATGGACTGAATCGTTCCAACGCTCATAATGCACCACAGAACCCAATTGAAAGTTATGCGTGTTCCGGGGGCTCGAATAAGAAATCAAATTACAACGAGGATCATTGGGATTTATTGAGTAGCTATTGTCAGTAATAATACCAAAAGCGAATGACGTAGTATCAACACCTTGTGTAATGGTCTCTTTTGTACTTTCAGGTGATAACTGGGATGCGTAGCTACATGTCACGCTATTTACCTTATAACTTGATTCACTAAGTAACTCGTCCAAATTTTCATAGAATTCTTGTTGACGTTCCAGAGATGCAAAATCAACTTGAAGCTTTTTACCTCTCATTAGGTAACCATGCATATTAACAACAGCCATTTGTGCGTTAGTGATCTAAAACATTAGACAATAGCCCATTTTTATAAAGTTCTAATTAATATTTTTGTCTAAAATTAAATGCAAGTTAAAAAAGAATAAAAATATATATAAGTTTTAAAATATACGTAAAATAAAAACAGTTTTTATATAAAATGTATATCTTTTAATAAAAGAACACAGCTAGTGGTAATTCTATCGGATTAAAAAATGAAATAAATATTGAAACAAAGAAATGATTAATCATAAATATTTGTTTAGAAAAAACAAGTTATTTAATTTACATTTTTGAATTTTTATTATATTCACGGTGAAATTACTGTTTTACAAATGTCTTGTTGAATAATTTTGTTTCGGCACATGTTCAGAAATTTCATTTAAAAATTCTCAGGATGGACCCTATAAAACTAAATATGAGACAACTACGGTATAGATCCTAAGAAATTATTGAAAATATGATTTTCAAATTGTGTATATTTATTTATTTTTAATGGTTAATTTTTCTTAAATTGTCATGCTTATTGGGTAGAAAAATAATACTTCTTTGTTTCTGCACCCGTCGAGTTTTGTCGACATATTTGTGGTCATTTGACACCTATAATCTGTGTAATTCTAATAAGAGACACACAGGCGAAGATAGACACAAATTACGTTATCTACTTGATATTTTAACTGGATTAAAAATTGTATTTGTTGTGATAAATTCATAATAATAATTTAAAAAATAAGTAACCTGTTGAAAAGACACCAAAGCTTGTTGTCTCAGTCGGTCAATTTGACAGTCAACTATGGTTCCAAACTGATTAAAATGAGATTGTAACTCATTTTTGCTGACTAATTCGGAAACTCCATTAATCCAAATGCAGTAAGATTCCAGTGATTTTCCAAAAGCCACATTTATAACATTTCCTAACAGCTTTTCTCCGTCCATTAAATGTATAGCTCTTTGAACACTGGCCGCATCAACATATTTGATAAATGCATATGTTTTAATACCACTGGTGCTACTTTTCTTTTTAACATCAATTTTCTGTATAAAAAAAAATTTATAAAATTAAAATTGTTACTTTTTTTAGAAATAATAATAAAAATAATAATAATAATAATAATAATAATAATAATAATAATAATAATAATAATAATAATAATAATAATAATAATAATAATAATAATAATAATAATAATAATAATAATAATAATAATAATAATAATAATAATAATAATAATAATAATAATAATAATAATAATAATAATAATAATAATAATAATAATAATAATAATAATAATAATAATAATAATAATAATAATAATAATAATAATAATAATAATAATAATAATAATAATAATAATAATAATAGGAACATAAAAATATTTACAAGAATTTCGCCAAATAATTCAAACGTTTTCTTTAAATCGGCATCAGAAATATTATTATTTAGGTTGCCGATGAAGAGAGTTCTAGTTTCACTGGAATTGCACAAATGCAGGTCCGTGTAAATCAGCCTAAAATAAAATATTTTCAAATGTAAATAAATCTATACCGGAAAATGTTTATTTATTTACTGAATAATTTTTTGTTTCATTAAATAAATCCTTTATTTAGGAAAAACGTGAAAATAACAAATTGAACATAACACGGTATCTAAAAAAAAAGGACAATATAATATATATATACAGGGGAAACAATTAATGAACTTACCAGATAAGTAGAAACAACTATACATTACCTGTTTGTATTGTCGTCTTTTTGCGCATGATTGCTAAAACAAACAAAAAAATTTGTCTTATAACAAAATGTAAGAACGCTTTATTCAATTTAACTTATTTTAGTTTTTTAATTTTTATCCATTTCCAATAATCATATAATATCAATTATTATTAAAAATACAATGAAAATCATTAAAATATATATTTGGTTTACTCAAAGCAAAATACAACTTCAGAGTTTTAATTTGTGAAACATATTTAATTTAACAGTTTTGAAAATAAGGTGAGTGAGAACTAAAATGTTTTTTATAAAATATTAAATAATGAAGTCCTATAAGTAATTATTAATTATTTAAAACTGTGAACCGGTCATCACGACTGTAGGAGAATATACGAGTATGCGATAGCTCACCAAATGAGAAATTGCAGCGAGCCGCGAGGGATATTTTTGCAAGAGGACCTTTAAAATGAAATGTATCAACTAGTAGCCTACTACAATAATATTAGTTACATTTCAGGCATTATTTATATGTAACATAATATATGGCTCAATATGAAAAACTTTACAGCAGAATATATTGCCTAGAATCTTATCATAAATGTATGTCGGAAAAAAATTAATTTACAGGAAGGATAATCCACAATTGAAATAATACTATGTATTTAAAACTTTTGCAACATTAATCAATCGAAATAATTAAACTTAAATTAGGGCTAATAATCATAAGTTATTACCTTAAATTTGAAGAAAACCTAACCAAATGATTTTGACTAGACGCGCTTAATTTTGAAAATACAGAATTTGCCACTGAATGACTTGCAGATGAAATAGTGATCTCAGATGAAACTGATATCACTGATGAACCAGGACAATTATTCATACGGCTTATGAGCTCCCTGTAAGATGAACAAATGTTATAAAGAACACGTTTAAAACTCTTAACAATAAACTATAATAATATAATAATAATCGAGTTGAACGTACGTAGTAGGTTTCAGTTGGCTTTTCTCTGGTTTTGATAAATTCGTCAAATTATTCAGACATTGAGTGTAATTTGGGCTATTGGTATTTCTACGACAGTGGTGACTGTTGATAGAAGTAGCAATGCTGTAGGACAAATATAAATAATAATGCAATTTTAATTGTTTTTCATAACTACAAGTACCTAAACCTGTTGCTTTAAAAACAAATTCTATTCACAAAAATATGGTAAAATATTTGTTGGTTCATTCGAGTTCATAAATTGTCAAGAGGACATATCATGTAAACGTTTTCGTTTTCGTTTTCGTAAACTAATTCGTCATCATAACAGCATTCCACATTAACTTAATGAATCGTCACCAGACGATGACTAATTTCAGAAGTAGCGCATCATTCTACTATTAATAAATAAATTTATAAAATTAATAAATTTATTATCAAAAATTATTAAAACTAATTAAATTAATTATACATTGTTTTCATAGTTCCAGAACTATGACCGCTACACGTAACTTAGAAATATAATTTAAAAATTTATAGAAAATAGAGAAGTTACACCCATGTTTGGTAAAAGTCAAATTTTGATATTTTAATGAGTTGTTATTGGAACCAACAGCCAAATAATAGTACTTTTACTAAAACTGAATAAGCTGTATTTTTTCTACGATATTTAAAAAATTTACTTCCGCCAAAAAATTTCTAGAAATTCTCATCTTTCTGCAGGTACATCTTTAAATTGTGTTTTTAAGTTAGTGTAATAAACGCAAAAATAATAATTAAGTAAATAATAATGTAATGAAAGTTTAAAATTTAAATGCAAATTTCGTTTTTCAAAATAATATGAGTAATTAAATTTTCTTATTACTCGCCAAACTAACAATCATACAATCGTAATGTTTAAAACTGAAACTAGATATAAAGTTTCTATGTTGTGGCTATGTACATATTCCTGTTTGCTAAGGATATTCCTGAGAACCCACGTTCGTTTTCCCAAAAACCACCTAGCCTAGACATTCGATGTATAAAATAACTATTTCTGAAGTGACACATGAACCACACAAGGCAGATATTAAAGCGTTACAGACAGAATAATACAATTCTAAAAAAGCAGCAAGCCGCGAGTGCTGTGGAAGTTTGTTTAAGTTTATTATTTGTTTTATTATTATTTTGAATATGAAAGCAATAATAAACTATTGTATTCGAAAAGGATTCTGAGCGTCACTATAGTTGTTTATTAAAATTAATTAATAAG
This sequence comes from Slavum lentiscoides, assembly GCA_032441835.1. Lineage (NCBI taxonomy): Eukaryota > Metazoa > Arthropoda > Insecta > Hemiptera > Aphididae > Slavum > Slavum lentiscoides. Next base: position 6,868,919 of record CM063711.1, on the reverse strand, counting down.
ATATCAATAACATTTCTAGATTAAGATTAGAATATAATTTCTGCAAGTTTTATGAAATTTGTATGTGTAGTTATATCTTGTATATGCATTAACAAGAATAATTATAAAATTTTACACATTACAAAATGGTAATATCAATTTTATTATAAAAATGTGAATATCACGAAAAAACGTTATTATGCTAACGAGGCAATAAAATGTGAAATTAATAAATTTTGAAAATATTAAACTAAATTTTAAATGCTTTTAAGATTTATATGCAATAATCTCGCATTTTAACCAAAAATTGAAATTAAAACACTCGAAAAAAACTGCGACTAACTTTTTTGAAATTATAAAAATATTATCAGAATATAAGGACCATATAGCTAACCTTGTAATGCATGAATTTTTTTCTGGTCTTAGGTCCTAAAATAAATAGTTTATTAATTTTACACATAAAAACTCGGAAATATTTGAAATTTAAAAAATGCTAAATTTAGTACAAAATTTTGAACGAATTATTTGAAAAATTCATGAACATGTATATTACAATAAAAAGATGGTAAATATTATTTGAAATTTAAAAATTCAATTTTGCTTATATCAGACCGGTTTACAATTTTACACGCATTTAAAATTTTTTTAGTTAAAACGTAATAATAAAACTTATTATGTTGAATATATCGTTAATCATTTTAAAACCAACATATTCGTTGCTTCACTCATATTCACTTATTTCGTCTACACATACATTGTATATATTGAACTTTGTCAGAATATTGAAATTCTTATATTTTAATACTAAATTTATACTAAAACAAGAAATATTATTAACGTTTCCATTGAATTGAAAAAAATATAATTGACATATTAAACTCATCTCGGAAATTGTGCCAGAGGTGTCAAAGCTTTTATTGCACAAGACATAAAATAACTTACTTCGTTCTGGACGCGTTATTAATAATGTTATTATCAGAACCGTTATTATCTTCATGATGTTCCAATAGGATGACGTTTTCCTCTTGCCAGCCGTGTATACCGTGCGATTTAGGAGTAGGAATTATATTTGATTCATCGTCAAGATTTCTTGAATCACTTTCATCATCTTCAAAGGTAATCGTATCTGTTTTGTTAATGTTTTTTTAATTGTTAAATATAGAATTGTACTCACTAATGTATTGTGCATTCAAGTGTTCATAAAATTTCCGTTGATAATTTATAGATGCGAAATCAACTTGAAGCCTCCTGCCATTTAATAATGAACCATGCATATGAGTAACGGCTAAGTCAGCTTGCGCGATCTATAAACAAATTATTTAAAACGATCGTTTTTAATAATGCATGACTTATTCTAAAGCACAATTGAAACAGTTAGGTGTGCACTTGACCAATTAATTTTTTGTGTATAGTTAAACTTGTGTGTGATTTATTAGATACATTAAGAACAAGAAATTTTTTCATGGCACATTTACGGATGCATAAAAAATGAATTCTGGACAAGAAGAAAGCAAAATTTCAGTTAGAAGAAGAAAATTGTAATCATATAGTATGTCAGTTATATAAAAAAAAATATATATCATTATAACTTTAAACAAAGTAAAAGCAATATATAGTATATAAATAATAAAATTATAAGTATTTATAGTACCTACTACCTATACTTACATATTTATTTATTGTATTTAAATTATTATTCCAAAAATCTAGTTGTATTAAATTACCTAGCATTGTCTTTCATTGACATTCACGAATTTTTGAGACCGTTCTAGATAATAAAATGAACTCGGAATCTCCGTCCCTTCCTCTCCCTTCATATCATCCCCTTTCACCACGATAAGTTCGTGTATATGCGCATATGAATTACGATCTCAAAAAATACGTCGAAATGTCATAGAAACTAATTATACAATTGTATATAATTAAACTAATTGTATATATACTAATTATAATTTACTTCTTTCGAGTTTGTAAATATGAAAAGAAAAAACAATTATTATTATAATCACTTATTTTGCCATTTGTACAGATACTATCATATAGTACAGATGGTTTTTCGTAATAAATAAATAAAAATAATCTGTACTGTGTAGAGGCGTAGAGCTTAAAATTTTGCGCACTACGACACGCACTGTACATTATGAAAAGTTGAAAAGTTAAATATGTAATAAGAAATTAAGAAGTATGTTATACAATATTTATCAGTAATAATTTATCAATTCAAAGGTATTAATTTTGTTGAATTTACATTTTTAGATAATCCAAATTGTTTATTGATAAAAAAAATGATTTTTGTGTACTATCGTGTTAACGTTAAGTTTTTTTATTGATTTCTATCATTTTATTCGTGTTCTCTGATTTTTACTCTATTTAACTTTTAAATTTTACATAGTTAAAAATATATTATATTTTTTAATTAATCATATTTAATTGCCGAGCGGTGAGCGCACACCAAAGCAGTGCAGCGCGGCGTATAAAATTAATTCTATACTGGGCTTTAGAGAAAAGTCTTCGTAGCAATTTTATGATAAATCTTCTTAACTATAACCATTTATAGTTGCGAATTGAGAAAATAATATATGATACTGTTACAATATATATATATATATTATACACCTAACATTTGATTTCTGAAAATTCAAAATTTTACTGATCTTTACGTATAAAAATGGAAATTTCCATGTTTGCATTTTATAGGAACCTGACCGTCCAAGTAAATTATGTATTCTCCAAACCTGGTAATATTAAAACCCCATTTTTTCTCCCTTTCATTCTTGTTACTGTGCTTTTTAATAAAAAAGTTTCAAATTGCAACGATTATTATTTGAAGATATTTGCGTTACTGCAGTAGGTCGTCAAGAAATGAAGTTGTTTTGCACTAAAAACAAGTATTTTCGAATTGTATTACATAAAAGTATATATAGTTTCAAAAGTCATGTTTTCTTTGTCCGGTGCCTAAATACTGGACTGAGTTTGACAAATGTTGCATCAATAAATTGGCAAGGACCAATAATTAAATCGGTTACGGCTACCTATACAGACAACTGACGACGACCGAAAACTAAAATAAAAACTTGTATAAGACAAAAAGTAAAATAGGATTGTTATACTTTTCTTTTGTTGAAAAAAATCTATTCGTATTTTAATTGTCTAACAACGAGGCATTTATAATTATTATACAATACATTGTACTGCACAACATTGAATTACTTTATTAACAAATAACCTCCGTCCTCCTAAACCCGGGGTCCGCACGGCTAGTAATGTATTACTAATTGTATTATATTATGTTCGAAATTTACTCGTTGAAAGAACACCAGCGCGTGTTGTCTCGTCCGGTCGATTACACAATGATTGACTAAGCCGAATCGATCGTTTGTGTATATCCGCAGTTTTTTCACCCTGACGGTCTCCGCCACGCCACCGATCCAAATGCAATTAGTCGGCAGCGATGCTCCAAAACCGAGTTTCAATTCATTTCCCATCACAATTTGTCCGTGCATTGCTCGTATAGCTTTTACAACACTGATTATATCGATGTACTCAATAAATGCAAACGTTTCCATTGAATAATCTTTATGGCGGTTTATTCTGATTTCCTGCGATTGAAATTCGGTTATCCAACGTACGCTAACTATACGTAAGTATTTACACATTCAGGTATACTTACAATGATTTCGCCAAATGATTCAAATATTTTTCTTAAATCGTCTGAAATTGTCATAAGATTTAGATGGTTTATGTACAGAGTTCTGGTCGCATTGTAATGAAACTCATCCATTTCGCTATCAATCAACCCAAAAAAAATTAACACACTTTTTTTGTTAAAAAACGGCAAAAAAGCGATTTTGTCAAAATTCTTTAGTGTAGGTATATTAATAATATTACACCGAGGTTCTGCTCATAATCGTTTTATCGATCCAATTATTTATTATTACTTTCAAATGTATAGCAATAACATAACTAAAACTTTATCTAAATAAATCACTTTAGCGGCATCCACAACATCTGCGGCTCGCTACTCTTTTTCCCATTTTATTTTACCTTAAGGCTTAAGATCTTCAAAAATCGAGAATTGACAATTTTTAAATTGTGCGAATTCTTTCGATTAATTTTTAAAGGGATTAATGAAACGAATTTTTCTCAAGTAGATCTAAAGTAGACTTTGTGACCAATTCAAATCTGTTTTCAGATCTCTTATCGCATCAAATAATCGATAGATACGTTGAAAACAGAAACGTCTAAATTATTACGTTTCGTGTGAGTCAGTGAATCTCCACTTACAATTCCCTTAAAATAATTTAATTTAATAATACGTAACGCTCAAAGAGTAGCAATTTGCGTTACTTTCTAAAATAAAAAAATTAATAAATTTATAGTGTTAACTTTGACAAACGCTACTACCGAAACAAAATAATACACGCTATTAGTAACGTCCACTAAATATTTCATTTTGTATACCAAAACAATAAGTTCAAGATATTAATTACAATGTATTATATTTTATAGTTAAACACGTTTGTCGTAATTTGTATTTATTATCGTGTCTAATAATATAACTATACGCTTATTTTTGAAATTATTTTAACAATTGAAAATTGCAACTTTTATTATACGTTTTGTTTTAGAATTTGTTTTTGTCGTAATTAAATATTTAAATATGGTAAAAAAAAATAGTCTCATGAACTTGTGGATTATTAATATTAAAATACGACAAGAATTGTTTTTTTTTTATATATGTGACGTCAAAATATTCGCCAAATGACTCAAATTTTTTATCGATAAGATTTTCTATACCTATGAAATAGTTATAAATAAACTATCATTATAGACTATATATATATATATATATATATATATATATATATATATATATACAAATAGGTATTACCTGTATTCATTTTCGTCCATATCCTGTGGTTGGTAGTATTGGTAGTAGTCGGGAAACCAATCGGACCTACGGTTCAACATTTTGACACACGTCTTCGTCCAATATTGTTTATATTACTGCGATGACCGATACAGAAATTTAAGACTAGTAACTTAAAAAAAAAAAAAAGTAAGTTTTAAGTACAAATTAATTTTTATCAGTGCCTTTCAACTAATACTTACCAACTAAGTTTCAAAGTTCCATGGTTTATATAATATACCATGACCGTCTACGTTGCCGTGCCACTTGTTATTACTTATGCGATGTCGGAAAACGTCCGGTAACTGCACGTTAAATAAATACGCAGGATATAGTAATGCTCATCAAGCTACCACGACTTGTAAGAGAAAAATAAAAAATATACTTGTATCAGTATTTTTATACTAAGTCAGTAAAACAGTAAAAAAAAAAAAATGTATTATGCCATCAGTGTTCAAACTGGTAATGTAAATATATTACCTATATACGCAATAACGCTGTATAATATGTCCTCAAGGCTCAAATATTATTAGATATATTCATGAATACACATATTGCCAGTAAAATTATAAAGAAAAACTAAGAGTTGAATTATGCGTACACACAGTGAACAAATCATCCAATAATGCACCCCACCAATTAGTTTTAAAATACAAAATACTCTGAACTTATCAATATTTAATTTTTATAAAAATAAGACAAAACTAAAAATAACATTAGGTACTTCATTTAATTGTTTAGAAATTGAAATTGCGCACTTTGAAATTTTTAAACTACATATATTATTTTGAGAAAATCGGTAAAAACGACCTATCTAAAGTACAGACTACAGATGTAATTTGCTACCGGAAACAAACTGTGACCGTAAAGATCGGATTCTGGTAGAATTTTTAGGTACAGACATAAAAACAAGAAGAAAAAAAACAGATCGCTGTAAAACCAATAAATTTCTCGCTCCGACCGGAATCTAAAAAGTTTTTGTTCATCAATAGATTATAAATAAAAAATTTATGCATTTAACTCTATTTCATTCCCGCTATTAATTTTATAGTAAATACCATATACATAATATTTTATGTACATTCGTATTAAATACTATTTAAAAAAATAAATAAATCTTAGAAAAACGTCTATACGTTGTAAAGTTCTGTTAAGGTAGGCGCGGTGGGGTAAGTGGATCGTCGTCCTCGGTGTTAGAATTGAACCTACTCTTTTTACTGAACTCGGGCGTCGCTGCCGCAAGGATAAGAGATATTTCGTTAAATCCGTGATAGCCAGTTGTCGTTTTACCACACACCTCCCAATGTACACGACAAGTGACCGCGGGCTGCCATATTCCTGTACACGTTTTCTAAACGGTATCGTTTAATTCCGACGTCTTATGAAAACACTGTTTTAACGTAACAGGTACTGCGGCGCAGAAAAGAAAATTTCGCGTTTATCGGTAGGTACATTCGCGAAGTCATCGATGCGATTTGAAGACGATTAAAAATACAATGTTTCATAGTGTACAGTAAATAAAACAAAATAATATCGCGGCGTAGGTACCTACACGAGTACATTAGGAAATGACTGCCGGCGGCCGAAATCGTTAAGAAAATAATTTAAAAAACAATAACGCTGTGCCAACAATGAACGTACTTTTGTCGCCCAGAGTACGGCGGCGGCGGCGGCGGCGGCGGCGGCGACGGTCGGTCTGACGATATATTTTTTTTTTTTTTATTATTATTATTATTATTCCCCGTTCTCGTCCGCGGCTGCAGTGGGCTTCGGTAGTATTAAGACCGACGACGAAACCGTATTACATACCATACAAACGCTACGAAACCTAACGCGAATATACCACATGGGGGTGTTGTCGCGGTGTAACAATAAACCGTTTGTGCAGAGCGCGAATTCCGTCCGCGAAAATCAACAGTTTTTCATACCGTTTTCCGGAATCGCACTTGACGAAGCGCACACGTCACGGTTTACGTTGTTGTTGTTGCGCGCGCTACGTGACCACTCCTCACTCGCAAGCACACACACACAACACACACACACGCACGCGTGCGCTGGCGTGCGCCGCGACCGAACAAGCTCGCGCAGGGTCAACGATCGCGATTGATTTTCTTTTCTACAACCTCTTCGCCGCCGCCGCCGCCGCCGCCGCCGACGAAAGTCAAGGAATAAAGAAAAAAGGATGGTGGGGTGGGGTGGGGGGTTTTCTCCGTGGACATATTATTAATATAACATATTAATATGTCCATGGCCCGGTTTACACGATGTGTAGTACTTGTCACTCGCACTACACCACACGTGTGTCACACGCAACTAAGCGTTCACACAAGTTATTAATTAGAATTAATAGTAATAATACGTGATAATAAGACATTATTGATTTTAATTATTACCACACTATCTAGCGAACATGTAACAGAATTAATAGTGCCTCCTCGCCAAAGAATATACCTCACTGTAGGGCTGACGGTATTGAAAACGAATACCGAAAGTACGGTATCGATTTCAATACCGGTTTGAAACGGTATATCGTAAAATGCCGATACGAACCGGTATACCGAAATACCGATATTTACCGGTATACCAAAATTTAACTGATGCACTATCCTGTCCGAGGACCGAAGGGACAGTGGACGAACTTCCGTCAGTTCCATCATCTATATCAGCTGGACAGCTTTTTATTGCCAATAATTATATCTAAAGACAATCTGGAATTATGGAGTGTACCTATTATCAAACAATGTAATGACTAGTATAAACGAAATCCAAAATTTTCAATCAATTATTATAGTCTAAGAAGATTAAATATGAATTGGTGCATTTGATTTATTTTTTAAAAAATATTGAACTTTTTAATAATTAAAAATTTGGGTTGCAAAAACTAAAAATTAATCTACATTACTGAGGCTGAATAATTTATCAATCATAATATTATTAACTAATGAATAATAATAAAATAACTAATAATAAAGACTATATATTGTATTATTATTATTATATACAAAGTATATTATGAATATTAATGGTTCGATAGTGAAAACCCGATTTTATAAACAGAAATAGGTATTTCCACAGCCGTCCCAAGGGGGGCAAATGGGGCAAGTGCCCTAGGGCGTCCAAAGTATTATGAATGCAGGGGGCGTCAAAAAAATGAACGACAAAAAGAAAAAATTTGTTGTTTTATTTTAGATATTAATTTCCCTTGTATCTATATGATGATTTCGAGGATGAGTATATTTACTATTAAAGTATATAAAATTATGTAATTAGATATTACGTTAGTTGTACATTTTTTTTTTTTGGTGGGGGGAGGGGGCGTCAAATATTATTGTCCTAGGGCATTATTGGTGGTTAGGACGGCACTGGGTATTTCACAAACCATTAAAAGATTACTTCAATAAATACAAGTTTTTTTTCGGTATACCGTTCAGCACGGTTTTTACGGTATACCGTAAAGAACGGTTTTAACGGTATACCGTTTAACACACAAATTTCCAAATACCGGTAAACCGGTATTGACCGTATACCGAAAAAACCGTCAGCCCTACCTCACTGGGGCGAATGACCGACGACTGGGTGACACAAATTTTGTACAGGCGAGACAGTGAACGCCACCCCTATATTACTCTATGCAGTGAATATTATATTACTAATAAATTTATCGAAGCAGTATTGATAGTGAATACTAATAAATGAAATGGACCGTCGTCTTATTTTAAAACGTTATTCAAACACAATATTATCAGCTTTAATAGATGAACTGGAAACGGAAATAAGCAAAAATATGTATGTATAGATTTAAGATTTTAAGAAACAAATCTATGGCTAAAAAAGTTATTTCTGGTAGATTTGAGTAAGTGAGAAGTGTCAAACAAATGTATAATTTTTAGTTTTCTAACTTTAAAATAAGAATTATCTGGTGTTACACTAACAGTATCAGTAAATAATTTAAAATTAGAACCCATGACAGATATCAACTTTAACATTAAAATTGATATTATTCAATTTTGAAATGCAATTAAAAATAATGTTCTTTAAAATAAAACCAGTGCAGGTTGAACCAACAAAATAATATCCGATAGGTTGTTTCCATGAATAGTGTAAACCTCTCATCATTAAAACTATTACAGATTTGGCAACTTTGGCTGCTTTATGAGTTTCCTCGTTATGAAATCCAATAATTTCGTCCTTGGCATAATTATAATGTAAAAAATGTTTTTAACGACATTTCATCAGCACATAAGACACAATCTCTTCCTTTTACACTCAATGACTGTTATTTTAAGGAAAGTATTTTAAAAATAAAATCATTGAGTCCCGCGCCAATCTCCCAGTTTTCAGTGGTCCTCCGTAATGTTCTTACATTTGGTAAACAAAATGTTTTTTGAAGGACTCTATATACCTCAGGACCGTAAAAACGTATCATTAAAGCAAATTGCTTTTTTTCTGAAGTATACCTCCTTCCATTCTCATTTCGTGTACATAATCGGGCTTGGTTTTAAATAAAATTACACAAGGTTATCTTACCAGGTATAAAGTTGTCACATATTTGGTAAAAATCTGCCAACGAAATTGGTGCTTTCAATCTCTCTTGTAGATTGATTGTCATGGCTTTTAATTTGTTTCTTTTTTTATTAACTGATATCAGCTTGGTTTCCAAATCGGTGACTCTTTTCTTTAACTTCTTCTTCTTCGGTGTATTTCTAGTTAAAATTTGTCCAGTCTGAGTTTCGGAATCTGCAATAAAATATATTTATCGGTTATAAGTGACATTACATTTTTGTTACCCAAATATTAATGTAATGACATTAATTTACTTTTCAAGTTAAAAAGAAATGTGTTACTATACAAATTACTTTTTGATTTAATTAATGTCATATACTCTTAAAAATGCATTAAAATTTTTAATAAGAAAAAATTAAATATAGGTAGGTATTATATTTTTATTCATTATCTAACCTGAAGATAATGGTGTTGAACAATCAATCTGATGAAGTAGAAAGGTCTTGAAGCATTGAACAGTTCGATGAAATAGAATTTATAGAAATAGGATTTGGCGTTGAACAATTTCTTGAACATGAAGGTAATATATTATGCACTTTTGGTGTTTTAGTAAACAAATCAACTGGTCTTAAAAATGTATCAGGATTCATGTTCACTGTTTGTTGATTATTTTCTACCGGTGTTAAAATTGTCGGTGCAGCATTTTTAATTAATCGATTGGTATTAACAATATAACAGGCTGGATCAAAAAGATCAGAGCACACTGTCTTTTGAGTAAGTCTATTAGTATCCGTCAGTGCACAATTTTGAATCCAAACATTACACCTAGTTGTAAAACAAATACTATAATCATTTAAACATTTAAAATCATAAAATAGATAAAGAGCGGGGTAGAAATCTGTTTTCACTAGTTCTAATAACATCCGAGTTGTAATATGTAACATGGTATTATAGTATAAAATATGTATTATGTTGATGTTTAAAACATATAATACATAACAATTAATTTTATACATATAATACTATAGCATCAGCAGAAAATTGTGCAGTTGGCGACAATCACCATTGTCTGTTTACTCGTATTTAATCATATATAGATTTATGTAATAGTAAACAAGAAAAATTACAAATAATTAAAATTGAAAACCATAAGGATTATTTGAAGGATGGTTTGACAAACGAATGAATGGACGGACTGATAGATACAGGAGACATACAACATTTCAATTCTTTAGGATATAACAATAAAAAATATACATAAGTAATGTAGTTATAACTATAATATAATACTTACAGGTCTAAATCTTTTGGAAAACGATGAAATGCCACTTGACGTTTTTCTTGCATTTTTTTGCAAATTACACAAACGTTCGGTATTTTGTTTCAAAACAATATTTAAAAAAAAATTAAGTTGGAACTCGGAGGTACTAGGAAAAAGTAAACAATTTGTCAAATCTGCTACCATGGAGGTAAAAAGATCAAGTTCCTAACATCATGTTCTTCCGCTGTGCCGGTAACATCAATCATTCCGCTCTGAAATGAAAAAAAATCGAAGTAGTGGCGGGGGGTGTCCATGGCCTGGTTCGCGTTGTCGTGATGTATGGAAAGAAACTTCTATGCCTGTGATAATTGATAATAACTAATAGTACAATAAAAATTAAAAAATGTGATGTCAGAACTCTGAAGCAAAAGCTGCTAATTGTTCAGATTTTAGACTCAAAAAGTCTCAAGTCAGAGGCTCGGAGTTCAAATAAAGTTTGTATAGTTAATGGTGCTGTCATGCTATAAACTATATTTGATCCTAAACAAGCGAATTAATTTTAACAGGTAGTTTTACATTTGTATTATAATTATTATTCGACCGACAATTAAATGGCAGATCACAATATATACGAAGAATCTAGAATTTTGTATTTAGCTCGTGCATTATACGATGCGGTCGAAGATTCTAATATACGGTAAGTATCACTATCAGTTTGTACATACATATGTTTAGATGTTTAGTACGACAACGTTTAACCGTGGATGCAGTGGTGGTACTGGGGGGCAAAGTAGAGCAAGCGCTCTACTCGAATTTGGTTTTGCCTCACCTTTGTCCTACCTGTTTGAGACCAAACGAAAATTTAAATCTCAAGAATTTATTGCCGTTTTTCATCTGTTTCGCTGTCTATAATTCATCGTAGTATATATACTACGAGTATATTATGATACGATCAAAATTCACGGTGGCATTTTTAAATCTTTTTTTTTATATTACGGGTCAAATATTAGACGATACCCACACATATGTTGGGTTATGTTACTTCTGTTGTTGTTTATTTGAAACAATAATAAAATATTAATATTCCATATTTATAATTTGTTTTTAAATATTTATTTTATAGGTACAATTATTTGAAATTTTTTTAAATGCACATGCAAAGCATTGTACCTTAATATAAGTTTATTATTTTTAACAAAATCGCGTTTTAACTGTTGTTATATAATTTTTTTGTATATACTACGATGAAAATCGAAAAATAAACTCTCTAAAGTACCAACAAGACAAAAATCTGTTACTGTCTCCTAATGTACATTTTTCAAAAAATAAATTACTGTATACATTTTAACATTTTCTTTTTTTTTTCTTTTTTAGACAAGTAAATATTTTATTGTCTCGAAACAAAGCTAATCCAAATGTTATTATACCAGAAAAAGGCATGACAACATTCCATTTAGCTGCTGGACACGAAAATGTTACATTTGGAAAAATTGTTTGTAGATTATTTCTATATAATGGAGGAAATCCAAATGTACTTTGTGAAGGGAACCGAACTATTCTTCATATAGCCGTAGCGTGGAATCATTTCATAATTCTTGAAACATTGTTAAAAAGTCCTTATATTGTTCCTGATCTATTTATTAAAGACGATGATGGACTTAATGTTTTTAATTATGCTGTAAAGTATAGTGCTTGGGAGTCGCTTGGAATTCTTCAATCTGCTATTAAACATTCAAAATCTAAAAGTGAGTATCAAATGTAATTATTTAAATAATTATACTTTAAAAATGTACATACCTTTTATGTTTAAAAAAATGAAAAATCATGAATGAGATTTAAAATTGTATTTATTCCTTTCTTATAATATGTTTAATTAATGATATTGTTATAAATGTTTACATTAGGTTTGAATCATCAAATCTGCAATACAATACAAACAATATATATTATAAAAGATGATCCTATTATTACAAAAAACGTAAAACCTATCAAATCTATTGGTAGTAATTCAACATTAAACGAATCTGACATTTTACATACAAACAATGGACATTTTAATAGTGTTGAAAGTTTAAACGATACTTCCATATCAATCAAAAATAATATTGGTACAACAACTATAAATGATATTTTAAATAAAAACATCTCATCAGGTAATATTAGCAATGCACTAATTGAAGATATTTCGAGTTTTGATGGATCCATAATGAATTCAATAACGCCCAATTTTCAATCGACCAATGACAATATATTTGATCCCCTGAACGGATTAAATTTAAATGACACCAAATGGATGACAAATGACTCCGAATTTTCAAATTGTGAAGAATATTTTACAAGTCCAGAAACAAATTCTACACAAATTGTCAACAACATAATGGATAAGGATGATAATGTTTCAAAAATAAGTGTACATGACTTGACAAGGTACTTTTTTTTAAAAAATTTAGTAGCAAAATTATTCCCTGTATTAGAGGTTCTCAAACTTTTTTATAGGTGCCACCCACTTTTGAAAATGTTTAAATTTGGGTGACCTACCCAAATTAATTTTATTTTTTTTGTCATATGATAATTAGATAATTTATTTTAGTAAAAATAATATTATATAAAGTATGATTTAAATAGTAAAATAATGTTATTATAAATACTATTTATTTGTTGAAGATAAAGGGTGTGCTTGTTATCGATTTTTCTTATAATAACTGCATCATTATTGGACAATTTGAGACGTAAGTTTTTGTACAATTGAAATTTGTTCTAAAATTTAGTTTTTTTATTGCAACTGTGACCGAAAATCCAACTTCACAATATTATTGAAAAAATTGAGTGGGTAGCAGGGCCTTATAGCTTTAGCAGAAAGTGTTTGTTGAGTAACCAATTTTTAATGAATTCATAACTCCTAAATAGTTAACTCTTTTTCAGATCATATCAATCATGTGAAAATTTTTGGCGGTCCACAGTTTGAGAACCTCTGGTCTACATGATTAAAGTTATACAAATTTAGCGACTTGCTTTAGTTACTTAAGCTAGTGCCATCTCTGTATAACTCTTGCATAAGATGTAAATAAGTGAAAATAATAATTTTTTTTTTAACAGGTCCATTTCTAAAATGTCTGTGGAAATAAATAATTTAGAAATGATAAACCGTTACGAAAGTTCGTTGGGTAAATATGTTAAATTATTTACTTAAATTTATCTAATTTAATATTTTTCAATTATAGATGAAAGTAATTGTAATTTAACTGAAATTTCAAACGATTATGATACGGATGACATGAAATATAATTTGAGAAATTATGGTATCCATCCAGGACCTATAGTTAGCACTACAAAACAACTTTACATACGGAAATTAAATAGAATAAAAAAAAATCATTCTGAATCAAACTATGATGATAAACATTGTGATATCCCTTTAGGTATTTTAAAAAAAAAACTTATTTTTGTTACTAAATGTTTAAAATGTTTTGTTTTAATTAGAATATTCATACAGCATTGAATTGATGGAAGTATTGAATAATGATCAGTGTGATACGTGGGAAAAGCTTTTAAAAAGTTGGAGTGTTTTAGAAAAAGACATAATTCTTAACAATAATGGTTCCTCATTTACATATTTATTATTAGACCCTAGAATTACAAAAAATTTACCAGCAAGAGTTGATTTAATCAATAATTATATTGAAATATGGCAGACATTTATTAATTCAATATTCTATGTTGGTAAAGGAACAAATTCTAGGCCTTATGCCCATATCAGAGAAGCGTTTAATTGCTGGTTCACAAAATCTGATAAAAACTTAAATCCAAAGGTAAATATTGTATAATTTTTTTTCAACAAATAATTGTGTTTAATATTAATAAATATTTACAGACAAAATATATTTTGAATCTTTGGAAAGAAAAGATGGGTGTAGTATGTGTTCAAGCATTTCATAACTTAACACAAAAAGAAGCAAATATGAGAGAAGCAGCGATGATCGAAGCAATTGGTTTAAATAAACTTACTAATGAAAAATATGGAACATTCTATTACAAATCAAAGCATTGGGGGAAAAAAAACCGTTGTAAACTAGGATGTTATCTTTTATACCGTGCAATGAATGTGTTTTTAGCTGATGGCGAACGTCAATTACAACCAAAACATTTGACATAACAATTGACACTTGATTTTTAATAAATAATTATATGATTATATAATAAGAGTTTAAATACACATAATTTTCAATCTAATTTTTTAATTTAGATGCATATTATGTAAAAAAATACAAGTAATTCTGTATCATTTATTATTTGTATAAATTTGTGAATTATTCAAATAAAAATGAATTTTTACCATTAGAAATGACTGTTTTCATTAAAATGATTCTGGAGTTTGTTGTATAATTTACAATTACGTTATATTACATATTCGTGTATTAAATCTTAAATTTACCAATTTTATGGAATAAAAATATAAAAATATAATTTCTGTAAATAATACAAAATTGAAAAACTATTTAAAAATAGTTTATTTGAATATTATTTGATATCGATTCTTTCTTTCAACAAGTACTTATAAGTACTTAATAATAAAATTAATTATTTGAATTTAATATCGAAAAGGCCATTTTATAATTTTATTTAAAAAAAATTTGGTACCTACTAGAAATGTTTATTAATAATTAATTTTAATTTTCTACATTTTATTAAAACAAGTCATTTGCCCTTATTATTTTGCTATCCATCTGAACCATACTAATAAAATAAATTGACATTTACGTAAACTTAAAATAGTTATAGAAAATTAACAATTAATCATTTATAAACATTTTAGCAACAACATTTTTTAATAAATGAAATTATAAAATTGTTATTTTTTAAATTAATTTTTAAGTTTTAGTAAAAAATAAAATTAAATGAAATCTAAAATATAATAATTCTAGTGTAGGGTCTGATAATTATTACCAAAGCGAAAAACTTAAAAGTATTGATTTGAATAAAAGTTATAGCATCAATAAATTATTATCCATGAGGCTGTATGTATACATTTTTTTTTTTTTTTACAAATATTGATTTTTTAGTATTTGTTATTTTTGTTAATTTCTAAATTAAAATAATTTATTTAATACTTAACAAATTAAAATGGAAACCAAATTTGGATTTATCCAACTTGTGTTGGTGCGGATAATGGAAGTTCAATGATTGCTTGCAATTGTTTTGATGCATGATATCACTGGTTTGTTAAATTAATTTTTTTTTTTGTTACTATTGTTTAAAAAATGGGTTTTGTTCTTATTTGAATATATACATAATATTATATATGGTATTGTATAACATGTCAATTGAAATTAACAGAACCCAGAGTTTAAAACTAAACCAAAACCCCAAAAAAGGAAGACCATTAAAAAATAAATCCATTTCATAACTTTTAGTGTACATATTATTTTTTATAAAAATCCTTTTTACTGAAATTGCGATATGATAGATACAAGTTATTATTTATTCTGAGAAAAATATGATAAGCATAAGCAAGTTAATAAATATAAATAAATAATTAATAATTATATCATTTAATTTATCATTATGCATTTCGCAAATACGTAAATCAGTTCATGTAAATCTAGACGGGGTTTTAAAGTTATTTAAATTTTAGTTGCCCAGTTTATATGTTTACACTATATTAATATATTTATATTCAACAATTATTATATTATAAAGATTGGTCAAATATTAATGTTCAAATACTGTTCAAACTATAAACAAACGTTTAGTTAAATTGTTTAAATACTCACTAGAATTCAAAATTAAGAGTTAAATAAAAAATACAAATACATATATATATATTAGTACATTTATTATATCATATACTTTAATGAAATTGTAACTTTGTGTTTATTGTTTACAAGTACGATTAAGATTGTCAAATACTTTTACAAATTACAATAAACATTTAATTTAATAAAACATTAAATTAAACATGTTTGACAATAAAAATATATTTCAATTGTTATGTATAGAAGGATGAACATGAAAATGAATTATTTTTTTGTATACTCAATAATACTTAAACATAACAAAAAATCATTTTCTAATTTTTCCCAAGAACCATATCTTGACATTTGTTCTAGAATTTTTATTGCATCTGATTGTTGAGCCAATGTAAGTCCATTGTATTTCAAAAATACACCCAAATATGATTGTAATAATTCAAAATTATTATTATTTGCAGATACTTGTTTTATTAATTCTAAAAATTTAATCATTAAATCAACATTTCCACCGGCTTCAGGTAATAACCCTCGTATTTCATAATTCAATGATGATGGTCCAATTAATTTCAATTGTTTAAATAAAGTTTGATAATCTTCCAATGTCTGTGCTTTTATTAGCTGCTGGGCGAAAATTGTTTGCATACGATTTTCGATTTTACTATTAGAATTATTTTTAGCAAACGAACTTTTCATGTCAAATTGTAAATCTATCGATTCAATTGTAGGTAAAAAAAATGGAGCTCTAACTAATTTCTTCGGTTGTAAAGGCTTATTTCGTTTTTTAATACAATCTAAATTCAATAAATTTTGCCACCTAGCATCATCTAAGCCACTTGTAGTAAGAGAATTTTCAATTTGTTCTTTGGGAATGTATATAATTTTATCAACATCGATAGAACAATTCAGTGGTTCTTGTTGCATTCCAGTTAATGGAAGAAATTGTGATTTTTGATCCTCTTCTGTAACAGCGTGTAAACTAATATGAGTGTATAAGGTTTTATTGAGCCATAAATATATGCCTAGTCGATCCATATGCACTGTAGCTATGTTACTTCCAGTAGGTGAAAATGTCAATGAAATACAAGGAGTATCAACCTAAAACAAAAAAAACATTTTTATTATAATTGTCACGTATGACAAAAATTTATCTTATATTATTATAAAATATAATATTTATATTATTGGGGTTGATATTTTGGTCACCTATATCTGTTAAGGGGCCCGGTGCCGGCTATTTATTAAGGAGCATAATATAGGCAACTTAATTCACATATTGTAACGGCGGCCTTTGGACTGTGTGTGTGTGTTAGTGTGTTAATGAATATTAGTGTGAGTGAGCTATATTACCCGCTTTGCCGCGTACTGCGCGCCACCATGTCAGATAATTATACGCATTATCTTTTCCGATTTTATTACCTACCTGTATTACTGGAAATTATCACCGGGGTTTCTATTAGCATTACTACCCAAGCTCCCACCTATTATCTTGTAATATCATATAATATTATTACATTTGCATACGTGTTTGGTGGTCAGCTGAATTTTTTTTGAAATTTTATTGTTTTACCTACATTTAAAAAAATATTTATTCGTAGGGTATAAAAATTACACAATAAACGAACACATTTCCTCGAAGTTTTTATTGGTATCACCACAAAGTAACAGTGAAAAAATTGATAAAAAGTATAGAAAATTCCTTCACTAATAAGGGAACGACCTATTATTTTTTAACCTCTTCAAAAAAAGAGGTGGTTCTCAATTCGGTTGTGTGTATATTTTTTAATGTTTGTTACCTCACGACTCCGTCATTTATGAACCGATTTGGATGAATATTTTTTATATGAAAGAGTATCGCTTTCTGGTAGTCTCATAACAATTTGATATATATTGGCCTAGTATTCTGGCAGTAATTTAGTTTTTTGTATTTTCTGTTTTTCACATTTTCCTATTTCATAAGGATTGAATTAATATATTAATTTGTTGCAATATTTATATTAGATTAATATATAATTCGATTCTGCAATGTAATGTTGTTTGAATTTCATCACCGATTTCAAAAATATTATTTCATACTTTTTAGTGCATATTTTTGAAGTCCGTTTCTTTTTTTAAATATTTTTATTTAATTTTTTTGGGGGGAAGGAAATCACCAAGTAAATTAATGTCAATCGGCTATTTAGTCGATAGACTTTTTAGGTTTGTCGGCAAAATACAGAAAAAGTCTATGACCTTTTTTTGTCTTATTTTTTTTCTAATTTTATTTTTATTTTTTTGGGAGGGGGAAATGTCCCCCATTTCCCCCACGTAGATCTACCCCTGCACTCTATGTTTTGTCTACTGCGGTAAAAATTTGATTTTGAAAACTTTTTTATTGGCCCCCCCCCTTTGAAAAATCCTGGCTACGCCACTGACGAGATGTATTGATATTTATTATTTTGTCAAAGTATTATTTTATTATATTCCACCTAATTGATTTTTCAAAACACAATTGCATAGAGCAGGGGTCGGCAATAGGCGGCCCGCGGTCCGAATCCGGCCCGCGGAAAGGAAATAACTGGACCGTTTAAAATATATTTTTTTTAATGCTGGTTTTTGCACGTAGTAGAATAATATAGATATTTTATCTGTTTTTATAATATATAGAAATGAATAAATTTATTAACTATTATTCAAGTTTTTTTCTGGCCCACGAAATTTTGTTTTCAAATTGTCTGGCCCTCCGTCGAAACTAATTGCCGACCCCTGGCATAGAGAAACAACAATAATACGAAAATTAAATCTGACGCACATGATATATTTTACAAATCGTCATTTTATAATAGTAGGTACCATTGATTATAAATATAAATATTTATAATCTAAGATAGTAGAAATAATCTCCGGGTATGGTCCAAAGTACACCACGCGCATATTGCAAAAATAAAGATAATATCGATTATCAGGTAACTTTCACACGCGCAGTCACATGTCAACATCGAACATTGCGTAAAACAGTATAATATTATTCTTTATGTTATTCTCGTCACCAAAATGACTTCACGGGAAAAGGGATAGCGCACTGTATAATTAAGGTATTTTAATAATTTTTTTTTTATTTGAAAGAGGAGAAAATTGTATAGGTCGGATTTTAACTTATTTTATGAAATTAAATATATTTTGAGCTGCAGAATACTGTGAACTTAGTACGAAATTAATAGTTTTTTTAAACAATAATTATAAACTGGTGGAAGACATATTTAAAAAATCCGAGTTAAATGCGACCTGTAGTTATATGTCCTCTTTAAGTTAAAAAAAAGAAAATTCAAATCGGCTAATTTTACAAGCCGTGAGAGTTTTTCCTGTAAAGCCGTATTTTTAGGTATAAAATATAACCGGCACCGGGCCCCTTAAAGACATTTAGTTAAATCATATAAATTCGATAGGTTAAAAAACAGAAAAATGGAAGTTTTAAATAATAATAAAATTTCGTAACAGACATTTGAAATAATTTAAAATGTTGAAAATTATATGCATAGGTATTTCTAAATAATTAATAAATACTATTAAATTGCAGTGAAATTATTAAAATCTCAAATATATATCCATAGCGGTGTAGGTAATGAATAGGTAGGTACTTATTTTATTATATCATTTTGGTTATATTCGTTATGTATGATTTTATTATTTCCGTGTTTTGTAGTGCTTCAAAAATGTCCGATAAATTGATAATGAAAGTAGAACTTTAACAGTTATGGAAGAATGGATATTTATTTATTATTAACAAAAAAACCTCAATGTTTAATTTGTTTAAATGATGAAAATTTTAATGCCAACGAAATGTGATGATAAAATCTTTTTTTTTTTTCCTTTATTTGCTCTGGCTAAATTTTAGAGTTCTAAAAATTGGCCCATCTAATCACTTTGAGTTGCCCATCCCTGCTCTAGAGTTCAGAGTAAGGAAGATGGCATAGACGTGTTTGTCAGTAAGGCCTTTTAACTTTGAAGATTATTCATTCAATTAATTTAACTTACTTTGAGTATATCAATCAAGGATGACGTTGGAATCTCCCAAGTACGTATAGTCGAATCCATTGATGATGTAATTATCCATCTACAATCTGGACTGAATGTCATATCAGTTAATGGACCGCGATGACCACTAAACTTTCTTATAATAATGCGTGTGTCCACATCTATAATGTTTACACTATAATTATCTAAAGCGACGGCTAGAAATGAACTTTCTGTATTCCAACTGAAAAATGAAGTAGTGTCATCTAATTGTAATTTAGACAGTTCATCTGCAAAAAAAAAAAAAAAAACCAATATTTAATATTTCTTTTGTATATATCGTAATTAAAAATTTAATTATTATAATTTAAATTTTTTTAAAATTAACATACTTAATTTTTTAAAGTTCCAGAATTTGAGAAACGTGTCTGAACCTCCTGACACCATAATTTGATTGAGAGTATCTACAAAAACGCCTCTAACAAATGTATGAGCTATTGGATTTCCGTATGTTCCTCTGTGTAAACCCGACTGAATGTTATATTTGTCTACGTGACCAGAACTGTAACCAACTACTACAAAATTACCGCACTGTGTAAGATAAACACAAGTAGCATTAACTTCTTTTTGTCCATCGAGATTTTTTTTAAATCGTTCATGACACAATTTATATTTTCCCATTTTTGTATTATTAAAAGACCACGTTGTTATAATTGGTATGCCTTTGTGCACAGCTACTATATTATCCCATTGTTTGTCACGTGTAGTCTCCGAAGTGAATGAAGTTATTGGTGGCATAATAAGGGGATCTGTCCATTTATTTCCACGCTTTTTTGAAATTTTACGATTATACGATGCACGTCCAAAACTTTTGTTTGCGATCTCAGTGACTGTGTTAAAAATACGTAATGATGAATCATTACCAGCACTTAAAATACTTGCTCCATCTTTACCATGAAAACGAATAGAAACTGGTTGCTTGAAATGTCCTTCGCGTATTTTAAACAGACTGCCTGAACCATCAGGTGTATCAAAACGCCACATTTTTAGAGAATTGTCGGAAGATGAAGTGACCAAAAGTGGTTCGTTCGGTAAGCATTGAAGACCACAAACAGATGCATGGTGCGCTTTAATAATTAAACTGTCGACTTTACCTTTTTCGAGATTCCAAACAAAAACGGTCCCATTTGAGCTTCCTGATATCATTAATTGTCGTTGGATAAGAAAACTTATACCCGTAACTGAACCCCATTCTTGAATAAAAGTCATATTTGGTATATCGTATTTTAAATTATGTAAAATTATTTTTCCATTTTGAAGTCCTACTGCAACAACATTCTCAGCCGGAGCTGGTTCTAAACTTGTAACACAATTGCTCCAGCCTTTAAATTCATAAATCAGACGTCCTGTGTTTATATTCCATAACTGTATTTTCCCTTCAACTGATCCAATAAGTATTTTATTAGTGTATGTTGGCGGATGGCACAAAGTAGTTGCAGTTATATTCAATTGAATTTCTTTGTAAATACTTTCAGTTTTTACATCCCAAACCGTAAGATTTTCTAAATCATCTACGGATACTAGATTTGCTGCAAATGGAAACAATAATTTTATAAATGACGTTTGACTATTAGTGTAGGTATGTTTTAATTCGACACCACGCCTCCATGCATATATTTTATTCCCACAACTGGTGTATACAAGGTAACTATCTGCCGTCAAACACGTAATATCCGATTCGTGTTCAGGGCTTACAGAAAGAAGCTGGAATTTATCAGAACTGTATGTATGAAATGCACGTCCAACGCATGTGATTATAAGATTTTCTCGCCTAAGATTTATATAACGAGTAACAAGCGGAATTTCATTACTGACAAGTCCTAAAAAAATATTTATATATATGTATATTAATAATATATAATCCAGAAGCGAACTAAAACATACAGTAAGCGGACAATTATTGGTTCCTGTGAAAAATCGATGTATACTGAGAATTGACCTGTTATCTACTTTAGGTAGGTTTTTTCATAATAAAAGAGGCATATTTTTTTTTTTTTTTAAGTTCCGATACGAGCTCGCGAAGTGACCAAGTGGAGTTATCTGAACAAGACGAGCGTAGCGACCGATGACTTTTGTTTTAAGCTAGTTGATAACTGACTATTATTAATTGTCCGCATACATCGTTTTTTCAAGAAGGACCAATTATTATTGTCCTAGAACCAACAAATATATGAACTAACAAATCAATGATCAACAGTATACACTTACCTAGTGCTCGGTTTTGCAGAAATATTTTACTGGACGACATCGCTCAATGTAGAATTCTACTTACAGTAAAATATAACAACAAAAATGTGTTTCCTTTTTGTAATAACACAAAGACCACGGAAAAAACACGTGTATTGCGTTTCGTTCGCATACGAGTCATACAAGACATATTGACAAATTATCCGCGATATCTAATCTGTGATAACACGGTAAAATATTTATCAGTAGACATTTATAGTGTTTTCCACATGGCTGCACTATTGCACTGGTGCAATTATTTTATGTTCCATATGGAATATTAGTTCACAACTAGTGCGAGTTTTTATGTTTCACATGTATGCACTCTGTCAGTTTTTTGCACTGAGTGCAGTGATAATTGCACGAGCTCCTTGAGAGGGTGCGCCTTATCTTTTATTGATAACAGTGCCAACCATCATTTTCGTTAAAAATTTTTGTTAATAAAAACGATTTTTAAAACGAGTTAACGAGTAGAGCACACATGGAATACGGAATATAGCACAGAATTTTGTGGTAACGGTATACACAATCGTTATCAAAGATAAAATAATTGATAACATTTTCATAACGAAAAATCGTGTTCCATATGATACTGAACTGGACAGCACTGGGCAAGTTTTCGAGTGATATTATTTGCCCGCTCTAGGTGCAATAGGACAGTCATGTGGAAAACGCTATTATTGACAAATATTGTATTGTGATTGGGCCTTCTTCCAAAATTCAGCGATGTACAATTAAAATGATAACGTACGTTCCAAAACTCAACAGTTTGATATGGTTATTCTTATCTGAATTCATATGTATATTGTGGAGGGTTTGGACATTATAATATTATAAAATATCATAAATTAGAAATTAGAATCGCAAAATATTGTCATAAATATTTTAGTGGCTGTGGTGAACGTCGGTTTACTTTCGACGTACACGCGCACAAACACACACACACACACAAAAAAAACAATAAAAATTCAAAGGAATGTAATTTTATTTAATTACGTAAAATTAGTCGTTCGTCGAACAGTCGCACACACCGCGGCTGCTCACGGACTCCTCCCTCTTTCAGAGCTACTTGCTCTTTTATATTTTCGTTAATTTTGTTGTCTCAGCTTATTTGCTTCATTGACCTATTTTCTAAACAGTATATATACATTTTCCCCCACATATACAACAGTGGCCTATAATAATATCATCAGGTAATATGTCAATTCCTAAGAATTCAAATTCTTCTCAAGACATCCAGTCATGATGAAGCTTAGCTTCGACGACGAAACAAATTAATAGGAAGGGCACATGGACTATGGAGGTCTTTTCAAACTTATAGGGAAGCTACAAAAAGAGCAGGTAAGGGTAGGGTGGAAATGGATATTGAAGACATTATTAGAGGAGTTCCAAGGCGTTTCCATCCAATTCACAGAAAAGTCTTGAACAAAATTTATAGATATTATTTAAAGAATCGTACGTGTAAGACCTTTTACAAGTGTATTTTAGGTACTGGTCACAATCTTTCCATTTAAACTTTTATGAATTTATATAAATAAATTTTTTATCAGAAAAAAAAATCATTTTAATATACATATATATATATATATATATTTTTTTTTTGTAATAAACAAGTGAACAAAAACAGAAAATAAATAAAGAATAAAAAGATATACAAAAAAAAAATGAATAAAACTAAAATAATTATAAATTAATATTCGCAAATAACAAATTTGTGTACATATATATATATATATATATATATATATATATATATATATAAATATACAATAAAGTTAAGGTGTATTATGTAAAATAATGAAAAAATATAAAAGTTGTTGTATTAAGTGTGTTTATTTACTACCGGTTACGACAAAAAGTTATCATCAGGTATTGAGCAAAAGAAAAATAGGTACAATAAAAATAATACTAAATTTCTATTTTGCTTACCTAATTATGACTTTTTGTCAAAACTTAAATAAACACAATTAATACAACAACTTTTATATTTTTTCTTTATTTTAAATAATACTACTTGGCTTTATTGTATTTTTAGGTGTACACAGTGGCGGCTATCCTAGAAAAAACTGGTGTTGCTGAAGATATTTCGGGAGGACCTTCCACCCACCGAGGTCCGGTCTGTCGTTAATTTTTTTCATGATAATCAGTCATACCTATATAAAATCGTTCTTTACAAAATTGACGGCTGCGACAACCACTCTCTACCCTTAGTTTTTAATCTTTTTTTTTTACTAGTTAACTATGTATTACCCATCTGTTTACAATTTTTTTGCACTAAATATTCTCTACAGGTCCAATATTTAAATTTTGTATTAGGTATAGGTAACAAAAATTCACTTAATACTCACACAATAAAAACAAATGATACCTTTTTTAATTTTAAATATATTCATTTATTTTGAGAGCATTATAATAATATGATAATTAAATATAAAACGGATTAACAGCATACAACATATAGCGACATTTAGTCAATAACGATACGTTTTATTTATAAATCTTATATTTACCTAAATATCTATTTATTATAAAATCAATGCTAATATAGGTACATACTAAATGACTAAATATGTATTCTTTTTAAATCCTTTCTGCTTTTGTTTTCTTCCAAGTTCTATCTTTTAAAATTGAAACAATACTAATTGTCACTAATAAGTCGAGTAATAATAGTTTCTTCGTAAACATTTACGTTGATTACCCGAAATCTACCATCCACCCACCCACCCATTTTATAGGTGTTACTGAAGCAGCACTTCAAGTATAGGATAGCCGCCACTGGGTGTACATATATATAGACAATTTTTTTTTTTGTGTTTAATAAGTAGGTGTTATGGTATGTTCCTAACACTATTATTTATCATCAATACAGCATATTACAATATACAGAATTGTTAGGAATTAATCCTAATTAACAAAATAATTATTTAAACTTATTTGTTATAATAATATTATATAACAGAATAGTAATACAGTATCTATACAGACTACCGCAGAAATACAAAATAAAAAAATTTCAAAGCAGATATATTGTTTGTTGTGAAATATTTCACAAGTGTAAAATTATTATCTTTCAGGAGAAACATTACTTGATACAACATAAACCAAGTCAATTTTTGAGTTCAAATATCTACCTAACTACCTTGTAGTCAAGTTCAATACATACAGGATAAACATAATGTAAACATACATACAAGTTTAAAAGGGATGGAGGGCCATTATCTAATATTCTACAATTTATATCTCAATGCTTGTCAAGATAATGTGAATAATATAATCATTTTCTTCTTAATAATAGAATACAGAACGCAGAAAAAAATATATTGTCTTGCCAGACTACTTAAAATCAAAGTTATTTCAAAGCGAACAAAACTAAGAATCTACCCAGCAGTATTATGATCAACGTTGACGCATAGTTGTGAAATATGGCCATTAAAAAAAAAAAAATACAATAATAATTATTACAAAATATATTTAAATAATTAATACATTTTAAAAATGTTGTTAATAATATAATATTTATAATAAAATATAGTATGGAGCTATAATGTAGTCAGATGCACAGTGAACTGTGTACATAATTGGCGATGGTGAATGCATATTATGTTAGCAATATAAATAAAGGTTAAATAAATTAGAACAGCAGAATATTATTGTATATGGTACAGGGACATTGATAGAAATAAATGATGCTTCTCAACACCAACAGAACAATTTCAGTAGTAGTAGTAATAATAATAATAATAATAATAATAATAATAATAATAAATCAATATCTCATCTCCAATGTGTAAGTTAATTGTACGGAGTAAGAGATCAATGAATTCATAAATTAAGGCTTGTATAACACTGTTTTAGAACAACATTTATACCCAAGTTCATTGAATTAAAACTGAATTATTCAAGTATGTGTGTGTGTATATATATATATATATATGAAAGAGATTCCAATAATTTTGTATTGTATATTTTTCTTTAAAGTTAAGAACATTTCAAGATTATAATGTCAAACAGTTCTCTGATTTTACATTGATGGTCTACATAAATATGGAGCAAAAGCGCATCTAAACTATAGGGTTTAATAAAAACATGTAAACATTTTGATTTAAAGTAATAAAACTGGAAAATGCATACAAAACAAACTTAACCTACACTCATGTTAGACAAGTATTTTACAAAATTTACTATCCCAGTATAAATTCAATCATTACAATGATAATAATAAATGTATAATGGCTAGCCTATCTAATCTTATTTACTATTTTATTATTAGTATTATTAAGGTCCGGATACAAATGCAAAAGGCATTATTTTACGGTGTGGAGGAGAGGAGGGATGTACTCTGCAGTAGAACACTACTTTCTAATCACAAAATGTAATTCTTAAACAATAATTACCGAATAATTTAATTTTGCATTTTTAAAAATTTTAAGATATAATTTCTACAATAGGGTATTTTTAATGTTTTTTTTTTTTTTTAGGAACCCTACTTATTCGTATCTTCTTTTTTATCCGAACCCTACTTATTACTATTATTATTCAATATTATTATTAGACGCAAACAAGTGGAGTAAATTATTCCAATCAAATGTTGCAAGTGCCATTTTTTTAGTTTCCTGATCTTCAATGAATTTGACACTGTATTGGTTTTCATCTTTCCATATATTAAATGATTCAATGCTTACAATAGTTTGCCGAAAGAGTTGAACGAACAAATTCAATACTAAATCTGTGGAAAATAAAATAATATTTATTTGGAGCTTACAGGGGAAACAAATGTATAATATTTAAAAAACAAACTTTGGGGGTGACTCATTACAGCGGTCGCTATTTGAATGCCATACAAACATTGTATTTCACGCGCTTGGATTTGGGATTGTGAAAATTCATTTGGCTTAAGTTTAATAAAATAAGCCAGCAATTCTCCAGTTATGTAATTGAAGAACTTATTAAATGGAATAAAATGTTCTAAAAAAAATAATTAAATAAATAAATAAAACGAACATTGAATACGATTGTAATTTGTAACTAAAAAGTAATTATAAGTTATACTTACTTAAGTTTATGAAAACTGAAGCTATAGTTAATGCTCTAACAAAAACTGGGTCATCTATTATGTCACTGCTGATATGAGACTAAAATAAAATATATATATTTTTTAAAATTATTATCATAACACATATTTATATAACATGTTATAGAAAAAATAATAGGGTTGTTTAATTAACTTCAATAAAAATAATTAGCTTACTTCTATCCATTTACACATCAAAGGATATACTTGTTTTGGATGAATCCCCTTCATTTCATCATATATTGCCATAGACAGACAGAATACTCCTAATCGCTAAAAATTAAATACAAATAAGAAGAATAAAATTTGTCATACCTAACACACACACACACACACACACCCACACACACCCACACAATGTATATATTTCATGTGTTGAAAATGTTAAAACTTACATCATTTTTGAAATACTTATTTAATTTGTCGCAAGGCATAAATTGTTCAAGTGTAACGTTATCTGAAATTGTCCACTTGTAATATAGCCCTACGATACCTCCAGGGTACTAAATATTACAAAAACAAACTAATTAGACATAATATATGTTGGACCACAAAATGATGTAACTTTAATTCAATAATAAAGTATTATTGAAATAATAAGTAAATAATAAAATAAGTAAATATTATTTAAAATATTACAATACGTGGTACAACAACGTATACATTGTTGTAAGAATAAAAAGTTACAATGAAAAAAAAAAATCAGAAACCTATAATAAACATATATGAACATATATATTTACTGTACATTAATTTATTATCAAAGCATTTAAAGTAATAAGTTAAAATAATGTAATAAAAAGCTTATATTGTTACTTACTCTAATGCTCTTAAATTGTTCTGAATCATCAAGAATTATTTTAAAAATTTCCATGATTAAAATACTAGATACATCTGGACTTAACGATTTTAAAGCATCTTTTAAACGATAGAAATCGTAGAAACCACAATTCAAAAGTAACGGCGCTAAAAATAATAATTTATATTAATAAAGTATACTTGTGTGCATTTAGAAGGCATTCAAATGATTCTGAGCTCATAAAAATAATATTAATCTTACATAAAAAAAACTCACCAATAGCAAAAGCAATATGAGGAAGAAAGTAAGGATAATTCGACAAATGGTCAATCCAATCCTTAAGAACTAAGTTAATTCTTTAAACAAAAGTAGATAAATTAAAAACTTATTTAAAACAATTTAATATTCTAAATAAATGATTTACCCTTTGTTAACAGCGTCAATGGAAAAAACTTTTTTGTTTACGAGTTCAGTGAAAAGTGTTCCGATTTCTATCAAGACTTTGGTGTTATCATCTAGTCCTTTGAGTAATAATGAACTCACAAAAAATTCAATATAGTCAGAAATGAGACGACTAGTGGTCAGCGAATGGATCACTTCCTGTGTACAAATATACAACACATTGTAATAAAATTGCATTTTTAGAGACGCTTTGATTTCCTACTTGGATTTATACTTAATAAAAGGATAAATGATAAAAAAAAGTATAAAGTGATAAGTAGGTATTTACGTTTTCACAAAATAATTTAATTAACAATTTAAAAAGTATTTTGACAATGGTGCATATTTGAAACAATTTGAAAAATTTGTAAACGCCATACTATAAAACTTTTAAAACTATGCAAGTTGTTAAATAACGTTTACAAACCGTCCATAAAAATTATACAACGTAGAAAACCTACTTGACATTAATAATAATACTGTAATTTTAAAATGTACCATGACAAAAAATGAAAACCATTATGCAGATACTCGACACTTAGATATAAAATAGGTACATACGTCTAGATTTTTAGTCTGTTTATATTGTTGAAAAATATCATTGCATTTGGATTTATTTGTATTCAATATTTCTGTAACATCGTAAGATGCTACTATTGGCAATAAGTTTGATACGCTTGGCATTTGTGTACTCTGATTGTCGTCTTGTATTGTGCTCCCTACAATTAAAATAAAAAGTGGTGGTCAAGAACATCCAAGAATGATTAAAAATATAAATACTATAATTTTTTTTTTTTACAACTATCGCTTACAGTGATGTCATAAATAGCAAATGTATAATATGTTTATGTAATCAATTATATTGAAACATTTATCAAGTGTATATAAATATATATTATAATGTCGTATGTTTACTTTTATCCAAATTTACAAGAACATTATATATTTCACAAGAGCGAAAAAATGTCATCCCCAAATTAAGTGCCGCTTCGTCTCTGTACGTGATTACCGCAAAATAAAATAAATTTCCTTCAACGCTCGACATAATCTGAACGTCCACAACACCGTCTTCTTCACACTGTTTTGCCATGAATTCGTTTTTATTGAACTATATGGTACAGAAAAAAAAAATAAAAAATTATAAATACAACGTTAAGTACTTCTAGTACGTATAAGGTAGAGTAGAGTAGTTACGTTTATTCTTGGCGGAAGGAACACCAGTAAAGTAAACATCGTGTTTCGAGTGTTTATTGACGAAGAATTATCACTGAAAATAACTGTTTCCTAAATGTTCAATTGTTGTAAACCGAAAGCGGATGAAATAAAAACGATTCGAAAACGTGAAAAAATTGATGGAAGAACGAAATAATGCTCAGACTATAAAATAACAATGACTACCACCGCGACGCCGTACCGTGACGTAAAACCAAATGAAGTACTATGACTTGCAGATTTTTGCTTGTATCACCAGACGCTGGACACTGATAAACCTCAAAATCCAAGGAGGATAGATATAAAATAAATCGCGCAGCCATGTTTTTGACTCATCAGTTTAAAGCCAAGAACATTTATTCCGTATTTCTGTAATCTGCAGGGGGTCGATTCTACTCAGGGAGTGGCTACAATACATTATACATGAAGCATTCAAAAGGTGTATTTTCATAGTAACCGGATAAGAGAAATAAAAATCCCCAAAATATTATGTTTGTTAAACTGTAATAACGAGATAATTAAATTTATGGTATTATCTCTTATTTACTTTTTGATTATTCACATATAACGTGCGTTGTGCATTCTTGTATACTTATTCTTTGAGCTAAGTACAATTTATTCCATAAATTATAAATTCTAATTCTAATTAAAATGCCAAGTAGTGCACGTCGTATACAAAATACTAAAAACAAGCAACTTGGAATTAGTTTTCATAAGTAAGTACCTATACGTACCTGTTTCATACTCATACTAAATCAAAAAATGTATATATAATTAATTAATTTGAAATTAATAATTTATATAATAATTATTATTTATTTAAGGATCCCGAAGAAAGAAGAAAACCGTGATAAGTGGTTATTCTTTATTCGAGATTGTTCCATTGATGCGAACATAAAATAAAAAAGTATACTTTGTTCAGAACATTTTACACCGGATTTGTTTAGTTACTATAATAGAAGTAAAGTATTAAAAGAAAATGCTGTTCCATCTGTAGTGATTGAACGTGTGAAATCGGTAGGTATGTCAAATAAATAACTTAATTCAGTCACATTATTCTTATTTTAATTATTTATTACAGGCAAAATTTGAAGTACCGGAAATTAGGTTTATACTTTTTGGTGGTGACTCGGCCACTGTTTACACCAATCAACACTTTGAATGACAACGAACAACCTTATATTTCAAATAAATCATATACTTCTTTTATAATTAAAAAAATTGCTTCATTTTAGGGAATTATTTTCAGAAGCTGCAATGATCTGTGATACTGATACTCCAAAAAAAAACAAAATTTAAAACGACATATATCGAACTTGGTGCCTGAAAATTTTATTTAAAGGAAAAAAATTAAAAAATTAATAATTTTCTTACATTATTACATTTTTTTCCTTACATTATTGGACTCCAACCCAAGAACATATAAATAGAACACATCAAAGACAATAATGGACCACACAATTTATTGATGCAACTGGGTCTTTAGTCTTACCAATTTTACAAACGAAAAATAAAATTTCATCTGTTCATATTTTTCTGTGTCAAATTGTAATACAGATAAATGGTAATACTATAGCTGTCATTCAATATATTTATAATATTTTGAATTCTATATTTAGTTATAATATATTTATTCTCCTAATGAAATAGGAAAAGTCAGAAATTAATTTTATGGAAATTGATAAAAATATTTCAGTAAAGAAATCGGATATACATAGTGTAGATATAGATGAGGCAATGATATCTTTAAAAACAAATGAAAATCCCGATGAATTAGTTGTTGAAAATTGGAAAAATAAAGCCTATCAGAAAAAACGAAAAACCTTATATTTAACTAACTATCGAGAAATAAGAATAAATTCAAAGAAGTTTAAACGCCGTAAAAGTATTGACATTGCTCGTAATGGTAATTTATTGCGTCCAATTACTGTTGAAAAAAATAAAGTTAATATCAGAAATACGTGCGAATTAGATGCTTTTGTACAAATTCTTGCAACAGGTATAATTGATTCGTTAAATTATGAACGAATTTCAAAATCATCACCATGCAATTTATTGAAATTAGCCTACTATTTAGCCATGATTGGGAGTGATATGAATTTTCATAAAAATTGTGTAATTATAGCCAGAGAACACTGCAAAACAAAAGTAGGACCTCAACAACAGTAGATGCTCGAGGAAATACAAATACTCAAATACTTTAGTGGAACGATTGTTTGGTTTGAAACCAAGTATAACACAATATAATTTTTGCAGTAATGTAAAATGTGCACAAAAATATCAGCTCTACCATTATGTCCAATAAATGTAAAGAAACTGTTCACAGGTATTTAATTTTTCATTATATGTATTAAATTTACTTTCAGCTATTATATAATTATAAAAGATTATATTTTAATATATAAAGTATATATATATATATATATATATATATATATATATATATATACTAGTATTATATACTATATAATTAATAAAGTTAAAAAAAACTACAATAATTAAAATTTTTTTTTTTTATAGGATCTTTTAAAAATATTCAGTGTGCTATTAACATGATCTTAGATACTTACAAAAGGCGATGCATGAAAGATGGTTGTACTGGTATGCTTACTGTAACAAAAACTTTGGGGCCTCATCTTATTATGGAAACTATAATACATTTGATACCTAGTAATACTGCATTGACAACAAGTTACATTTTTAATAGAACTGAATTTATATCCTGCTTGAAAATTCATGACACAACATGTATGAGGCATAATAATCATAATAATGTATTTTATTATAAACAAACTTACAGTTTGTAATAAACTATAAATCATAATCACATAATGTAAAAAACAAACATTTATTAGTCATGAAAAATTAATCCTTCAACCATATAATCTAGTTATAAACTTAGTTTATATATGGTCGAAGAATTAATCCTACTCAACACTAGCGTTCTACAAATGTGGTGATAATACATGTATACGCTAATAAACTATCAATTTAGATATGTGATAACTAACCTATATATTTTAAATTGTGGTCTCAGGGGCGTATCTATTTGATGAAGCTTTTATATTTTTGTTATAAAAATTATTACAATAACGTTTTTATCGTTTACACGACGTTGTAAGGGAATTACCGCCAAAATGTATACTAAATTCCTAATAGTTGTTTTTAATAGAATGAGAATTTGGTAATTTTTTCTAATTTTAAGGTTTAATCTTGGATTAGAATTGAGAAATTACTCAACGATGACATTACTCAGTGCCTAAGCTCCCTTCCCACCAAAAAAATATCTAAATATACCTCTAAGTGGTTTTATTCTAACTCCATAATAATACCTTGAATATGTAGTCTTATGAAACCATCTTCACATTTATCAAGATGTAATTTATAGTATCTGAAATTTTGAACTCAACACGGTCAAAGTAGTACAAAATATTAATGTGCATTGTATATTCATATAGGCAGGTAATAATAGTATATATTGGTACATTATGTAATTTCGGAGTTGGGTATATTATAAATATGTAGTTACTAAAAATATTGATGCGCTTGTTATACGAACAAAATATTTTAAGATTTATTTTTTTCTATTAAGTTATAATAGAATACAAAATATACTGTAGTAAAAATTTCGACATAAAATGCCGTTAGTTATTGAGACAGCTGACAGAGTAAAGCGACTCCTCTCATGATCCAATGATCTGGTGGTTTATTTGTGGGTATGGACAGAGCTATCACAAAATTAGTCGAATGTCCCGTGGTGGACAGCGTTCCTTTCCTCTCGGCCGTCTTGTACATCGGACACAAGTATACTGATTCAAGTCGTAAGTCAGTTCGTTTGATCGGAACCATGTGTACGATGGGCATGAAGTCGAATAGCTGTTTGGGTCTCGATTCCTTTAGTACAGCATATTTGTCGCTCCATCTGGCTCCGTCCAAGAAAATCCCGTACACGTAAACGCCATCTTCAGGCGCCGAGTCCACGATCAGAGATCTTCTCATTATCTGAAAAAAATGAACAGAGACAGTCATCAATGTCAATCGTCTGTATATGTTACATTTTCGTTTATTCATTCGTTCATTTTTTTTCTTCTTTTAACCATTTATTATTATTTTAATTATCAGAAACGAAATGTCTTTTTAAAAGATAGTACAAAATGTCCTTAATACATCCGTATTATATTAAATATCATCTTTGATGCTCGTTATTCAACGATGTCAGGTAACTAAATTATTATTTTTATTTCTTATATTTCTTATTATTATATGGCCAGTGAAAAGTAAACCGCGATGGTCATGTCCCTAATGATGAAATATTACGAAAGAAATGGTTTTACGTTTATGAAAACAATTTGTTTTTTGTTTTTTGTTTTGTAATTCATATCAATATATATATATATAAATTTGTTTCATAATTGGGATTAATTTTAATTTAAATGAAAAAAATTTGCGTTCGATCGACAATCAGTGGCTTTTACTAGCGGAAAATAAAAAATGATTTTTGACATGAATGTATTTTATGTAACCATAGTAAAAAATTGCCACTTGATACATGATTATCATGGATCACTTTTCGTTGTCGTACTAAAATGATGAGCATCTTTTTATTGTGATATTTTTTCGTATTACATAATTGATTAATTGAATTAATTAATCGTAATGCAAGTGCTCTCAGCTTTTCTTCTTTTTCCTCTTTGCCATTATCACACCAAAATAGGGTCAGCCCATTTTTGTTCTATCTATCTATATATAATATATAGATATCAAAAATAAAATATATATATTATATTTTTGATAGTATCTATGACTATCTTTATTTCTTTATGTACTTCACAAAGCTTCAAATCCCTGTTAGTAATAGCTTATAACTACTTTAATGAACCACAACATCTGTCTTGACTTATTTCTTAACTAACTCATTATTTTTATTTTTCTTAACATTCCTAAATCATTTCAGTCTATTCTCTCCCATTTTTCAGCTTAAGACTTAATTTCCAAACTACATTTTATATATTCATTTCGAATTCTACCAAACCATTACCCACACACATCTATCTTAACAGTTCCATTTCTGCTATTTCTATTTTATTTTCGTCCACACTTAATCCCATACACCACCGCAGGTGTCGAACTACAGTTTAAACTTAAATCAAAGTAATTTAATGTTATTATTCTCATCAATAATAGAATAATAAAAATAAAAAAAATTAATTTCAATTATTTTGTTATTATGTTATTTACTTTATACTCAAATGTCAGTAGATCTATGGGTATTTTGTATTTTCTTGCAAAGTTCTGCTGCGTTCCAGTCAAAAAAGCTTGGGTGAAATAAAATCCAGATAACCAAAATATGTTCGGAGTATCATGCTCATACCATTTCTAAATCACAAAGTATTAAAAAATATGTATTTAAATGAATCTTAAAGTTGTGTAATATATTTTTATGTCACACGACTCACACATGACATTATGTAATTTTAATTTTAAATTATTCCATTAACAGTTTAATGTATATTATACACATATAAATATAATGTTGTACACATATATTTTGTGGAATATAAATCGTTTATTTCAAAATGTTTTAAATGGGCACACTTATTTTTAATAAACTTTCAAACCATTCACTTCGTATACTACTATTTTAAATAGTGACATAGTGTTAATATAAAACTAAATAGTTTAAACACATAATTTTATATACACATAGCTCTTATTTGTAAAAACAACACGGTAAAATATAACAACTTCATTTTGTTTATAATGGTCAGTGGCGTAAATTTACTTGTGAAAATGTAGCATTTACACCACTACATTCGGTATGTGGTGATGTAAACTTATCGTTTTGTATCACAAGAAAATCATAAAAATGAGTATTTATTTTCTGTTTTCAGAAATAAATCCATTATTTATAAATCTCTTTTTTTGTCTAAAGAGTGTTAAAAACGTATGTATAAACTACTGTAGGGCAACTTTTAAGGTGTTTAGGAACAATATAACTTGAAAAAAAGGCACCCGGTCAATATCAACGGAATCATCGATTAGTTCGACTTATTATCTAGGAGAACATTGACTTAGTTTGAAATAAAACAAAAGTCAGTTTAATGTAACGTAAATTTAATCGGGTCCCGTGTGTATTGTTTATACTGTATATTATTATGAGAATTAATTTTTACTTAAAATATACTAATAGTATTTAGCTTCAATAGCTATATAACAACATTTCAGGGTGTTGATTGTTACAAAGGAAAGTATGTTTGATACATAGATATCTAATATTAAACATTGTTTTGCACCTCTAAAAATTGAGACAAATTCACACCACTTATAATGATCATGTGTTAATTGTTGGTGTTATATTATTTCGGGAAAATCAATTGAAAATAAATTTATCATGATTAATGATATGAAACATCAAAATGACAAACGTATTAAAATCATGTTATTATTGTTAATAATTTATTAATAAAAATTAATAGTTCTTTCAAACAGTATAATTGTTAATCGGCTTATTAAACGCATACGATATAATTACCATAAAAATTAAATTTTTTCAAAATCAAAGCAATTTCAAAAGAGAGCAATTTTAAATGTTATAACTACTAAACCATTGATTAATACATTTTCATGCATAATTGAATTTTTTAGCATGTTATTAGTTTAAAAATAGGTGAATAAGTATTTATCATTACTACACTGTTGATAAATATTTTTCTGCTGCATGCAAATATTATATCCATAAAATAGTTTTTAAGCAATATTAGTAAAATGTCGCAAAAGAATAATTTTACGTATGAAAATTCTGATAAAATTCGTTTTATGATCAATTATTTAAAAGATATATTTGAAACAAATTTTTCTCCAAACGGAAAATAAAATTTTTAGTTATTTTCAATGATCGTACCGATCTGTCGAATGAATGTGCGCATCTAAAATATTTTTAACATAATATTATTATAGAGGAGAATGTATATTATTTTTCTACAATTATCAGATAGATTCGTTTCTTGTTTTTATCATTATTGATAACTCCAAAAAATCATTAGAGTTTTCATTTGCTATAAAAAATTAATATCTTACCCTCAAAAATTCTATTCTCTGTACAAAATCTTTTATATAACTTCCCAGTGGTTTTAAAGATGGGTATGAATTTTCGGACCATGTTTTCGGAATTTTTCCAATTATAATACTTTGGTGAAGCTCTTCCAATTCATTAGATATCAAAATTAGACCTAAAAATATGTATAGTGTGTACCGTGTGTACCGACTTATATGAGTACATTTATTTTATGTAAATAAATTGCATTTTCATATAATACTATACAAACCGTAGTAGGGTTATATAATTATTAAAACTATTAAAAATTAATGTGACGTGTTTATTATATTTATTAGTAGCAAATTTGTTATTAATATTATATATATATATATATATTACATTTTTACCTTTAATAGCTCTTTGTATATTAATTAGGCTCGACTTTATAACGTTTAAAAGATTATTAAATCTTTCCATTTCTTGAACCAAAACTGTGTTCATTGACTGATTATAGTCGGTAGGATATTTTTCTAATACAAGGACTGTATCAAAAGGTGATGGAAGTCTGTTAAGAATATCTACAACAAGTAATATGACATGTTCTTCCGACGATGCTCCTTTTTCTGCGCTTGATATTTCCATGTTCTATATTTTATAAACGTTAACAAAACAGATATAATAATAATATAATGTCATCTAAACAACAATTATGAAAAACAAAATAAATTATATATACAAAATAATATTTTTTTGAAATGCTAACGAAAACACCACAAATAGTTAAAAACAAAATTCATTTCTAAATTTTAATTAACTTTCCAAAAATATTATATTAATATTTATAATGGATATACCTGAGTATTGAGTAATGAAGTTAGGAGCGCCTCAGTTTCTTGTTGTTCTTTGATAAGATCTGCATTATTATTCATGCCGAATATAGTAGGATGAGTGATTAACGGTAATTTTTTAATGTAGTCAATAAATTCCTCGTATTTGGTCAAATACGGACAGTAGTATATTCCTAATATACATTAACGTATTTAATGTTGTAAGAAAAAAGTATATTTAAATATTATTAACTTACCAGACTGATCAAATCTATAATTTTTATTTTTTACAATTTCTTTCGTATAAAATTTATTTAAAAACGTAGTTAAACATCGACGATCCCAGTCGTCTGTTACGCGACCGCCGTAATTACATTCGCCGGTTAAATAACGCAAAGCGTCGAATTGAATATTTGAATATTCGTTTAGAAAGTTTTGTAATTGTAAGACGCTAATTCTTAAGTCAGATTCATTGAATTCGTATGGTCGGTTCCATCCGATTGGACCGAAGTGACGTCGCTCTTGTATTAGAGCATGGAAGAAGCATAAACCGAAAAGCAACTTTTTGAAATTATCGCTTTGTTTGCAGCCGTCGAAAAATTCCTCGTTTACGATTGGGTCGCTTGAAAATGATCTAGGCGAAATCATTATCGATTACAGGCTTTTGAAAAGGGAAAACAATATTTTGTATGCAAAATCGAAATGATATGAAAGCGGTACCGGTAGAGATTGGCTCGAAGACCTTTTGGTGGTTCATTCGTCATTTGTACACTATTTTGCAAAATTGATATCGGAAAATATTCCACGGGATAAGACGTTAACCAAAGCCTAAAGTCTGGATGGGTATGATCGCTAGAAAAGTTTTCACATACCTAATAGAACAGAATAAGTAGAATGTCGAATATTATTGTAAAATATACTTTTTCTAATCTGAGTACTATATTGTTACTAAGTCTACTAAAATTATTTTTTATTTATTTGTCGATAATTCAGTTTATAATATAGGCATACATGTTTAAAAATAATGTCCACTGTAAAAAAACATTTTTTTTTTTTTTTGTGAGAAAGCAAGTACGCTTTATAAATTTACAACTATGTATACGTCCACAAATGTCTGATAAGTTATTTGAGTTTACGCTTTTTCATAACAAATTAGTATAAAATGGTGAATTATCATATACAGTGATCGGAAAGGGAGTGTAAGGGGATGCTATATTTTCAGTTTTTTATTATTTATTTCTTATTACTATTATTTTGAGGTAATTTGATAACTAATAATTGAATATATAGTTTAGATATTTATATTTTTATACCTATATACTTACCTACACATAAACTATGTTTTTAAATAATTAAATGTAAACAATTTAAACTATAATCAACTCATTAAAATTATGATATTATGTTGAAACGTTATTACCATTTCAAGTTGTGGCATCCAACTTTGAGCTAAATGACAATTTTGTAACATCACCCAGTTACCTATTCTGGTAGCTTCAGTGATAAGTCTTAAAGCAATGGGACCTTGTCCCTGGCCCAATGATAAAGCGGAAAAACGATTACTAAATCCCTATGTAAAAATAATAAAAATCATACAGTAGGTACATATTAAAAAAAAAACATTATAGAGTTATAAAGTAAAACCATTATAGTAACATTGGTACGACATCAGTAAAGTACCTATACGTAAAATAAAGATATAGGACTATACCATTCTCTCGGAAAATTGTAATAATATAGCAGTTGGATCGGCTCCTGGTGTCAAGATAAACACTATCGGAGTCAAACAGTTTGAATCCTCATAAGCTGCTCCTAAATCAAATGGCGGAGGTACTGTGAATTTTTGATCCAATACAGATTCGTCTATAACAGATGCAGGTAAGTATAAAATGTAAATTTAATAAATAACAATTATTAAAAACAGCCGATTATTTGTCGCGAGGAACTTTACTTGAAGATAATATTAACTTACGAGATACAAAATGCTGAATAGCGGGTATAATCTTATCATAACGAAGTACACGTAGCACAAGACATTTTTGAAAATAGTTAAGGTGTTTATCCCATGGCTTAGGAAATGTAGCCAAATGCGGTTCCAACGAATCATAAATTTCTTTCCATTCATTTGTATTGGTTTCAATATCAGCTTTTATGTTCTTAAATACAAAATAGGTTTTATTTAAGAAAAGTATGTAAATAAAGGTGTAAATAAATAAAGGTATTTAAAGTTTTCAAAAATTATTTTGAATGTATATGTTGTTTTATAGTTATGTAGACATATATATATATATATATATATATATATATATATATATATATATATATATATAATTATTATATTATAATAATTAAAAATAATTATTTGATAGTTGATAATAAATTCCTAATAATGATTTAACATATTATTATTTATTTTATATTTGAACATAATTGAAGAAAATATTTAATATTATATGTTGTATTATTCAGGGCCGTAGCCAGAAAGGGGTTACAGGGGCTTTAGTCTCCTCACCCGAAAGAAGAAGAACGAACCTCGTTTACTCACACCACATTATTCCATGAAGATTAGTACAATTAAAGTTAGAGCACAAAAACAGCTGTCAAACCTATATCTAATAAAAAATAGTCTTTTATAAGGATTTGTGATCAGTGTAACGTTGTTTTTATTTAATGGCTTTCAATGTTATATTCAACACAATATTAAAATTTGCAAAACATCTTTTCGCTGACGACTGCCATACTTACTGTAACTGATAAAACATCGAAATCATTGTTGAGACATTACAAAAATCTCTTAATATTTTTCAAGATAGGTGAAATGCAACATGGTATTACATTTTCCCCAGATACAAGTCAATGTATAATTTTTCATAATAACTTAGAAGTCAACCATCAACTCTATCTTAATAACTCTCAAATAACTTTTTGCAAATCATTACGTGTTGTTGGAATGATTTTCGACAATAAACTTAAATGTGCGGTTCACCTCAAAGAATTTAAAGCTTCTTGAAAAAGTAAAATAAACATAATGACACTTTCACATCACTTGTGGAGAGCTGACACAAAATCTCCAAATTATATACAAATCCTTGAAATATAAATTACGGATCTCAAATATATAGCATAAAATATATGCCTTCTAAAAATATCGGATTAAATCCACAATGAAGGAATTCGTATAGTAATAGGAGTATTTAAATTAAATACCATTGAAAGCATTTTGTATTAGGCTGAAGAATTACCACTCAAATTTCACAGAGAAAAAAACATATTAAATTATGGTATCAAAAGAAAACACTCTGAATCACATAGGGTATAAAGTTTTTTTGATAATGTTTTTGAAAATGTTTTTTATTTCCATGATACAATTCATCAAACATTTTCTTTAACTTTACAACAAATATATACTGATGTGTGATACGTCTAAATCAATACCTGGAAATTGGAGTAGGTTTTGCAGTAATTCAATATAAAATTATTATTTAATACAAGCTTCCTCCAAAAACTAGTATATTTTTTAGCAAAA
The DNA here is from genome assembly GCA_032441835.1 of Slavum lentiscoides. Lineage (NCBI taxonomy): Eukaryota > Metazoa > Arthropoda > Insecta > Hemiptera > Aphididae > Slavum > Slavum lentiscoides. The sequence goes on along the minus strand of CM063711.1, from coordinate 6,827,329 downwards.
AACTATATTATTTATGAAGAATAAAATAAGCAGTTAAAAACTCTTCAAATAACGTATTAATTCTAAGTTATTAACTTACTGCTCCACGAGCACTCCAAAATCTCTTCCATCTAAAAAAATCATTTAAAACTATCAAGATAAAATAAATGCGACTCAAAAGAATATTGAATTTTTATGAATACTATCCCATGTAATTATGTAAAAGTAATTGGGAATAAAAAGGCTGACAATGCAATAAATCTAGTGACTAGAACAATCTCATACTAATTAGTCAATAACATATCGACAAATTATATAGAAATCTCCATTAATATAAAAATAAACACCACATGGGAAAAGTACTGAGATTCCATCTCACTAATTAACAAACTCAAAAGAGTCAAGAAAAATACTAAAAAGTACTCTTAGAAACTTTACTATACGTCAGAAGGTCATCATTACCAAGACCGAAAATCGGATACACACATAATCCATTCCTTCTTAATGAACAATAATTCATGGCCTATTTGCAGTTCATGTCAGTTTCACCTAACAACTCAACACATAATTTTAGAATGCCCTATCCTTATGGCCTATATATGAAAACATAGGTACGTTCAAGACAAGTCATACTTAACAGCACCGAAGAAAGTCTCAATGAGGATAACAGCAATACAATTATTGAATTTCAAATATAAATTAACATTATAAACACATTTTAAAACCTGTATAACTTTTGATTATGTAATTGTATGACTTTAACTGTAAAAATTACTAATTTAAATGTACACCAGGTTAATGATATTAGATTTTGAAGTCTTAAGTACAAAATAAAAGAAGTAGAAACCTTAAATTTAGGAAGATTATCAAGTCTACATAATTCATCCCAGTTTTTATCTTGTAACCAACTAATATGGTTCTTGAGCGGATTATCTAAGCTATTGCCCCCAGTCAGGAAAAATATCCATTCATCCATATCCATTTCTCCGGCTAAATTAATAGCCATAATCAACGACAGTAATAATTTGTCCTGTAAATCATCACATTAAACTTATTCGATTATCAGAAATTAAAAACGGGTACGAATTAAAATTTCAAGTTATTTTCGACTATCTATTATCGAATAGTATTTTAATGAGCATAGTAAATGGGTCGGAATAATTTTTATTGTAAAAAATATAAAATCAAATTATAAATTGACAACAAATGATTTAAATTTGAAATTGAAATTATATGTTAATATTATGATTTATGTATATTTTTTTTTAGAAAAATTCACATATGTGATTTATAATAATTAATGGTATTGTAGTTTATTGTATCTTATATTGGCTTTCGTTTGATCCTAATTTCAATTGACCTATGGAACTTACTTTTTCAAATAAACTTCTGCAAACGTTAACGTATAAGGAATATGTAAAATATTTAATCAGCTCTTTAGTTCGGTCTTCAATATTCGTACGTTTGGGACTATTTCTTATTGAAACAATGAATAAATCTATGAACCACGCAAGAGAATATTGGTACGTCGGACCGATATTGGCTAACGTATCAATAGTGAAAAATAATTTAGTCGAGTGTGTCGAAACGACCTGGTATTGTTGCCTGGTTTCGTCTATTGACCGTTCCGTGACCTCGGATTCTGCTTGCTTTTTTTGTATTTCGTCTGCCAAAACTTTCGAGGAACTTAGTATATTTATAGCGTTCTCGTCTTCTAAAATGTCGCCCTCAGACGAACTTAAAACTAATAATATTTTATCTTCAATGTTCTTTAAGGATCTAAAAAAAAAAAAAAAATTTTTTTAATATATTTTAACACTTCAAACTATATTTAGAAGAAAAAAAATGCACTGATATTATGTTTTTCTAAAAGAGTTTCTTTAATTAATTTGAGCGATTTAATTATGAATTACTTTGCATTTTTAGCGCCTAGAATAATCAATTGATTTTTCTCGGCTTCTAAATCAGGTCTATCTTTCGCCACTACTACACCCAATAACTGATCTTCAAGACCAGCTGGAGTTATCATAAAATTCAATAATGTTACCTTGGCGGATATTTTAGGCAAGTAATGTGGATTTCTTAATTTTGTTGTCATGTAAAACCTTAAATTATATATTATGATTTACGTAACAATTGTGCCGATCACAAACAATGCAAAATTTAAGTTTATCGTCAATTAATACCTGAAATTGCTATTATATTTGATAACAGTATCGTCTAACGTTAAATAGTCAGTCCCACCAGTAGTGAATATCTGTTTTGATATTATAGGTTCTAATACAGGATCTAATTTTTCATTAATGTTTTCTAATAATACCTGAAAAAATGAAATATTTATTAAAATTTATTTTGTTTGTAATAAGTTTTGGCATTTCTTTGTTACATACTGGTTGACCACTGGTAACCGCGTGTTTTAGAACAGTAACGAAGTTTGGTGAAGTTGAACGAATAATATTTAACGAGTTGTCCATTTCCATTGCTTTAATCCATTTATTGGCCTGGCCTTGAGGATCAATCATTAACACTGATCGTCTAGAATACCTTAAGAAATATAATTAAAAATATATTCATTTTGAGTATCACTGTTATTCGGTATTTGTATTCGGTTATTTGATGTTTTAAGGGGAACGGCAGCATATAATTTCATATGAAAAAACACTAAAACGCGCTGTCACTTCCTGAAATTTCTATTAAACGGATTTCATTTTTTTTTATGAAAAAAAAAAAATTTCATAATAATACGCAGGGAAAAGGGTTAAAATATACAACGAATACGCAATAAAAAAAAATTAAAATATAAATTATATTTTTGTTAAAAAGTTTACAATTAATTTTTTTTAAATTATTTATTATTGTAATGAATGACTGTCACGATAATAAAAATCGTGAATCGATTAAGTTCATTTGTAAAAACGATTGAACTTTTGAAATGATAATAATTTACCGATAAACGATATAAGCAATATAATGAATTTGTGGACAAAAATAATGTTTCGTAATCGATTACCATTATCTTTAATTATTTATAACAATATATCTAAAAAAACGTATTGGATTTCCAATTTAAGTTTCTATATAATATTATTTTACATCTATTTTAGATTTTTAATGCAGCAAATAATGTAATTCTGCTTCAATATGTAGAACACATTAAATTTTGCCGTAAAATGCAAAAGTAATCATTAAATATGTAAAAGTATGCAAAGAAAAAATATTTGTCATTACTTTGAAAATACTATTATTCGTAAAGATTATTGACAAAAATTCAAAAATGTAAAAAGGTTATAAGGAATTTTCAATTAAAGTTTACGAAATTTGTCTATAGTCTCCCATAATTTTTCAATTAAATAAATAAAAAAATAAAAAATCAGGTTAATATACACTCTGTACAATGTTCTCTACTTCTGAGTCAAGAATTCGTCAAGGAAGTAACTAGGAATATGAATCCTACGAAATCACTACTGTATACCGTAAATCGCTCTAGTATCGTCAATCGATAAAATAATATATATTTTGAAATTGTTTATCAAATGTTTTCCTTCTAATTCTCGATAAACGTTACATCATAGATATATAGTTATGTCATATTTATATGTGTATTTTTGTAAATAAAATTTCTTTCAGTGGTCGCAGAAATCATATAAATGGATAATTTTATCCGTAAGAGCGTCGCATCGACACTTAGATGATAGTCCTCAATTTTAAATTGCGTATAGTTGTTGCAAAATATTTTGCACCTTAACAAATACACGCTGCTGCCTTCGTAAATACCTACGTACTTACGAAAAATACTAGTACTAGTATATGTCTATGTACTAGTTATATATAGTTTATTAGTTATAAATAATTGACAACTTTTTTCAAAATAAAAAAAATTCATAATAAAATATGTGAAATTGAATTTGATAAAACTGTAATAGTTTTAGCGTTTAAAATTGAAGAATAGAACTATTAATATTCGAAAAACTTACATGACAATGACGCCATTATCTATTGAAAATAAATCAGTCGGTAATCCAGCTACATTCCATTCTCTGATTTCAACCGGTTTTCCGAGTACGGCACTTAATTGAAAATCTGTACTACAAACAATTTCTTTTTTAATAATCTCTCTAACCCATTGTTTGATCTGGCGACTTCTGTAGTCCATTGTAAATGGACCTAAGTACGCAATTATACCGGAACTTAATAATAAGTCACCTGCAATGAAAATTATTTTTATTCAATATATATCTACTATATCAAGTCAAAAGGCGGTAGTCAATAGTACGACAAGCGATACCAGTAAGGTTTAAATAGCGTTCTCCAAGATGTTTTGCCGTTTGCTCCCATCGGTGTTTTTCTCCTCCAAGTCCACCAATTAGTTCTTCAGCTCGTTTTTTTTTCAGATGTACTTCATCGAATTTATTTTGTAACATTGCACTTTCGCGCTTATTTTCTTCAAGACTCTCTTGTACGATTTTAAATTTCATTTCAACCTCCTTCAGTTGTGAATGTTTTTCATTGAGTGCCTCCATTGCACTATTATACATAGCCTCCGCTTCAGCTAAAGCGAGTCTTTTTGGTGCTATCTCTTTTACCACTTGGTCGTAACTGGACATTGCTATTACCCATTTGCATAAACCTTGCGCAGCAATCGATGCTTTTTTCACTTTATCTGGATCAAAATCCGGGTCTGTTAAGAACTCTTCATTGATCACTTTCATTATTCTTATTGGTATATTATCTTTATCAAATTTAAGAAGGTTGTCCAAAAATTTCATATCGTTAAGTAATTTTTTTGATGACTTCCAGTAGTCATCTACTAATTTTCCCGAAGTTTTATCTTGAACTTTTTCAGGTTTTACATCGTTTATAACGCAAATAGCTTTCATAACCAATTTAACTGCTTTAGGAGGGTCTTTCATTGATTTTACAAACGTGATATCCTTAGTAGTTAATGTTTCAAGTGCACTGATAGCAGCATTCAATGCCGGTTTTGCAGCTTCCATGTGGGCTTCGCACTCATCCTTTATTCCTTGCGCTTTGTCTGCCGTTATCTGTGCATTCTCTTCGTCTTTTTCGACGTGTTTTTTTACTTTTAATACTTCAGCATTTTCTTTTTCTATTTTTTTTATTATAACTTTCAAATCTTCTGCAGAAGATATAATTTTAGGCTCTAAATATTTCAACTTCTTTTGCATAATTTTTATGTCGTTGGCTGCACGTTGTATTTTTTCCAATCCTACTTCGTATCGGCGTTTTTCAGTAATAATTTCTCTGTAGTATAGTAAAAAACAATTGTATAGGTATTTAGTAATTTTAAAAAACCTTTTACTTACAATCGTTTTTTACTTAGAACATCTATAAACGTAGAAATCATTTCTAAATATGAAGTCGGCGTTACGTAAGTCTTACGTTGTAGTTTAGAGTAAAATTCTAGAGATAGCTTTTCAGTTGTTGTATGGAATAGTTGACACATCTCAATACTAACTTTGTGTTCGTGATCTGATAAATTGATGTTACTCAAATGCTTTGTAGCTACTGCCAATAAAGCATCTTCTGCCCAAGGCTATAGAATAAAACGAATAATTTTTAGTTGCATTGTTATTTATGATTTTTGCAGTAAAATGAGTTTTGATTTACTTGAAACCAATCAATAGTACAACATTGTACAAGTGATGGAAATTGCCTTATTCTTGTTCGAAGGCTATCACCAATTGGGCTGAATGCCAAAGAGACGTGCAGTTGATTTCTCACAATTTGAACAAAGAAATTAAATAATGCAGTTATACTACCATCAGTCTAAATTTTTGTATACAAATTTTTACTGAAAATTATTAAGTTCAAATTTTATTTCGTTTTTAATTACTCGTATAGATCTATCACGTTGTCTATCTAAAATACGCATTTTTTCACAAATTTCTACTTTCTCTTCTGATGTAAATAAACTTGGCACTTCTCCACTATTTAATAAATTATTTATGTCTTCAATCATTCCTTCATACATTATCTAGACCATTAAACATTTTTATTAATCAACATTGTTATAGTTTTGTAATTATTTTAATTTACTTCAGAATCTGAAAACAAGAAGACAACATTTTGATCAAATGCGATAGCAGCTCGTCTCAATAATTTTTTTAAATCTTCCTGCCATTCATGTTTTCGATATGAACGCGTTATTCGAATCTAAATATAACAATATTTTTAAATATTTAAATACAGAAGACCTGGAGCAGTTTTGTTTTACTTTACTTGAAATAGTTCATATTGTGATATATGTGTAGCTAGCCGCGTTAGTGACTGGCGGCCTGTTCCTTCTAAACCAATAAGTAAGGCATGTCCTCGTGGTTGACTTATGATGCGATTAATTCGTGAGAGATGTTCAAGAGCAAATCTAAAAAGAACTAAATCCAATTGGTTTTTGTTCATTTGATTGTACTCAATCAGATATTTTTCAACAGTTAGTCGAAGGCTGTGTAAATCGCGTACTTCCTCATAGTATTTATTTTGAAAATTTGGATCAGAAAAGTTACAATAAAGTAATTGCCGTAGTTCATTTTCACTCACCTAACATGTACATTGGTTATGTATATCATTTCGTTAATGTAATCAATTCGAATGTTTATTTTACTGTTCTTTTCCCCTTTGTGGTTAGATGACTAAACATTTGGTTTATGTCTTCACCCAAAATTTCTGTACACACCAATCGTAGGGTATTGAAAAACCATGAACGGTCTGTCTCATCCACTAATCGATCATAGTATACTCTTAAAATCTCATGTACCCAAAGACGTTTCATAGAAATTACATTTGTAACGGTTGAGGGAATAGAAAACATTAATCCCTGTAGATGAAATAAATCTATAGTAGTATAGTATATATTAATAATTACAAGTATTAGTGTATTAAAAATAATTTTACATCAACTTTCGAATAATTGAATAACATAATTTTATAATATAATTAATATCGTAAGTACTCGTATTAAATAATATTTCAAATAATTAACCTGTATAACTTTAGAGAAATCTCTTAAATTGAATAAATAATGCGATTTATCTGGGGTTGGCAATAAATATCCAATACTCGTCTTATATATTTGCAGTGTAGAATCAATCAACTGATGAACACACGAATTGAAGTGTTTATTAAAACCTCTATACGACAAAAAAAGTAGTTAAGTATTTTTTTAAGGTTATTATAATAGTTTTTTTATCACTCAACTTGTTTTCTAAATGCCAGAATAAAATTTTGCTAAAAATTGTGATCATTGTCACGTCATCGAACGAGTTTATAGCAATTATGTTGAAATGACGACTAAATCTCGGGGTCACTGTATTTCCTGATGACGGTGGACCCATGGCACATAGTATTAAAACGTCTTGGAGGTTTATGGGAACAAGTTCTTTACGATCGTACCATGGACATTCATTCAGGTATTGCCGTAGAAGTTCTATAGGTGGCTGAGCACCATAATACTCTTTTTGTGGCATACTTACATCATCGATAAATATTACACATTTTGTGCCGATCGGAGGACCGAAGACGCCGCGTTTTCTTCTGACAAGTTTGCTCATAATTATATCTTGTATGACATTAGCCGAGGTCTGCGAGGAAAAGTTGATGAATGACGGTTGATTAACGATCTTGTTCATTTTTTCAAAAATATAATTCTACAATGATTAAAAAATATATACAATATATATATGTGTGTGTGGGTGTGTGTGTAAAATGCGTATATGTGTAATATGTCAACCATTATTGATGTGAATGCCATACCATTGTGTACGACGATTTTCCTGTTCCAGTTTTACCCACAAACATCAGCGGTTTATTTTTATCTAATAACATTGACATTAGTATTTGGTTTCTTATTGTATCTACAGTGGGCACTATGATTTCATTAATAGGTATATCTTGTGGTATAGGTGGTTCTTCGTTCACATAATCTGTCCATAATTTCCATAATCCTTTGCCTTTTTTCATCAAAACATATCTATAGTCGAAAACTAAACCATTATGGGGAATTACATTTAAGTATGGCTTCAACGGTGAGGGACATAGTTTAACGGGTATGTTCAAAGCGTGAGCAACTTTTTTTGGGAATTTTTTCTCTAACAACGCCCTGAACAAGAGATCGAACTTAATTCGGCTGTGTGTATCCAAGGTAGCTCCTATTGACCAAATTGCAGAGAAAAAGCATATACCCTGTAGAAAAAAAAGTAATGTAATTATGTCTAATTACTTTATTACTGATAACTGATAAGTGATAACAACTCGTAATATCATACTTCAATCTGTGATCTGATATCACTCTGTAAAATTGTTTTCATATATTCTTCATCATGATATTGTTCCATATAAGTGTCACAAATATTTGTAAATGATCTGACCAAGTTTGAATCACTAGTAGGAAACACTTCCTAAAATACAAATAAATTAAAATTATTACGAAACATTTTAAAAATTGTTCTATGTATATATATATATATATAAAGAAGGAAAATATGTTAAATAGTTATATACATTCAGATTGCAACCTCTTATCATGAACAATAACGACTGATTTAACCGCATGATGAGATTATAAATCATGTTTTTGTGTATTATGGATAAATATGGCGATAAGTTGTTTGACCACGATTTCACAAGACATTCCCAACCCAATGCGACTGGTTCCATGTAAATCATGCCACACCTCGAAACCTTTAGTAATAAAATTCACATGATTATAAATATAAACGAAACAATTATTTTAAACCTTTTGCAATCGATATGCGTCATATAATTACCGTAGCCGGCGATGCTACGTCCAAATCCATAGGTTCAAAGATCAAATTAGTGGTGTTGGCAAGTTGTATTATTTCTCCTGATATTAGACACAGCTTCTTGTTATCGTCCAACACTGTGTTCATATTTTCAATCCAAATGGCGTCTACTGGACCGTCGAAAATCAACCATTTTCTGTTCAGGTTTTCTGAAGAAGCAAATTGTCTGAAACCAACAGCCAAAATACCGTCCGACCACTCGTGTGATATTGGATCGAATTGGCCGTATAGTTGACCTAATGTTATGGACTTTGGGTTTATTACCATAATTTCAGCTTTGTGTTCGTTCATCAGATTCTAACAAATGAATACATATAATTATATAATCAATTATTTTGAAATAAGATATTATTTACCTTAAATTAAATGCAGTGATATAATACAAAAATATAGATATCATTAGGGTTAGGAAAATGATGCATTGAAAACCTACAATAAATGCATTAAAAATGTATCAATAATTCTACAAAAAACACTTTTAAAACACGAAAACAGTACTAAAAAATGACTTAAGAATGTAAAAATTTAGTTGAAAATAATTTATAAATGCAGAAAATAATTTACTACCTAATTAATAAATTAGCAAACAGATACCTATTCAAAAAATGTTTTTTTAGAAAACCTAAATAAAATTTAATATTTATCTAAAACAAAGAATTAAAAACTGTTTTATTAACACCTATTTAATTTAATTTAAATACGCGGTAAACAAACATAATTAATAATTATTTTTCCTTTTGTCGTGTTCTTTCACATATCTTCTTCAAAATGGTCAGTAGGGACTGCTTTTAGCAGAGATCACAAATTTTGCAAAAAAGTACAGTGCCGCCAGGGGTAAAAAGATTTTCGCCAAAGTAAGACATATATGCGCGTAAACGAATTGCAAACGAAATCCTTTGTTTAAGCATTTTAAACTTTGAAAAATATAAATTATTAAAAACGTTAGTCTTTTTTAAATATTCAAACATACAACAACACACGAATAAAATTCATACATAACGGCCGACCGATCGCTAAAGACTAAGTAGTTTTACCTTACTAATTATAAAATATAATATCTTTGCACAATGAAATCGGACCGTAGCTCTGGTGCACCGCAAATTACCACTCGTTCGTCACACTAACCGTATCTGAGAATATATTTTAAGAAATATTTATCGATAATATTTCCCTAGTGTTCATGAAAATGAACAAAAACAAGGGTACCTAAAAAAACTTCATTTGTAAAGAGATAATTTTTTTTTTATCAATACATATCAAAATTACTGGTTTCAATCCTTTAAATAAACGAGCATTTGGTATTTAGTTGCAAGTATTTCCTTTAAAAAAAAATTATAAAATATAAAAATATTTTTTTATCTAGATTTTAGTCGTTTACTAATAACATTTTAAAATGTGGTCGAATAGGTTTATAATTGATAAAAAATAAGCATATTTAATCAACTGACATAAAAATATGGAAAATGCATTTACTCTTAAAAATCGAAAGAAAATACTAAAAAATGTCAACATAAAATTTCGTATTTGAATTCTGTGATGTATAAATCGAATATTGTATTAAAGCTATGTGCTGGAGTACGGTAAAAAAAATGCAAATGCTTCAATTTTCTAGCCCTAATTATAAAGAAAATTATATTTAATGATTTCGAAAAACGAAACCGAAATAATGTTTATAGTACAAACAAGTAATGTTTACTTGAATATGATATTTTATAACGAGCTTTACGTTTTATAGAATAATTTAAATTATTAGTTACATATTTTATATCTAAATTATATAAAAATGTATTAAAATGTTCATAAATAATAATAATACTTTTTTGTCTTTTTGTAATAATAATATGTTCTTATCAAATTACCAATTATATTATCATTAATGATCATTGATTTAATAATCTTTAGTTAACCTTGAGGGTGAATTTTATTTTTTGATTATGATTAAGTGACGTTTAGATCTACTAAATGTTGAAGCTTTACAAAATAAAATAGTTCTTATACAAAAAAAAAGATTTAAAGATATTTTTCTAAAAAAATTAGGCAACAACTACGAATTATATAAAAAAAAATTAATAAATATTTAAAAATTCAAAAGAGATGAATAATTTTAAACAAAATAAGTGGGGTATGGAATATGCTAATTGAAAAAAAATGGGGGCTGACATCCCCCCATATTCTTCCATTTCGACCACTGATGAGTACCCAGTGCATTTTTTTTAAACGCATTGAGTAATTTTTGATATTTTTTTACAAATAATACATCTGAACTTATAACTACATATACAGCATATTTATCATATAATCTTATATGTATATAAAATAGATTTGAACGTATTTACTTTGTCTTCGATAATTTCCAATGCACAACTAAGAATTTTATATGCTGATGATTTACCACTAAATGGCAACCCCACAATCATGAATCCATGTCTAACAATCATCATTTCGTATATTTGTTGAATTTTTTCCAAAAAAAATGGAGTACATTGGAGATTAAATTTTGTGCAAGATTCTTGTATAGCAGCGTTTAAAATTTGATAGTCTGGTACTGGCAAATTAATGTCGGGGAATAAATCCGAAGTTAATCCCTACAAGTTATTAAAGAATTATATTTTTTATAGTCATCAATGAGGATTGATTTATTTTATTATATATTAATTAAATGTTATTATATAATAAAATCTGTCTTACTTTGAATAACGGAATATCGTGTTTAAGAAATTTGGGCAAGTTCACGTCATTGATAGAACGTAACATAAGTATATTTTCATCTTCTTCGGGATATTTTAATTTTAAGTTACCAGCAGCAGTCAACACAGTTTTAACAGCTCTCATTCCTAATAAAGAAATTCGATAAATAACTAATGGTTTTGGTTCAGTATTGATTCACTATATTTATATTATAATACGAACCATAATCATAATGTTTTTGTGAAGAAAGCTGTTCGGAACATAATTTATATGTTGCTACAATTTTTATTGACAACGAGCGAGCTAAGCTAAAACCTTGAGAATACAAAACTATTTCAGATATCAAAGCATAGTCTGGTACCATCATAGCTACTGAACGAAATAAAGCCTGCAATATAACAATAAACATAAAAATATATAATCGTAATTATAATGATAATTTTATTGCGTAATCTAATATAAAAATTACTTTCAAATTATCCGGCAATTCCGAACGGCCAGCGTAGCCAGGATTCATTGTTATGAATACAGCACAAGTCGAATCCAAGATTAAATTTGATCCTTCGAAAAATATCTTTTTCAACCCAGACTGTATACCTCGTTGAATAGTCAATATTTGCTGTGCAACTACTGATAAAACTTCTAGATCTATGCGGTTAAATTCATCAAAACACGCCCACGCACCGCACGACAATAGACCCTATAGTTTTAGTATATGGTTTAACGTATTTTTAATAAGAAACCCATTATTGTAAGTTCAAGATTACTTTGAAAAATTTCCCAAGCCCGATGTAGTCCATACTATCTGAGCAATTGAAAACAACACATTGCTTGGCTACTGCTTTGGCCAAGTCTTTGGTGGTTTCTGTTTTTCCGGTACCGGCTGGTCCTTCGGGCGCACCACCGTAATGCAATTGAAGAGCGCAAAACATGGTGCGGTAACACCGATCGGTTAGAGGAGTAATCACTAATCTTGGTGAATTACCAAGGTATTCGTAACCATATTTCAATGAAGCATTTATCATGAAAGTATATAAATTATTTTCCTAAAAACCAAAAACTTTGTAAAACAAATTATTTTTCCTTAACAGATGTTTTAACTTACCATCCAGTAATATCGCAGTTGGCTAATCCATCCAAAATCATTTGTTTTATAAATATTTTTTTTGGCCAGGTCTTCGACCACATCTTTTGCATGAACATCAATTACAATCAACGCTCCTGTTTTAGGATGTCATGCTAATAAACCACGTTTTATTTCCCAACGAAACTCAATCTTACCTAAAGTTAATCGTGTTTGAACTGGCAATACGCCTCGAACCAATTTGATAATTTCTTCAATTTGTCCATTACATTTATTTAAATATGATGGCAGTCCTTTTGGGTAATTTTTAATTGCTTGTGTCATTTCAATTGTCCAGTATGTGCTTGAAACAGCTAACACTGCTTGTCCAGGCCACTGAACTACCCATTCATGTCTGACGGTTTTTTGATATGATTTCAATGCGTTTTCGATTACCTCCCGTACTGTAGTTCGCATTGATAGCTCTAAGTCTAACAGCCACTTCTCAACTTTCCCTCTAGATTTTTCTGTATTAATTATTAACGATAAATTCACAATTTCTTGTTCACTGGACACCATGGATATAACTTCTAATTTTTCAGTAAAAATTAGAGTAGCGATTCCTTCAAAACATTTTTTTAAATGAGGCTGTACCCTTTTCGGATCCTTGGTCTCCGATAAAATTTCAAGGAGTTCATCATTTGATAAAAAAAATAATCTTGGGAAGTACAGTCGTTTTGTTTCCAGATAAATATTTAAGCCTTTTTGCACTAAATCTAAATTCTCATTACATTTTTTTAAATTGGGTATAATATTTTTAATGTCGACTATATTAAAAATATTCGTTGTTGCTTTAATTTCTTTCATTAGATCCCTCCAAAACTAAAAAATGTTGAATGAATACTTATAAAATATGTATCATAATATTTCACTGTAAACTTAATTATTTTGTAATATTTCTTTTATGATACTATACCTTATCAACTCCATTAAACTTTTCAGATTCATCTAGCATTTGTTTTTGTATATCTGGAAATGAAAATATAGATTCTAAATACATCCATGTAATTTGGACTTTGACCAAGAGTTCAATAATTTCATTTAGTTTATGCAGATTATCTTCCCATTCCCTAAAATAGAAATATGATATTAATTTGATGTTAATAAAGAAAACAAAATCACTGTACAATATTTCAGTTTTAAATGATTTAGCAAAAGGAGAATTTTTTATCGTCACTGTTTTCAAAATATGCTCATCAAGCAATAATTGCACCTCTTCAATACCAGATAATACATATGTTCCAGAATCTCTAATAAATAAATAAATATATAAGTGTTAATTAAATATTTGATTTATTTCATAAGAAAATATACTTGTAATCTAATAAGATAAAATGTAAATCTTTCCATTCTTCTGTCATATTTTTGAACGACTTCTCTAAGTTACTTTCTTTAGAAGCTGCATTAGTGATTATTTCAAATTCAGGCACAAATTTGCTGAGATTTAAATCCAAAATTTTTCCTAGCGTGAGCCAATCAGGATGCATAGGAAATCCGACAATTTTCGAAAGAAGTGTCCAGTGACGATCTTTTAGTCCCAAATTTCCCAATGTTAGTATTTCTGGAATTCTCTCTTTGAATAATTCTATTAACATTCGTACCTATATAAAATTAATTAAAAGTTACACGAATTATAATCCTTAATGCCTTAGTAATTATAACTAAAAACGAGTACGAATAAAAAAATGAAAAACCAAATTGTTGGTTTATAAAAACAATATAATTACTGGGAGTATGTTTGAAAATAATGTACAGTAAAGAAATATTTATTAATAAACAGTGTTGTAAAAAAAATTGTTTGGTAATAATACATTAAAAAGAATTAATCATCAAATCACATGGAAATAAAAAAATAAACATTTTTATACGGTTGAAAATCTATTATCAATCTTATTTATCTATACGTTTTCCCGAACACGAGACAAGTCTGAATTTTATTTGTTTTTTTTTGTGTGGGAAGAAGTAACTTAAGGTGTATAAGTATTAAGTGTGAACGTATTTCTACTTCCTCATTCGCCCAGTTTTTTTCTCTACGACACTACTATACATTATATATTATACACATTGTAAAATATAAATTTAAACAAGTGTAAGATTACCGTATTTGCAATAGAAAATGGGGCAGGATCGTTTATGAAAGTTCGTTCAAGTTTCGCTATATTGCGATAGTATATGGCCACTTCTTGTTCAATTAATTCTGGATCATAAGTGCCAATTTTAGCATTTGTCCATTCTGTATGATTCGAGATGTATTCTGAACAGTTTTCGTATAGATTTTTGTATGGTATTAAAGTATCAGCTATCTATAAAATACAAATTTTATGATTTTAATACTTATATATGTATAATGTACCTACGTTTTTTTTATATTTAGAATATATACTTACAACTTTACGAAGGGGATATGAGCTTTGCTCTATTTTAAAATATTTTTCTAAATTATTAATATCGTCGATCGTTTCCAATGCTTCTGATAATTTACTATCCAATTCATTAGCTTTTTGTGCATATAACTTTATATCATTTATATTATCGAATTGCGCGAATTCATCTAATTCAGATTTATAGTCGTTTAAATGAATTTTGAACGTTTCAATGCGTTTCAGTAAAGCTTCTTTGAATTCGCTTGTTTTAGCGTCTATAATATCCTGACTGCTATACAATGCTCTATTAATATATTTCGTCCATTGGAATGTTGAAGTGTTTTGTTTCAGAGATTCTTCCGTAAATTTCACAAAATCCATTAAAAACAATTCACATGACAGCATCTCTAATGTTTGTTTTTTTAATTCAGGTAATACTGTGTCTTTTGTTTCAGAAATAAACTCTATTAATTTTATTAGTTCAGGGGTATCTTTTGGCGGTGTCAATATTACCTCATACGAATGTGAATATTTATCATTTAATCTAAAAATATGTATAGTTAACGATGACATTTCCATAACTTTAATATTAAATTTACTTTTTTCCAATAGATAGATAGATAGAATTCATGTTGACAATAATGATGTCCTTAAATGTATTAGCTTGTTTGCATAAAATGTTAATTATTTCAGTAAAATCGAATACGAGTATCCCTATAGTCACTTTAGACTTTATGGAAATCGGTATGGCAGAGGAAATGTCATGAAACTTAATCACGTAATCTTTATATTCGTCTAAAGTATGATCTCGGGACAAAAATGTTTTCACATCATCTTTGGCCTCTCCATTAATTAAGTATAGGAATCTGTTGACATTTTCAATAAATTCTTGTTTCTGTTCCCAACAATTATCCAAGTACATTTCTAGTCTTCTTATATTTCCATGAAAATTACGAGTATCATCATCGAAATCAATCTCGCGTGTAAAAACAAAGATCAATCTTTATTTTTATATAACTAAATACACATAGGTACATTATCAAAATTAATTAAAATATTGATTGTAAATTATATTATCATGGCTTATTTGGTTAAAACTTTTTTATGTTACGATTAATGTACGAATACCTCTTAAACCTAGGTTTTATGGACTACGCTGGGTAAATATCCGAATATGTATTAGAATTAACCGACTGATTTTGGAATATTTTAAGATACTTCATAATAATAATATTATAAAGTCAAATTAGACTAAGTGTTATAGTTTCGGATTTTACAAAGAACTTAGTATACACTTAGTATACAACTTAGTATAAACCTTAGTATACACAATGGTAAAGAGTAATAGTGGTGTAAGTTCAAAAATTAAAATATTACTTAAGATTTATAAATATTTTTATATATTTTGGTATTCAGAAATTGTATATGCATACAATATTAATAAAATAAATAATACATTTTGTGCACATGTTAAAATTGTTAACATGTATAAAAATAGATAAAAATGTTGGTTGCAATTTAATCATGGTAAACGGCAAATCAATTACGTATTAATTCAAACTTTGCCTATAACCTTCTGCGTAAATTATTCTACAGGATAAAATCAAATTGCATGACGGATTCGGATAAGCGGCTCCAAGGGCGTCCCTAGACAGTTTTCAAGGGGGGAAGCGAACCTATTTTTTAAATCAATAATTACCCTATGCGTATTTTTCAAAAGTTTGGGCGAACTTAAGTCAATTTTACAGAATCAATTTTTTTTATAATGCGCCTACATTACAAATAAGCTTACGTAAAAAAAGTAATTTATTAATATAAATTTTAAGTAATTTTATAAATTAAAAATTTGTATGTCCTTGGGGACGCGTCTGAGTGGTTCCAAAGATAAACCGTGACAAAGATTCTCTTTTAACTTAACATCGCACTGGTACCACCTCACAGCACCTAACCAAAACCAAAACCAATAGAAGCACCAGCCTATGGTATCAATATGGCTTTGATAGCTTTTGCAGTTACCAAGATTACTGTTTTCTAATAAACGCATATAAATATATATATATATATATATATATATATATATATATAAACAGTAATTGTTTTCTTTTTATTTTTTAAAATAATGTGTGAAATATTGTTAATTAGAGTAAAATTAAAGCTACCATGAACATTTTAAATATTACAAAACTAACCGTATATACATAAATAAAAAATAAAAATGTTTAAACAAAATGTTCGTGAACGGGTAATTATTATAATATATTAGTATGGTAATTTACTGATTTGTTGCAAATACGCAAATAATACACGTGTTTTCGATTATAAATGAAGTAGAATATAAAACCTGAATAAATATAAAACCAGATATTTGTTAAAATGTGATATTTTCCAATTATTTTTGTGTTCAGTACATTTGTATATATAGAGGATTATGTTAAAATATTGAAAAATTAATTATGAATTATTACATATCATTAAAAAAGGAAATATATATGTCAGTAAAAATTAAAAAATATACGCGCATATGCACAATTATAATTTATGATTAACATCACTATTCTCCTACACAGATTTACACTAAAATTTTTCAGTAAAAACTGTTGTAGCGAAAAAAAATTTATAATACTAGAAATGACTGCAGATCTACACAGTACACAAGCCGTGCAGCTGTGGAATTCGAATTTATTAGATTGTTTTCGACGAAAACAGATTATATTTAATAAACAACACAGTACACTTATTGTAATAATAATAATAATAATAATAATAATAATAATAATAAAAACAACAACTGTTAAATTTGATAATATATAATTAAAGTTAAAAATAAAATTAATTACATTAAAATATAATGTAATGTATATTAATTATAATAAATTAAAGTTATAAATGGTTATCAATTTATATTCTGGAAATTGTTTTTAAACAATCGTATCTACGTGACACGATGTACTCCAGTGGTGTAAGCAATAATTAACAGATAATATTATATTTATTGATACATAGAAAGTAATTTACAAACATCAATAAAGATGAAAGTTGTCTATAAGGATCAAAATAAAAATGGGATATGGCAAGTTCAACGTTCAAATATTTCAAAAATGTATTACCAAACTTTCAATCCGGGAAAGATTTGGAGACAGCAGTTGGCGAAGAAAATTAAGTGACTGAAATAGTCGACGAATCATTAAGAACGAGAAGAGGTGGACACTAATTGATTATCTTATTCAGTTTCAATTAACTTTTGAAAATTAACTTATCTTATTTTGACTTCTTTTTATTCATTAGTTATTTACTCAAATTTCATTGGCTGGTGGACAAGGGCAAATCACGGGTATGAACTCTGAATGTTTAAAAAAAATTCATAACATTGACACGTTTATATACAAATTTCTATCCAAAAATATTTAATGTAATAGAAAGTATCACAATAGCCAAATGCGTGCATCAATAATTAATGCATTATATATATATATATAAATTTATATTTATTGTTATTTTTTTAAAAGTAATTTCTGAATATCAAAATGTAAGTATACAAATATTAGTAAATGATGAGACATACAGTATAATATTATTATAATATTTTTCACTTCACCTAACCTAACCTATGCTAGAATTTTCCAAAATCAATGGGTAAAAGTCTTGACATTTACTGATCAGTCGGTAAAATCTATTAAACTTTAACCGGTTGTATACTTTTACCGTGATATATAGGTACTATAAGTGTCGGCCTGGCACACCATAGGCCCCTGGATCTTTTTATTCTGGGGCCCCCTGCCCCTTGGTTTAATATGAAGTTAAAAAATACATATCAATAAAAAAACAGTTCATTATATAGGGTGTCCCAGATCCAAGGGCGGAGTGACTCTAAAATTCTTACCGGGCAAATAAGATTTTTCCGTGCCACTTATGAAAAAAATTAATTATTTTTTTTTTTTTTGGACTAGCGTCTTATGTTTCTATATAAAGTTAATACAGGTTAATAAAAGAGCCTATGTTGAAGTTAGAATTTAGTGGTCGGATTTAGTTTTTAAGTTAAAGCAATTTGAAATTTGGCAATTTTACCGTATTTCTTTAATAGGTTTATTTTTTCCGTCTTTCGGCTCGTACTATAATAGTCCAATGGATAAATACCACGATATTACGTGTACGGTTCGGGGTTCGAAACGCTGTTCTCAAATCAATTTTTGCATTATTTTTTTTATACATTATAATAATACAAGGCAAAGATTTCAAAACTGGTGGAGACATAGTGTTAAAAAATACTGGTATAAAAAAAAATGAAAAGATGAGGCCCCGGCCGCATTCGCGGCATAGCGGCCATGGCCAGGCCGACCCTGTATACTATAATATAATAATTCTTACTTCCAAAAATATATTTGTATGACAATTTTCGTGTAAGCGATGTTCTATACGTTTTAAATTTAATGGTATTTCTCTTATCAATTCATAAATTGAAATAAGAAAATCCTTTAATCGCTCATATGACGGCAAAAAATGTAACGATTTGTTTCTGTACACGGCACTTGTCACAAACCCTGGATTTTTCTTTTTTGTCACAAAAACAACGAAATAAAAATGTGAAAAAAGATTTTAAATAAATGAGATTAAAATTACTTTTAGAACGTTTCATTTATAAATATATTACACGATGAATTATGTTAGCCTTCCAGAAAAAAGTAAACGAAAACTACATCATTTCCGATTTTCCGAAGTACCTAACTAGTGTAAAAAACAATATTTAATTTTACCTCAGGGTCACACATAAATGTCGTATAAACTTCAATAGTTTTCTGTACGAAATTCTTATATTGCATTTGCATTATATAAGCAACACAATTATAAAATAAAGAAGTTTTTTTCTTGTACTTTATTATGTTTTGCAATCCATTGTTGTGATTTTTCTGATTAAACATCTGAAAATAAATCATTGAAATACATTTTTACATATAAAATATTGTCCTGAACAAATTTTACCTTTTGAAATAGTTTTTGAATGTGATTCATCCATGTATTCCGCATTAAATATCTGACAGCACTTAATGATTCGAAAACATGTGTTTGAAATTCAATTATCGTGTAACTAGAGGTCTTTTCACTTATTTTTTGATAATCTACGAATTTCGTGCATCTAAAAATATGTACCAATTAAAACATAATATATTATATGAATATATGTTGTTTAAAACGTTTGAAAACTGTGATTATCTGTCCAATAGACCCTAAATTATACGTAACGTAATAATTTATAAGTTATAATTATTCAATTTCCAATGTAAGTATTACGTCCATAATATTAAATTCTTACAAAATGTTATTAAAAATACGTATTTTGAAAAAAAGTATGAATTAGAACTCACTGAGTTTTATATACCCGATAATTATAGATATATTTATATTTTTTGTTTTTTTAATAAATGTTTTTAAAACCTCGATTTATATTAATAGTTAATAAAATTGAATAAATACAGCTATAATGAAATTGGGTATCTACTTGTAATGTAATTTTAGATTAAATTAGAATAATTTTTGGTATATGTTTAATATAAATTAGGAATAACTCCATTTTATTCGATTCTAATTATATTTTGTATTCCACTACAGAAGTTCTTCTGTTGTTTTTTTTAGCTCAATAAAAATAATGCTAACACAATTCATTTAGCTTTAATAAAACATTGTTCTTATTCTAATGAAAATAAAAATAAAATAAAATATCGAGACGCGGGTGCCATGAATATCGGCTTTAATCGTGATACTTAGACAGAGATGTTGGAGTTGTATTATTATTAATTTTTTAAAATATGATAGAAATAATAAATCGCTCGAATGAAAAACGGTTATAAGCAACGTTTGTAGTTTATTATAATTAATCAATACGATAAATATTTAAAAAATATGATATGTCTAAGTTTGTATGGCATCGTACCTTTTCAATACTTTCTTGAAGGAAGCTAGAGAATGGATTAAAATTTTAAAAACACATTCATTGTATTCGTTTTACGGACGCTAATTTGATATTATTTATTTGATTTATTATTATATTAATTTGAAAGTGGATTTCAAGAAGGACATGAATTTCATGTATAAATATAAGACATATAAGACCGACAATAATATAAGATCCGTTATTAAAATAAAGAAACATCACATATGATAAGTCAAGAATCTGCTACTTGGGCACTCCAATTATAGAAGAAAACAAAAGTATTAAAGACATTAAGAAAAATATAACGCTTGTTACACTAGCTTTCCAGAAATACCTAAAAAGTTAATCAAAACTTTTCAATCAACAATAGGAAGAAGTTTATTCTGCAGCGAGTTTTTTTTTTTTTAGGGGAATGGATGAAAATTTCGATGAGCCAGTGTAACTTTTTGTTTCCCTAAAAAATTCTCTAATATATCCTACTGTAGATAGTAATGACTAATGACAATCAGAAACTTACTCATATTTTTTATGCCACAGGTTTTTCAGTTTTATGATTATTGGATTTAATTGTATAATATTGGATTTCAGTTTCATCTTGGCATGTTTTATTGATTCTTTAAACAATCGGCTGCTGTGTTTTAATTCAACGTTGGTTTGTGAGGCCAATGACATTAAGTTTTCACGATCATTATACAGATCGGTAAATGCTATTTTTATTAATGCTTTCTTAGATGAATCTATGTATACCTATAAATAGTATTTTGAAATTGAAATGTAATCGACTATTTAAGAATAGTTTTTCATAAACTGTGGATTCAATGTACAAGTCCTATTACGTGGTATCGCTAAAAAATTTTATAATGAAATATTTAACAAAAAATATCTTCTATTTCTATTTCTATCCTATTTCACAATATTTTTTTTGTTACCTAAATTTTTAAGTCATTTTTTAAGGCGATTCATTTACTTTACTTCTCTTACAGAATGTACTTTTATAAATAAAAAAAATTAAAAAGTTTCCACTGTAAAATGGATACATTTTGTACATTTTTTAATACAGTGGAATTCTAATATTCAGTCTGCCATAAAAACCATCAGAAACAGTGAAAACCGTTCTGTTTTAAATATGTATTATGATATTTGATAATGTTATGATATTTTATAATATTCGTCACATTTAATTTACGTCTACAGTTTACGTCTAGTTTTTGTTATATGCCTAAAATAAAATTAGGTTTACACAACTATGGCATAAATCAATATAGCATGAATTATAGTTTTATGAAATAACATGCTCGGTGTACTAGAGGGAGGAGGGACAATAGTACGAGAAAATAAACCATTTATTGATAGTTTTTACTTATTTATTTATTCAAGAAATCGAAAAATAAGATTTTAAATGCCTTTAATTAAAATTGTAATTTGTTTAAAAAATTAGTCAATATTTTTTATTTTTAAATATTGATTATATGGGAATTACTTTTAATATTAATATGTTTAAGATATTGGAGGGGGCGTGGGGGCAAAGCCCCACCTTGTATATTTTTAGGATTTCGCGCATACCCAATAATTATTTTAGGACTACATCACTGAGTATACTATTTTATAATATCATAATATATTGTATTATTATTTATTATAATAGTACATACCTTGTCAAGGCATTATACCGAATTTTGATAATAATAATTTATTTTATAAATCAATATGGGACAGTGCAAAAACAAGATTTGGGTAAATTTGTTACTAAAATAAATAAAACATTTTATTTATTTTAAAATGTGGAGAAGAGGCCCGGGGTCCCAAATTAGACGAGGGCCCAGTCCGCGATCGCGGACCCGCGGTCAGGGCCAGTCCGACCCTGCACACACATACACACACACACAGACATATATATATATAATTTATTATTTACTTACGTTGTTATATTGTTTTATCAGTGGCGGTAAAAATGCAGACAATTGGTATTCTTTTGATAAATGGTCTAAAATACTATTTACTATTTTTTGCTGAATCGATGAGTTATAATTCGAATCGATTTGAACGCCATATTTAATGAAGTAATGATAAAGTAATGAGGGGTCTTTATTATTTTCCTTTGAAATGGGCAATAAGTGTTCAGCATAGTTTAATATGAAATTTGTCCGAAATTGTTCTCGTTCATTACGGCTTTTCGTCGCTTTAGTCTGTATGTAGAAAATAGAATTATTATTTGTTTTATAAAATCGTGATATACAAAACTAATCAGTTAAGTATACATATGTAAGTACACAACACTGCAAGTAAAATTATTTTAATCAGTTATTATTTTTTAAAATGTTACATTTTAGGTTCTGAGCAGAGCGAGGAGTCTATTGGTTTTACAAAGCTGTTTTTTTTTTATGTCAGTACCAAAAATTCTACCAAAAGGAGTGTTCCGATCATTACAGTCACACTTTGTTTCTGGTAGCAAATTGCATCTAGTTAATACTTTAGAGAGATCATTTTTTTATTTTTTCAAAAGCGCCTAAAAATAGAACTCAAAAACTATCGAAAAATTACATTCAAAACGGTAAAAACGCGATTTCGTCAAAATCGATTATTGTTATTTCTTCGTATTTTGAAACTAATGGGTGTAGAAATTTGAAATATTTATCACATATGTAACTGTTTATAATTTTAAGGAAAAAAATTCTCAAAATCTTTCTTTTAATTTGGGGCTATTTATAGCAATTATAGGTTTTGAGGTATTAAATTCATAAAAAGAGTTGTTATATACCTAAAATATTATATTAGATTCGTTTTCCCCTGTCTTATTTGATATAGCATTGGAAAAACCTATTAAGGAAATGCAAAGGGAAACAACCGGGTTGGCAGTCCGACAACATCATATACGAGCATTTGGATTTGCAGGTGATGTAAATATTCAAGGAAGCTCAATAGAAGATATAGAGAGATCATCTCAAGTCCTTGAGCAAGCAACCAGTAGAAAAGGTTTGAAAATCAATGCCGAAAAGTCCAAAATATTGGAATTGCTAGATAATGGAGATAACACCGATGTAGGATCGCTAGTCTTCGAAAAAGTCAATGAATTTCGGTACTTAGGAATAGTACTGACTGTTAAAAATGACTGCTCGAGAGAGATAGAATTAAAGATAGTAAAAGCTGAAAGAGCATCATTTGCCTTAAGTAAGTTCCTAAAATTCAAAGTTTTCTCTAAAAAAACCAAAGCAAAGTTATATACGGCAGTAATAAGATTTACTCTTACCTATGGCTGTGAAACATGGACTTCCACTAGTATCACCGAGAGAAGACTAAGGACATTTGAAAATAAAATATGGAGGATAATATGTAGACAAAATTACGATTACGAAAAAGGAATGTGGAGAAGAAAATTTAACAAAGAACTACAGGAAGAAATGTGTATGGCATTTGTTATAGCTTCATCAAAAGACAAAGGATTCAGTGGTTGGAATCCGTGATACGAAGGAGAGAGCATAACATAAGCAGAGCAGTTCTAGAGTGGAAACCGGTGGGAAAAAGACCTCGAGGACGACCCAGGAAAAGATTGTTGGAAGTTGGGAAAGAAGACCTTAGCAGGACGGAAGTATTGTACAAGAACGGAGAGAACTAGTTCAGAATCGAGAGAAATTGAGGGAGATCGTGATGGTGGCGAAACTCTGACAGAGTATTAAATGCCAGAGGAATAATAATAATAATAATAATCATATATTAAAATATTTTAATTTATAATAAAATATTTAAATTAATAGATAATGTTATGGTAGAAATCACTAGGTATAAGCTAGATTCCACTGAAAATCGTAGTGTTATTTGTATCTATAAACACAGTAGTGTTTCAAATTAATAAAACCTTATTTTTATTATTATTATTTATGGATTATCTGTATGAAAATATAATGTCCTTTAAGTAAGTACTTATGAACAATGTTATCATTTTTGATATCATATTGTCTTTATTGAACTGTTAAATTATTATATTAATTCCCAATTATAAATAACTAAATAAACATTTAATAACAAATGGACAACCTGTAGTAGTAATATAATTTTCATAATAAAGAATTTGTATCGTCAATGTATGTTAATGAATAATAAGTAATGGACCGAAATCAGAACAACCATTTTATGAATAATAAAACTTCTTTAAATTTACTATATTTATTTTACGATGATTAATATTCGCCTTTTATAAATTCCAATATTAAATTTTAATATTTGTTAAAATATTAACTAAATATTCAATTATTTCAAATATACATAGATATACGAATATTGCAGTTATTATTTAATAATGTAAAAATAATTGGCACTATACTTTTGTTGAATCTTCTTTGTCATATTTAGGACATTTTTTCTTGGTTTTAGGCAAATTTGATATTTCCAAAAAAAATTGTTCTGAAGTTCCAAATAGATTTTTTCTAATATTTAAATCATTTTCTGACATATTCTGAAAAACAATCGTAAGGTTTTTATAAATATTTATGATCTTCTACCTGACTTGAGTATTTATTATTCATTAAAAACTAAATGTTACATGAATAATTATTTACAAAGTACATACAATAAGTAGTATAAAACATAAAATTACAGAAATGTATTCTAATAAATTAGTTTGTATGAATTATTATTACGCAAAAAAAAAAAAAAAAACGTATGTAATTTGTTGTTTTCAAATACACAATAATAGTTAGTTTCCAAGGAAACGGTGCATTTTATAAGCCTAACTATATAAACTACCGAGTTCTTAAAATTGGTCCCGTTTTTTAATATGGTGTATTCTTATAGATAAAAATTAATATTCGTAATAAATAATATGAAAGCTGGACGAAAAACGGTCGTTTATTTCCGTACTTGTACAGAAAACAAATTAATAAATCGTTATAATAGGTAATAAAAATATATATATATTATACCAGCATAGATACGGGTATTTTGCTTTATATTATGTAGGATAGTCGGAGTGTACAAGAGAAATAATCACAGATTATATATGAATTCATATTATATTACGTAATAACATTAAGCTACTGCCCCGTTGAAGGCGATTTGCGATTATACGCGAGAAAACAGTGTTTCCTACACGTAGAATAAATATTAAGATATTCACTGTGTATTATTGTTTACGCCCGTGATATAATTCTGTTTCGTATAATTATTATAATAATGTACTGTATGTCCGTATAATATGATGATAAGTTTAATTGCGAAATGATGATATTATTATTGCCGCTCATTTATTATTAAGAGGATTGAAAGCGGGTATTTTTCTCTCTTTGTCTTACACACGTGAAACATGGCAAAATAGACGTTTCGTACTTCCAACGTACGTACCGATCGATCTATTGGTGCGATAAGAAATTTGAAAACAGATTTGAATTCCTCGTGAATTTTACTACAAAACGACTTTCCCACTTTTTTCATTTTTTTTTCATAAACCCTTAAAAAAATTAACCGAACAAATTAAAAAAAAAAAAAATTGTTAGTAATTCATTTTTGAAGGTCTTGAAAAAAAAAAGAAATGAAAAAAGTGGGAAAGTCGTTTTGTAGTAAAATTCAAGAGGAATTCAAATCTGTTTTCAAATTTCTTATCGCACCAACAGATCGATCGGTACGTTGGAAGTACGAAACGTCTATTCTGCCATGTTTCATATGTGTAAGACAAAGAGAGAAAATACCCGCTTCCAATCCCCTTAAAATTATTTACGTAGGTACTATAAATATAATATTTTATTCGCCGATATTGCGCGTTTTCGTTCTGTGTTCGACTCGTCGCCACGCTTTATTTCGTTTCGTGAAAATCTCCGTTGTTTTTGCGTGAATGAATTTTTTTATCTCTCAATATATTATTATTATAATATTATATCGTCGTCACTCTCGGTGTTGTATAGTCGCTCAGCAAAAAATCGCCGTCTCGTTTTTTAGCTTTTTCGCTTCGCATTTAGTGGAACTCCACGTTCATATTGAAAATTAACTTTCATTTTATTATATTATGTAAAATCGCTTCATTTGCATAATTTTATTGTTTGTCCCCGCTGGACAGCTGGTTTTTTTTTTTGTTTTACTCTCGTCACTGGCGCGTTTTGAACACTATTTCGTAAGCAACGTCGGGTGAATCTTACCAAACGACATTAGGGTTCAAAATCGACTCCGAGGTAACGCAGTGCATATTTTTTTCTATACAGTCGCGTGCAGGATAGAACCGCTGTGCATGTGACGAAACTCGTTATCCGAAGTAAAATTTTTGTTTATATTATAATACACGTATTTTTCGTTTATTTTTATAAATTATACTATATATTCAATTATAGTCTAATTTTCTGGTTTTCAGCTTATTATACTCTTACATGCAACTATTTATAAAGAATATTATTGTCAAAATATTACGTTTTTCAATAAAAACCATAATAAAATCACGCGTTTCAAAATTTCAAAACGTCCTTTATCTACTTTATTGCTACTAACGGTCGTTACTGGTCGGATATGTACAATTTTCGATGTATGTGAATGTACTGACGACCGAAATTGAACAGTCACTGCAGCAGTCGTGTTGCGGATATAATTTTCTAAATTTTTTTTAAAGCGTATATGAATCCGTTCCGTATTGATAATAATTAATGATTCTTAGTAAAACGTTGTCAGGACTGCTCTCGAGCACACACACAACACTCATCATACTTATTTACACAACAAAATTATAAAATACAGGTTTACGCATCAAACATCGGCTCGGTTTGTTTAAAATTTATACGCGAAAATAAATTTAAGAAAATTTACGAAAAAAATGCGTGGCACGCAATTCGGACGCAGCCGAAATTTTGTCAACATTACCCATCCCTACTCTGGTTTAAATATTATACCAGTATTATTCATAGACAAATTGAACCTGGTTTAAGTAGGGTTGATAAACCGATTTCACAGAGCATAAACTTTTAATAGCATTTCGTTATTTAGCTTGAGGACAAGTAATTATTAATTTACATTGTGTTTATTCATAAATGCTTGGAATATTGAATTATAATATTATCATTAGGGTTCAGGTTGATAATGGCGATTTGCACGGTGTTAGTCAACCGACATTAAGTCGATCCGCGAGTGAAATTTGTATAGCACCATCAATCATCGTCATTAAAAAGTGACTTAATACAAAGTTTCCATTGACCGACGAAGAATATTAGCTTTTTTTTTAAAAAAAAAAAAACGGAATTTCGTAGAAAATTTAATATAATATGTTTTTAATAATATTGGTGTAATAGATTGTTGTAACACATATACAAATTAAAAAAAAAAATTGCGGGGCTATAATTAGAGAAATGCATGATAAACCATAAATAATCCGTAGTTTTAAGTTTATAAAATCTTAGTCTTT
This sequence comes from Slavum lentiscoides, assembly GCA_032441835.1. Lineage (NCBI taxonomy): Eukaryota > Metazoa > Arthropoda > Insecta > Hemiptera > Aphididae > Slavum > Slavum lentiscoides. Next base: position 6,799,065 of record CM063711.1, on the reverse strand, counting down.
CTCAAACTGTGGGTCGTGAGTCAGTTTTTGGTGGGTCGCCGAACAATTTTTCGAATTATATAGATTTCAAGAAATTTGTAATAAATAATAAAAGTAATAAACAAATTTTGTTTTTTTTTTTGTTTAATAACTACTTTTTGAAAAGTGAAACCGCGTGGGTCGCAAAAGGTTTTCGGTGGGAAATTCGGGTCGCGGACCTAAAAAGATTGAGAACCACTGGTGTAGACCACTTATTTAGTCGTTTATGAATATAGTACAGTGTAAAACCAACGTTAAACTCGGGTTCGAGAATTGAACCGAGTTTTCGAAAACTCGCGTTGAACCAAGGGCGGATACAAGGGGGGCAATGGGGGCAATTGCCCCCCGTTCACAAAAAAAGTATCATATATTTCATTTGTAATTTTTTTTTTTTTGACCCGTCTAAATGTATATTGTATGTTATGCTGACCTTTTTTTAGTTGATAACTAACAAATTGCCCCCCCCCCCGTTTAGGACCACTGTATCCGCCCTCGCGTTGAACCTTGGTTTCTGATCGCGACTATGAAAATATTATTTGAAAATAACACCGGTACGGTGTTTATATATTTTTTTCCACGCGCCGTTCGCCGCTCGCTCACCGATGTACACCACACGCGACCTAATGGCGCGATAACCGTATGAAATCGCGATTAATATCATTCGCGATTTTTCTTTGAAATCCGCTATCGACGACCGTTTGGGTCCTGATTTCCTGATTTCCCACAATTATTATTACTGATAATAATCGGTCGGCCGTTTACCCGTTGCGGTACGGGTGGCGTGAGTGAGCGAGTGGTGGTGGTGGGGTGGCACGTGTGCGTATCGGACGGCCGTTGTGGCCTTGCTTGCGTAGATCGGTTTTATACTCGGTACGACTCGTAACGTTAGTCTTGCGGCCCGTCTCGGTGTGGTACGTTTATTTTGTGTAACCGAATACAATATGGCCGTGGCCAATTGTTAATGATAATAATTGATTGTAAACAGCGTTGGACGCTAGAAGAAAAGCGTCCCCGGGGTAGTGGAACCGATACGACGACAACGTGTAAAAACAGGTAAGACGCCGCGCGATTTCGTTTGTTCGACATTTCTCGAGTGCGCAGTGCCCGATTATAGGTTTCTGTCGACAGTATAAGGCTAGGATTGATTCTGAATGGAGGGGTGGGTTCCATCCAACAGGAGGCCCGTAAAAACATCAACATTTTTATTGTTTAAATTAAAGTGTATTTTATATTTTGATTGAATATTATAATATTAAAATGTTCAAATTTATACGATTGAACCGATTATTATTCGTTTAATATAATATTACAGGGGTGGCCAACTTCAATAGACTTGTGATCGACCTGTGCGTTTTCTCAGTTTGTCGCGATCGACTGAAAAAAAAAAAAAAAGGTTGTTAATAAACAAAAATATATTTTTTATATACATGCGTGTTACACTTTTTTTCGATGCCAGTGTACAATCTCGTTCTTCACAGTTATTTATTGCCTTTTTCTATATTTAATTTTTATACTCGTAGGTCAAACAAAGGTACACAAATTTTCAAAAAAAAAAAAAATATTTTATTTGTTTTCTGAAAAAAATCCAAAACTTATAAAACTTATATAAGTCATTGTATTCGATAAAACGATTCTGAGCGGAGCTTACTTTTCTCGTAAATATAGTCTAAAGTTATATATTTGGTGAAAATTTCAGGTTTCTATGACTATTAGTTTCAAAATTACGAAGAAATAAACAACAATAGGTTAAGACTAAATTGCATTTTTAGCGTTTTTGAGTTACATTTTTAGGTGCTTTTGAGAAAATCGAAAAATAACCTCTCTAAAGTACCAACTAGATGCGAATTGCTGCCGGAAACAAACTGTGACCGAAGAGATCGGAGCACTCCGTCTGGTCGAAAATCTGTAAACAGGATAGAAAACAAAATAAACATTGTAAAAACAATAGATTCATCGTTCCGCTCAGAATCTAAAAAATTGTAAATATGAATATATTGGCCAATTATAGGTAATAAAGTATTTTATCGGTTTACGTATAATCTCATATTTTTAAATCGGGTTTAAAAAAAAAGTTATTTTAGTAAAATGATGGAAATCAACGAATTCAAATAAACTAAAGGTTGATTATAGTCTTATTCGTAACTGCTTCAGTACAATTTGAGACTTGAAATCAGAATAATGTAACAGCATAGTTAATACCGGTGAATACCAATACACTGACAGTGTTATCAGAAATATTTAATAAATTATATATAAATATTATGAGCTCCGCTGCTTTTATGCAATTTTTTTATGTTGACTTCTTGTCCCCGGGACTGAAGGTTTCTTTTGGTGATGTTAAATTTATGAATATACGAGTATTATGTAATAGACAATAGCAAAATAAAATAATTAATATTATTTTATATTTTTAAAACGAAGGCTTTTTTTATTGAATTATTTTTATGTTATAATCACAGATTAGATGAATACAGATGGATCACTCGGCCCGAGAACAAAAGAATTGCAAATACGCTCTTTTGATTGGTCCCCCGCATATCAATGTAGGCGCACACGACGATATAAATTATTGTGTTGGTATTTTACAATATTATAGTACAACTTCTTTATTATCTCAAATAATGTTATCATAATAATGGTTATCACGTGCCAGTAAAAATTTAACGCAGATTAAGCAACGATTTTTTTTCAACTGTGTGTATGAAACGAGTATATTTAACACGAGACATTATATGACACGATCGCCAAACCAGAATCACTATGTAAACAACACAAATAGATTACCTCGCGGGAGTAATGTTTAAATTTTAGGTAAATATATTGTGCTATCATGCGGTAACACTGATATGGGGGGATTCGAATGACGTCATTTTTTTTGTTCACATCGCGAGTGATCCATCTGTATTCATCTAATCTGTGTTATAATTGTAAACGGGTATGAAATATTCGTGTATTTTACTAGGTGTGTATTTGTTTATACATATATATCTTTTATAATTATACTTACTGTGGTATACTTGAAATCAAAAATAATATTTTTGAATGTTTTAATTTTCAAATTATTTAATATAAATAATGTTATATATAATTCGTATAATATTATACATACATATATTTTATTTTTAGGCAGACGCCAGACACAATGAATTATACAAATCATGAAGAATTTTCTTGTGTTGACAAACATAAGTGTCTTTCTATCACCTCAACATCTGTCAAATGCGTAAATGATTATGGACACAATATTGCAAGTTCCGGTTTCATTAATAACTCATCTACTCACAGTCTATCGTTTAACGTGTCTATTTCTATGAATCATACATCATCGGAACTTGATGTTCATAAATTGTCTTCAACCACTCCTAGTTTTACTTTAAATAATAGTGTTTGTAAACTAAATAAAACCTCTGCCAATGAAAAATTTATTTCAACTTCACTATTGTCTACAAATCATGAATTTCCTATAAAAAGGAATGTATTTTCTGATAAACGAATACGAATGTGTACAATTCCAATACATGACATTTGCCTGTCTGTCAAACATACAAATTCTAGATCACACAAATATTTTTATAATAAACGCATTGCGCTAGAAGGACTGAATAAAATAGATTTCATGTATTACCTAGCGAAACGTCATTATTTCGTTCCAGCGACAGAAAAAATCTTCTCGTTTTTGCAAGGAGAAGATATTTCATCAATGACTAAGGTATCTAGAATTTGGCGCAGTGCAGTAAAATGTTCACCATTAGCAAGAAGGAAACATAAATCGTATTTGATATCCGTGAAAGAAAATCACGGATATGTTGTGCCTGTGCGAAGTCAATCAGGATGTTGTTCATCATTCTCGAATAGAAGAGCTTTGGCGGATATAAGTAACGTTATGTGTTTTGTATCCAAAAAATATCAAAACAAAAAAAATCTATTAGCAAATTTAGATTCATCTTAAACAAGGCAAGTGAAATTGTTTCTATTTAAATATCTCTAACATTTGTTACGTACTTCGTTACAGTTAAATTTAAATAACATTAAAAAAAAAAAATTATACTCACTATTGAATAATATTTACATAACAGATATTATTATAATACATATTATTATTTTTATAATTATCTTTTTCAAATTTAATTATGATTAAATATAGCATTATCTATATAAGTAACTGTTTATAGTAATTTGATCTATATCTCGTTAAGATATTACGTGTTATTCGTAAAACAAAAATATTTTATGCTAAATATTAATTACAAAAGTATATAATAAAATATAGTAAAAATTGAAATACCTTATATTAGTATAAAGTTCAATTAAGGAAGTTAATATTTATAATAATAGTAAAATTTTAAATCAGTATTATATGATCGTAAGCTAAATACTCGTTTTATTCTTAAAATAATAGAAACGAATTCTTATAAATTATTATGCTAATATTACAATGTTTGAAAATTAATTGTTGATCTTAATTTATTTTCAGGAATCTGTTTAATGCGAAACTTTTTGAAATAGTCGATATTATGTTTTTCCAGCACTGTGTTATTTCATCTCCATATATTAAAATTATTATATTTATTATTATTATTCTATATTGATATTACCTAGGTATGGATAAATAACTTCTTTCTCAATGTTTGACGGATATAATATATGTCTAAACACTGTTCTGTTTTGTATCTGTAGAATGTAGAATGATCATAACATATATTTGAATCTTTTGTTTTTCATTCACAGGAATTTGTGAAATTAAATATCATGTATTCATACGTTTATAATTAATTATTAAAACTAAAAAAAAATGTTTTCTATAAATACTAATCATATTTCTATTGTTGTAATTTACTTTCAACGTACCTATTTATTATTTTCTACTTATATTATTTTGTTAAGTCTAACTTAGATATCCGGAAAATGGTAAAAGAATTTCTCAAGACAGAAAATATACTCTAAAACCTTTGTACTTATAAGATTTATATTTTGTAATTTAAATTATGTTAATTTGTAATTATAATTTGTTTGGTCAAATTTATATTTATGAAACCGAAAAATTATTCACACATATAGTATTTTGTGACATAAAATATATTCAAAAATTATTCTATAAATATTAATGTTTATTTTATAATTTAATTGTTCTTGTCATTTTGCAAATTATAATTTTGTTGATCTCATTTTGTTTTAATTATTTGAAAATATTAGATAATATTTATATGTCTATTTATATGTGCATGAAATATTATGAATAATTAATTCAATTAGTATCGTCACTCGAGCTAAGAATTATATGCGTTTTGCATATTTTTTTTTTTTGAACGTCTTTTCTGAAGCTTTTTTAATTAAAAATGTATTTCATTAGCATGCTAATTCTGAATAACTAATTTTTATTCTGCATTTTCTGGTTTTTGTTACATTATTAGGTCATTTATAAACATTTTTAGGTAATATTTAGTCATTTTTATCTATTTTCCTCTAGTTGAGAGAAAAATAACGATATTATTATTATTATTTATAATTCTTGTATTTTATTAAAATATCACTGTGATTTGAATAATTTTTTTTTTTAAAAAATTACTTTTTTATATTTTGTAAGTACATTTAAAAATAAACCTACAAATCAATCCTTTCGCGGCTTAACATTTCTTTCGATCGATATATTCTTTATGGTCGATGGACATTTTATACGTCAATAACAATAGAAATGGAAAATGTAATAATTTAAATTAATTGTTAAGCTTTTATAATAATCATTTCATAAATTAAAATAATATAATTTTTTTATTTATAAATTGTTTTAGTAAAAAAGGATTATATAATATATATTTTATGGTCAAAGTGTATAATCGGACGATGTATATATTGTCCAACTTCAATGTCTGATATGGAAAATCATATATTTGCCCGGACATTATAGACAATGCTCAAAACACAGCGGGAAATTATAATAAAAAAATAATCAAATAACTTTTGATTATTTTACTATAAATTTGCACTTATTTATTTTTACAACTTAAGTTATCGTGACATTTAGAAGTACATAATTTTCTTGTATAGCTCTAAATTTACATTCACTTGTTTTGCATTGTTCGTTACATTTGCATCAGTCATGTTTTGACCGCCAAGATCTGAAACATTTCTAGCCACTTTTCTTAATAATATTAGAGTATTAGATACGAATTCAATTTGAACAAACGATTCATCGCACACTTTAAATTGGTTTTTTGAGTGCAGTTGTTGAAGTTTACCTTCAGTAATACCAATTTCATAATTATTGTTTTATACTCTGCAAAAAATTGAAATTTTATTTATGATGTGATAAAAATAAAACACGTTATTAAAATTACCGGAAACAATGACTACTATAATGCATCGCAGATATCATCACTTCGTGCTTTTTGAACAACAAGTGTTTGTTTACCATCGTACGTTTGAATTTTATCGTGCGAAAATTGTTGTAAGTTTTCTATCATAGAGACATCGAGTATATACTTTGTTATGCACATATTGTTCTTAAAATTGCCGTTGGCTTTTTTTTTTTGGAACCATTGTACATTTTCACCGTAACGCGATGTATGTAAATAATATAATATATATATATATATATATAACTTATAAAACTGTTGTTAGAACATGTAACGCTACGGTTACTGACTCCTCCGTTTTTGTAGCTGGGTCGCCAACCTAAACCCGTATAACACCGTACTGGTGAAGAAGGTTCAGGATTTATATAAAAAAAAACAGGTTTCTTACTGATAAAAAAATTACGTTTATTGTGGAGAAAACCGACGGGCGTAAAACTCCAACCAAAAGAAATTAACCGATTAGAAATTAAAAAAAAAAAAAGACAAAAGAACCAAAATGTCTTGCGACTCAAACAATCGTTTGAAAAAAAAAATATATATATAAAATAAACCAATTTATAAAAAAAAAAAAAAAAGAAATGTAATATCAACATATCAAATAATACTAATAAATAATTAAATACTAAATAAGAAGAAATAATCAAGTAATCGAATACCGACCAAGGTGAATAATAATAATTATAAAAAAAACATACCCGATTTACGAATGGTCATGGATGGGTGTGCATAATGAACGCCCATCTCGCCCGCGATGTGTCATCGTTGGTGAGAGATCCCTAAAGGATCCTACTCCATGAGGCTGAACATTTTTTGTAATATAAAAAAAAAAAAAAAATACGTTTTTCGTTGTTATTGGTACGAACGTAGAGACGATTATTATATTTGGCCTGGCCGGCATTGACTTAATTTTTAATGAAGTCGTGGTAATGAGTGGTGGCTATCGGACCGGTTTCCGAGGGAGGTACGTCGTCGGTACGGTGTGTGTGTAAATATATTTAAGCGCACGGAATTATTAGTATTCTCGTTACGTTACAAACGTTGTGTATCGTCTCTATAATATCCGTGGGCCGTGAAATTTTTGAATCTATCAATCAAATCTAGCAATTGTGCATTTTTACGAACGGCTCGAATTTTCGCCTAAGCCATATATATGGTTATTATTGCTTGTTTCAACTTTTACAGTCATTATTATTTAAAACATTATTACTTCATTTAAAACTATATTATATTAACAAATTAATACCTAGTCAAATTTTGGGTGTGTACGTTATTTTGGTATTTATTCAGATTTGTTTGTGTGTGTGTGTGTGTGTGTGTGTGTGTGTGTGTGTGTGTGTGTGTGTGTGTGAATATGTCTGAATTTTAATTTTTTTAGATTTATTTAACAGGCGGCAAGCCAGTCTGCGTTGTGTGTTATCGTGTTACCTGTTGTGAGTACAGCTTTCTTTATTATTATATTATTGATGGGCCAAAGGGGATAATTTCTATGTACTTATGTTTATTTTTATTTGATTTGATGGGCCAAAATGGCCATTTATTTATTATATTTTTATTTTCATCTGAGATTTATTTTATATTTTAAAGCAGAAGCGATATTTTTTGATTATTATTTGTACTATATTTTGTTAAACTTACATGTATTGAATTTTTTTTATACATGATTTGAGCTATTAATTTTGTAACCACTTACATTTTAAATTATTTTTATATTTGAGACGTTAAAGTAAAATATATTCATTTTATTCAAAACAGGTGTGTTGAAAAATTTACCAATTTTATTTTATTATTATTTTTTTCAATTTTGTGAGACTTAAGTAAAATATTTTTAAAAGTATTTGGCAAACGTGGGTAAAATAATTTTAATAGTATTTGTAAACACATATGTATTCGAATACTTCATGACAATAGTATTCCTTTAGTATTTTAAAAGCTTTTAAAAGTAATACAAATACTTTTAGAACACTATTTTTTTTTTTATTAGTTACCAGTTATACGAATATAAAATATAGAAATTATGTTATTACTTAATCGAATATAAACAGTCATTAATGTATATTTGGGTGGGGGTAGGTGGTTAATAATTTTTTTTTTAAATTCTGTGTCAACACAATAACTAATACGTATATTAATTATATCAATTATTTATAAAACCTAACACAATTATAATGGCAGAGTAATCCCAAATACACTTGATTATTTGAATAAAGCTGGGTCCAAACAAAAAATGTAAAGAGATTATTGGTGAAATAATTGATGTTGATTTAAATACCTAATGTTGCTACTTGCCACTCATACTTTTTCTGAAATAATTAATTTTACGTTTAAGTAATATGTAATACTATACTTATGTGGGTACTATTTAAAGTACTTATGATTTAGTTTTAAATAGTATTCGGTATATTGTATTCAGAATACTTTAAAAAGTATTTAAAATACTGTATTATGTACTTTAGAAAAATGTATTTAAAATGTATTCAGAATATTTAAAATGTATTTTGAATAATATTTCGTATAGCGTCTTCGGAATAGCACCCAAGACTAAATTTTGTGAAAATTTCACGTATTTTTTCCTCGCATTTAAGAATACTATTGAAGAAAATGTGTCAAGTAAGGTACAGACTAGATACAACTACTGGAAAGTAACGTACATGTAAAGATCAACGAAGAACTTCGTTTATATGATAAAGTGCTTACAGATAAAATTTAAAAAAAAAAGAAATATATATAATAATATTATAATATTGTATAAATATATATATATATTTATACACAATAAAATATAAATTTTTCACTTCGTTCAGAATATCAAGTAATTACATGATTTTAATAATAACATAATTAGAATATAATAATATTAATTTTCAGAAGATTATGATAATTATTGCACAATATATGTGTGTGTGTGTATATATATATATATATATATATATATATATATATATATATAATCTTCTGGAAAATTAATATTATTATATTCTAAGTATCTTATTATTAAAATCATGTAATTATAAATTAAATTTAAATAATTTCTGCAAATATTGGTGGGGAAGTATTTTCTTTGCATAATTGGATCTTGATGCCAATCATTTCTAAATGCCTATACGATGTATATGTCTACGTTTATGAAAATTTGAGATAAATCAACATTTTCTACTAATTAATTCACTGATGATAGATTTTTTCGCTAATGTAATATATTTGATTATAAATATTGTGTCTACGTAGTCACTCGATAAATCAATCGTCTAGTTATAACGTGTAAATTTGAGTAGGTAGGTACCTATTGTTCACCAACAAAAAAATTATGGTGGCAATCAAGAGAGTTGCGTCGGTGTAATTATTGTTAAAGAATTTTCACTAAAAAAATAACTCGATAATTCGAATAATATAATTACTGGATAAATAAATGTTCTTCCTTTTTAAAATCATTTATTTTGAAAAGTTGTATTAAAAATTAACAAAATATATATATATATATATATTGTAATTTTAATTTAATTGTATTCAATTAAAACAAGCAAAAAACTCTAAGATCAAAATGATGGAAATCATATTGTTTTCTCGATATTATCCAGCAGTTCAACATTATATTATATGTTTTATGTTTATAATTATTCAACCTTTTTATTTCCCGTAATTTATGCTTTATTGCTAATAGCATAATATAATTAAAATAAACAAATTAAGTTCTCAGGGTGTAAACCGGACACGATTAGTAACTGTTGACCGTCATCAGATACCGTGATGTTTCTATACAAGTCTATGCAGATAATAATTCTATGGACGTTGGCTATGTTCATTATGTTCGTGGTGATCCTCCCATACAGCACGAACAAATATGACGAGCCGTCGGTCGAGCAGCTGGTGTCGTTGGTTGTTTCCAAGGTATTCGTCGATGAAGAAGACGTCGGTTTGTCCAAGGACAAGGTAACGGGAATAGCAAGACAGATCGCCCGGCATATGGTAAATAAAGGGCTGAGATTCGACTCCAGTATGCTGATAGATTCCGCATCTTCGGCCAGTCCACCCAGCACAGTGTACTTGATCACACCCACCTATAGGCGACCGGAACAAATTGCCGACCTCACCCGTCTGTCCCAGACGCTGATGTTGGTCAAGGACATTCACTGGCTGCTCGTCGAGGACGCGGACACCAAGTCACCGCAGCTGAAGGCCATGCTAGAGTCATCCGGAATTAGTTACACTCATTTGTGCGGTGAGTATAAAAACGATATAGTGAACGGTGGTAAAGGTTAAAATGTCTTGTTGCGTTTACCCGCAAAATGCGTTATAATAATTATCGATATGAAACTAAATTGTTGAAGAGTCCATGCCTTCACGGGCAAGGAGTTTTTCAACCGAAATACAAAACGAATTTTTTACTTTGGCGTTATGTCCGTACTGTTTTAAGAACTCATCGTTGTGATATGTTTTATATTTTATTTTTATCGCTCTTTTGACATTCCGTATTTGTGGCGCCAATCCACATCGTGATCTGTTACAAATATCAAAAAGCCTGGGCGAAATATTTTATACTAACATAATTTATTAAAGAATTTATTTTGAAAACGTATAGGATTTTGTAAAAAGTTTTCTCGCATATATTAATAATTTATTTTATTCTCTTTTTAGTCAGCATGTCAGAAAAAGATAGGGAGGAGATTTCAAATATTTATAGAGGTATAACCAATCGTAATCTAGGATTACAGTGGGTTCGTCAGAACGCGAATGACGGCGTAGTGTATTTCGCCGACGATGACAATACATACGATATCAGATTGTTTGACGAAGTAAGTACATTTTTCTTTTTGTCGTCATATGACGTGGTGTGTCGAATATCGCCCGACCTCTATAACACCTGTGCTTATTGTTGAATAATATAATCCAGCAAAAAAACTTTGCAAACTCCATCGAAAATATCGCAGGTGGAAAAAAGTTCTAAATTGTGTGTTTTACTATTTCAACGCCAAGTAACACACGTAGAGTATTAATCGAAGAATTAATTTGTTGTACGATTTACTACTCCAAGTAATTTGATTTGACGTAATTCGACTTATTGAAGTACAGTAGAAACTCGATTAACCGTCACTGTCTGGACCGGGACTGTGATGGCTAACAGAAATTTTGCAATAAACGTACATAATCATCCAGATTTATAATTACGAATTTTTATTTTATTATTACCTACAATAAACCTTGGATGATAAGGTTTACAAACATATTATTTTGCAATAAACGTATACAGATTTATAATTATAAATTACAAATTACAAATTAAATTATAAAAACGATTAAATTCGTTCATTCACGATGCGTTTTCGCGTAAATTGGGTATTTCAGTCTATATTTATACACCGCAACGAAATTACCGCACTTGCCGAGTATCCGTTTTTTTTCTTCTGGATGATGACGGATAACAGAGAGTGGCGGTTAAAAGAGTGACGGTTAATCGAGTTTCCACTATATTATTCCAAATATGTATTTACGTAACATTTAATAGAGTTACATTATGGTATATTAACAGCTAGTACCTTTTTTTCATTCAGTGGTTTTTTTTTTAAATTTTTATTTACACGGAATTTCAACAGTGTTTTTGTTGGGATATTTATTCTTTTTTTTTTACATTTTACGTCTTAAGACATTATCATTCACTACCACGTGTACGATGAGTTATTTCTATCATTATCACAATTTTAATTTATTTTTTTGTTTCGGAAATAGTGTATTTTTTGTACCATTTTGATCCAGAAGGCTACACAGCCTACACGAAAAATCGGCTATTGAATGTGAACCAAATAGTGGTGTGTATAGGTGTGGTTATACATGTATGAGGGTTCAACCCCGCCAAAATTTTTCATGCACAAATGATATTTGTAATGTGTGCGTATTAGATTTGTAGTTTATTATATATAGTATATACTACATAAATATGGCGGACTTGAGTAGTATTCAGAATACTTTTTAAGTGAATTTTAAAATACTTTTTAAAAGTAATCTGAATACAGTATTCCGAATACTTTTTAATATTTTAAACAGTACCTACATAAAAATTAAAACTAATTACTTAAATGTACAAAGTAATTATTTTAGAAAAAAATATGAGTAACAACACTAGCGGCAGTAGGTATTTAAAATAACATCATTTATTTTATCAATAATCTTAATTCTTGCTTAATTTGGTGTTTGAATCCAGCCTTATTCAAATAATCAAGTATTTTTGATTACGTTGTTATATTTTATATATGGTATTATTAATTTACTTATTAGTTAGTATGTTAATTTATAAACACAAAATTTAAAACAATTATTAAAACTCTCCAGAATACGTATTGTTAACTATTTATATTCGATTAACGATTAACTAATAATATAAAATTATTATATTTTATATTAGTATTACTGAAAACCGGTAAAAAAAAAGTGTTCTAGAAGTATTTGGAATACCTTTTGTAAAGTATTCAAAATACTTAGGAAATAATATGGTTATTAAATATTCAGAATATGTATTCCAAATATTTTTGAAAATTATTTTACCCAAATATGACATATTAGCACCCAACTTTCAACCATTTTTATCTTTCTATTATTGCTTCTCTATTTTGTTCTTTACTTCCCAGTATCTTTGTACCATTCGGGTTTATTTATTATATTATTATTATTATTATATTTCCTGCTTTTTTCAATATCTTTTATAATGTTATCGATTTTTTGGACTCTGGTGTATTATTTTTCTGTCACACTACCCGCATCGTATAGCATTTCTTCATTTTTTTTATTTGTTTTCAGTGGTATCTCATATCTGTGTTTTTTTCTTTATGTTTCGTAAAACACCTATATTAGTTTAAGATTATATTGTCAATAATTTATTAATAATTTTATACCGTGTACCCATGCAGATGCGTGATACGCAAAAAGTGTCCATGTGGCCCGTAGGGCTGTGCACGTATACAGGTGTAAGTTCACCGATCGTAAAGGACGGCAAGCTGATTGGATTTTACGACGGTTACATAGAAAATAGAACGTTTCCAGTCGATATGGCTGGATTTGCGTTTAGCGTCAAATTCTTAAAAGAAGTGAGTCAAAACAAAAAATAAATATATGTGCAATTATCTGTAAAAAAAATTGTACTGTTTATAATATAAAAAATAAACCAGTTCATCACAAATAAAAAGACGAGTATGTATATGGGCTTAATTTAAATAGATGACTTGTTCAGTTGTTCATATTCATCGAAAACTCTCGTTAATAAAATATCAGTTATTTTTATAGGCGGCTTTTTTTTGTCCTGTCTATGAGTTTAGTTGGTACTTTATGATAATGTTGATCATATACAAGATTTCGCTTTCCGTCAGATATGCCAAGAAGGTCATGTGGTTATATAAGGAGAGGGGTTGTTCTAAAAACAAATGTTAATAAAATAAGTGTTCAGAGGATGATATACTTCTAAATAAGAGATTAAAAATTGGTTTACGCGAACATAAAACACCGGGGTTACAATCAAAATAAAATGATCAAATTTTGGTACCATATAGAAGAGAATCTAATCTATGTCGTAGTGTTTTTATTTTTTTTATAAAGTCATATTTAATTAATTAATTAACTGTTAAACTTTTGTGATTTGTGCTTTTTTTTCTACATATATAATACAAAATTGAAACAAGTTATGAAAAAATTAAAAACGCAACGACATATATTTAGTTCTCTTCTATGTAGTTCCAAAATTTGGTATTTTTATTTTGATTGTAGCCCCGGTGTTTTATGTTTGCGCAAATTAGTTTTTACACAAAATTACGGCGAATTGCATGTATTTTACTTTCAGTATAGCATCCTCTTAATAAACGCATATATATATATATATATAACTTCATATATAAATGTTACACCCTAGGGCCTAGACGATGAATTGCCCACTTCATAATAGTGCAAGTCATTTGCTTATTTTATGAAATGGTCTAAATAAATGCTACCCGGTTCATATATTGGGCAACACTAGATTATATAAACAGAATGATTCAGAAAACTATGTGCAAAGTACATTACAAAAAAAATATAAAATTAAAACCTACCTACATTTTATAGTGATATATTTTACAATTTACATATATATTGTTTTCAAGTAAATACATTATAATAATTTTTGATTAATACACACTAGAAATTTTATTATTACATAAACATTTTTGTTTGAATTTTGAGCGAAACAAGGAAATTATTGGTTTTTACAATGGTTTTTAATTTTATTTTCCTGCGTAATAATTTTCGAATGGACACAATCCTCGGATGATCGCGTCATGCGTTAAGTCTCAGTAGCAAAATGTACTTATTTGGTACTTTATTTGAAACGTTATTCGATTTTCTCAGTAGTTTCCTTATGCGTAATTTAAAACAGCCCAAATATTGAAAGAAAACCTATTTTCTCGGTAGTTTTTGAACGCGGCACAAAATACTACCAAAAAACTGTGTTAAAAACGGCAAAAACGCGGTTTTAAAGTTTATATTTTAAATTTTAAAGTTTTCAATTTAAATTCATCGAGTAGTAAATCAGCTATACTGATGGTGTCAAAAAATTTCTATGTTTACTATAATGATACCGCTGGTTGATTTTTGACTGAGCCAAACTTTGGTTAGTATTCAGGAAGTTGATTGATTATTGAAGTTTTTTTATACTCATGTCTTGGTTTAAAACTATTAGTAAATGTTAATCTTTCATCCCTTCGTAATTTGTTTGGCTACTCTTCAACCAGATTTTCATTCGAAATAATTTCCATGGTAACATAGTTTGAACCATTTTTAAACTCCAAAATCACAATTAACCAGCTATGGACGATTGTAAATTCTGCTAGAAACTAACATGTAATAATAATGTTTATAATACATTTCTGTTGGAAAACTATAAAAGTAAGAAAAGGATACTTGTAAATTCCGTCCAATTTTGTTATAAAACGTACAAGCAATCGTATCAGAAAACCATCAATCATGCTTCAGTAGTAAGCGAAGTAATCGTTGAAAGAATTGTGCTTAAAATATTGTTTTAGAAGAATGTAATTATCAGCTTTCGGTAATAAAGTTTCGGAACATTTTATCGAATACCATATTGCGGAACCACTAACTGGGTATATTGCGTACCTATTTGTACTGTTCTTTTAAATATCTAGTTATTACCATTTATTACGAATATGATTCAGTTTATTTCGAGATGGAATTTATGAGTACCTCTTTTTACCTATAAACCTTTTGATTTCTCCATTTTTTGGGCAAAATTTATGTGCTCCCGAATTTTCATCTAGCCGAGGCCTGGCTTACATTGTTTTCTTACCGAATACAGTATATTACCCACACTTCGTTATTATCCTTAGAGCTATTTTGAAAATGAAGATTTTATAGTTGCTCGCTTCATAGTGAATAATGTTAAATAATTTTATTTTTGATTAGCATCAATTAGTTTAACATTATAACCGTATTTTTCGCAATAAATATTAAAATAAGAATATGTTTATAGAATTTATTCGCCTTACTGATGTAATAGTGTTTTTCTTTATACGTGTTCTTTAAGAGACCTAATGCTATTATGCCGCACGATAGAAAACAAGAAGATAGTTTTTTGAAAAGTTTAGCGCCCTTCGTAGCCGCCGAAATTGAATTAAAAGCAGATAACTGTACCAAAGTAAGTATACAGTAATTATACATTAGGCACTTAATGTAAGATTTTAATATAAGTCAATACTTTTGTCGCATATCAATGTACAAAAACTAGAAGAAAATAAAAACGAGTCTGCTAGTACTCGAGACATTAATGTGTAAACGTCGCATGAGCGGTAAAAATGGAACGGAATTATGATTAGGATTTGTGAATATTGGTATCTTTATTCAAAGTAATTTCGATAATAAATATTATTATTAGTTGTCATGACAACAGCTTACATATTTCCGTCCCATTTCCCGAGATTTATCCTCATACCGCCGTAACAGATGTTTACACATCAAAAAACCAATTGGTTTTTAATTAAATGACAATACAATATATAAAATAATAGGTTTCCACGAAATGTTGTACCATTATAGTACTATTTGTACTTTCATAAATTACGGAAACGAAATTGTAACTAAATAATTATTCGTGAAAATATACATATATTTAAAAAAAATAAAATTCAAATACGTGCATATCTAATAACGGAAATAATATCAATAAATATCAATATAATATATATTATCTTCTATCTTAAATCAATCTACGTCCAGTAGATTTTAAGTAGTTATTTAAAGTACCTACACAATTGATTTACAAAAACTGTAAGTGTAAGTACAGCCTCGATTTTTTTTACTTACATGACATTTACTGATTTTTCAACTTCGCTGTTAATAATACCGATACAGAGTATCGATAACAAATGATATTAAACACGTTATGACCAAAATTTGAATTATAATTGGTACGTTCAAATCAATTTCCAATAATTATAATTAAAGAATTTCGAGTCATAAACTTTGTCTTCAACATTGATGGAATTAAAGACGCATATAAGGATTTTTTGGAGGCGTGTCTTGACAATATTCTTCCCTCTTCACATTATTATCAGAGTTTGATTACACATTTATGGGGGGTTTCGCTCATTTTTTGAAAATTGTTATTACGTCCTCAACCTAAATCTTTTTAAATTGTTATATCTACTTAGAATACCTAAACGGCCTTAATTGACTAATAATTTACAATTTCTGGTTATGTCTAACTGGTTTTTTTACATTCAGATTTAAGTTTCAATCAATGTGACAAAAATTATGTATAAAAACGAATCGGTTATTGCATTTATTGTTTAAAGATATTTGTGTGGCACACGCAGACGAGAAGAAACGCACCGGCACTGGAGATAGACAGGGAAATGTTTAATAACACCAACATAATAAGCCTAAGAGATATCATAGTCTGACTTTGACACGTATCCAGCTGCTACTGGTGCAGTGATCGCCGAGAAGAATTTACCGTCTCTAACAATACCTTACTTAACTACGCAGTCTACAGTTTTAAAGTTTATTGTCTCATCGCTGTTCTTCCATGGACAACTCAAGCAAACGTTATCCAAACTGGAAATTCAATATTATTCAAAGTGACAAATTATATTATATTTTATATAAATAAATATATACGAGTATATATATATATTTCTAAAACGTATAAAAAGACCGATTACATAAAAACATTCAATCTTTCGTATACATGTTTTATAGTAAATAATATTCTTACTATTCGATGATTTGTTTTTTTTTTTTTTTGGTATTCCTCAATCGATTTAAAAATATAATTTAAGATATGCATTTACCGGAAATTTCACCCGGAATATAAACAGTCTCGGGCAAAATATTTTTCAAAATCACATATTTATATTAAATAATTATAATTACATATTACAATACTTATACTATATTACAATAAAAGCGTTACACTGTGATACTATGATTTTTTTAATTTGATCAAACCTCTAGCTGTATGTGTTATATCGTCACATATTCTACGTTTACGATTACTATACGTTATCTAAAAATATTTGGGACAAACCCAGTATAAAAATATAATACGAATCATTCATATAAATTTCTACGATTTAACAGAAATAATAACGATAACACATTTTTTTTTTTAATCACATCAGTTAAATTATTATTAAATTGTAATTAAGGGGATTGAAAGCGGGTATTTTCTCTCTTTGTCTTACACACATGAAACATAGCAAAATAGACGTTTCGTACTTCCAACGTACCGATCGATCTACTGGTGCGATAAGAAATTTGAAAACAGATTTGAATTCCTCGTGAATTTTACTACTAAATGACTTTCCCACTTTTTTTATTTTTTTTTTTTAAGACCTCCAAAAATGAATTATTAACAAATTTTTTTAAATGTGTTTGGTTAATTTTTTTTAAGGGTTTATGAAAAAAAATGAAAAAAGTGGAAAGTCGTTTTGTAGTAAAATTTACGAGGAATTCAAATCTGTTTTCAAATTTCTTATCGCACCAATAGGTCGATCGGTACGTTGGAAGTACGAAACGTCTATTTTGCTATGTTTCACGTGTATAAGACAAAGAGAGAAAATACCCGCTTTCAATCCCCTTAAGTACTATATTATGTGTATTATAATATATATATGTGTATATATATATATATATATATATATATATATATATATGTGTATATATATATATATATATATATATATATATATACACACACATATATAAATAAATATATAGAGGAGGCACAGGGTGCTGATGTGACACATTCCAATCTCGGGTGTGACGGTTCATAATATATATGCACCAGGCACGTACGCAAAATAAAATTTCGGGGGTTTACAAAATATAGCAATACAAATTGTACAGCAACATAATAAAACAATTTCTTCCTCCTTACTCATTATTTTTTAATGTGACAAGAAATTATTTCGGGGGGGGGTTGAACCCAAACCCCCCTGTATACGTGCCTGATATGCACAGTATATTATTTTAGTGTGTGGTAGTCCGTTCGTCCGTCGATATTATTCTCGTCGTGCGTTTGTGCGTTATATACTACAATAATATATTTCATTATTTTATCTTAAACCTTGTCTGAATTACTTTTAACCTATTCCATTCAACAGGTTATGGGCCCAGTACTCAGGCAGTAAGGTTTTAAGTTTTTTTTAATAAAGAGTATTATTAAACATAGTTGAAGTGCTTTCGTGTAGTAAGTGCGTCGATCGTGTAAAGCACAAATTGTTTTTATTATTATTAATTTATAGTGTGCAGACAGTGTACAGCTAATTCGTTATGGAAAACGAATCTATAAAAGTTAATAAATTGACGGGCAGTGAAAACTGGGACACATGGAAATTTCAAATGAAAGTAATAATGAGTGCTGCTGATGTATTTGATGTAACAGCAGGAATATCGAAGAGACCGGTATTTCTCACAAAATTCAGTAATGAAACTGAAGACGACGCCAGGAAAAGGTATATTGTTGATTATTCAGTATAGAAAAGGCAGATACCAAGGCGCAAAAATATATTGTAACGTCAGTGGATGAACGTTCATTAGTATATAATATAATGAACTGTGATACTGTGAAAGATATGTGGGACAAATTGTTCAGTGTTTTTATGAGCAGAAGTCTGACACGAGTATTACATTGATTCAGCAACAATTTTACAGCTATATTATGGAACCAAACGACAACATGGCAAGTCATATTTCAAAATTGGAAAATTTAAGCAGAAAACTAAAACAATTTAGGTGAACCGATATCCGATTCAATGCTTATGACCAAAATATTGATTAAGTACGTATAAATTAATTTATCTCTACGTCCAAACACAGAAACATTCGGAATTTTTTCCTGATGTCCGCAATGTTATCTTTTATATTTGTTTATAATCATCGTAAAATTCATCTTTTTTTTTTTTTTTTTATTTGACGTAACTAATTTTGAGTCCAATATGTATGTATTATTATTATTTCAACAAATTCAGTTTGAATTTTGTTTTTCAAGGGTGGATATTCGAGCCGAACTATGTTTTGTTTATTTCGTGTCGAAAATCGAACATTTCGTAACATCACTTATATATATATATATATATATATATATATACAATATACATGTACAGACTGATGGCTTCACCGTTTTCGCCGTCACCCAATAAACGTCGGACTCATGGCGTCAACAGACGATTCATACGTAAGTGGGTAATTATATTACATAACATTATATGGCGGATATGACATAGATCTATTACTTTATATTCGGTTTTGCTTACTTCTTCGATGGCCAGAGACTTCTATTTCTCGGCCATCTGTCCGCTCTTTCGTCCTATTTCCAACAACGGTCGTAACGATGGCATCGTTGTCATTCGGCTGGTAGACATCGTTTCGCGATCTGTTGATTCCGCGCCTCAGCAGTCGGTCGAGGAATCTCTTTTTCGTTCGCTTCACACCGATTTTGGATGCCGCGGCCATCTCGGTCGGACGGGGTTCCTCGATTATTTCGTTTCTGGTGATATCCGCTTGAGACATTTCCAAAGTCGTCCTTAATCGGTCGCCACTATGGCGGGGCAGCTGTGAGTTTGTCACGAAACCATTCGCGGAATCGTCGTAACGCCGAGTATCTTTAGAGGAAAATATCTGTTTCGGGTGATGGTAAAAAAATGTGTTAACATCCAGAAGGAGGACGCAAAGAAAATTGTAAAAAAAAACATAACGAGCTGCGGTTGTTTTGGTTTTTGATTCGAATGAGGTATCTACTTAGAGACAGAGATCTGATAGGATAAAAAGTATTATTATTATTATTTTGAATTTGGAAGAAATGATAAATCATTTTATTTGAAAAAATGATTTTGAGCAACGCTAGTACCTAGTTTATTATAGTTAATAAGTATGATAAATATTGGTAAAATATTATATATGTTTTTCAAACTTGTATTTTGAGCTCTTTAAAAAATTATTTATGTCCAAAAAAGAATATGTTGACAATTATATAACGGTTTTCCAATTTTCAAGTTGTTTTTAACCACGCTTAAAACAGTAAACTACTGGGGAATTCGAAAGATGTGTCAAATAAGTTACTGGTGTGTGACGTATGTCAAAATCATCTAAAAAAGCAGTAAAGTGTTTACAGGTAAAATAAAAAAATAAGTAAAAAAATAAACACGTCATTACAAAAAGTGATTGCTTCACTTATAGGTACCCCTACCTACTCAAAATTGAATTTCATATTTATAACGTTAACAATTTTTGTATACTTATTAATAACTATTATTATTAAACGTGCTAAACTCTTTTTACCATTTACTTATAAAGATGGTGCATTATGCATTTCAAATAGATGACATATTTTGTTTACAATTATTAATTTATGATTTACTAAATTTTCTGCGGTGAAATTGGAAAGAAATCTGCGCGAAATTCGTAATACTCGTATTTCTCCAATAGAAATTTATATAGTGATCACTATCGACGCGATTAACAATGGATCTTTGCTGACCATTGACTACCTGTTGATGATAAGCGTTGTCCGGGATTTGACCACCGATTTCGCAGCAATTATCACCGTCGTCGTTAATGGGTTCCAAACTATGTCTGACATCAGATTCCGAACACAGTTCGTCAACGCTGCCGCCGCCCGTCAAACGGACTACGCGATCGATGTCATGGTTGATGTTGTCGTCGCCGTCGTTCTCATCGGTATTGTCAAACGTTTTTCCGACCACCTACAGCCATTTTACATAAAAAGCAAAAATGTTTGATAAATTTATATAGTTTAACAACCGTGTGATATTTTATAAATAAAATAAATAGACATGGAACTGAACTATGCTATTCCACTCATTTAAAATAGGGAAAGCATCAGAAATAGATAAAGTTTTGACGGACAGATAATACAGTTTACACTAAGAACAAGAAAATGGCTACTGCAATTGTTATTACAATTCCACGCACGCGAAGAAAGTAGTAGATATTGCGACGTATGGAATATAAAGAATCATAATAGGATTCCTGAAGCCCATAATGACACTAAAATTATGTGAAATCAGTGGAATAGCACCACTTAGCATTAAACGTGTTGCAGCTGCTTATAAAGAAAAATACAGGGATGGCAACTGACCAAAGTTATCCAATATATTGAATTGAGCCGACAAAATACCGATTGAAATCCAGAAAAAGTTTCATGAAAAAAAGAATAAAAAAAAAACGGTTTCCCCATTTTTTTTTTTAAATCTCTATTTACGTTGATGGAAAACAAAAACAGTGGTGTTAACATGATAAAATCAAGAGAAGAATTACTCTGTAGAGGAAAGATCTTTCTTCGGAGCTTATAGAGACCTGTCATTAGGATTAAAGCAGTTTGCTGGCGCACAATTTTTCATTAGATATTCGACGAGACAAACAATCTGTTTTTCGAAGCGACGAGTGCTCAGTATCGTAACTCGGTTAGTAGGAATAACGTCAAAACTTGAACTCTTATCAACGGTCATACACAGAATTGTATAGAAATAAATATTGCTTAATTAAAATTATTTGCAATACATTTCAGTCTTTGATTACATTTTTGAAAAAAAAAATATATACTAATACTTATACACACTTGAGACTAATTATTTGCCTGGAATTAAAATACTAATATAAGATCATTTTATATCAATACATTGTTCTATTAGTACTTTTAGTACACATCAAAATATAGCTATCTACGACTTACAAAGATACTTGTTATTTTTAAAACTGAACATTTTAGTCATAGCCCCGGGGGAGAGAAGTAGTATTCTGTGTCTCCTACACTCGGACTATGGTAGCAGAAGGTGGTCGAAAACGTTTATCGCTCTCTTACTGAGAGTTTCAAACATAAATGCCTTCACCGTAGTTTTTCTCATTATTCCGGCAAATTCGCGCGTTTTTCAATGTCCAAGATCCAACAAACTGTAAATGGCCCGATTGTTGGTAAATCTCCCGAGAAAGACAAAACGGACGCCGAGAAAAGTAGTGTTTTAAGGTGCCCGGTGCCGGCTATTTATTAAGTAGCATAATTTAATCATAATTAATCACATATTGCATCGGCGGCATTTGGACAGTGTGTATGTTTGTAAATGAATATTGGTGTGAATGAGCTATATTATCCGCATCACCGCGTACTTCGCTTTCCCTCGTCATCAAAATGACTTCACGAAAAAAGGGATAGCACACTATTTTAATAATTTTTTTGTTTTTGTTTGTAACAGGAGAGAATCGCGTAGGTCGTTTTTTAACTTATTTCGTGATATTAAATATATTTTCAGCTGTAGATTATTGTAAACTTAACGCGAAATTAATAGTTTTTTTTTTTTTTAAACAATAATGTAACAAACGGGCGTAATACACATTTTAAAAATCCGAGTTAAACGCGACCTGCATTCGTATAATGTCGACTTTAAGCTGAAAAAAAGAAAATTCAAATCGATTAATTTTACAAGCCAGGAGAGATTTCCCTGTAAAACCTAATTTTTAGATAGTATAGAAGTAGAACCGGCACCGGGCCCCTTAAGGAGATTGTTGGAAACGGCGTATTATTTGTACTGTTTTAGACCTAATAGCCAGACATAAATTCAACTACTTAGCAAGAACCAAATTTAATTTTGAAAAAAGATTTAAAATAGTCGGCCTTTTTTCTAGGTCACAGTAGGTCTTTTTAATTTGTTTTAAATTTCTAATTTTTTTTTTACGTTTGTCATTAGTAAATTAAAAAAAAAAAAAAAATAATAATGAAAAACTCAATCGAAAATCGACTTCCTACACAACTCCTCAGAGAACGGACCGTTTCCGATTCCCTTCAAGACTTTTACGCGCGCTACCGTTCCTCCTGTTCGAGGCGATCGCGGTCGAACAGCAGTCGCGCGCAAAATTATTACCGGTGACTCGACACGATCACCTAACGCGTCGCCTTCGTTGCCGTGAACTCTCGCGGCACCGTTGTCGGCGTTCACTTTCAACAGCACGTCGGCAATCTGTTCGTAAACGCACTTGACGAGTCGTTCGCGGTCATCGTTGCCGTCCCGGTCGACCTCCAAGTACTTGAGCAACGCGTTCCTGTAATCGTCACACATGGCACCGGCGCAGAGGCACTGTCGCACGACGATCGGTGCGCCGTTCGTGTCGTCGCCGCCGCTGCCGTCGTGATTTGCCGCCGCAGCGGCGAAACGCGCGGTCCCGTTGTTGTGCTCTAACGCCGTCGCCTGCACGTCGTCGGACTTGTCCGCCGGCTCTTTCGCCGCCATCGATATGCACACGAACTCCCGGCCCTCCGGCACGGCCCGTCTGTGGATCGACACGTTGTACTGTCCTCTGCAGCACGTGCCCAGTTTAATCGTTCTGGGCAAGAACCGGACGGCGCGTTGACGTTGACGACCGTCGCCGTCACCTGGACTTCCGCTCGGTTTCTGTGCAAACGCGGTGACACGTCCAATATTAATGGAACGCAATTCATCCGGGGTGGGTGGTGGATCCGACACGCGCGTGCCCGCTTATAATATCGTTTGTGCGTGTTTTTGTGTTTGTCCATGCGGGTACGACGTGTGCAAGGCAATGGGGTCTTTCAAAAGACAGGAGTAGGTATCTACTTGGAGATAAGTGTAGGACTAGATTAGTGTAGGATTCTACACTGCATGCAGATACATCGGTATCTACATGTATATGTCTTGTATATATATATATATATCATTTTACGACGGTATAGATGTTGGGGGGATCTGGCCGGGTTCGTGACGTCATGTTGACGCTCTCGGTGTCGCACAAATTTATAGAATGACCCCAGCCATCACACATATACATGACAAAAAAAAAAAAAAAAATTGTTGATTAAACGGGACGATTACGTACGTTTTACCCTTTTGGGAATACGATTCCGTATGGCCATTGTTTTCCATGAAATACGACACGATTCCGTATGAATTTGGGCGCAACCGTGTCAAATTTATAGGTATCGCTTTGTCCCAATACACAGGCGCACGTGTAGTTAATGTGTACAGTCACGATCTAAGATATATGTGTATATATATATATATATATATATCTTAAATCGTGATACAGTGCACACGTGGTGTAGTGAAGATAACAATTAATTATCATGGATAATTTTAACCAAACGACATTATTTTGCTTATGGTAATTATTAATAAATAGGTTAAAAGTTAATCGATTGTGAGTGGTGTTCGGTATAATAGGTGCGAAGGACTCAAGATTGTCAAGTGCAACAATTTAAAACCGCCTGTAAAAACCCTTTAAAAACCGTGCATTTGACGTCCTCTTACAAGTGATTCCACCCTAGTGATCAGTGGTGGCTTTAGGGGGGGCCCAGGGGGCCATGGCCCCCCCCCCCAAATTCTTAAAAAAAAGAGCTTTGGTGGTGGACGAATACTCGCCGGTATTATACACTATAAAAAAAATTACAGCGTAATTTATTTATTTTAAAAAGGATATTGTACCTATACTTATTGATCAATAGTTGTTGACCTTAATTATTATTAGCAAGTAAACAAAAAAAAAAGGTCATCAAGACATCAACTCAATTTTTTGGCCCCCCAAAAAAAAATTAAATGCTAGAGCCGCCACTGCTAGTGATTCGTATGTTTATCACCGTACATGTACTACGATATTATATCAGTGGCGTGGCGTTGGTTGTGAGTGAATGTAAACAGTGATATTGTATTCTTGATACTGTTACTACCCTCCCCTCCTTCCTGCGGTAGGTCGTTAGATCGTTGTCGTTGTTAAAACGCGTAGACGTAGTGAACTTAGTGGTACAGAGTGCCAATAGTAAGTCGATAACGAACCAGTGGTCGCGTATGCAGTATGAAAAATGCTTATAAACTGTGTAATAAAATGTGCCCTCTCCGTGATACTCTGCCTATATCACGTCAACGAGCTCGCGTAAGCAGTTTCAGTACGTGTTACACGGCGCGGAGATAATAAACCGCCGAACAATACTGTGGGCGGCGGCGGCGGCCCGCACAACGGCGTCTTGTAAGCAATTATCAAACATATTACGTGTCACG
Source organism: Slavum lentiscoides (assembly GCA_032441835.1). Classification (NCBI taxonomy): domain Eukaryota; kingdom Metazoa; phylum Arthropoda; class Insecta; order Hemiptera; family Aphididae; genus Slavum; species Slavum lentiscoides. The sequence continues at coordinate 6,773,147 of CM063711.1, read as the reverse complement.
CCACTGTGACAGGAATATGAATGATTAATTTTCATATAATTAACTAGCGAGACTTGAATTTACCTATAGATACAAACTTTTTCTTTTTTCAGCGCTTACAGTGTTTACGCGTACGCTACGCCCCTGACGATATATGATACATGTTCTTGCGATGAATCGTGGAAACGTTGCATTAAAACCCCATACGGTATCGTGTCGAAAAAAGGACAAAAAAAAAAAAAGGTATTGTCGAACAATGAGCATACGGAATAGTGTTTTACCCGATTAAATACACGGATTTTATTGTAATGAACACGAAGGGTTCGGGAAATAATCTTCGTTTTTTATTCTCGCTTTTAAATCCTTCACAAATTACTTTTAAAAATCAATAAATTAATAAAAATATTCAAAACGATCGGGTTTGGTGCGGAATCCAATATGTTTATTACCGAATACCAGGTTTTATAGGTTTCCACTGTGGTAAATCAATGGTTTAACACTGGAAATCACGTATTATCACGGATCTGAGATTGATAACTTCACGAACACATGAAGTCTGATTATTATCTATCGTAGGATCTCTACCAGTAATACCTGTCATACCCGGTTATTGGTAAAACACATTTGATTTCGCGTCAAAACAGACCGTTTTGAAATGGTCAATTTCTAAAAAAAATTCTAAAAAATGAATCAAAAATATTGTTTTATTCTCACACAGGCCATTCTACACAATTAGGGAAAAATGCGTTTGAAAATTGTTGAAAGACTCCATTGTGCACCCTTTTCTACCGGTTCCGTAGAAAAGCATGGGACGCACAATTAGTGAAACATATCCACAGAGATTCCAGATGACTCTTAACATTTATCATGTATTATGATGATATTATGATGCCGGAGACCGCGGTTATAATTAAGGTGGCAATATATGATTTTGCGAATATTTTTTTTTATTGGTTGATCAGAAAAACAGCTTGTTTTATACTAAAACGCGTTTCAAGACATACTCGTTCTGTATATAGGAAATGTTTTATTTTGCCTGTTTCATTGCGTTTTTAGGACATATTTTTAGGATATTGAACATTTTATTATGCAAGTAATACGAAATGGCTCTTTTTAAAAGAACAAAACGAAAAAATTCTGTAACTTAAATATATTATAAAATAATTGTTCGAGATCTTTAAATCATGAACTGAGGCGTGTAATTTAATATTTTTACTAAACGAATTTTAGGTAAATTATTAATTAATATCCGTTTTTATCAAATGAGCTGTAGTTGTAATTTATTTTCTAGATTATTGTAAATTAGGTTATTATAATATAAGATATAAAACTTTGTTTTCAAAATAAAATATTATAATTTGGTGCAGGGCCGGCGCTACCTTTTGCGAGGCCCTGGGCAAAATGTATTAGTTATATCTATGATGTTCATTGAAAATAACAATTAGAATTAGCAAATTAGCGCGAGGCCCTTGAAAGCGCGAGGCCCTGGACAAATGTCCCATTTTGCCCCCCCCCCCTAACGCCGGCCCTGATTTGGTGCATGTACCAGATTTAATCGATTTTTATGACATTATTTTCTGCCCTAGTTATTATACAATTTTAACGCGTACAAAAATGAAATGCAATCGATTCGGTCGAAAACAGTTTTTAAAATTTTGAATATTGTGTATTAAATGTAAAATTTTTCTTAACATTACATTCAATTATAAGTTAATAAATAAATATTTCTTTAATATTAAAGACTCAAAAAGTAAATGTTATTGATTTTAGAAATAATTTGTTCAAAATCCGAATACAGCCTTAAATACATTAATTTAAAAAACTTGTTAAATCACGACGGGGCTTTATTAAATCCACGACTGTTTTATGACACTATTTATTCGGAAGAATTATTACTTATTTTACTTGAAAATAAAAATGTTAAAGCAAACGATGTTTTTAACACATTTTCACTATAAACTTTATCACGACGATGCAGAAGTTATAATTTATAAGGAATTAGGATCAATAAATAATAGTAATGTCTTATTGTGAAAAAATAAAAAGTAGGTACCTATAGGCTATAGTATTTATATCTACACATAAAAACTGCGTTCTACAACGTGCAGTAGATGATTACGATATATGATAAAAAAGGTCGTCAATATTTCGATGAAATTTCAACGTTTTATATATAATACAAGGAAAATAATAATAATAATAATTAAAATTTTTTTTTCTTTCAGGCGCTTTTGAAAAAAATAGAAAAATGACCTCTCTAAAGTACCAAATAAATGCAGTTTTTTACCGGAAACAAAGCATGACTGTAAAAATTCGAACACTCCTTTTGGTAGAATTTTTAGGTTACAGACGTAACAGAAAGAAACACTTCATTGTAAAACCAATACATTGCTCGCTTCGCTCAGAATCGAAAGTAGTGTAGTTTATTTAAGCGAAATTTATGTTTTAGGCTTTTACTATAATAATATATATACCTGACTGGATTTTTGTACGATGTGATGGAATAAAATATGTTATTGAGGGAAATGAGCCCAGCGGGTCACCTCACGGATAAGGGTCCAGGCGTGACACATGTCCATTTCCCTCCCGTTTAATCCGCCACTGCTGATGAACGACTCATTGTATTCGTGTTTAAACTTTTAGTTTGTGTTCTATAATGTCTTATTCATATTTCGTTGCTTGAAATTATTTATGTACGTAAGATAAAGAGGGTATGGTGGCTGCCCCACACTTTTTAGTTATACTATATCCATGTAACGGACTGAAGACCTTCTACCGATAGATTTTGGGCTAATTGCACCAATAGTGCCCCTATCCAATCACCACTAACTTATACGGTTTTAAAAGAGTGTTTATCGCGTTGTTTGCGGTTTTGTTACCGTTTTTTCCAATTTCGACGGTTGTCCGTGTTTAGAGTTGACCGAATTCATGTCGGGCGGCGGCGGTGGTTCGCTGCTCGGCTCGACCACTTTGATCCGATCGCCCGGCACTCCCAAGCACATCAGTTCATCATAAAGGACCTTCGCTCGGTCCGCCGGCAATTCTAACACGTATTCAATTTCCGGCATTGCGTCTGAATCGCGAAACCTGCTCATCCTAATCGACATGTGCACTCGCGAGGTAAGAGATTATATTATAAAATGCCGTCACGCGCGAAAAGGTATCGCAAACTTGGTTTACATGCAGTTAAGTTGTCTTTAACTTAAACGTCTCTTCCGTTCCTATAACGATTATTTATTTTCTTATTATCGCGTGTATCCGGCGGCAGAGCTTTCATTACATTGTTGACACTATCGACGTTATCGTTTCTGTAGCGACCGTATTGCCCGCGCGTAATGACGTTTGTTGAAGAAAAAAAAACTGATATTTTCGAACATTGGAACACACAGATGTTCGAGACGACGAACCGAGAGTCTGGGATGCCCGGTTGCGGTAATATTTGACGTGATATGTGTACAAGTTATAAAACACAATATAAAAACAAATGAAATAAAATAAAACAAATGAAAATAAAAACAATAAAAACTAATGAAGTTATTACTTCTTGATCGTTCTACGGTCGATGAGTGTCGAGTGACGCACCCGCGGTACGGAGAGTCGTCGGAAGCTATGACCGAGATCCGTGTATTGGACCAGAGTACATAGGATTTTTATATTAAATTAACTACCTATGTTCGTAAAAGGAAGCAGACGGAAAATATAGAACAGGTGGGTAAGAAAATACTCGAATTTTGTTAGGGTAATTTAGATTACATATTTATTTTTTGTAAATTAACGTGGAGAAAGCCATTCGACATAAAACTCCAACATAAAAATTAAGTTGAATAAAACAAATAATAAAAAAAAGAAAAGAAAAAAGAACAAAAGAATGACGAATTTTAGGAGGTTATATAATATATACAAAGTAGTAGTACCGGTCACGTCGTTTTTTATATATTACCAATTATGTGTACATCATACCTAGGACTCTCGGATCTCGCCCCTGACGATTCCTCGCCGCGGGAGATGGTTTTTTTATGTCTACTCCATTTTGGTGGATGGACAAACTACGAAAGAAAAAAATGTTGGGCGTGGTTGCCTCTTTTCACCCGGAAAGGAAAAACGGTTATGACGACGACCGACGAGTCGCTACTCGTTACCCAACTTTTGTTTCATCACGAAAACGCGAGACCTCACTGTAGACGTGTCATAATGGAAGCAATTGAATCGCTGGGATTTCAAGTCGTTCCACATCCACCCTACAGCCTAGATTAGGCTCCATGCGATTTTTTTTTGTTTCCCAAGCTTAAAGAACATCTCAAGGGTAAACAATTTGATTCTGATGAGAAAGTTAAAAGCTGAAGTTAAACGATTTTTCAATGCTCAAACTGAAGAATTTTATTTGGACGGCATTTTTCAAATAGGAAAGCGTGGCAAAAATGTATCGCCGTAGAAGGTAGTTATGTTGAAAAATAAAAGTATGTAAATAAAGCTCATTTCATTTACTATACATGTGTTTTTAATTCATTATTCTATATATATATAATAGTTTTAAAGCTACACGTCAAGAGGCATTACTTGTCAGCCCGCCCTCGTAAATTAAAATGAATTTCATTTACAATAAAATAATAAAATGTGTATCGCATTGGCTCATTTGTATAAGTACCCATCTGTCGGGTTTTTTTTCACAACATTTAATTTCAATTTTTAATAGCGAAAAATATATTTTTGTCATATCTGTAAAATTAATATTTAAATAAATTTTATCTAATGTTTATATAGCTGTAATTATATGTTAACTTTTTATTACGTTAATGGAAGTGTTGCAATGCATTTTAATAAAAGTAATTAAATACTTTTGGCAGTAGTGATTAGGTAATCGTGCACAAATCAAACTTTATTTAACATATTTTTCTCATTTTCCAATAATTTAAATTTTAAAATTTTACTATTTTTGTTTGAAGTTAAGATTATTGAAAAAAAAAGTATAAATAAAAAAAATAATTTCCTACAAAGATGTGCTGTTTTTTTTACACTTAGAATAATAATAAATCCAGCTGATCATATTATTTTATATTAATTTTATAGGATGTATCATTAGGATTATCAATAACCCGAATTAATTAAAGTAAGAATATAATACTGTCTATCAGGTCGTGAGATTATCAGTATACGTAAACGTGGCACACGAAAAATAACCGTTAACAGTCATCGAATGTCGTCATGCCTCTGCCCACATTCAAGAAGATACGTATCCTCTGTATACTGTTAATCGTCATTGTGATCATCGTGCTCGTCCAATACTACGGGTTGGACGTGAGGTCGCAACAGCACGACAAGCCACTGCCTTCCCATCCGGAGATGTTAGCCGAGCACCTGGTGTCTTTGGTTGTGTCCAACGCGGTCGTCAACAACGAAGAGATTCTGTTGTCCAGAGACCAGTTAATGGGCCTCTCCAGACAGATCGCTCGATACGTGGTTTATAGAGGGCTGGGATTCGACTCTAGGATGCCAATGGATTCCGCATCGTCTGCCAGTCCACCCAGTACAGTGTACTTGATCACGCCCACGTACAGGCGACCGGAACAAATGGCCGACCTCACCCGTCTGTCCCAGACGCTGATGCTGGCCAGGGACATTCACTGGCTGCTTATCGAGGACGCGGACACCAAGTCACCGCAGCTGAATACTATGCTGGAGTCATCCGGCATCAGATATACCCATTTGTGCGGTAAGCACTTGTGCGTATGCAATTTCTGCAAGCTTGTAACGAAAAGTGCAGTAGAAAACAAAGGAATTAAGACGATAACAAGAATTAAATACAATTTGATGTTCACGTGAGGGATACAAAAATGATTTTTTAAAATTTTTCGTCTGGTTGAAATCGGATTATGTACTATGAGTTATAAAATGTCATATAATGTTTTATATATACTCGTATATATTATAATGTCATATAATGTTTCAAGAGTTTATGAGCATTTTTTGTTACATTTATCAAGGCCGTATTTGGTAGATAAATTTTTATATCTTTTTTTGTTTTCAGCTTCTATGCCAGATCAATATAGGACGAATAATGAACAATCACCTAGAGGTGTGTCTAATCGTAATCGAGGTTTGCAGTGGATCCGCGAGAACGCAGATGACGGCGTAGTGTATTTCGCCGACGATGATAATACATATGATATCAGATTGTTCGATGAAGTTAGTATTTTGTATTTTCACTCGATATATAATTGTAGATTCTGAGCGGAGCGAATAAACTATTGGTTTTACAATGATCTTTGTTTATTTTTATTCTTTTCTGTGTACAAATTTTCGACTATAGAGAATGCTCGCGGATGATCTCGTTATGCGTTATGTTCCGGTAGCAAATTGCATCTAGTTGGTACTTTATTTGAAATGTTTTTCGATTTTTCTTTTAATAGTTTTTTTACGTGTAATTCAAAACAACATAGACATTAGAAGAAAAACTATTTTTTCATTAGTTCTTAATAGCAGCACAAAAACCTATCAAAATAATGGTCCTAGATTTCTGAAAGTGAAATCTACACCGAATATGTGTCTATACACTATATACGTATACGTAAAAAAATTTTAAAAACTATATCTTTTAATTCTTAGCTATTTATAGCAATTATTAAATATTAAGTTACTTATTTTGTAAACGGGTTAATTTTTAGTTTGAATGTCTGAAAATTTCTTATTAAATAGGTCCTATATTACTTCAATTACATTGAAAATTTTTTGGTAATCTTAAGTTTCAATTTTTTTTCTATAACCACTTTAAATTTTCCGACAAAGTGTATTTTTTCGTTTTTAATTTTTTTGGACAATAATAATAAAATTATATGAGTGAAAAATATAAATCTTATGCATTAAAAAAATTCTCTATCCACTATCACGAAATTAAATACCATTTCACAATATGACTTAACTATTCTCGATGACTTTTGAACTACCATAGAAATAAATCAAAGTTAATAAAATCCAAAATATGCATGTATTCTAGTTCCTTTACACTATGATCCTTTTATAATTACATTAATTAAGTTTAATTACTAAAATTGGACATTTTATAAATTTATCATGAATGTACCTTACCTTACCCTATATACACATAATTATTTATTTTATTAAATACTATCTACGATAATCGCTTATGATAATATTATGATGTAGTAATTTATACCACGTGTACACACAGATGCGCGATACTCAAAAAGTATCTATGTGGCCTGTGGGATTGTGCTCTGTTAATGGCGTAAGCACACCGATTGTAAAGGACGGCAAGTTGATTGGATTTTACGAAGGCTGGTTAGGAGGCAGAAAGTTCCCGGTCGATATGGCTTCGTTTGCGGTTAGTGTTAAGTTCTTAAAACAAGTGAGTCAAAACGTTAAATCCTAAAATGTATGATTTAGATATTATTACGACTTACGATTTGCTTTATCATCTATCATCTAGATTTCACAGAATACAAAAGAACCCAATCGCTCATAGAACATACAATTTAGTTAAATTGAAAGTGATTACTCATATACATTCAGATAAATCTCTCGTTAATAGAATATCGCTTTAGTGTTAGATGCATATTTGTTCTGAAACATTTTTTAATGAAGTTTTTAATATACACATTTCAATGTCAATTTATTTTTCCACGGTTGTTTCAAACATATTATTTAGACAAATATTTATTTTAAACTCTTCGTTCCATGACCGTCTAGAATTCAAGACAATGTGACAACGGATATCTAAGAATAACGGAATAACGATTAGGATTTCTTAGATTATTCTTAGGAGGAGGGTCGTATACTAGGTAGTGAATTAAAGAAATTTAATAAAATTATTCATTTACATATTTGGTGAGAACTCGATAATTGATTTTGTTTATCTCTTTTAGAATTTAAGAAAGTTTCTACTTTTTTTGATAGATTAATCGCGTTTGTTTTTCGCATATCTACTTGCATGCCTTTCAAAACCAATCTTGTACACGTGTGACTTCTAAGAATATTTTCGCTAGTTTCTCAACAAACAGGCTTTTATAATAATAAATTAATAATTTTTGACGTTTTTATAATAATAAATATTAAAAACAAATAACAAATAATTGAAAATTTCGTTGATATTGCGAATGTTAACAACATTTTCATTGCTTTGTTTCTGTGCGTGTTTTTTTTTTTTTTTTTAGAGACCTAATGCTATTATGCCTTACACACAAGGATATGAAGAAGATGGTTATTTGCAGAGTTTAGCTCCCTTCGAATATGAAGAAATAGAATTAAAAGCAGATAATTGCACCAAAGTGAGTTTTATAAATTAAAATATTAGATACTTAAATTGAATACTTCCGTCGTTTTTCATTGTACAAAAACTAAATAAGTTTTTTTTATCAACTTATTGGTAATTGCTTTCAAACGAAATATACACTGTGCTTACTTTCAATTGTTCTGAACCTAACATATTGTCTTCTAGTTTTGAGAATAATCTAATCTGATTCGAATCAAATAGTTTACCGAGTACTTATTTATATTTGCAATCCCTTAACTTACCTATTTTGTCGATTTCTGAATATGACCGACTGTTTTTTGTACGTGACAGTTTAAGTTTTAACCAAAAATGTGACATAATTACAATATTATAATAGAAAAAAACGGCTCGTGTTTGTTTTTTAAAGATATTAGTGTGGCACACGCAAACGATAAAAAACAATCCGGCGTTGGAAATACACATGAAACAATTTAAAGATACCAACATAATTATCCTAAAAAACATAATAGTCTGACACGTGTTCAGATGGTTCTGCCGTCATCAACAAGAAGTGTTTTCCATCAGTAACAATACATATTCAGCAAGGACTGGGACCGGACTTAACACAAAATCTTGAAATTGTTGAACCAGAACCTAACCGGAACCCTTATTTCAAATTATTAAGCTCTTAAAAAAAAGTCAATTTTTTTCTTGTACTTATTGTGCAATGCTTTCGGAAATTACTCTAATTATTTTTATATTTTTGCCATTAAAATATTTTATTCAATTATCTGTTTTTTATATACTACTGTTCCTTTAGAGTTTAGAATAAAATTATATTATACTAAAATATTATCATGTGGGAAATTACGTCCATGTAGAAGTGATAGGAGTTGAAAAATCATTTTTGAAATATTATTTTCTACGTTGTCTCGTCATTTTTTTTTTAATATATTTATAAAAAATTTTTTATTATCAGTTTTGACTTTTGAAAATATGTAATTGACAGCATTACAGTTATAACCTTTAACGTCACATGACAAAAAACATACTATTTACCTTTTACTACGCTCCAAGAGTAAACATTTAACTAAAAAAATATTTACAATTAAAACACTTAGCGAGAGATTTTAAACAAATGGTAACGAACAGAAACAACGGACAGTATGTTGTAATAAATACGTGACAATTGTTTTCAACAATTTCTAATATACGCGTATTCGATACGACGGTTTGTCTACTACTTGACTCGTATATTTTAATATTAGGTAATTTTAAATCGCGCGTTCGCGACAACAGATAGTTATAAAGCTAAGTAAATATGTGTCAGTGTGTGTGTGTGTGTGTATTTTGTGTACACTAGTGCTCTGCACGGTCCGTACCGGATCAGACAATGGTCCGATTTGCTCCGGTCTGAAGAAATAAAAAATTATCAAATGTTTGTTATATTCAAATGATAGATTTCGAAAAAACTGGGCCCTGTCCTAGTCCAAATTCACTAATGACACAAAATACTAATTTAGTTCGGTCCGATTTTTACAAAAAAGTGTATGTGTGTGTAGTAGTAGTAAAAGTAGTAGTAACATACGAGTATGTACAAATTTAATAATTAATAAAAAGGAAGTTATTCCTTTTTAAACAAAAATCTGTATACTTGATGACTCACACATGTACGAGTAATAACTAATCTTGATGGTACCTACATCTTTGGAACAATATAATATTGTTAATGAAGTATACATTTTTTAAATATTTTAATGGAATAAATTATTTAATATAATAGTCTTAAAAATAGTAAAAACTTTGAAATTAGTTTTAAGAAAAAATATTTCCAAATATTGATTTTTTTTCTGATGTTCTTGAAACAAATTCTAGGGCAAATTTTTAAATCAATATTAGCTCTAATAGATTTATGAACATGTAAAATCATTAGGTGAGTTAATCTCTTTTGCGTCATAGTGGATCTGTAATAAGTTTTTAGCCTTCTCAGTGTACTAAATGAGCGTTAAGCAGTTGCTGCAGATGCTGGAATGGTTGATATTAATTTTGTTAGTTTAGTTACTTCAGAAAAACAACAATATTTTAAATTTAAATATTCATTTCCTAAATTATTAATAATATCTGCTACTAGGTACTATTGAAAGCAACATAATAAGCTGTGCATTAAGTGTAATAATGACAAAGTCTTCACTCATGTTATTTGAGCAATTAGTAAGTTCTCGGTGAGATTTTATTGAATTTTGATCTAATTTTATTGAAGTTTTTAAGCATTGTTGATCGAAACGTTTATCAATTTCATTTGTAATTAATAATAATAATAATAATAATAATAATAATAATAATAATAATAATAATAATAATAATAATAATAATAATAATAATAATAATAATAATAATAATAATAATAATAATAATAATAAAAATTTGTTAAATAATCAATTATTTCAAACATATCTTTCCTCAACTCACATTTAGATGTTAATTTTACAGGAGAATTATTTGTGTACTGGAGTCGTTTCGGAGGTTTTTGAATTCGCTTTGTGTATTCATGTGGTTCTAATTTACATACTCGTATTTCAGCTTTTAATGTTGTAATATCAAACAAGTTATAAAAATGTTTATTAGATCTGAATGATAAGAGTGTTTTCTTCAATGTATCTGCAGCTTTAATTAAATCAGATGCGTAATACTTAGGATTTTATAACAATTTTACTAATTGTTCTACTGGACTAAAAATATGTATTGCAAAGAAAAACATTGTTTTAACATTTTTTTTTAAACTTTTTTTTTCGTTTACCTATATAATATTACAACTATGAACTATTATACACTACACAGTATACAGAGTAGTATAATAGGTACAGACCAAGCTTAAAATCTACTTTTTTGGTAACTTGTATTCAATTTAGATACACGAGATTTTTAAGATGATCCACTCACCCCATTCGACAACCAGTGCAGTTGCACTACTTGGTGACTTACGTGGGCGCCACTGATTATAACACACGAGTCTGTAAGTGAACAGTGACAGTGGTGTACTTTTTTATGTTTTTCCGGAAGTAAACAAAGTCTATGACTGACACAGATGCAACAATTAAAATCACGTATAGGTATATGTATTTTTAAAATGCACGGTGATGAAGTATCCTGTTGTTATTGTATGATATATAGAATTATTTTAAGATTAATTATGTATGTTTACATTGATGATGATAGTTTATTTTATCCGAGGGAATAAAAGTATAACCATGCCTCCCAGAATTATATCTGGGGGGCAACTGTCTCTTCTACCTCTTTCTCCGATGCCACTGTCGTATACAGTTGATTTACAAGAACTATAAGCGTAAGAATAGCCTCAGTTATTTTTACTTATATAGTAAATTCAATGATATTTACTATTTTTTCAACTTCGTTGTTAATGATATCGATACAGAATATTGATAACAAGTGATATTAAACATGCTCAGACCAAAATTCGAATTATAATTGCTACGCTCAAATCAATTTCAAATAATTTAAAATAAGGGGATCTAGTATCGATCGGTACGTTGGAAGTTGGAAACGCCTATTTTGCTATATTTCTTGTGAGAAAATGCCCGCTTTCAATCCACTTAAAGAATTTTGAGTATTGAATTTGGTCTTCAACATTGATGGAATTAAAGACGCATATAGGGATTTTTTTGGAGGCGTGTCTTGACAATATTCTTCCCTCTTCACATTATTATCAGAGTTTGATTACACATTTATGGGGGGTTTCGCTCATTTTTTGAAAATTGTTATTACGTCCTCAACCTAAATCTTTTTAAATTGTTATATCTACTTAGAATACCTAAACGGCCTTAATTGACTAATAATTTACAATTTCTGGTTATGTCTAACTGGTTTTTTTACATTCAGATTTAAGTTTCAATCAATGTGACAAAAATTATGTATAAAAACGAATCGGTTATTGCATTTATTGTTTAAAGATATTTGTGTGGCACACGCAGACGAGAAGAAACGCACCGGCACTGGAGATAGACAGGGAAATGTTTAATAACACCAACATAATAAGCCTAAGAGATATCATAGTCTGACTTTGACACGTATCCAGCTGCTACTGGTGCAGTGATCGCCGAGAAGAATTTACCGTCTCTAACAATACCTTACTTAACTACGCAGTCTACAGTTTTAAAGTTTATTGTCTCATCGCTGTTCTTCCATGGCCAACTCAAGCAAACGTTATCCAAACTGGAAATTCAATATTATTCAAAGTGACAAATTATATTATATTTTATATAAATAAATATATATATATATATATTTCTAAAACGTATAATAAGACCGATTACATAAAAACATTCAATCTTTCGTATACATGTTTTATAGTAAATAATATTCTTACTAATCGATGATTTGTTTTTTTTTTTTGGAATTCCTCAATCGATTTAAAAATATAATTTAAGATATGCATTTACCGGAAATTTCACCCGGAATATAAACAGTCTCGGGCAAAATATTTTTCAAAATCACATATTTATATTAAGTACTTATTGGCATTTAAATTTACAAATAATTACGATTTTACTTAAGTTTAATTTAGCTATACCTTATCATTATTATATTGTCAGATACTAGCATATTTGCTTTCAATTTCCATGTTTGAATACTTTGTATTTGTTGTAATAGATAAATTTTTAAAAGTTGTATTGTATTTTATGAAACAAAATGTATATAAATATATAAAGAAATGAGAACTTTATAAAATCCAAATGTTTTATAAGTGAAGAAATTGAGTTACTTCAAGAATTTGGTTTGAAATATCAAGTTATTTTATTGAAAAAAAGTGACTCGTTTACAGTTACTTTCAAATAAAAAAATTACAGGCGAACAATCTGAAGTGAATTCAATAGTCAAGCACTATATTATTGTAAATGTGTTCATAAGTGCTTATTAATTTACAATAAAAGCTTTACACTGTGATACTATGATTTTTTTAATTTGATCAAACCTCTAGCTGTATGTGTTATATCGTCACATATTCTACGTTTACGATTACTATACGTTATCTAAAAATATTTGGGATAAACCTAGTATAAAAATATAATACGAATCATTCATATAAATCTCTACGATTTAACAGAAATAATAACGATAAAACATTTTTTTTGATCACATCAGTGTGGAAGCTCTCTTAACCGCTGGTCATAGCGTTTAAATATTACATGAGTCGTATGGGAGAAATCATCACACTAATGATAATTCACAAGTTTTATTTGCAAAGTAGGTTATTGGTCTGCACGTATTTAATTTCTTACAGAAAATATTTTTCCTAAATTTTATTTCTTAGAAGCGGCCAAATATAATCCACATAATTAATGATTAATTGGATTGGCTCTAAGCGAGTTTATTTAAGGATGATACAGTTGTATCGAAAATAAACTTGTTGGCTATAAAAAAAACTTATTGAAACACACTGTAAAATCAACGCAATATTATTTCATTCGAAATCAAACATATTCGTATAAAATTCTATACATGTACTTTTGTACTCGTATAAACAGGTGTTTTAATTGCGCGACTCGATTATTGTTAATTTATTGTACTCATTGTGGAAACAATATTTGTTTAGTAGAGAAATTCGCACCCAGAGAGAATTAAATATTGCGTAAAATTCATAAATAATTCATATTATATACGTGTAGAGTCAAGCAAATACAGATATTTGATCGATGTGATTTATGATATTATATGTTATCATTTACAAACGTTTTAATTCCATACGGCATATATTTCATACATTCGTTTTTAACGATTTACAAAATCATTATAATATTTTATATAGTAGATTGTATGTTTTTTAGAGCATGAAGTCCTTAGCCTTAGTTGTCAGGAATAGTTGATAATCTTTGTGCAATACTAAGTACATAACTCAGTCAGTACAAGCGTATAGTAACTATAGATGTACATAAGTTACACGTAGACAGTGAAGTCTTTTGACATTTGGCAGATTAGGTACAACCCTTCTCACATTATGGCTTTCAAAATCCATTAAAAAAACAGATATAACTTTCAGTTAACAGTTTACCATTTTTATTTTCAAATTGGTATCTAGTCGAAAAGTATGTCTAACCAAATTTATATATTCAATCATAGAAATTCAGAATTTCATCGAAAGCAATTTATTATAATTTAGCATAACACACTATGTAGATAATATTAATGCAGAAAATATATAACAAAATCATGACAACGATAGCGAAAACAATTTATATAGGTACTAGGTACGATTGAGAAAATCTTCCAATAAATTTTCTATTTTATTATTGTTCAGTTAACTATATTTTTTATTTACGTATACTAACGAACAATTTTAATTAAATTTAAATATTTGATTACTGTGAAAACGGTAAAATGATAATCGAGTACGATACCTTGTTATACCAGTTATATGGACTAAATTGTAGTAACTGTCAACTATTACAATTATAATATTGTTTTAATTTAAACTCAATATGTCATAGCAGTTACTAGTTAGAATAAAATATAAAATAATAGCCGTATAAAAAGTTTTTGCAATTTTTTCGACGGTTGTGAAATATTTTAATATTTTGTCATGATATTAACACCCTGAAGAAAATTTCTGTAATTTATTCATTTAAAATTTTCTATGTGTACATATAAAATGGGTTATTTTTATTATTTTTTTTTTTAAATTTATACTATTTAAATCAATTGTCATTAGAAAAAAAAATATGTAAAGAAAAGAGTTTTCTAGTCAATTTAACAAAATAAAATATAGCTGATATTGTTAAAAATAATCAACCCATTCCATTTTTGGCGATTGATTATGGGCCGTAATTTGTAATTGAATCGTCAAGTTTAATACTTATATACATATTTTTCAACAGATTTCCTCCCCGTATCTTTGCAAGTCCGTATTTTTCTATAGTTGTTTACGTAAAATCGATATATTGAGCAAGGATGAATGTGATAAATGACTTGAGATGTACATTATCACAATACTGTCACCAAACATTAAATGAACTGTACCAACCACCCCTTTAATCTGTGAAATTATGAAGACAACATTTTAATAAAAGATTGCATTTTGTATTAAATTGTTATTTTGCTACAACTATGTTTTTTAATATTTCTATTTTGGCCTTCTTGTTGACCCACACTGTAAATCTATGACACAATGCCTATGAAAATTATTGTTTCAGTTTTACATGCATAATACAAATAAAATACTAAATTATCTACTTATAAGTAAATGTCATTGAGATGAATTGAAATAGGTTTATAACCTTTAATTTGCTTTACAATCATATCTTCATAAATACATATGGCTTTTAAATATTATATACACTGTAGAAAAGATAATAATTTGTACCGTTATAGATTTTTCATCACTATTTTTTTAATGGGGTTTATGAACTTATACGTTACACAAATAATGAATTTTTCCCAATACACCTAACATAATAATACGGTAGTTTACTTTTTATTATTGTGTTTTTCGGAATTAACCATGTTATCAGTTTTGGTCTGACGTTCCGGAATCATTGCACGTTCCATCTTCGAAGTACTTTATTTTTATTTTTATTATATTCTTGTAACCTCGTGAAAAATAAATAACGTGTTTATTAATTTCATACAGAGTGTACGGTTATTACATGATGTATTTTATAAAAGACTTTTTTTTAAAATTATTATATATTATTATAGATAGTAAAATGTTTAGTCCAGTCTTCAAAATCAGTGGCCACAAATTAGTGCATCTGAGTTGAAAATGCTTACTCTGCCACTGACTCCAATAGTATAATTTTCTACGAAGAAGTAACACATATAGAGGTCATTCGAGCAATCCCCTTACACGAATAACTATTAAATAAATATATACACGTCGTTGTTAAAGTAATACATTAATCTCATTGTTCATAATCTAAAAATAATAGAAAAAGAAACTAAATAATAAATAAATTACAAATTACGTATGTATCCATAAATATTCGTTCATACGTTGTATGGGGTTTAATTATTATTATTATTATTTCATATTGCGTACAAGACATATGCACAAAAACAATATATTTAACGTATTTGTAATAATCCTAAAAAAAAAAAAATTGATCCCTTCGCGAAATTCGTGAGCCTATCTCAAAATCAGGCATGGAGGCTAATGATCTTTCTTGATAATCATGCTGAATACCTATAGGTCAAAGATTATAACACGAAGACTGGCCCATCTGCCACTGAACTCTCTTGATCAGCTGTTTATATTATTATTCATAAAACCAACGACAATTCATTGTATTCGAAAAAAGAACAAAGGGTGCCACTCAATTTTTTAATTTTTTAATTTTTTTGTCAAAAATCAAAACTTTAAATAAAAATAATGTAATTTTTTAATTTAAACGACTTGGAAAATTACGAAATGTGTCATACAAAGTTCAGTCTGTGCATGATTGCCTAATCGCTACCGCTAAAAGCATTTAATTACTTTTATTCAAATATATTGCAACACTTCCATTAATGTACCTAATAACAAATGAAAATTTTGTAATCACAGTTAGCTATACAGACGTTTGATAACATTTGTTTAAATTTATATATATATATATATATATATTACTTATTATATTAATATATATATATATATTCGTTATTGACATTAAAATGTTATGAAAAATAAACGGACAGATTAACGGCATTTATACAAATGAATTAACACGGTAGAGTTCTTATTCTCTTATTGTAAATGAAAATCATTTGAGTTGATGACATTAGTTCGTTTTTACATCTTTTCGAGTGAAAAAATAATGTTTTCCCGAATAATAAAATGTATATTCTTTCACGCATTCTTTATTATGCTAAAGTTGTGTACCGACAAAGCCGGTAAGTATGGTTGTATATAGTTTAAACTGTATTTATTTCGAATATAGTGAAAAAGAAAATCAAAGGAAATATTAATTACCGTGGTTATAAGTAAAATATTACAATGTATGATGTTATTTTACTGAAAAAATAAGAGCAGCAATATTCATATACCTGTACTTGATTTTTTCACATCGTAATATTTTGAAATTATAATGAGCAGTGTATGACTATAAAAAAGTCGAAAAAATTATAGGACCTCACCCATTCTGCAGTGTTGTAGGTCATAAATACTATTTAGAGTACTTCTTCCACTAATACGAGTATATCGCAATTATCAATTTTTTTCTTCTAAAAATCGTATATATTATAATTACACGTAATTACACGTTACCAGGAAGTAAAAAGTAGTTAAAAAGTCGTCCACAATTGCTAGAAATGATAAACGTATGATATTCTTTTAATACAATTTATTGATTCATTATAAAACATATTATCAAAGACTTATTTCTGACATTAAAATAAAAATAGTTCAAGGTAGTTAAAAAAATTTGTTTGACATTTTGTTGATATTATTATATAAATAACTAACACGAGAAATATTTTATATTATACTATAAACGACCATTACAAGTTACAACGTCACTTCTTCCAAAGTGGTTCAAAAATCACTTTGGTTTAAAATTAATATAATATTATTCCATGAATAAGTTTCGTGAAATTTTTCTCGCCATAGTCGATACACAAAGTCACAAAATACTCACAATACTCGCCAAATTTAGCGTACTTATCAAATATATTGTAATTTTGAGAATATTTTGTGTTTCTCTAATCACTTATTTTTTGTAGCATTTGTGGTGTCCACCAGCATACCTTGCGCTCCAGTTAAATTAAAGTATGATCTCTCTGTTATTTGCGGTTTGAAAAACGGAGGAGAAGTTATACAGAAAATCCCCCAGGGCTGTACAGCAATAGCATTAAAGAGAAATCCAGGTAATTGCCTTTTTTTTATTTTATTATTTTTTTTATTTGGCAATACACCCACTGCCCAGAAAGCCGTGAAGCAGTGCTTCGGGCAGTGGGTTGCCATCGTTTATTTATATAAAAAAAAACAACTTTCTTATGGGGAGGGTAAAAGGTTATTGCCTATAGTTTATTTTATACATTATTTTTACAATAATATATTCGTAACTGTTCTTACTCTCAATTATATTAAGAGGGCAAATATTTTAGTTTTTTGAAATTCAGAAAATGGTGCTAATATGCATAATTGAAAATATAAATATTCCCTTAGTATCCTGTCGAACGTCGGTAATATATGTTCAAAAAATGATAACTCATATTAACGTGTCCTGGAACATATATGTTTTCTTATTATAATTTTTTTATTCATAAAAAAGTGTTCTGTTAATAACGCGCACTCACACCCAACATTAAATAAGAAGCAATTTATTTTTCTAAAAGGAGTCATTTATATAAAAAAAAAAAATCAAAGAGTTAAAAAATATGTGCACCGTTACCTAAATATTTTCTGGAAAATATTTTTAATTTTTTAAATAGCAAATGTGTTATGAATACTTTAAAAGTCACCCTGTATATGTATAATTTATATATATAGTATATCTGTGTATAATCTATATTTTTATTATTTTATAAACAGAAAAATTTGATTTTATTTCCTAACAACCGTATCAGTAGGAAAACACGATACCTAATGTCAATCACAATTATTTTGATTACTATTATTATTATCCTTTTTCATAAATATATTTTAATGCGTACTTGAATAGTATTCCGAATACAATATTTAGAATAATTTTCAAGTTTTATAAATAATATTTTTCAAATGTATTAATTAAAAAAAAACATTTTCAATAACCAATACATTTTTCAAATATAATATCCATCAATATAGTTAAAAGTACCTAAAACTATTGAAAATATGCATTTGTGTGCATTTGTATGAAATAAACTTAGACATTTTAATATGGTTTCTAGTAATACCAAATACATAAAATATTGTTATTTATCGAATACACAAGTACTGAATCTATGACTTATTCATTTTCAGTAACAACAATATATTTAAATGTATATCATATTATAATATTAAATATTAAATTGTAATAACACATAATTTATAACATTTTAAAGTACTTTTAATGTATTCGGAATACTTGTTAGTTGAGTAATATGGTGTGTGTATTTAAACATTTTATCTGCATAATTTCGGATATGTCTATTCTTATTTAAATAATTTTTTGGTACAACAATACCAAACTATATTGTAGTCATAATGCGCCTGAAATATATAGGACACAGATGATAGGTATTACAAATTGTATTTCTTATAATATTGTTTTCCAAATAAAATTATTGTAAGTGTTTTAAATAATATTGGTTATTACGTTTTAGATTCATTTTCGGCCATCAATTTAATTAAAGGTAAATTACCACTTGTGTTAATCGAAGACAGTGTTTCGTACCTTGAATGGTTTAATATTTTGCAAAGTGATGTACACGACTATGTTGATGCCGTTAAGAAACTCGGTGTTAATGTTATTGCTTTCGGTAACTTGTTCGATGTATGTATATATATATATTATAAACAACCAAAAATGTTACAAAGATTTGAAAACAATGATACTAAATAATAATAATACTTATTTGTAAAATATGAATAAAAGAAAATACCCAAAACATTTCATTAAGAGACAAAATAAATAAATAAATAAATAAATAAATAATAGCGAAACTTTATTTGTTTCGTTGTAGTTTT
The DNA here is from genome assembly GCA_032441835.1 of Slavum lentiscoides. Lineage (NCBI taxonomy): Eukaryota > Metazoa > Arthropoda > Insecta > Hemiptera > Aphididae > Slavum > Slavum lentiscoides. The sequence continues at coordinate 6,753,303 of CM063711.1, read as the reverse complement.
TCGAAATTCAACTTCACATACTTAAAAAAAAGGAAAACGGTTTTTTGCTTTTTAAAAAAAATATTGTTAGCATAGAGATAGGCATAAGGTTGTGTATGAGTTTTGAATTGTAATACATTTTTAGTTCTAAAATTGAAACACTGCACTTGGTCCATAACGGATATTATGACAATTTTACCAGTTTCTTTTGCAACTTTTTTTTAAACATTTTTGTTTAGTATTGCAGAGAAAAGAAAAACTTGTAAATTATAAATGTACCGGCTACATAAAATTCGCAACTAAAAATTAACTTATACGAAGAATAACAGGTCATATGAAAATAAATGAAAAATGTATCAAAAAAACATTATTGTAAAATATATAGAAACATTCTTCACTATGATCATAATTTAGAATCTTAAATTAATAGGAATTATTTTAATAAGTCATTATTCTAGTATACCATTTTTTGTTGTAATAGGTAATATTTTGAAAATATCTATTTATAAATGCATTTATTTATAATTTTACAAGCTTCATATTGAGAAAAACCTTCAAAAAACCTCCAACCCCTTTTTCATCCATTTTGCGTCACAAAAACTATGTGGTTTTCCTCTCTCAGTTTTATTCTACTCCAAACATTAGGCTCTAAATATATTAGAGTTTATTATATTCTATAGTGTTTACTGTTGATAATATTTTATATTATTAAAATACAAATATGAAATTTATTTTAAAACATTTATCATCCATTAGCCACAATCTAATTCGTTGGACCAAAATTTTAATATGTATTTGCAAAAATTTCTTAAAGAAGTACGGCAAAATTATAAGGATATGATATTTGGAATTATTGTACCCAGCGATGTATCCATAGTACAAAACAGTAAGTAAATATTTTTTTAAAATGAACAGAAATATATAATTCCTCTATATTCCTATCGAAATACAAAAACTCTATCAATTACTTTTGAAATCAAAAATAAAAAACTTTTCTCTAGCATATATTATTAAATTTTTCATGAGTGTTTCGCCAACGTTATAGTATCGTATGTAAATGTGCAAATATCTTATGCAAATATAGCTGATACGCATGCAAATATGCAATACTGTCAGTGGCGTAGCCAAGGGGGGGCTAAGAGGGTTATGTGTTAATTTATGTATACTAGTTTACGATTTAAGTGTAAACTATAAATGTTTGAAATATTTAAAAAATTTGTATGATAAACGATAAGAGATAACAAAAATATGTTATCATAAGACATATTTATCATCCATATCATATCATTTATCATATCTCAAATTTATCATTGTTTGGAAAAGTATTGTGGCAATTTCATTTTCATTAATGTATTTGTACTTATTTAATAAGTTTATAGTTTTGGCTTCGACTGTCGTTGCGATAACACGTGCAAATAGGTCGTTGTGCGTAATTAACGCGAGTTTCGTTATTCGTGACTTTATCGCGGTTAATTATAGTGTATAGTCTGACGATTTTAATTAAGTGGTTTTTATTTAAGTTATGTCGTCCTCCTCGGGAGGCGGCGGCAATAAAAACTCAGCTACCAAAGCGTCTACGTTAAAAGCTCCTGCACCCAGACGACAAGGTTCGGACTCGGAATGGAGTGTTTACACCGCCAAACGTAAGTCCAAGAAATCACTGGAGGAGCCTGTCTCGCCTAATCTCAAACAAATCATTGATAGTCATCCAATATTAAATCTAAATAATTCTAATTCTCATAACTTTTTAAATGACGGATCTGTGGAAAGTAGTTCGGCTATCGATGATTTGGTTATGGATATAGGTTGCAATACCGCTTCTACTTCCAATGCTAATAACGTGTCACTTTCTAATAATACGGAGATGTCGAATCACGTCATTAATACTTGTGAATCGTCGTTAAAACAATTTAAAGGTAACAAAGTTATCCAGGATAATGACAGTAATTTATTATCCTTCTCTACATCTTACTCTGGGCCGATTAATGTTATCATTGATACGGTTGATAAAAACGTAAACTTCGGTAAATTACACCCGATGAAGGTAGGCAAAATATTACACAACCAAGTTCGTGGGGTAGTTGAGATTAAGCCTATAGGCGCAAGAGTTAGGGTAACTTTTAATACAGTTACCAATGCCAATATATGCTTATCTTCAAACATTCTTTCAATGTCTGGTCTAAAAGCTACAATTCCTGCATCGCTTATATACAGCTACGGTGTCATTCAGATGGATTGTTCTATTTCGGAAGCGGAATTCTTCGAAGGTCTCGAGTCTAATATTCCAGTTGAGTCATTTCGTCGCATTTCAATCCGCCAGGAAGATGGCTCCATGGCCCCTTCCAAATTAGTCGAGCTTAAATTTAGGAGTCCTAAGCTACCCGATCGCATTGCTGTTTTCAAGGTTCTTTTGGCGGTGAGGCCCAGTGTTCGATCGCCGATTCAATGCTTAAATTGTTTACGGTTTGGTCATACTGGCAAATTCTGCCGCAGCAAGTTAAGATGCAGCCATTGTGGTGATACCACCCATAACATTTCGGATTGCCCTTTAGTTAGTTCTACTGCCCCTGTGTGTGTACATTGCAAAGGAGCTCACCGTTCTACTGATCGTAATTGCCCAGAATGGAACAAACAAAAAAATATAAAAAAAATAATGGCAGTTGAAAATATTTCATATACTGATGCTGTTGATATTCTTAAGAATAATTTTGTAAGTAAGGCCAATAGTTTTTCTCAGGTAGCATCCAAATCAATAATTCACACCAACACTGACGTTCCTCCTAAAGCAAGTTTCCTTTCATCTTCGACAAAGGCTCAACCAGATGTTGATGACTCTTCATTCCCGCAGTTGCAAACTCTTAAATATAATAACTCCTATCGTAATAAGTACTCTAAACCAACGTCTTCATCTCGTACCCCTCGAATTCCAACCTTTGTGACCTCGGTCCCTTCTCCCAATGGGGCTTTTTTAACATATTTGGAGTCATCGAGAAGCGCATCTACCGATAACTCAACTTCAGTTAACTCGCAAGCACCTTTGCTTTCTGAAGTCGCCTCCGTCTTATCAAACCAAATATCAGCAGTCCTCTCCAATAGTCAGGGTATCAATTCCATACCCTCACTTACCGATCTAATTGAGTCTCTTTTGTCTAATATGCTTTCTATCCATCCTGTGGAGTTAAATAATAATTAACTCAATATGGCAGTTTACAATAGTCCTACTTTTAACATCCTTCAGTGGAATACAAGAAGTCTACCAGCTCGACTGCAGGATATTTCTAGTATTTTTCACTCCCATAATATTTCCATTGCTCTTATTTCTGAAACCTGGTTACGCCCTAGCTCTAAAGTAATTATCCCTGGTTTTCATTTAGTTAGAGATGATAGGCCTGATGGATATGGAGGGGCATGCATTGCCGTTCATAAGTCTGTCATGTTTCGAGTCTTGACATTGGATCCCACTATTACTTTAGCTCTTCAACAGAATAACATTAGCTTAGTTGGTATTGAAATTTTTATTAACACTGTAAATAAAATGGATGTCTGGTCTTGCTACATTCCTCCGAGTTCCAATGTTTCATTACTAATGTTTAATAGTATTTTTGACAATCTCTCTTCAAAGTGTATTTTTGGTGGTGATCTAAATGGTCATCATTTTTGTTGGGGATCCAAAAATATTGATCATCGTGGTAATCTCATATTTTCAGCGCTCACTGATCACCATCTTTGTGTTTTGAATGACGGTTCTCCGACAAGAGTAAATCGTCCTCCTTTTCCTGACACCGCTGTCGATATTACATTAGCCTCTTCGAACATTCCTCTCATTTGTAACTGGTCTGTGTTAGACTGCCCTTTTGGCAGTGACCACTATCCCATTATTATAACCCTCCCTCCCACTTCGTTACCTCCGGCTTGTCTTCGTCCAAACTTAACTGCTAATCATAAATTCAATTTTAACAAAGCTGATTGGGTTCAGTTTTCTTCTCTTGTGTCTGCATCATTACATTCTCAATTGCCTACCGATCCACTTGAGGCTTATTCGAATTTTGTTGGTGTCGTACTTAATGCCGCTTCTTTAAGCATTCCAAAGTCCAAAACCCACCCTAGATTTCCTTCGTCTCCAATATGGTGGAACGAAGACTGTACTAAAGCTGTCCAAGCTAGGTCAAATACTTTTCGCGTTTATAGGAACTCTCGTCACATGAGCGATTTTTTATTGTATAAAAATCAATGTGCAGTTACTCGTAGAACTCTTAAAACGCGAAACGCTGTTCGTGGAAAAATTTGTCGAGGGCTTACATCCAAAGACTCCTAGCAAAATATTTTGGGATACTGCCAAAAATTTAGACGCTGCGTTTTCCTTCGACTCACACTTCTAATGAAGACTGGTTTGACCCTTTTGTTCGAAAGTTGTTCCGTCATATGTCCCCATTTAAATGAGATTAAATTTGTCTCTCCTCCCGACTATACGGGGGATTTAAATGCGCAGTTTCTTGTCTCTCCTTTCCTTATATCTGAATTGGACTCTGCAATTAATTCCAGGAAATCTGTGGCTTCTGGTTTAGATTCGATATCCCCGCTACTAATTAAAAATTTACCTTCTTGTGCCTTAACTGTCTTACTTAACATTCTAAATAGTCTTTTCGTGAATTTAACCATTCCTGATACTTGGCAACAATTTAAAGTTATTCCAATTCCCAAAGCCAATTCGAATTCAGGTTCCTTTCGGCCTATCGCTTTATCATCGTCACTGTGTAAAATTACAGAGCATATTATCAAATCCAGACTTGATTGGTGGATAGAACACCGTTCTGTCTTTACTGACAAAATGTTCGGATTCCGTAAAGGATTGGGCACCAATGAGTGCTTGTCCTATCTAGTTGGGTCTATTTATAATACTTTTAATAAGCGCGGTTACCTTACAGCAGCGTTCCTAGATATACGCAGCGCCTATGACTCGGTGCACATTCCTTCGTTGTTATCCATTCTTATGAGTTATAATTTACCCAGCAGATTGGTTAGTTTTATTTCCCTGCTTTTCCACAAACGAGATCTCTTATTCTGTGCTCCTTCTGGAGGCCAGTCCACAAGATCAACTTATACAGGTCTTCCACAAGGCAGTTGTTTAAGTCCAATTCTGTTTAATATTTATATGTCCACGATCGCTCGAGCCCTTGAAGCTGAAAATATTCCGTACCTATTTTACGCCGATGATATAGTAATTTTCTACTCACATTATGATTTAAACGTTGCTACTAACTTTCTTAACAACTCCTTAGAGCTAATTAACAACAGTCTTATTAACCTTCACTTATTTGTTGCCCTGAAAAGTGCAAGGTAGTAATTTTTACTAGGAAACGTCATTTAGGTATTCATCCCTTCAAGATAGGAGGAGTCATTATTCCTGTTGTCGATCAAGTTAAGTACCTGGGTTTAATATTGGATCAAAATCTGCGTTGGAAACCTCATTTAAATTATATTACTTCTTTCGCGTCCAAATGGTCCAACATGCTTAGATCTATATCAGGAATAGGGTGGGGATCCCATCCTGTTTCTATTTTAAGCATCTACAAATCCATCATTAGATCGAAATTAGAATTTGGTTGCCTTTTTTTCGGATCTGCGGCTGCCTCCCATCTTAGAAAGTTAAATTGCATCCAAGCCAGCTGTTTACGTATTTCCTTAGGGTGTCTGAAGACAACCCCCAATGAAGCGTTGTGTGTTGAATCATCGTGTCCACCTCTGGATATAAGATTCCGTTGGTTAACTGGTAAATTCCTTTTGAAATGCGCTTCTATTTCCTTTCTCTCCGAAATTATTCTTATATTTGAGAACGTTTTTTCTAAATGGAGATTTGTGTATAAGTTTATGCCTTTATTGTCATCTGTTGTTCGAGCTTTATCTACTGTCTTTCCTCATATTAAGTCCCATTCTCGTCTTCCACTATATAATACTGCATTCTCGGCTTTAACACTTACACCTATTGTTACTATTTCCCCCAATTTCTTATCTTATCGCCCACAGGATTTATCTACGCTTCCTAAGCAATTGGTTAATCAGCTTTTTGATGATTACATCGAACTTAATTTCACCAACTTCATTCCAGTCTTTACTGATGGTTCCGTTGGGGTTTCTTCTGCTGGTTATGCGTACATTATTCCTAAATTACTTATTCAATCGTCTGGCAATCTCCCACCAGCTGTGTCGTCATTCACAGCAGAATGTTATGCCATACGTGAAGCTCTTCTATGTATACAATCATTAAATACTGGCAGTTACCTTATAGCGTCTGACTCTCAATCTAGTATTCTAGCGATATCTGGCAACCCATTCCATTCCAAACACTCTGCTATTGTTTTAAACATCCGATCTATTCTTTGGTATCTCAGTTCTCTCAACTATCAGGTTAGTTTTTTGTGGGTTCCCGGTCACGTTGGTATCAGGGGGAATGAGCTAGCGGATACTCTAGCCAAGGCCACTAACAGTGATCAGTTTTCAGGTTTACCTATTTGTCCATATTCTGATTTTATTCCTCTTTTGCGGTCTGCTATTCTGTCATATTGGGATTCCAGTTGGTCTAGGTTACCCGTGCCTTATGCCCGAGGTTACAGAGTTCTGTCACCCACAGTTCCTCGTCATCCTTGGTTTCATAGTCTACTCATCAGCAGAAACACTATTGTTTCTTATTGTAGACTTCGTTTTGGGCATAATTGTCTCCCGGCGCATGCCTTTAAATTAAATCTTAACAACTGTCCTGGTTGTATTCTTCCTAATTGTGGTAATGAAAGGTGTGACGCACTACACCTTTTATTTAACTGTCCTTTTTTGACTACAAACAGACTACAATTGTCCAATTTATGTGTATCCCTTAAAGTTCCATTTTCCATGTTAAGTATTTTATCTTCCAAACACCCAATCATTATTAAAGCGGTCATCAATTTTATCATCTCTACAGGCTTGCGCATTTGAAAAACCTTGGTCTTGCCAGTTAAGTATTTAATGGTTTTTTTTTTTTTAATCTTGTTACTTTTTGTTATATGTCATATACGTGTATATAAATTAATATTAGTTCCTATTATTATTAAGTATCTATTTTCTGTATACTTTAAAAGTTAATTGTTGAGTTGTAATAGCTTCTGGCTAAGAACTCTTAATAAAAAAAAAAAAAAAAAAAATAAGTTTATTTTTATATATATATTTTTTTGTTCTAAGTACATTAAAAAATAAAATTCATATTAATACTAACACTTTATATATTGTTGGGGTTAAACCCCTAAAACCACTTCGTACCTATGCCAATAACTGAGCAAAAAAGTATTTAGCTCCCCCCCAATGAAAAATCCTGGCTACACCACTGAATACTGTAATGATAATAAAACGATATTTAAAAATTAAGGTTGGTACCTAATGCAAGACCTAATTGTGTCATATGTATTTAAAGCCTTACAAAATATAAAATTAAATGTATAATATATATATATATATATATATATATATATATATATATAAATATATATAAATTCATTGACACTTAGCCATAAAAAATAACCCTAAGTACTCCAAACAAAAATGATGTTGTTTGTCTACTGGAAGTAAAGAACGATAATGAGCCGTTAAGCGCTTTTAAAAAAATATAAGATATTTTGAACAAATTCAAAAAACTTCGATTTCCTTAGCCGCGTAAGATCTATATAATCCGAGGTTATAATATAAAATTTACAAATGTGATTGGCATAAAATTTGAGTCTTTCTCATTCTCCTATTTTCGTATATAGTATAGCTTTGTACGCATTTGTATACATAACGATTTTAATAGAAATAAAATTTTAACGGTATCAACACTAATTGTGAAAAATTATTCCGTCAAGACGGATTTGACATTAAGTATTTTATGAAACTATTTTCACCTCAATAAACCCAATAAATTAGGATTAAATAATACATTATGATTTGATGAACGTTATATATAGTCATATATATATTTTTTCTACAAAAATCTGACATTTAAATTCACATATAACTTTTATTTGCAGATTTAGATATCAGCCTGTTAAATGGTTACCTTGATTTCTTTATGGTTAATACAACATCGTTCAGACCTTGTTTACATCAAAACCATCAAAGTGATGTGGAACAAGTATCTACGTTAACAGACATTGTAAGAATATAACAATACATAATATTATATATTAGTAAAAATCGTATTAATTTTACGATATAATTTATATGTACAGAAATTGATATATCATTTGTACACAGTCAAAGTGATATCAACTTAAAAGTGTAATATTTATAAATGTACTCATAATGTGTAATATTTATAAAAATTTAAATTATAATATGTGTTACAGGTTAAAATAATAATTGCGGGCGATTTGAAATATTATACGATAATATTAAATTTGTAATATATACTGTTTTTTCCGATCATTTTTCAACCACGCATAGATGCATTTCGTCAATATATAACTGTGAAAATATTTTTTATATAAGCGTTTTTGACTTATTTAAATTTGTATAAACACGGACAATGTATGTTCATTAATTTAAAAAAGGATTATCCACATATTAAATAACTTTAAGTAATAAAACTGTAGGTCTATAACTTGACATTTTTTTTATAGTTTTCAATAAAAAAATTGCTAATAAATGCAGAAATTATTCATTTTATTTAAAATCAAATTTTAAACACTTTTAGAAAAAATTGATTACCATCTTTAAGTAAATTTAAGATAAATGATTTTTTCAAATATTTTAAGTATTGGTATCATATTGAGATTCTTAACTTCAATTAGATTACATACAAATAATGTTATACATTTTACAATACCACAGTTATGTAAATAATTAGTAGTATAATTTATTAATAAAATAATTAAGTGTTTTATATTATGTCTGAAATTACAAAAAAACAAAAAAACATTTTTTTTTGAAAATCGGATGCGTCAATTTTTATCATTACTCCGCTCAGAATTTGAAATTAATTTTAACATTTCGTTTAAAACTGACATGTTTTAATATCATTAGAATAGGCACATATAGCGAATTTTCCATTTGAATACATATGTATTTATAAATTAAATTTATCAGAAAGAATTATGTTTATCAGAGTTATTCAATTTTTCTTTTTTTTAGCAAGGAACAGTCGATGGATTGAAAAACTTAGCTGTGGATGTATGTAAAATTATAATCACAATAGATTTTGAAGTATTAAGTGTTAAATATAAGCAATTTTCTGATAACAGTTATGAAGCAATGTCTTACTCTCAAGTAAGTAGTTAATGTTTATAGTATTCATATATGCATATTTAACATAGAACGTTTTAATTTCCAAATTGTCCTTCTATCATTATTTTTGATTATTAAAGAGGTATAATGAAATAATTACAAAATATTATATTATACAAATTAGTATATATTATTATTAAATAAAACAATATATTAATAAGAATAATTAATTGCACAATAGTGCCATAAAATCACTTACAGGATATTTTCATGAATATTAATATATACATTTCAATGACACTTTTGTGTCACAATTCATTACCGATATAATCATATTTAAGAACGAAATGTGTGATTTGTAATAACGTAATATTAATGAAATATATATTTTAATTATAAGGCTTAAAATAAATTAATGATATTCCTAAAAATCTAACATCTACAATACAACATTTCATAAGTTTATTATAAAATAGGCATAAATATTTAAACATATGTAATATATAAATATATATATATATATATATATATATATATAAATTATTATAATATAGAATAATTTGTGAAAATACTCATATATATATATATATATATATATATATATATATATATATATATATATACAGTTATAATAGTATTGTTACTGACAACAGTACATACAATATTAATTCATAAATTAAAGGTATTTCTAATTTGATTTGATTTAAATTTCAGTTGTGTACGAAGAAAATGAGTGATAAACGTAAATATTGCTTTAATTCAATCGAGGCCATTTTCGAAAAAGTAAAATTATTTATTATTGCATACTAAAACCGCTTTTTTTATTTAAAATATTTATATTTTTTGTATTACACAGTTATAGAAATTATTATTATTGCCGAATTTTCTGCATCAAATAATATACAAATAATAATTTAGCTAAAGAACAAAATTTAATTAAATAAAATCATTTGAATATTTGCCATTAAAATATAATAATGATGAGTTAAATGAAAAGGACGTATACTATTATTCTTTTTAGAAAAATTAATTAAATGTATTTTAATTAATGAGCTTCATTATGTATTATCTTTTTTATATTTGAGTGAAACATAATATATGTTTTTCTTGCATAGAGAAACATTAATTAATCGTTATGTAACTAAATATAAAACAGCCAGTATACTATATTTTATTGCAGAATTCACTTGAATAAAAAGAGAAAATTAATTTCTATTAATAATTCTTTATAATTTGATAGTAATATTCATTACCCAAATTACTATAAACATAATTGTACCATGTGATTTAACATATTGTAAATTTTATGTTTTTATATTAGACCAAATACGCTTGGGATCAAAAAATGATAGGAGTTTATGCACAAAATATAGAAGACGGCGACCCTAATGGAGATTGCAAGTGTACTATAGAAGGCGACGGTGCAACGAAATTTCCCGGGTTAAGGATTATAAGTCAGGTCCAAAAGGATCCAAAATTAAAAGTGGAACATTTCAATTGTATTGAGGGAGGTTTTCCAACTATTTTGTAAATTTGTATTGTCAGTATAATATTCGTCTTTAAGTACATTGTAGTAATTATTAACGTGGATAATACATATGGAATATCCTCGTTAATATGATTTTATGTTAACGAAATCTATTTGGCAGTTTGCACAATAAATTTTAAATAAATATTATAGACAACAACATGGTTGTATTATTTTTTTAATGACGCATGTCAGTCGACCTGCAAGGCAAGCAAAAAATAAAAATAAATAAATAAAAATACTAGTGGACTATACAATGTTTATTATACTTTGCACAACTAAAATGGGGTTAAACAGTTCTCGTAGCGGACGGGGAAAGTTTAAAACTGCGAATATTTTTAATGATCTTTAATTTCTGTTTTAACACTATGTTCTAAAATGAGATTAGAAGTAATATCCTGCATTCATCAAAGCCGAATTTCTAAGTGTCCAAATGTAATCGATTTGACGCATTTAATCTCCTTCGAGTGATCTGAGAGTAAACCACTCAGTCAAATGTAATAAAATTTTGAATACAGCTATATTTTGTCATTCAACAGGGAACCCAAAATATTCTATTGAAGAAAGCTCAAATTTTACTCTACCGCCATTCTTCATTCATAAAAAGTGAAATTTTGGTTTTAAGGTTCAAATGGCAATGGTGTATTTCCAATAAACATGCCAAATTTGGCATAATTATGGAAGGCGATGGGCTTCGGGCCGTCGTCCGTCTGCGTGGCTCGCGTCACCGGCACCGGCACAGGTTCGCCGACGTCCGTCGCGTCGGCCGAGCACCCGACGTGCTTGAGCACCGGTTTGGCGGTCACGCATGCGTCGTACGTCCGCGGTCTGGCCGTCACGCCGACCGAGTACGTCCGGACCGTGGCCGGCCTCGCCGACTGCGTGCCGACCTCCGCCGTCTCGGTGGCCGACGCCACCGCGGCGGCTGCCGGCTCGACGACGTCCGTCTGAGTGCACGCCGGCGTACGACACCGGCCGGCGGACGACACCGAGTGTCCCGAGCCGGCCGGACGCTCCGTCATGGTGGACACACTGGTCGACGCGGCCGCAGCGGGAGTCGTCACTCCCACGTCCCGGCACATGAGCACGCAATTCACGGCCGCCTCTTTGGTAGACACGCGCGTGTTCGCCGACGCCGTGGACGGACACCAATCGCCGCCTGATCAAGAAACCTTTTTATCGTCGTCACATATTCTACGTTTACGATTACTATACGTTGTCTAAAAATATTTGGGACAAACGCAGTATAAAAATATAATACGGATCATTCATATAAATCTCTACGATTTAACAGAAATAATAACGATAAAACATTTTTTTTTTTTATCACATCTGTGTAGGAGCTCTCTTAACCGCTGGTCATAGCGTTTAAATATTACATGAGTCGTATGGGGGAAATCATCACACTAATGATAATTTACAAGTTCTATTTGCAAAGTAGGTAATTCGCCTGCACGTATTTAATTTCTTACAGAAAATATTTTTCATAAATTTTATTTCTCAGAAGCGGCCAAATGTAATCAACATAATTAATGATTAATTGGATTGACTCTAAGCGAGTTTATTTAAGGTTGATACAGTTGTATCGAAAATAAACTTGTTGGCTATAAAAACACTTATTGAAACACACTGTAAAATCAACGCAATATTATTTCATTCGAAATCAAACATATTCCTATAAAATTCTATACATGTATTTTTGTACTCGTATAAACAGGTGTTTTAATTACGCGTCTCGATTGTTGTTAATTTATTGTACTCATCGTGGAAACAATATTTGTTTAGTAGAGAAATTCGCACCCAAATAGAATTAAATATTGCGTAAAATTCATAAATAATTCATATTGTATACGTGTAGAGTCGAGCAAATTCAAATATTATATCGATGTGATTTCTGATATTATATGTTATCATTTAAAAATGTTTTAATTCCATATGGCATATATTTCATACACTCGTTTTTAACGATTTATTATAACAAAACAAATAGTAATTTTCAAAAACATTATAATGTTTTATATAGTAGATTGTATATGTTTTTTAGAGCATGAAGACCTTAAAAGCATTTAATTACTTTTATTCAAATATATTGCAATACTTCCTTTAATGTACCTAATAACGAATAAAAATTTTGTCATCACAGCTAGTTACACAGACGTTTGATAACATTTGTTTAAATTCATATATATTAATTATTATATTAATATATTTTCGTTATTGACATTAAATGTTATGAAAAATAAACGGACAGATAAACGGCATTCATACAAGTGAATTAACGCGGTAGAGTTCTTATTCTCTTATTGTAAATGAAAATCATTTGAGTTGATGACATTAGTTTGTTTTTACATCTCTTCGAGTAAAAAAATAATGTTTTCCCAAATAATAAAATCTATATTCTTTTACGCATTCTTTATTATGCTAAAGTTGTGTACCGACAAAGCCGGTAAGTATGGTTGTATTTAGTTTAAACTGTATTTATTTCGAATATAGTGAAAAAGAAAATCAAAGAAAATATTAATTACCATGGTTATAAGTAAAATATTACAATGAATGATGTTATTTTACTAAAAAAATAAAAGCAGCAATATTCATACACTTGTACTTGATTTTTTCACATCGTAATATTTTGAAATTATAATGAGCAGTGTATGACTATAAAAAAGTCGAAAAAATTATAGGACCTCACCCATTCTGCAGTGTTGTAGGTCATAAATACTATTTAGAGTACTGCATCCACTAATACGAGTATATCGCAATTATCAATTTTTTTCTTCTAAAAATCGTATATATTATAATTACACGTAATTACACGTTACCAGGAAGTAAAAAGTAGTTAAAAAGTCGTCCACAATTGCTAGAAATGATAAACGTATGATATTCTTTTAATACAATTTATTGATTCATTATAAAACATATTATCAAAGACTTATTTCTGACATTAAAATAAAAATAGTTCAAGGTAGTTAAAAAAATTTGTTTGACATTTTGTTGATATTATTATATAAATAACTAACACGAGAAATATTTTATATTATACTATAAACGACCATTACAAGTTACGACGTCACTTCTTCCAAAGTGGTTCAAAAATCACTTTGGTTTAAAATTAATATAATATTATTCCATGATTAAGTTTCGTGAAATTTTTCTCGCCGTAGTCGATACACAAAATACTCACAATACTCGCCAAATTTAGCGTACTTATCAAATATATTGTAATTTTGAGAATATTTTGTGTTTCTCTAATCACTTATTTTTTGTAGCATTTGTGGTGTCCACCAGCATACCTTGCGCTCCAGTTAAATTAAAGTATGATCTCTCTGTTATTTGCGGTTTGAAATACGGAGGAGAAGTTGTACAGGAAATCCCACAGTACTGTACAGCAATAGCATTAAAGAGAAATCCAGGTTATTGCGTATAGTTTATTTTATATATTATTTTTACAATAATATATTCGTAATTGTTCTTACTATCAATTATATTTAGAGGGCAATTATTTTAGTTTTTTGAAGTTCAGAAAATGTTGTTAATATGCATGATTGAAAATATAAATATACCCTTAGTATCCTGTCGAACGTCGGTAATATATGTTCAAAAAATGAAAACTCATAATAACGTATCCCGGAACATATATGTTTTGTTATTATAATATTTTTATTCATAAAAAAAATTGTTCTGTTAATAACGCGCATTCACACCCAACATTAAATAAAAAGCAATTTATTTTTCTAAAAGGAGTCATTTATATGAAACAAAAAAAATCAAAGAGTTAAAAAATATGCGCACCGTTACCTAAATATTTTATGGAAAATATTTTTAATTTTTTAAAGAGCGAATGTGTTATGAATACTTTAAATGTCACCCTGTATATGTATAATGTATATATAATAATATAATGTATAATCTATATTTTAATATTATATAAATAGAAAATTTGATTTTTTCCTAACAACCGTATCAGTAGGAAAAACACGATACCTAATGTCAATCATAATTATTTTGATTACTATTATTATTTTTCTTTTTTCATAAATATATTTTAATGCGTACTTGAATAGTATTCCGAATACAATATTTAGAATAATCTTCAAGTATTATAAATAATTTATTAATAATATTTTCAAATGTATTAATTAAAAATAAAAACATATTTTTAATGACTAATACATTTTTCAAATACAATATCCATAAATATAGTTAAAAGTCCCTAAAACTATTGAAATTATGCATTTGTGTGCATTTGTATAAAATAAACTTAGACATTTTAATATGGTTTCTAGTAATACCAAATACATAAAATATTGTTATTTATCGAATTCACAAGTACTGAATGTATGACCTATTCATTTTCAGTAACAACAATATATTTAAATGTTTATCATATTTTAATATTAAATATTAAATTGTAATAACACATAATGTATAACATTTTAAAGTACTTTTAATGTATTCGGAATACTTGATAGTTAAGTAATATATGTACTTTGAGAAATATGGTGTGTGTATTTAAATATTTTATCTGTATACTTTCGGATATGTCTATTGTTATTTGAATAATTTTTTGGTTCAACAATACCAAACTATATTAATAGCCACAATCCGCCTGAAATATATAGGACACAGGTGATATGTATTACAAATTGTATTTCTTATAATATTGTTTTCCAAATAAAATTATTGTAAGTGTTTGAAATAATGTTGGTTATTACGTTTTAGATTTATTTTCGACCGTCAATTTAATTAAAGGCAACTTACCACTTGTTTTAATCGAAGACAGTGTTTCGTACACTGAATGGATTGATATTTTGCAAAGTGATGTACATGACTATGTTGATGCCGTTAAGAAACTCGGTGTTAATGTTATTGCTTTCGGTAACTTGTTCGATGTATGTATATTTATATATATATTATTAACAATAAAAAATATTACAAAGATTTGTAAACAATGGTTCTAAATAATAATACTTATTTGTAAAATAAGAATAAAAGAAAATACCCAAAACATTTCATTAAGAGACAAAATAAATAAGTGATAATAGAGAAGCTTTATTTGTTACGTTGTAGTATTCCGAAATTCAACTTCACATATTTAAAAAAAAAAGGTTTTTTCTTTTTTTAAAAAAAATATTGTTAACATAGAGATAGGCATAAGGTTATGTATGAGTTTTGAATTGGTAATACATTTTTAGGTCTAAAATAGAAGCACTGCACATGGTCCATAACGGATATTATGACAATTTTACCAGTTTCTTTGCAACTTTTTTTTAAACATTTTTGTTTAGTATTGCAGAGAAAAGAAGAACTTGTTATTTATTAAATTACCGACTACATACAATTCGCAACTAAAAATAAATTTATACGAAGAATAAAAGGTCACATGAAAATACATAAAAAATGTATGGAAAAAAAACATTATTGTAAAACGTATAGGAACATTCTTCACTATGATCACAATTTAGAATCTTAAATTAATAGGAATTACTTTAATAAGTCATTATTCCAGTATACCATTTTTTGTTGTAATAGGTAATATATTGAAAATATCTATTTATAAATGCATTTATTCGTAATTTTACAAGCTTCATATTGAGAAAAACCTTCAAAAAACCTCCAACCCTTTTTTTCATCCATTTTGCGTCACAAAAACTATGTGGTTTTCCTCTCTCAGTTTTATTCTACTCCAAACATTAGTCTCTTAATATATTAGATTTTATTATATTCTATAGTGTTCACTGTTAATAATATTTTATATTTTTAAAATACAAATATGAAATTTATTTTAAAACATTTATCATCCATTAGCCACAATCTATATCGTTGGACCGAAATTTTAATAATAATTTGCTAAAATTTCTGGAACAAGTACGGCAAATTTATACGGATATGATATTTGGACTTATGGTACCCAAAAACGAATCCATATTACAAAACAGTAAGTATTTTTTAAAATGGACAGAAATATATAATTCCTCTATATTCCTATCGAAAAACAAAAAAATCTATCAATTATTTTTGAAATCAAAAATAATAAAATTTTTCTCTAACATATATTATTAAATTGTTCATGAGTGTTTCGCCTACGTTATGGTATCGTATGCAAATGTGCAAATGTCGTATGCAAATAAAGCTGATACGCATGCAAATATGCAATACTGTAATGAAAATAAAACGATATTTAAAATTAAGGTCGGTGCCTAATGCAAGACCTAATTGTGTCAAATATTCCTTTCTTAAAGAAACCCAAAGCAATCTTATGCGTATCTTATAATTTATATCTATGCTTCATTAAATTATGAACATAATTTATTAATTTAAACTCGTAATTGAAGAGTTAATTTAAATGTCCTTTTCTCAATAAATTAAAATGCCAATAAAATAAAAAAATATCATTAACATTTTATGGGTTAAAATTTTTTTTTGTAAAATGCAACATCAAATTAAGTAAGTATATTAGACATGTCAAATGGTACTCCGTAAAAGCTTTTGTTCACCAACATATATATATATATATAAAATACCTCTTATTTTTATTGAAATTACATATGTACTTAAACCCTTACAAAATATAAAATTAAATGTATAATATATATTATATCGTATATACACACACACATATATATATATATAAATTCATTGATACTTAGCCATAAAAAAATAACCCAAAGTACTCCAAACAAAAATGATGTCGTTTGTCTACTGGAAGTAAAGAACGATAATGAGCCGTTAAGCGCTTTTACAGAAGTATAAGATATTTTGAATAAACTGAAAAAACTTCGATTTCCATAGCCGCATAAGATCTATATATTCCGAGGTTATAATATAAAATTTACAAATGTGATTGGCCCAAAATTTGAGTCTTTCTCATTTTCCTATTTTCGTATATAGTATATCTTTGTTCGCATTTGTATACATAACGATTTTAATGGAAATAAAACTTTAACGGTATCAACACAAATTGTAAAAAATGATTCCGTCAAGTCGGATTTGACATTAAGTATTTCATGAAACTATTTTCATCTCAATAAACCCAATAAATAAGGATTAAATAAATACATTATGATTTGATGAACGTTATATATAGGCAGTCTTGTAAAAAATACTGTATTTAAATAATTTTTAAAAAAGTATTCGCGTAAGAAATACATACAAATACTGGTATTTAAATACTTTCTTTAAAGTATTTTTTACAAGACTGTTTATAGGAGGCTAACGTTTTTCTACAAAAATCTGACATTTAAATTCACATATAATTTTTGTTTGCAGATATAGATTTCGGCCTATTAAATGGTACCGTTGATTTCATTATGGTTGATACAACATTCTACAGATCTTGTTTTTATCAACAGCATCAAAAAGATGTGGAACAAGATTCTACGTTACGAGATATTGTATGAATATAACAATACATAATATTATATATTGATAAAAATGGTATTAATATTACGATATAATTTATATGTACAGAAATTGATATTTCATTTGTACACAGTCAAAGTGATATCAACTGAAACGTGTAATATTTATAAAAATATAAAATATAATATGTGTTACAGGTTTAAATAATAATTGCGGGCGATATGAAATATACGATAATATTAAATCTGTTATATACACTGTGTTTTCCGATCATTTTTCAACCACACATAGATGCATTTCGTCAATATATAACTCTGAAAATATATTTTATATAAGCATTTTTGATTGATTTAAATTTGTATAAACACGTACAATGTATGTTCATTAATTTAAAAAAGGATTATCCACATATTAACTAACTTCAAATAATAAAACTGTAGGTCTATAACTTGACATTTTTTTTTATAGTTTTCAACAAAAAATCGCCAATAAATGCGGAATCTATTCATTTTATTTAAATATCAAATTTTAAACACTTTTAGAAAAAAATTGAATACCATCTTTAAGTAAATCTGTGTTAAATGATTTTTTTTTTATATTTAAAATATTGGTATCATATTGAGATCCTTAACTTGTATTAGATTACATACAAAAATGTTATACATTTTCAATACCACAATACAGTTATGTAAATAATAAGTAGTATAATTTATTAACAAAATAATCAAGTGTTTTATATTATTATGTCTGAAATTACAAAAAAACATTTTTTTTTTCAAAATCGGATGCGTCAATTTTTTATCATTCATTCCGCTCAGAATTTGATATTAATTTTAACATTTCTTTTAAAACTGACATGTCTTAATATAATTGGAATAGGTACATATAGGGAATTCTCCATTTGAATAAATGTATATGTATTTATAATTAATTTTATCAGAAAGAATTATGTTTATCAGAGTTATTCAATTTTTTTTTTTTTTTTTAGCAAAAAACAGTCAATGTATTGAAAGACGTAGGAGTGGATATGTGTAAAATTATAATCACAATAGACTTTGGAGTAATATCTGTTTACCCAACGGGAATTTTTCAAACTACTGAAGCAATGTCTTACTCTGAGGTAAGTAGTTAATGTTTATAGTATTCATATATACATATTTAACATAGAACGTTTTAATTTCCAAATTGTCCTTCTATCATTATTTATGATTATTAAAGGAAGTAAAATGAAATAATTACTCAATATTACATAATACAAATTATATATATTATTATTAAAAAAAGTAATACATTAATAAAACAATTAATTGCACAACAGTGCCATAAAATCTCTTACAGGATATTTTCATAAATATTAATATACATATTTCAATGTCACTTTTGTGTCACAATTCATTACCGATATAATCATATTTAAGAACGAAATGTGTGATTTGTAATAACGTAATATTAATGAAATATGTATTTTAATTGTAATGCCTAAAATAAATCAATCATATTCCTAAAATCTAACATCTACAATACAACGTTTCATAAGTTTATTATAAAATAGGCATAAATATTTAAACATATATTATATATATATATACAGTTATAATAGTATTGATACTGACAACAGTACATACAATATTAATTCATAAATTAAAGGTACATCTAATTTGATTTGATTTAAATTTCAGTTGTGTACAAAGACATTGAGTAATAAACGTAAATATTGCTTTAATTCAGTCGAGGCCATTTTCGAAAAAGTAAAATTATTTATTATTGCATACTAAAACCGCTTATGTTTTATTTAAAAATGTTTATATTTTTTTGTATTACACAATTATTGAAATTATTATTATTGCCGATTTTTCTGCATCAAATAATATACAAATAATAAATTAGCTAAAAACAAATTTAATTAAATAAAATCATTTGAACGTTTGCCATTAAAATATAATAATGATGAGTTAAATGAAAAGGACATGTATTATTATTCTTTTAGAAAAATTAATTAAATGTATTTTAATCAATGAGCTTCATTATGTATTATCTTTTTTATATTTGATTGAAACATAATATATGTTTTTCTTACATAGAGAAACATTAATTAATCTTTATGTAACTAAATATAAAACAGTCAGAATATTATATTTTATTGCAGAGTTCACTTGAATGAAAAGAGAAAATTAATTTCTATTAATAATTATTTATAATTTAATAATAATATTCATTACCCAAATAACTATAAACATAATTGTACCATTTGATTTAACATATTGTAAATTTTATGTTTTTATATTAGACCAAATACGCTTGGGATCAAAAAATGATAGGAGTTTATGCACAAAATATAGAAGACGGCGACCCTAATGGAGGTTGCATGTGTACTATAAAAGGCGACGATACAACTAAATTTCCTGGATTAAGGATTATAAGTCAGGTCCTAAAAGATCCTAAATTAAAAGAGGACGATTTCAATTGTATTACGGGAAGTTTCCCAAATAAGTAAATTTGTATTGTCAGTATAATATTCGTCTTTATGTACATTGTAGTAATTATTAACGTCGATAATACATATGGAATTTGCTCGTAAATATGTTATTATGTTAATAAAACGTATTTGACATTTAGCACAATAAATTTTAAATAAATATTATAGACGTTGTAGATATTATAGATATATTAAATATATTATTATATTATAGATATGGTTGTATTATGATTTATTATTTTTTAAATGACGTATGTCAGTCGACCTGCACGGCAAGCAAAAAAAAAATATATAAATAAATAAATAAAAATACCGGTGGACTATACAATGTTTATTATACTTTGCACAATTAAAATGGGGTTAAACAGTTCTCGTAGCGGACGGGGAAAGTTTGAAACTGCGAATATTTTTAATGATCCTTAAATTTCTATTTTAACACTATGTTGTAAAATGAGATTAGAAGTAATATCCTGCATTCATCCTAGTCGAATTTCTAAGTGTTCAAATGTAATCGATTTGACGCATTTAATCTCCTTCGAGTGATCTGAGAGTAAACCACTCAGTCAAATGTAATAAAATTTTGAATACAGCTATATTTTGTCATTCAGTAGGGAACCCAAAAAATTCTATTGAAGAAAGCTCAAATTTGACTCTGCCACCATTCTTCTTTTAAAAAAAATGAAAATGTGGTTTTAAGGTGTGAATAGCAATGGTGTATTTCCAATAAACATGCCAAATTTGGCATAATTATGGAAGGCGATGGAAAAATTCTCAAAAATTAATTATGAATTGATTACAAATAAAAGTTTATTCAGAGATTAGCTGGGAACAGGGAAGGGTGGAGACCAACTGCAAAACCAACCATAAGGTTGAATACATCAAGAGAGAGAACAAATAAAAAGAAATAATTGTCTGTAATTAAGTATCTTAAACGTAACCATATCACGAAAAATATATGTACGATGCGGATAAGAAACAAAGTTTTAGTGGATTTACAGTGGGTAAAATCTTCATGTATGTTCGATGTTAGTAACATATATTTACATTTTAAAATTTACAGAGGGTGAAATCCACAAAATCAGCTGCCAAGAGTTTTTATTTTGAAGTGGTAAAACCGGTACAAAGGTACAAAACATAATAAGAAGGAGAAAAAAAGAAATTATTTATTGGATAAAGGGAACAAGTGGAACAACGTAGATTAAGAGTTTGAGGAATAATGTTGATATCAATGCATTTCGTAGCAGGCTTTTTTTTTAGCTTGGCCGTATTTTAGATTCTGAGCGGAACTATGAATCTATTGTTTTTACAAAGACGTATTTTTTTTATTTATTATGACCGTGCCCAAAAATTCTACCAGAAGGAGTATTCCGATCTCTCTTCGGTCACAGTTTGTTCCCTGCAGCAAATCGCATCTAGCTGGTACTTTAGAGAGATCATTTTTCGATTTTCCCAAAAGTCTCTAACTCTTTAACTCAAAGATTACCGAAAACCTAAGTTTATTGTAAAAAATTATATTAAAAATTACTATTATTAATTATATGCTCAAGGCATACACTATTATTATACTCGTATAGTATTAATAATAAATAATATAACACCGAAGCTTCGCTCAGAATCGTTTTATTGAATGCAATGATTTATCATTGCTTTCAAATTTAGAATGATAACAATACATTCTAAAATCTTACCCCAAGTAATTCACTTAAACAACATTTACAACACCCCGCGGCTCGTTACCTTTTTTACTCTTTAAAAGTCTTCTTTTTTTTTTTGCGGATTCAATTTTTTTCTTAGGAACTTGTTATTGGCTAGTGGAGGTCCTAGCTATGGATAGATTATTAATACAAGTCCTTCGTACACGAGACAAGATATTAAAAACTTTTACATATTTTCCTAGTTTTCTACACGTGGAATAAAATAGATATTCACTACATATTATTAATTCAAATATAATATATATGATATGCCATATGTTTATATGATTTATAAATTCGTACAAGCCTAATTTGAAAAAAGAACATATCGCACATTTTGTCGCATCATTTAGAATTATTGCTACTTTTCTAGAATGGAAAAGAACGACACACGAAGTGTTCAAATTACCTTTTAATATTTTCATTCATCAAATCGTAACATTTTATTATGTTTTGATACTTCATTTTGAAACCGGAAATATTACATGTGCGTTACCCTTACACCACCATTTTTGATTTTTCAATTTTTTTTTTTAATCGTAAAAATTGTATCATAATTTGTACTAATACATTATACAATAATTATTATTATTTTATAATAAAATAATTATTATTTATTAAATATATTACAGGTAAATAGATCAGTTTAAAAAACAACGCGAGTAGCTGTGTACATTTTTACGCGATTTCTTCTGAAAACTAATTAATGAGTTTTTCAATAAAAAATTTTGATATTATTATTTTAATGCATTTACCTGGTTTATTACCATTTTTCTGATATTCCATACTATCATTTTTTGAATGTTTTTGTTTATATGATCCAAACGATTTTTTTGCCTAAAACGCACTACTTTCAGCAATATCTGTTTGGACTTTATGTCCTTGCGGATTTTGCCTCGTTTCTTCTACCATAAGCCGAGATGACAAATTAAATAACGTCTTGTTCTCATTTGGTATTGAATCCCATGCACTGAAGAAATGTTTGTAGTTATCTGGCAAAGTCATCAATATTTTGGTCATAAGCATTGAATCGGATATCGGTTCACCTAATTGCTTTAGTTTTCTGCTTAAATTTTCCAATTTTGAAATATGACTTGCCATGTTGTCGTTTGGTTCCATAATATAGCTGTAAAATTTTGCTGAATCAATGTAATACTCGTGTCAGACTTCTGCTCATACACACTGAACAATTTGTCCCACATATCTTTCGCAGTATCACAGTTCATTATATATACTAATGAACGTTCATCCACTGACGTTACAATATATTTTTGCGCGTTGGTGTCTGCCTTTTTCCATACTGAATAATCAACATTATACCTTTTTCTGGCGTCGTCTTCAGTTTCATTACTGAATTTTGTGAGGATACCGGTCTCTTCGATATTCCTGCTGTTACATCAAATACATCAGCAGCACTCATTATTACTTTCATTTGAAATTTCCATGTGTCCCAGTTTTCACTGCCCGTCAATTTATTAACTTTTATAGATTCGTTTTCCATAACGAATTAGCTGTACACTATCTGCACACTATAAATTAATAATAATAAAACAATTTGTGCTTTACACGATCGACGCACTTACTACGCGAACGCACTTCAACTATATTTAATAATACCCTTTATTAAAAAACTTAAAACCTCACTGCCTGAGTAATGGGCCCATAACCTGTTGAATAGAATAGGTTAAAAGTAATTCAGACAAGGTTTAAGATAAAATAATAAAATATATTATTGTAATATATAACGCACAAACGCACGACGAGAATATCGACGGACGAACGGACTACCACACACTAAAATAATATACTGTGCATATAATATATTATGAACCGTCACACCCGAGATTGGAATGTGTCAAATCAGCACACTGTGTCTCCTCTATATATATACATATACACACATATATATTATAATATACATAATATAATACCAAATTACAATTTAATATTTCAACAATTATTATTTCTCACACAATAGATTACCTATTGTTCATATATAAAAATATACAATATATCACATAAGTCTCATAACACTTTAAATATCTACTCAGTGAACACATTTTTTTTACAGTTATCTAAAAGAAAATGCTAATTCAATAATAACATGATTTTAAACTTTCTTAAAAAAAAAAAATTCATATCAAATATAACTATTAATAATTATGTATTTTTGAAAACCCTATTTTAATAAACTTATTATTCGATTTAAAAGAAAAATTATACAAATCGAGCAAAAATTGGCCAAGTTGGAGCAAGTTATGATTTTATTTTTGATACCTACCTTAACAAAAACCAAAACCAGACTGAATTTTCTTGCAGTTGTTCACTTAACAATATGCATGGATGGACAAGTTTAAAGTTTCTATTTATTTATTAAAATAATTAGTTAATTTGTGGTACATATTGTTAATGTGTTATTAATGTAGTTAAGATATTTTTAATCTAGTAATTATGTTAATTAATTAATTTTACACAAAATTAAGTTCAAAATGTTTAAAAAAAAATCCGTATGCATTTAACACCATTTATTTTAACCAAAGGAAAAATAAAACAATTTAATGATAAAATAGAATTAACATAACCGATTCAGATGCCATTTACTTGGCCGGTTTTCTCTCTGTTTGAAATTATGTTTTAACTGAGTGGCAAAATAAAAGCAATAATTATTTCAAAATTTTCATGAAATCTATTAACAACATTTTTAAAAAAAATTTCGTCATCATACATGGATTTTTTTTATAGATAACTGTCGGTTTTATAAAATGAGCAAGTGACTAGCACCAGAACTGAGCAAATCTTTGCACATTTCATGAACTAGACAATTTCACGTCTCAGATATATAAATATATACGAGTATACAGGGTGTTCAATAATTTCCGCTTTCAGCATTTTTCTCGGCTCCTAATTAATATTTTTAAATTCTAATTTTTGCATATTGTTAGAGGTTACAATACGCATTTTTTAATATGCTTTTCAAAAATTTCCCCTACTTATTTTTCGTGATAACAGTATCAACTTTCGATTTTTAAATGGGGACCAGCAATTATTTTTGAATATTATTATAGAAAAAATAAAAATAAAAATAATAGCTTTTGAATTTTTATTTAGATATTTGTATTTTGTAAAATATCTGTATTTTAAGAAAAAAAAGGGGTTGAATACAACTTAGAAATTGAAGCTGTAATTAAATATTTTTAACCTAATTAATAATTTTACTAGATAGAAGTGTACCTGTATTTTTATATAAAAAAAAAAAAATACCAAAATAAATAAATAATGTCCCGTTATTAATTTTGCAAAATATGCAATGGTTTTCGACATTCAATGGAAATGCAATGCTATAAATGTAGTATTTATACCGAATTTATGACACTGATTATAAAGGTACAAACCTGTCAACTGGTAATGCTTACTACATACGCACAGATAAGATCGTTATTTATTAATTTAGAAACATTTTATTACAGATACCAATCAGCTTTTACTGTTATCGATTGTTATCAATTATAATTTACTATCTAATATATGTATTATCACGTATTAATGATATGTCCTCTGAACCATGGTTGTAGGTAGAACCTATCTATTTATAACACAGGTATCTAGCCGTTATCAAGTGAAGCTCGCTATCAAAGTAGCCGTCATTTCTTCCGATGACAAAATAGTAGGTACCGACTATTAGTGTAAGCATAACAATAATCTCATATAAAAATGTGTTATTTTACTACCATTTCAAACCGAATTAAAAAATTTATCGCGCTTTATTTTGTTGATTTGTTGTGTGTATTTCATTTTATACTATGCCAAGTTCTTGGGTCGCATACAGTTGCCAAAAATATTTATTAATAAAATAATTAAGTGTTTTATATTATGTCTGAAATTACAAAAAAACAAAAAAATATTTTTTTTTGAAAATCTGATGCGTCAATTTTTATCATTTACTCCGCTCAGAATTTGAAATTAATTTTAACATTTCGTTTAAAACTGACATGTTTTAATATAATTAGAATAGGCACATAAAGCGAATTCTCCATTTGAATACATATGTATTTATAAATTAAATTTATCAGAAAGAATTATGTTTATCAGAGTTATTCAATTTTTTTTTTTTTTAGCAAGGAACAGTCGATGGATTGAAAAACTTAGCAGTGGGTGTATGTAAAATTATAATCACAATAGACTTTGAATTATTAAGTGTTAAATATAAGCAATTTTCTGATAACAGTTATGAAGCAATGTCTTACTCTCAAGTAAGTAGTTAATGTTTATAGTATTCATATATGCATATTTAACATAGAACGTTTTAATTTCCAAATTGTCCTTCTATCATTATTTTTGATTATTAAAGAGGTATAATGAAATAAATACTAAATATTATATTATACAAATTAGTATATATTATTATTAAATAAAACAATATATTAATAAGAATAATTAATTGCACAATAGTGCCATAAAATCACTTACAGTATATTTTCATGAATATTAATATATACATTTCAATGACACTTTTGTGTCACAATTCATTACCGATATAATCATATTTAAGAACGAAATGTGTGATTTGTAATAACGTAATATTAATGAAATATATATTTTAATTATAAGGCTTAAAATAAATTAATCATATTCCTAAAAATCTAACATCTACAATACAACATTTCATAAGTTTATTATAAAATAGGCATAAATATTTAAACATATGTAATATATAATATATATATATATATATATATATAAATTATTATAATATAGAATAATTTGTGAAAATACTCACTATATATATATATATATATATATATATACAGTTATAATAGTATTGTTACTGACAACAGTACATACAATATTAATTCATAAATTAAAGGTATTTCTAATTTGATTTGATTTAAATTTCAGTTGTGTACGAAGAAAATGAGTGATAAACGTAAATATTGCTTTAATTCAATCGAGGCCATTTTCGAAAAAGTAAAATTATTTATTATTGCATACTAAAACCGCTTTTTTTTATTTAAAAATATTTATATTTTTTTGTATTACACAGTTATAGAAATTATTATTATTGCCGAATTTTCTGCATCAAATAATATACAAATAATAATTTAGCTAAAGAACAAAATTTAATTAAATAAAAATCATTTGAATATTTGCCATTAAAATATAATAATGATGAGTTAAATGAAAAGGACGTATACTATTATTCTTTTAGAAAAAATTAATTAAATGTATTTTAATTTATGAGCTTCATTATGTATTATCTTTTTTATATTTGAGTGAAACATAATATATGTTTTTCTTGCATAGAGAAACATTAATTAATCGTTATGTAACTAAATATAAAACAGCCAGTATACTATATTTTATTGCAGAGTTCACTTGAATAAAAAGAGAAAATTAATTTCTATTAATAATTCTTTATAATTTGATAGTAATATTCATTACCCAAATTACTATAAACATAATTGTACCATGCGATTTAACATATTGTAAATTTTATGTTTTTATATTAGACCAAATACGCTTGGGATCAAAAAATGATAGGAGTTAATGCACAAAATATAGAAGACGGCGACCCTAATGGAGATTGCAAGTGTACTATAGAAGGCGACGGTGCAACGAAATTTCCCGGGTTAAGGATTATAAGTCAGGTCCAAAAGGATCCAAAATTAAAAGTGGAACATTTCAATTGTATTGAGGGAGGTTTTCCAACTATTTTGTAAATTTGTATTGTCAGTATAATATTCGTCTTTAAGTACATTGTAGTAATTATTAACGTGGATAATACATATGGAATATCCTCGTTAATATGATTTTATGTTAACGAAATCTATTTGGCAGTTTGCACAATAAATTTTAAATAAATATTATAGACAACAACATGGTTGTATTATTTTTTTAATGACGCATGTCAGTCGACCTGCAAGGCAAGCAAAAAATAAAAATAAATAAATAAAAATACTAGTGGACTATACAATGTTTATTATACTTTGCACAACTAAAATGGGGTTAAACAGTTCTCGTAGCGGACGGGGAAAGTTTAAAACTGCGATTATTTTTAATGATCTTTAATTTCTGTTTTAACACTATGTTCTAAAATGAGATTAGAAGTAATATCCTGCATTCATCAAAGCCGAATTTTTAAGTGTCCAAATGTAATCGATTTGACGCATTTAATAAAAAATTTATCTCCTTTGAGTGGTCTGAGAGAAAACCACTCAGTCAAATGTAATAAAATTTTGAATACAGCTATATTTTGTCATTCAACAGGGAACCCAAAATATTCTATTGAAGAAAGCTCAAATTTTACTCTACCGCCATTCTTCATTCATAAAAAGTGAAATTTTGGTTTTAAGGTTCGAATGGCAATGGTGTATTTCCAATAAACATGCCAAATTTGGCATAATTTTGGAAGGCGATGGGCTTCGGGCCGTCGTCCGTCTGCGTGGCTCGCGTCACCGGCACCGGCACAGGTTCGCCGACGTCCGTCGCGTCGGCCGAGCACCCGACGTGCTTGAGCACCGGTTTGGCGGTCACGCATGCGTCGTACGTCCGCGGTCTGGCCGTCACGCCGACCGAGTACGTCCGGACCGTGGCCGGCCTCGCCGACTGCGTGCCGACCTCCGCCGTCTCGGTGGCCGACGCCACCGCGGCGGCTGCCGGCTCGACGACGTCCGTCTGAGTGCACGCCGGCGTACGACACCGGCCGGCGGACGACACCGAGTGTCCCGAGCCGGCCGGACGCTCCGTCATGGTGGACACACTGGTCGACGCGGCCGCAGCGGGAGTCGTCACTCCCACGTCCCGGCACATGAGCACGCAATTCACGGCCGCCTCTTTGGTAGACACGCGCGTGTTCGCCGACGCCGTGGACGGACACCAATCGC
This sequence comes from Slavum lentiscoides, assembly GCA_032441835.1. NCBI lineage: Eukaryota > Metazoa > Arthropoda > Insecta > Hemiptera > Aphididae > Slavum > Slavum lentiscoides. The sequence goes on along the minus strand of CM063711.1, from coordinate 6,724,158 downwards.
CGCCTGATCAAGAAACCTTTTTATCGTCGTCACATATTCTACGTTTACGATTACTATACGTTGTCTAAAAATATTTGGGACAAACGCAGTATAAAAATATAATACGGATCATTCATATAAATCTCTACGATTTAACAGAAATAATAACGATAAAACATTTTTTTTTTTGATCACATCAGTGTGGGAGCTCTCTTAACCGCTGGTCATAGCGTTTAAATATTACATGAGTCGTATGGGGGAAATCATCACACTAATGATAATTTACAAGTTCTATTTGCAAAGTAGGTAATTCGCCTGCACGTATTTAATTTCTTACAGAAAATATTTTTCATAAATTTTATTTCTCAGAAGCGGCCAAATGTAATCAACATAATTAATGATTAATTGGATTGACTCTAAGCGAGTTTATTTAAGGTTGATACAGTTGTATCGAAAATAAACTTGTTGGCTATAAAACACTTATTGAAACACACTGTAAAATCAACGCAATATTATTTCATTCGAAATCAAACATATTCCTATAAAATTCTATACATGTATTTTTGTACTCGTATAAACAGGTGTTTTAATTACGCGTCTCGATTGTTGTTAATTTATTGTACTCATCGTGGAAACAATATTTGTTTAGTAGAGAAATTCGCACCCAAATAGAATTAAATATTGCGTAAAATTCATAAATAATTCATATTGTATACGTGTAGAGTCGAGCAAATTCAAATATTATATCGATGTGATTTCTGATATTATATGTTATCATTTAAAAATGTTTTAATTCCATATGGCATATATTTCATACACTCGTTTTTAACGATTTATTATAACAAAACAAATAGTAATTTTCAAAAACATTATAATGTTTTATATAGTAGATTGTATATGTTTTTTAGAGCATGAAGACCTTAAAAGCATTTAATTACTTTTATTCAAATATATTGCAATACTTCCTTTAATGTACCTAATAACGAATAAAAATTTTGTCATCACAGCTAGTTACACAGACGTTTGATAACATTTGTTTAAATTCATATATATTAATTATTATATTAATATATTTTCGTTATTGACATTAAATGTTATGAAAAATAAACGGACAGATAAACGGCATTCATACAAGTGAATTAACGCGGTAGAGTTCTTATTCTCTTATTGTAAATGAAAATCATTTGAGTTGATGACATTAGTTTGTTTTTACATCTCTTCGAGTAAAAAAATAATGTTTTCCCAAATAATAAAATCTATATTCTTTTACGCATTCTTTATTATGCTAAAGTTGTGTACCGACAAAGCCGGTAAGTATGGTTGTATTTAGTTTAAACTGTATTTATTTCGAATATAGTGAAAAAGAAAATCAAAGGAAATATTAATTACCGTGGTTATAAGTAAAATATTACAATGTATGATGTTATTTTACTGAAAAAATAAGAGCAGCAATATTCATATACCTGTACTTGATTTTTTCACATCGTAATATTTTGAAATTATAATGAGCAGTGTATGACTATAAAAAAGTCGAAAAAATTATAGGACCTCACCCATTCTGCAGTGTTGTAGGTCATAAATACTATTTAGAGTACTTCTTCCACTAATACGAGTATATCGCAATTATCAATTTTTTTCTTCTAAAAATCGTATATATTATAATTACACGTAATTACACGTTACCAGGAAGTAAAAAGTAGTTAAAAAGTCGTCCACAATTGCTAGAAATGATAAACGTATGATATTCTTTTAATACAATTTATTGATTCATTATAAAACATATTATCAAAGACTTATTTCTGACATTAAAATAAAAATAGTTCAAGGTAGTTAAAAAAATTTGTTTGATATTTTGTTGATATTATTATATAAATAACTAACACGAGAAATATTTTATATTATACTATAAACGACCATTACAAGTTACAACGTCACTTCTTCCAAAGTGGTTCAAAAATCACTTTGGTTTAAAATTAATATAATATTATTCCATGAATAAGTTTCGTGAAATTTTTCTCGCCGTAGTCGATACACAAAATACTCACAATACTCGCCAAATTTAGCGTACTTATCAAATATATTGTAATTTTGAGAATATTTTGTGTTTCTCTAATCACTTATTTTTTGTAGCATTTGTGGTGTCCACCAGCATACCTTGCGCTCCAGTTAAATTAAAGTATGATCTCTCTGTTATTTGCGGTTTGAAATACGGAGGAGAAGTTATACAGAAAATCCCACAGTACTGTACAGCAATAGCATTAAAGAGAAATCCAGGTTATTGCGTATAGTTTATTTTATATATTATTTTTACAATAATATATTCGTAATTGTTCTTACTATCAATTATATTTAGAGGGCAATTATTTTAGTTTTTTGAAGTTCAGAAAATGTTGTTAATATGCATGATTGAAAATATAAATATACCCTTAGTATCCTGTCGAACGTCGGTAATATATGTTCAAAAAATGAAAACTCATAATAACGTATCCCGGAACATATATGTTTTGTTATTATAATATTTTTATTCATAAAAAAAATTGTTCTGTTAATAACGCGCATTCACACCCAACATTAAATAAAAAGCAATTTATTTTTCTAAAAGAAGTCATTTATATGAAACAAAAAAAATCAAAGAGTTAAAAAATATGCGCACCGTTACCTAAATATTTTATGGAAAATATTTTTAATTTTTTAAAGAGCGAATGTGTTATGAATACTTTAAAAGTCACCCTGTATATGTATAATGTATATATAATAATATAATGTATAATCTTTATTTTAATATTTTATAAATAGAAAAATTTGATTTTTTCCTAACAACCGTATCAGTAGGAAAAACACGATACATAATGTCAATCACAATTATTTTGATTACTATTATTATTTTCTTTTTTCATAAATATATTTTAATGCGTACTTGAATAGTATTGCGAATACAATATTTAGAATAATCTTCAAGTATTATAAATAATTTATTAATAATATTTTTCAAATGTATTAATTAAAAATAAAAACATATTTTTAATGACCAATACATTTTTCAAATACAATATCCATCAATATAGTTAAAAGTCCCTAAAACTATTGAAATTATGCATTTGTGTGCATTTGTATAAAATAAACTTAGACATTTTAATATGGTTTCTAGTAATACCAAATACATAAAATATTGTTATTTATCGAATTCACAAGTACTGAATGTATGACCTATTCATTTTCAGTAACAACAATATATTTAAATGTTTATCATATTTTAATATTAAATATTAAATTGTAATAACACATAATGTATAACATTTTAAAGTACTTTTAATGTATTCGGAATACTTGTTAGTTAAGTAATATATGTACTTTGAGAAATATGGTGTGTGTATTTAAATATTTTATCTGTATACTTTCGGATATGTCTATTGTTATTTGAATAATTTTTTGGTTCAACAATACCAAACTATATTAATAGCCACAATCCGCCTGAAATATATAGGACACAGGTGATATGTATTACAAATTGTATTTCTTATAATATTGTTTTCCAAATAAAATTATTGTAAGTGTTTGAAATAATGTTGGTTATTACGTTTTAGATTTATTTTCGACCGTCAATTTAATTAAAGGCAACTTACCACTTGTTTTAATCGAAGACAGTGTTTCGTACACTGAATGGATTGATATTTTGCAAAGTGATGTACATGACTATGTTGATGCCGTTAAGAAACTCGGTGTTAATGTTATTGCTTTCGGTAACTTGTTCGATGTATGTATATTTATATATATACTATTAACAATAAAAAATATTACAAAGATTTGTAAACAATGGTTCTAAATAATAATACTTATTTGTAAAATAAGAATAAAAGAAAATACCCAAAACATTTCATTAAGAGACAAAATAAATAAGTGATAATAGAGAAGCTTTATTTGTTACGTTGTAGTATTCGAAATTCAACTTCACATATTTAAAAAAAAGGTTTTTCTTTTTTTAAAAAAAATATTGTTAACATAGAGATAGGCATAAGGTTATGTATGAGTTTTGAATTGGTAATACATTTTTAGGTCTAAAATAGAAGCACTGCACATGGTCCATAACGGATATTATGACAATTTTACCAGTTTCTTTGCAACTTTTTTAAACATTTTGTTTAGTATTGCAGAGAAAAGAAGAACTTGTTATTTATTAAATTACCGACTACATACAATTCGCAACTAAAAATAAATTTATACGAAGAATAAAAGGTCACATGAAAATACATAAAAAATGTATGGAAAAAAACATTATTGTAAAACGTATAGGAACATTCTTCACTATGATCACAATTTAGAATCTTAAATTAATAGGAATTACTTTAATAAGTCATTATTCCAGTATACCATTTTTTGTTGTAATAGGTAATATATTGAAAATATCTATTTATAAATGCATTTATTCGTAATTTTACAAGCTTCATATTGAGAAAAACCTTCAAAAAACCTCCAACCCTTTTTTTCATCCATTTTGCGTCACAAAAACTATGTGGTTTTCCTCTCTCAGTTTTATTCTACTCCAAACATTAGTCTCTTAATATATTAGATTTTATTATATTCTATAGTGTTCACTGTTAATAATATTTTATATTTTTAAAATACAAATATGAAATTTATTTTAAAACATTTATCATCCATTAGCCACAATCTATATCGTTGGACCGAAATTTTAATAATAATTTGCTAAAATTTCTGGAACAAGTACGGCAAATTTATACGGATATGATATTTGGATTTATGGTACCCAAAGACGTATCCATATTACAAAACAGTAAGTATTTTTTAAAATGGACAGAAATATATAATTCCTCTATATTCCTATCGAAAAACAAAAAAATCTATCAATTATTTTTGAAATCAAAAATAATAAAATTTTTCTCTAACATATATTATTAAATTGTTCATGAGTGTTTCGCCTACGTTATGGTATCGTATGCAAATGTGCAAATGTCGTATGCAAATAAAGCTGATACGCATGCAAATATGCAATACTGTAATGAAAATAAAACGATATTTAAAATTAAGATCGGTACCTAATGCAAGACCTAATTGTGTCAAATATTCCGTTTCTTAAAGAAACCCAAAGCAATCTTATGCGTATCTTATAATTTATATCTATGCTTCATTAAATTATGAACATAATTTATTAATTTAAACTCGTGATTGAAGAGTTAATTTAAATGTCCTTTTCTCAATAAATTAAAATGCCAATAAAATAAAAAAATATCATTAACATTTTATAGGTTAAAATTTTTTTTTGTAAAATGCAACATCAAATTAAGTAAGTATATTAGACATGTCAAATAGTACTCCGTAAAAATTTTTGTTTACTAACATATATATATATATATAAAAAATACCTCTTATTTTTATTGAAATTACATATGTACTTAAACCCTTACATAATATAAAATTAAATGTATAATATATATTATATCGTATATACACACACACATATATATATATATAAATTCATTGATACTTAGCCATAAAAAAATAACCCAAAGTACTCCAAACAAAAATGATGTCGTTTGTCTACTGGAAGTAAAGAACGATAATGAGCCGTTAAGCGCTTTTACAGAAGTATAAGATATTTTGAATAAACTGAAAAAACTTCGATTTCCATAGCCGCATAAGATCTATATAATCCGAGGTTATAATATAAAATTTACAAATGTGATTGGCCCAAAATTTGAGTCTTTCTCATTTTCCTATTTTCGTATATAGTATATCTTTGTTTTCATTTATATACATAACGATTTTAATGGAAATAAAACTTTAACGGTATCAACACAAATTGTAAAAAATGATTCCGTCAAGTCGGATTTGACATTAAGTATTTCATGAAACTATTTTCATCTCAATAAACCCAATAAATAAGGATTAAATAAATACATTATGATTTGATGAACGTTATATATAGGCAGTCTTGTAAAAAATACTGTATTTAAATAATTTTTAAAAAAGTATTCGCGTAAGAAATACATACAAATACTGGTATTTAAATACTTTCTTTAAAGTATTTTTTACAAGACTGTTTATAGGAGGCTAACGTTTTTCTACAAAAATTTGACATTTAAATTCACATATAATTTTTGTTTGCAGATATAGATTTCGGCCTATTAAATGGTACCGTTGATTTCATTATGGTTGATACAACATCCTACAGATCTTGTTTATATCGAAACCATCAAAAAGATGTGGAACAAGATTCTACGTTACCAGATGTTGTATGAATATAACAATACATAATATTATATATTGATAAAAATGGTATTAATATTACGATATAATTTATATGTACAGAAATTGATATTTCATTTGTACACAGTCAAAGTGATATCAACTGAAACGTGTAATACGAGTATTTATAAAAATATAAAATATAATATGTATTACAGGTTTAAATAATAATTGCGGGCGATATGAAATATACGATAATATTAAATCTGTTATATACACTGTGTTTTCCGATCATTTTTCAACCACACATAGATGCATTTCGTCAATATATAACTCTGAAAATATATTTTATATAAGCATTTTTGATTGATTTAAATTTGTATAAACACGTACAATGTATGTTCATTAATTTAAAAAAGGATTATCCACATATTAACTAGCTTCAAATAATAAAACTGTAGGTCTATAACTTGACATTTTTTTTTATAGTTTTCAACAAAAAATCGCCAATAAATGCGGAAATTTTTCATTTTATTTAAATATCAAATTTTAAACACTTTTAGAAAAAAATTGAATACCATCTTTAAGTAAATCTGTGTTAAATGATTTTTTTTTTTATATTTAAAATATTGGTATCATATTGAGATCCTTAACTTGTATTAGATTACATACAAAAATGTTATACATTTTCAATACCACAATACAGTTATGTAAATAATAAGTAGTATAATTTATTAACAAAATAATCAAGTGTTTTATATTATTATGTGTGAAATTACAAAAAAACATTTTTTTTTGAAAATCGGATGCGTCAATTTTTTATCATTAATTTTAACATTTCTTTTAAAACTGACATGTCTTAATATAATTGGAATAGGTACATATAGGGAATTCTCCATTTGAATAAATGCATATGTATTTATAATTAATTTTATCAGAAAGAATTATGTTTATCAGAGTTATTCAATTTTTTTTTTTTTTTTTTAGCAAGGAACAGTCAATGTATTGAAAAACGTAGCAGTAGATATGTGTAAAATTATAATCACAATAGACTTTGGAGTAATGACTGTTAAACATAAGCGATTTTCTGATAACAGTTATGAAGCAATGTCTTACTCTCAAGTAAGTAGTTAATGTTTATAGTATTCATATATACATATTTAACATAGAACGTTTTAATTTCCAAATTGTCCTTCTATCATTATTTATGATTATTAAAGGAAGTAAAATGAAATAATTACTCAATATTACATAATACAAATTATATATATTATTATTAAAAAAGCAATACATTAATAAAACAATTAATTGCACAACAGTGCCATAAAATCTCTTACAGGATATTTTCATAAATATTAATATACATATTTCAATGTCACTTTTGTGTCACAATTCATTACCGATATAATCATATTTAAGAACGAAATGTGTGATTTGTAATAACGTAATATTAATGAAATATGTATTTTAATTATAATGCCTAAAATAAATCAATCATATTCCTAAAAATCTAACATCTACAATACAACGTTTCATAAGTTTATTATAAAATAGGCATAAATATTTAAACATATATAATATATATATATATATACAGTTATAATAGTATTGTTACTGACAACAGTACATACAATATTAATTCATAAATTAAAGGTACATCTAATTTGATTTGATTTAAATTTCAGTTGTGTACAGAGACATTGAGTAATAAACGTAAATATTGCTGTAATTCAGTCGAGGCCATTTTCGAAAAAGTAAAATTATTTATTATTGCATACTAAAACCGCTTATGTTTTATTTAAAAATGTTTATATTTTTTTGTATTACACAATTATTGAAATTATTATTATTGCCGAATTTTCTGCATCAAATAATATACAAATAATAAATTAGCTAAAAACAAATTTAATTAAATAAAAATCATTTGAACGTTTGCCATTAAAATATAATAATGATGAGTTAAATGAAAAGGACATGTATTATTATTCTTTTAGAAAAATTAATTAAATGTATTTTAATCAATGAGCTTCATTATGTATTATCTTTTTTATATTTGATTGAAACATAATATATGTTTTTCTTACATAGAGAAACATTAATTAATCTTTATGTAACTAAATATAAAACAGTCAGAATACTATATTTTATTGCAGAGTTCACTTGAATGAAAAGAGAAAATTAATTTCTATTAATAATTATTTATAATTTAATAATAATATTCATTACCCAAATAACTATAAACATAATTGTACCATTTGATTTAACATATTGTAAATTTTATGTTTTTATATTAGACCAAATACGCTTGGGATCAAAAAATGATAGGAGTTTATGCACAAAATATGGAAGACGGCGACCCTAATGGAGATTGCATGTGTACTATAAAAGGCGACGATACTACTAAATTTCCTGGATTAAGGATTATAAGTCAGGTCCTAAAAGATCCTACATTAAAAGTGGACGATTTCAATTGTATTACGGGAGGTTTCCCAAATAAGTAAATTTGTATTGTCAGTATAATATTCGTCTTTAAGTACATTGTAGTAATTATTAACGTCGATAATACATATGGAATTTGCTCGTAAATATGTTATTATGTTAATAAAACGTATTTGACATTTAGCACAATAAATTTTAAATAAATATTATAGACGTTGTAGATATTATAAATATAATAAATATATTATTATATTATAGATATGGTTGTATTATGATTTATTATTTTTTTAAATGACGTATGTCAGTCGACCTGCACGGCAAGCAAAAAAAAAATATATAAATAAATAAATAAAAATACCGGTGGACTATACAATGTTTATTATACTTTGCACAATTAAAATGGGGTTAAACAGTTCTCGTAGCGGACGGGGAAAGTTTGAAACTGCGATATTTTCAATGATCCTTAATTTCTATTTTAACACGATGTTGTAAAATGAGATTAGAAGTAATATCCTGCATTCATCCTAGTCGAATTTCTAAGTGTTCAAATGTAATCGATTTGACGCATTTAATCTACTTCGAGTGATCTGAGAGTAAACCACTCAGTCAAATGTAATAAAATTTTGAATACAGCTATATTTTGTCATTCAGTAAGGAACCCAAAAAATTCTATTGAAGAAAGCTCAAATTTGACTCTACCACCATTCTTCTTTTAAAAAAAATGAAAATGTGGTTTTAAGGTGTGAATAGCAATGGTGTATTTGCAATAAACATGCCAAATTTGGCATAATTATGGAAGGCGATGGAAAAATTCTCAAAAATTAATTATGAATTGATTACAAATAAAAGTTTATTCAGAGATTAGCTGGGAACAGGGAAGGGTGGAGACCAACTGCAAAACCAACCATAAGGTTGAATACATCAAGAGAGAGAACAAATAAAAAGAAATAATTGTCTATAATTAAGTATCTTAAACGTAACCATATCACGAAAAATATATGTACGATGCGGATAAGAAACAAAGTTTTAGTGGATTTACAGTGGGTAAAATCTTCATGTATGTTCGATGTTAGTAACATATATTTACATTTTAAAATTTACAGAGGGTGAAATCCACAAAATCAGCTGCCAAGAGTTTTTATTTTGAAGTGGTAAAACCGGTACAAAGGTACAAAACATAATAAGAAGGAGAAAAAAAGAAATTATTTATTGGATAAAGGGAACAAGTGGAACAACGTAGATTAAGAGTTTGAGGAATAATGTTGATATCAATGCATTTCGTAGCAGGCTTTTTTTTTAGCTTGGCCGTATTTTAGATTCTGAGCGGAACTATGAATCTATTGTTTTTACAAAGACGTATTTTTTTTATTTATTATGACCGTGCCCAAAATTCTACCAGAAGGAGTATTCCGATCTCTCTTCGGTCACAGTTTGTTCCCTGCAGCAAATCGCATCTAGCTGGTACTTTAGAGAGATCATTTTTCGATTTTCCCAAAAGTCTCTAACTCTTTAACTCAAAGATTACCGAAAACCTAAGTTTATTGTAAAAAATTATATTAAAAATTACTATTATTAATTATATGCTCAAGGCATACTCTATTATTATACTCGTATAGTATTAATAATAAATAATATAACACCGAAGCTTCGCTCAGAATCGTTTTATTGAATGCAATGATTTATCATTGCTTTCAAATTAGAATGATAACAATACATTCTAAAATCTTACCCCAAGTAATTCACTTAAACAACATTTACAACACCCGCGGCTCGTTACCTTTTTACTCTTTAAAAGTCTTCTTTTTTTTTGCGGATTCAATTTTTTCTTAGGAACTTGTTATTGGCTAGTGGAGGTCCTAGCTATGGATAGATTATTAATACAAGTCCTTCGTACACGAGACAAGATATTAAAAACTTTTACATATTTTCCTAGTTTTCTACACGTGGAATAAAATAGATATTCACTACATATTATTAATTCAAATATAATATATATGATATGCCATATGTTTATATGATTTATAAATTCGTACAAGCCTAATTTGAAAAAAGAACATATCGCACATTTTGTCGCATCATTTAGAATTATTGCTACTTTTCTAGAATGGAAAAGAACGACACACGAAGTGTTCAAATTACCTTTTAATATTTCCATTCATCAAATCGTAACATTTTATTATGTTTTGATACTTCATTTTGAAACCGGAAATATTACATGTGCGTTACCCTTACACCACCATTTTTGATTTTTCAATTTTTTTTTTTAATCGTAAAAATTGTATCATAATTTGTACTAATACATTATACAATAATTATTATTATTTTATAATAAAATAATTATTATTTATTAAATATATTACAGGTAAATAGATCAGTTTAAAAAACAACGTGAGTAGCTGTGTACATTTTTACGCGATTTCTTCTGAAAACTAATTAATGAGTTTTTCAATAAAAAATTTTGATATTATTATTTTAATGCATTTACCTGGTTTATTACCATTTTTCTGATATTCCATACTATCATTTTTTGAATGTTTTTGTTTATATGATCCAAACGATTTTTTTGCCTAAAACGCACTACTTTCAGCAATATCTGTTTGGACTTTATGTCCTTGCGGATTTTGCCTCGTTTCTTCTACCATAAGCCGAGATGACAAATTAAATAACGTCTTGTTCTCATTTGGTATTGAATCCCATGCACTGAAGAAATGTTTGTAGTTATCTGGCAAAGTCATCAATATTTTGGTCATAAGCATTGAATCGGATATCGGTTCACCTAATTGCTTTAGTTTTCTGCTTAAATTTTCCAATTTTGAAATATGACTTGCCATGTTGTCGTTTGGTTCCATAATATAGCTGTAAAATTTTGCTGAATCAATGTAATACTCGTGTCAGACTTCTGCTCATACACACTGAACAATTTGTCCCACATATCTTTCGCAGTATCACAGTTCATTATATATACTAATGAACGTTCATCCACTGACGTTACAATATATTTTTGCGCGTTGGTGTCTGCCTTTTTCCATACTGAATAATCAACATTATACCTTTTTCTGGCGTCGTCTTCAGTTTCATTACTGAATTTTGTGAGGGATACCGGTCTCTTCGATATTCCTGCTGTTACATCAAATACATCAGCAGCACTCATTATTACTTTCATTTGAAATTTCCATGTGTCCCAGTTTTCACTGCCCGTCAATTTATTAACTTTTATAGATTCGTTTTCCATAACGAATTAGCTGTACACTATCTGCACACTATAAATTAATAATAATAAAAACAATTTGTGCTTTACACGATCGACGCACTTACTACGCGAACGCACTTCAACTATATTTAATAATACCCTTTATTAAAAAACTTAAAACCTCACTGCCTGAGTAATGGGCCCATAACCTGTTGAATAGAATAGGTTAAAAGTAATTCAGACAAGGTTTAAGATAAAATAATAAAATATATTATTGTAATATATAACGCACAAACGCACGACGAGAATATCGACGGACGAACGGACTACCACACACTAAAATAATATACTGTGCATATAATATATTATGAACCGTCACACCCGAGATTGGAATGTGTCAAATCAGCACACTGTGCCTCCTCTATATATATACATATACACATATATATTATAATATACATAATATAATACCAAATTACAATTTAATATTTCAACAATTATTATTTCTCACACAATAGATTACCTATTGTTCATATATAAAATATACAATATATCACATAAGTCTCATAACACTTTAAATATCTACTCAGTGAACACATTTTTTTACAGTTATCTAAAAGAAAATGCTAATTCAATAATAACATGATTTTAAACTTTCTTAAAAAAAAATTCATATCAAATATAACTATTAATAATTATGTATTTTGAAAACCCTATTTTAATAAACTTATTATTCGATTTAAAAGAAAAATTATACAAATCGAGCAAAAATTGGCCAAGTTGGAGCAAGTTATGATTTTATTTTGATACCTACCTTAACAAAACCAAAACCAGACTGAATTTTCTTGCAGTTGTTCACTTAACAATATGCATGGATGGACAAGTTTAAAGTTTCTATTTATTTATTAAAATAATTAGTTAATTTGTGGTACATATTGTTAATGTGTTATTAATGTAGTTAAGATATTTTTAATCTAGTAATTATGTTAATTAATTAATTTTACACAAAATTAAGTTCAAAATGTTTAAAAAAAAATCCGTATGCATTTAACACCATTTATTTTAACCAAAGGAAAAATAAAACAATTTAATGATAAAATAGAATTAACATAACCGATTCAGATGCCATTTACTTGGCCGGTTTTCTCTCTGTTTGAAATTATGTTTTAACTGAGTGGCAAAATAAAAGCAATAATTATTTCAAAATTTTCATGAAATCTATTAACAACATTTTTAAAAAAAATTTCGTCATCATACATGGATTTTTTTTATAGATAACTGTCGGTTTTATAAAATGAGCAAGTGACTAGCACCAGAACTGAGCAAATCTTTGCACATTTCATGAACTAGACAATTTCACGTCTCAGATATATAAATATATACGAGTATATATACGTATGAATAGAGTTTACCAAACTACCAAAATGCCAAATCCATCTATTAAAATTGAAATGAAAATATAACGGAAACGTTTGGGTTTTAACATAATATTACTTTATTGTTGCTTTGTGTATTGTTAGATACTTGACAATAATGCGATGCTTTACGTTATTTAAAATATTGACGTGTTGTGGGCAAGAATTGCCCAAATCAAAACATAAATACAATAATAATAATATTAATATAAAAAAAAAAAAAACGTCAATTCTTATCGTTATTTACCGCATTTGTAATAGTAGTAAAAAATTGTAACGCGGTTGTTAAACATAAACATAATATTATAAACGATTTAACCCAACGAAATATCGTTAGAACAGCAATATGAACGCGTACACGCAGTAATACAAATTAACACGGATTTAAACATATTAAATATATAAAATGTATACATTTTCACTCGTCATTGGAGATTATTAAGGAATCCGTGATTTTATCACGGAAGACAGGGTGGCATATTCTCTGGGTTGTTTTAAACTCGGCGATTTTTTCAATGACAAATGCGAGTAAGACATATTATTGTTGTTGGAGGACAACACGGTGTTCGCGCTTCTGGATCTTTTCGGATTCGATAGAGTGTAAGGTGAATTTTCTCGGGACAATATGTGCTGTTTAGCGTACAGAGCGATACCGATTTCCCTGTGTCCCGCTTCCATCGCAATACTGAGCGCTGTGCTCCCGTCCTGTATAACAAAAAAAAAAAAAAAAAAAAAAATAATAAAAATAAATAAAAAATAATAATAAGGAAAAAACCAAAATCATATTAAATAATTATTTTTAAACGTGATATGTTTACCTAGATAATTATTGAAATAAAAATAATTAAGTCTGAATAAATATTTGATAATGTAAGGCAATTTTATTCCGTAGTTGTGTGTAGAAGTGTGTGTGTTATTTTCATAAAAAAAATAATTTTTTTTTTTAAATTACATATAAGTACCTATATTAATAACACGGTAAAATTGTCTAGTTTTTCCTTCTAACGTATTACAAAAGTGAATATGTCATTTTGAATCCAAAGACGATCAAAATTACACATATTTGAACGTTTCGAAAAAATTAATTAAAAATAACCATGTTTCGTGAAAAGAGGCTTCTGACGTACTTACAAGAGCCGGATCACGCGTTTAGCTCTACGTGGCCATATTATATATTTTTTTAATCAAAAAACAATATAGTCATGTGTGTGAGTGAGTGGAGATTGACATAATTTCCAAGATATATTTTTTACTTCTATAACACGAATGTTTTTTTTTATCGAAAAATGCACTTTTTCTTTGTGTATAATCTGACAAACACTTAAATCAACTAATTTTTGCGCATTATTATCAAAAATTATGAAAACATAGTGTCGTTTGCTTCTATAAATTAATATATCAAATAATAATAACGATTATTTTTCCTCTCATGAAAAACGTTTAGGACATGAAGATAATGGTTTTATTAAAAAATATTCATCTATTCATTTTAATAAACTCTATTTACGTGCCACATTAACCATAAGTTAGGTATGTATTATAAAATATTTCACTTTAGTAATCGGATGATAAATACTATACTAGATTGAAGCGATTTGAAAGATTATTTTATTATTTTTACAAGGTACCCATTCCCAGTAAAAATGCTGAATACACCGCTGACGATTACGTTCGGGTCAGCAACTAAAATTAATGCGCGTAATAATATGTAATAGCTTTAGAGAGTAAAAATGATTTAAAAATTGTAAACCATTTATATAAATTAATTCAAAGTAATATATAGAAATTTTACAGTATAGGGAATATGAAAAAAAAATCTTAATCGAATGTAAATCATATTTCACGGAAACACAAAAATAGTCTACAAACTATTGAATGTAAGTAGTTTGAATTGTCTTCAATCATCGAAACTGTGAAAAAAATATGTTTAAAATATTATATAATCGAACGTATTTTAAATATATTTTACGTATAAATAAATACAATATTTAGATATAAAAATAAATACTAAAACTACGTAGCAAACGCACCCAATAGCTACATAAAGTGAATTTGTTAAAATTGTTTTTCTTTCTAATTAGGAATTAATTCCAAATTATTATTTAGTTACTGAACAAAGCATATCGGAGTTATACAATTTTGCACAGACTTTATTTTGTTTTGTTTTTTTAAAAAATTTTTTTATTGCGGCGATATTCAAAACGCTCATAAAGCGTTATTGTCGTTCAACCGATAGGACACTTGAACACAGTATAGTTGGCACATCTATAAATTATGTTTCTCAACAGTTTCCGGAAAATCGTATAAAAACTAGAGAAAAACAATGTGAAAAATTTCTTAAGCTGTAAACATTGTTCAGAATAGAATTTCATCTTTTTTTAAAGTTAATTAATTTTTTTTTAAATTTTGAATGATAATAATTGCAGCAGAATCGGAAACAAACCTAGGAGAGAAACACTGAATCAGATAGACAAAAAGTAAAGATATGAGGTTAATAATTAATGAAAGCAAAACAAAGTATTTATATAACAATAGTAGGACTACAACCACGTAGAATTAATAGTAGGACAAATGAGATTTGAAAGGGCGGAAAATTTTACGTGTAAGTGCCTCGGATTTGGACTGGATATGACCAGTGGTGGACATGAAGAATGAAGATGATTTGAAATGTTGAAATCAATATTTAAAGCGAAAGAGCTATTAAAAAAATAAAAATAACGATGTATAAATTTTTACGAAATCGATTGCCTGATATACTTGTGTCCATTATCAAAGACGGACGAAAAAAAGTTAGCGATATTTGAGAGGAAAATATTAAGAAAAATCTTTGGCGACAAAAAAAAATAATATGGAAACTAACGAATATTGGCAGAACCAGTGATGACATCAGTACGTTATACAGCAAAACCGGATATAGCGCCAACAATAAAGACCAAAAGAATTGGTTGGACATGCATGTCGAGCAGAGAGGAAAATGTTAAATAGAATAATTTCATGGAAACCAAGTAGAAAGAGATCCTTGGGACGACCAAGGCAACGATGGTGTTACCGGGAACATCATGACCTACGACTGATAGGAACAGAGTATTTAGAAGAGAAATCAAAAAAAAGACAACGATAGGTAGACATGGTATTTATGGCAAAGGGCCTACGTAACCTATGTATGTTAAGCCTTAAAAAAAAAAAAAAAATATGACACGTGACACTGACTTACGTCGAAGTGAATGAAATGCTTAACGCCCGTCACGCTCGGTCCTTTCCTATACTGATTTAACCTTCGTGTTATTATATTTGAATGCGATTAATTCCAAATCGTTGTCAAAGGTTATTAAAAGGCATTTTCAACATTTAGTTTAAAATACCATAACTTACATTATCCGAAATGGACACGTCGCATTCGGGACAAGACAACAGTATATTGACGATTTCCTGAAGACCGTGTTCGGCGGCACACATTAGGGCCGTACTCCCGTCTTCGTCCTGTTTGTTGAGGTCGGCTCCGCACTCCAGAAGTAATTTCACTACTTCGGTTTTACCGTGGGAAACGGCCAACATTAGTGTCGTCTGTCCGTGCTGCCATAACAGAACATATATTATGTCAGTATTAAAAAGCTATACGATGTTATACTATATGATACGATATTATAAACTTTCAGCGGTCAAAAAATGAAAATTAGAAAGTTACTATCCATTTTTATATTTAAGTTTACAGGAAGTCTACAAAACAGAACTGGATATGGATGTCACATATGGCCTTATACGACACTGAGACTGAAAACTAACCGTAATCGATATTCAAGTCAATAATATTGTCTTATATAAACTATTGGTAATTATTATTTTTAGTCAGTAGTCTAATAAAAATAAACACAAATATGAATACTTTTTTAAAACATAATAATTAAGGTGCATTGTTTTTATAATTATTATAAAAACAATGCACCTTTTTTTAATACTTTTGCAATCTTCGCGAAATAAATGTGTAAAAAAAACTTGAGCATTAAATTTCGAATAAAATTTTAGCGTTCATTGATTTATTATTCATTGTATTATTTTATTATTTTCAAATAAAATGACTTGCGAATGTTCAATTTCAATTTTAAATATGTTATTAAAATTTGAATGAGAAATACAATGAATTAGACGCTTTTGTGCATATTGCGTAAAGACAAAGGCATTTTGAATATTGTAAATTATGTAAATATTGTAAAGTAGTGGAAGGACTGAAAATGAGTAAATCGCTTCATAAAAAAATTAGGTGCCAAGTTCTGTGATCATTAGATAAAAACTATTCCAAAAATAAGATAAAAACTAGGATAGGTTAAATAATCTGCTTTAGTAACTCGCACTGCTGTATTAAATACACAAGCAGATTTAAATCATATTATTTTTCTGAACAGGAAAGAAATCGCCAATTCTCCCCTGTTGAAATGACTACAAAGCATCAAATTTTCCAAATTCCAATAGGAATATATTTATTTTGGACAAAATAAGTGGAAGAATAAAATAACGTTAACTAAAAAAAGCAACCCAACGTATCCTTTTTCATACCACTCCAACCACAATTGTGTCCACTATATATAGTGACAATTATCATTGAAAATACCAACATTTTTCGCCTGCAAATTCACGTCGCCGCATCTGAACAGTCTTTTGATGATTTTCATTTCGTCGTCGTTTTTTATTTCAGCCAGCGAAACGAGCATGACGCTCGAATAGCCCGCGTCATTAGTTAAATTAACATTACAAACGCCCGTGTCCAATATGGTTGAAACGACGTCGAAATTTCCGTGAGAAATCGAATAGTGCAACACGGTATTACCCTAAAAACCAAAAAGAAATAAATACATAAAAAAAAAAACATTTTGATTTAGGCTTCATAATGATGTATAATATATTAATCAACTGGATATGAATTTGTATTGGAGGTAAAAATAAACTAACCGATAAATATTAAACATTAAGAAACATGTACACATGCGGTAAAAAATATATGCGAAATTATCGTATATTGATTACTTAATCATTCAAAAGTGTTAATGAAATGCAAACTAATATTATTTTTTATATTCTGAGCGAAGTTAAGAATGATTTACAATGGTTTCAATTTTATAGAAGAAATGCTTAACTCTTTATGAATAACACCTCCTTGCAGTAACAAATAGTATAAAATGTTGGCACTTTATTTGATGTGTTATTTGATTTTCTCTATAGTTTTCTTTAAAAAAATCGATCAATTAATAAAAAAAGCATTTTGAAAAATTCTGGTTTATGTATAAAAAGTATTAAAATGTTCATATCATATAATATTATGATATTTGTAAAAGAATAAAAAAAAACGTAGACACGTTTTTTCTTCTAAGAGTTTACAATTTAAATATTGTGGGGATTTAACAATTTTTCTATAAAACTTTCACATTTCATGAAAATCGATTTCAACAAAACACCGTTATGGTCGCTCTAAAATTTCATCTGTGCAAAATTCGTTCATTTCACGCGTATAATATTACTACGTTTAATATTATCGTTTTATTTTACTAAAATCGAGCTGAGCCATTAGTCCGGTTCCTTGGGTTGTAAAGGAATTATAATAATATACCAGCATCGCTCCTCTCTTAGGAACGTGTTTCGATTACAACGATTTATCGTTACAAATTATAAAATATTTGTCTAAGTGTATCCCACATGAACCGTCATCCACAGTACAGGTCGGTTCGCTAATATTTTTTAATTCAACATTTTATAAAATTAAGGGAAAGGAAACTGTGTACTTTATGTACCATTTGCTCAGGTCTGAAAAACTAGACGAAAGTTTAACCACTTTGTATGAACTCAACTTAATCCTGAAATAAATAGTTGATGCCATTAAGTTCTATACTAAATTACTACGGGAATCTGCTTATAGTTAATTCTCTCGTTAAGCTAAAATATAAAAATAAATAGTTAATCGAAAGTCAGTTCTCACAATAATCTAGAAAAAGTTTGAAAAGCTTTTGTTAGATGGCATTTGATTAATCTATCTTTTGAGTGTAAATAATCTCGCAGTGGACAAAAAATAGACTGTAATGATATGCACTTATATCATTATTGTTTTATTTTCTTTCCTAAAATACTAAGACATTATATGCAAAAATATATTTTAATATAATAATATATATTAATAAAAAATATCAACGCTTGCTCCTTTCGGAATACCGATTACATTATAAACAAAAAATGAGAAATTTAAGACATGACACGTGCAACGAATAAGTCGCACACTAATTCTTCGAAATTTATATATTAATTACACGCACACACGAGAGACACTAATCATCGAATTTGCCTACAATAAAATATCAAAATACAATAAAAAAATAAGGTATATATCGATTTCTCAGGATTAGACCACATACAAATTTCCCACGTAATAATAAATAAGTAGACACCGCGCGTTATAAAAAAAACGCACGCGACTCAGTTCACACAAAATTCATACACGTGTGGGAAAGAGTCTACCGGGATACGCTGAGTCGACATATGTATCATAACGTCACCTCATTGGTAAAGCTGACCACCACCATCAAAATTTCCAAATTATATTTCAATCGTTTATTAAAATTTATACCCTCGGCCTTTCGATGATTTCGTCGTCTCGCCAGTGTGCGCACACTCACCACAATAACAACAACTCAACAAATCGGTATCCCGTGAGGACAGGCATTGATCGTCACGCATACATCGAGTTGTTCAATTCTTGTCGCTGACTTCGAGCTGAAGACGGCGACCCAACCATTTCCTTTTTAAAATTTATTCTATTGACTCATCTCACTGGACGCTACCTTGAGTCGTCATACATCAGAAGAGTGAGGTAAGTGTTGTTTTTTTCTATAGAGCTTAGAAATATTTATTTCGCATTTTCTGCTGCAATTCTCGAACTCACGACCTCGGAACACTCCTTTCCGTTAAAAGGAGTAAGGTAATAATTCAATCTACAATAAGGGTTAACCAAACCCCCCTTCTTATTTTTGAGTTATTACAAGACACAATTATTAAAATCTTCCACAGAACGACAACACGTGCCCACGCACAAACCGAAAATTTTAATAATCAAATATTTTTATAGAAAAAAAGTGCGTTTCTCATCTCTTTAAAAAAAGTGAACGCCCAAACCAGGTCACCGTGTGAATCGCGATAGAATCAGAACACACTGAATAAGTCGTGTTTTTGTGTATAATATTAATAAAACATAAAATCACTGTTATTGTTGAGTATATGTATTAACAATTTCCGAATTTATTGAATTGGATATTATTTTAAAAAATTTAAAATTTACTTTACCAAAAAAAAAAATCTATACACACATAAAATGTTCAGGACGAAATAAGTAATATGAAAACACGTTAAATTCCAAACCGGTAAATTATGCGCAATTTTCAAAAGAAGTGTACAAATATTTACCGCGGCGTCCGTCATATTGATTATAAATTCCAACAGAACCGGTGAATACGAAGTAAACCACTTGACATAATTCTTCACGAGATGGCTACCGCAATCGCTCGAACTCGTCACCTGTAGAAGATATGAATATTACGTTTGTTCGTCGACATTTACACAAAATATAAAAAAAAGCTTTTATAATTTAAAAGCAATTAAAAAAAAAAGAGTGAGACAAAATGAATAAGTTTACAATAACCTTAAACCATTCTTCGCGGACAATGTCTATGGCTTGTTTCAGCTGGGCCCTCGGCAATAGCGTAGCCGATGTTTTCTTCAACGAATCATTCAGCACTTTCAATGCGCCCCTCATTTCTTTACTCGGACAATCCCTACACATTAATATCGTTTAATTAATGAAGGCATTGTATTCGGAAATTAACGATTAAATCGATTTCGTTAATTTCTAAATATTAGTCGCATTACGCCACGGATGAATGTAGTATTTGCCCAGAGGCAGTGAGCACCATGCAGTT
The DNA here is from genome assembly GCA_032441835.1 of Slavum lentiscoides. Classification (NCBI taxonomy): domain Eukaryota; kingdom Metazoa; phylum Arthropoda; class Insecta; order Hemiptera; family Aphididae; genus Slavum; species Slavum lentiscoides. Next base: position 6,702,979 of record CM063711.1, on the reverse strand, counting down.
AAAAGGCGCGTATTTAAAACGATTTTTTTATAGTCAGTTTTATCAATACTAGTGATCGACACATAAATATAGTTTGAACTGGCTTCGTATGAAATGATTTTTTTTTACTGTTAATTAGTTATAGTTAGGTTGACACGCAGGAAAACCAATGTTTTAACCAAAGTTTTTAAGTGCATTAAATTCAGTTTTTAATTTTACACAAATTTAACATTTAAGTGGGCGTCTTTATAATTTTATTTACTTATTTATAATATCGTTTTAATAGACGTTTAAAATTATATACGTTTTCAGAGTAATACAAAAAATCATTGCACTATAAGGATTATAAACATTTTTTTTCGGTGTTTCGATTGTTATTTTATTTAATTAATCATTTGGAGCGATAAATTAAAAATCAAATGCTTATTTATTTTTATTTTTTTATATCGTTCGTTGAAAAGTAGAAATTACAAGTGTTGTAGAATAATCAACAACTCGTATTATATTTGGTGAATATGATTATGACGTTTTGAAAACACACTACCTACGTGATATTACTTATAACTAATAATACAGTTTATTTGAAAAAAAAACGTATTTATGTACATCAATGTTATTAAAAAATTTAAAACGGTAAATGGAATAAAAACATATTAATAACATCTGCATCGAAAGGAAGTGTCTATATGTAATGTAGAATGATATTCTTTCAGTCTTAAAAAAAAAACAAAAAAACCACGCGTATCAATAATAATTATTATTGCCATTACTTATACACGTTTAAAAACATATGTTTAAAACTTTTAAAAGCTTATCTTTATTTGCACGTACTTTCTCGTCGTCGAATGTACAATAATATCAAAATAACGAAAATACATACTCCCGACGCTATATTTTGTTTGAAAAATCACTATTGTTCCATTTATTTAATATGGTAATTAAATTTTACTAATATAGTAAACTTTTCTAACTGTAATAGTTTTTTTTTTTACATAGAAATAAATATTTAAAAAAAATTAAAATAAATATATGAAATTTTATTTTTAAATTATTTTTCATTTGATGAATATTTTTTTTTTGTCGTGAAAATGCGCATATTATTTCATAATAATAACGAGTTAAATTCTATGCCGTCCTAACATCGCTACACCATAAATTACATTAATATTTTATCAACAATAAAATTACTTGTACAAATCGTCCCGAATAGGTTTGAAGTTTATGTCGGATTCGTGTAGACCATTTTGAACTTCAGGCGTCAATGGCATCGACTCTTTAAGTCTAAAACAAAACGCCATTCATAATTAATAAAAACTGTACAAAACGATTACATTTATATCGTGGACGAAATTAAGAGTATAAAATTGGTTTTACAACGCTGCGGTTTTCTCCAGATTTTCTCAGTTAAGTCGTTCTTAAGCGTGAAAGAAAATAAAAAATTTTAAAAATGTTGACTCGTACTATTATTATTATTATTTTTTTTTTTTGAGTTTGAATTGAAAAAACTACAAAGTAATAATAAACCGAGTGTATTATTACTTTGTAGTTTTTTGCAATTCAAGAGTGTCACTAGGAATTATTTTCTTTTACAGTGCCATGAATTGTTATTGGTTGAAATAAGAATTTTAAGAATAACAATACAACTTTACAACTCACGCAGCACGCTACTTACATTTTGTTTTATTCAAACTAAAACAACGCCTATCAAATATTTAATTAAAATTAAAAAATCTAATTACACCGCGTTCAGAGATATATGCAAATTGTCTCTATAAGCTCCCAAAAACTGTTTTTAGAGGAACATAAAAATAATTTTTAATCTGGCCTAAAAGTCTAAACGGCAAAATCTGGTGGTATAATGCAAATGAAAATCATGCGCTCTCTGTTACGAATGATACTTTATAGGCGACCATAAATGTTTGTATCGGTTTTAATCGTTTAGCATTTAGATATACCCACGCTTAGTCAACAGATATATTGACACGTTATAAAATTATAAAATACGTACATAATTAAGTAAACTGCGTTCGAGACGTGTTTTAATATGACTCCAAGGACGCGTCACCATCAATTTTATTATTCACAAACAATTTCGCAACGGCTGGTATTAACGAAACGCGTAAAAAACTGTACACGCATTAAACGTATTATGTACATGGTGTCTCAGAATGATTTACTATAATTGTACTTTCTCCGCAATAAATGAAGATTCTTTTTTGAATTCCGTTTCTTCTATATAATTAATTACGCAACGGTCTATAACAGTTATTGTTAATTTATTTTTTAACTATGTTTACTTTGATGATATGCAGTTTAAGATTTTTATACATATGATAAACTTGACGGGTCGACTTACTAATTTCATCAATTTCTTTAGAATTTCTATTTTTCGTTTACTGACAATATTGTGATATTAATTAATACCTCCGTTTATATAATAGCTAATATGATAGCGTGCAAAATTAATTTGATCAATACCGTAATAAATCATAGGTACCTAGAGAATAATCTGTAATATGTTAATGACTTCGATCAATGGTTTGTAGTACGGAAAGCGCAGACATTTACTTATACGTTCTTAGTGAATAACTTTTCTGAATGACATATTTTTCTTTTTTACACATTTAAAAATTTTTTTTACCGAGCCTTCGTGATATTGATAAAATTAATTTTACCGGCTATATACAAAACGATTACAGAAATTCGGTATTAATATTATTTTTTTAGCAGACGAACAAAATTCCTAATAATCGCTATCTTGACGAAATTATGAAGCCGACCCATCAAATTTTTCATAAAAGTAAAATCTTAAAAGTGGCTATCACAAAATTTTTACATGAAAAGTAATAAGTTTTTCAATAAATATATTAATTAAAAAAAATTAAATTAAATTAATGAAAAAATGATGATTATTATATTGCGTTGCCTAAATAACAATTTACAAAAAACGGAATTTAATTATTTTCATTTGTCGGTGTGAAAACACAGTTACTAAATAATTCTGGGACACGGACACCTATATAGTATATACCCACAGCAGTGTAGCCAGAACCGCGGTTTTTTCGAGTGTCTAGAGTATTTTGAGTATTTTCCGATAACCGTACTTGGGTAGTCTGAAAAACGTGGCACGCAGTACTTTTTTCTTAACTCTTATTACCGTACTTGGAATTTTTTTTTCACGAATCTTCGCCGTTGTGAAAACAATTGCGTAGGTATCAATGATTTTTAAATATTTCAAACACATAAATACCTATATTGTTATAGACAAATAACAATTTTTTATATATTTAATAAAGTTGCCTGCTTTATAACACGAATACGAAGTCAAAATTTTAATGATCCTTCATCTCCAAAAACAAATAGGCTTCTCTTCCCGATCGAGAGACCCGAAGTTTTTGAAGTGTAAAATAAGTTACATGTTCGATAAGAAAAATGAAAATTATTTTTCGATTTGTGTTGCGTATGTTAACGTCAAGCAGTGGCGTCATTTGGTGGGGGGCAGGGTGGGCATTTGCCCCCCCCCCTTATTAACAGTGGGCCGGCATGATTCATGCCGATACCTATGGTGTAAATATAAATAATTCTAACCAAATCTATAGTAATGAGTAATAACAAATCGCGTGGTGAACAGTGGATTACAATTAAATTAATAATAAAATAAAAAAGTATACAGGTTATAACCGCTATTAAAGGTGATTAAATAGTGGTTACAACTTACCGCGGCTCTGGGGTTTTTTCGATAAACATGGTTATTGTTGAAGGCAGTGCGTAAGTTATTGACGTTACCCCTAAATTCGAAGAATATTCGTGAATATGATAACGAAAATATCAAAATTATGTAAAATAGAAATTGTTTTGAGCTAAATGTAAATATTGGAAATAGTTAAATGCGGCCGGTTAAATCTTTTGCCTCCCCCTTTCAAAAACTGAAATGACGCCACTGACGTCAAGTACAAAACTCGTAAGCCACGAGGTGTTTTCTTTTTTTTTATAATTTCAATAGCTTGAAACATTGACGCTCATGATATGAAACGATATATTTCGTAAAATAAAAATAATAATAATAACAAATCTATTGAAAAAATGATAAGATTTGCCCTACATAAATTCAATTTTGTATCGTAATTAAACTTTGTAACGTCTCGGATATCTTAGGCAAAATAACGTATGACTCGCGAGCGTTATGTGACGACCAAATAGGGTCGCCAACCACGGGCCGAGACCCTATGGCCGGAGCGCCGTGGATTTTTTGTATAAACTTTTTGACATATATAAACAAAACATAATAAAACAAGTATAAAACAGATGTTCAGGCCGACTCCACTACGCATATATGTGTAGATATGTTATGTTTGTCGAAAACACGAAATGGTGTTTTCGACCCACCTCCACCTTTCGGTCGCCCAGCGACATCGCAGCGTGGGGAGGAAATGGTCCTCTACTCCATCATAATGTTTATATATATAGACCTAAATATATATAAACAAACAAAAAAATACGAAATAGCCGACGGAACGAAACACACACGAACAAATCGACAAGTGAAAAGTCGAACGGTCGACAAGAGAGTGAGCCTTATACGTATAATATCGTCGTCACCTGTAATTAAAATTATCAGCGTCGTGAAAGCGCGCGTGCGGTGGCTCACGGGAAAACAAATGCCGTATATAGTTTCGTACGTTACAACTTATCCAAAACTATTGTTTTTAGAAGATTTGTAAAAAAAAAAAAACCACAATAACTATTATAACAGTATGATGATATTATGGTAGTATCCAAGAATCGTAATTTAGGAGGACATTTAATAATTAAGAATCAACGAATAGAGCAGATACTAAAATTTAGTCATCTCTCGGAAGAACAATGAATGAACACACTGGGATCATTCATTAGAAATAAAATGTAGAATATAAAGAGCTAGGGAAGAATTTCGTAAATAGTCGAAAGTATTCAAATGCCAAAATCTGTCTTTCGGTAGAAAAAAAAACAGACTGTTACGGTGTTATATTTTCTCTGTATAACTATATAGAGTCGAAACAGGAACATTAACAGAGTTAACATTGAAGCTTTTGAAATATGGTTGTGTAGACGAATGTTAAACGAATGTACCGGAAAGGATGGGAAAAAAGAAGGAAATTAAAAAAAAAAAAATTAAAGCTTGGAAACCAGAACACACAAGACGTATGATTGAGAATAGCCAACGGTACAAACCACTCCAGCTTATATTACAACAAGGAAAGATCGGAGGAAAAAGAAGTGTGGGAAGAAAAAGAATAATATCTTGGTTGAAGAATGTCCGCGACTGGTATAATAAAACATCAAATGTTTTATTTCGGGCATCATTTGACACGGACAACATCGCTTACGTGATATCCGACAACCAAAACGGATAGGAACTCATAGAAAAAGAACCCAGTAACTATTGAAATTAATAAATTGTCTGTCACAAAATAATCGATGTATTCTTTTACTGGAGTTCAATGATTGTACATATTGTACCTGTAATGTAAAACCTAATTCGATTTTTTTCTAATACAATAATATTTTTACGAACAGTATTATTAATAAATATTTATTATTGTGTTTTTCTTGAAAACGAATTTCTGGATGCTAATAAAATAAGGATGAAGACTCTCAAATGCAATAATTGGTTCACCACACCTCACGCTGTTTAGACTTGGCCGCCACGATCAATTGTCGCGCACACGTAAAAACCGTCGATTATACTTTTTGGAGAAGAGAAATTTTTAAATTTTTTTTATTGGCGAATAGAATTTGTTGGACGAGAGACTTTGAAAATAAATCGCCGGGACTTGGTCTGTGCCAAAGTATTAAAATCGTAATTCGCTGCAGTCACGGATAACAAGAATTGGCGAAATGTTCTGGAATATAATGTTACAGAGTTATGCAGGCTCAAAACGGTCAAAACACATTTGTCTCGCGACTGAACGCGCAAATGAACGCGCGTCTAAATAAGTGTACATGACGGTGCCTACAAAATAAAGAACAGACCGCCATCTCACATTTTATTTAACCGCTTATTGTATAATAATATTTACGATCGGGGAACGGGTTAGGTTTATTCGAAACGTTTTACCACGCCGACGTTTATGCAAATACGAATAAATATTCGTAATACGCACTTAAAAGGAAAAGCTAAAACCCGTTATTGTAATATATGGCGGCAAATAAATAGCAGTTTTTTACTCCCCTCTTGTATTTATTTCAATTTTGAAGGACGTCCAAGCATTTTAAATATGGTTTATAGCCACGTATATCGTAGAAGTGTACAATAAAAAGTTTAGCTTAATCGCGGGTCAAATACGACACAATATCGTGTACCGTTTGATATGAAGTACACATTTATTATACGCCATATTTTTAATTTTTTTTTTTATGTTATTCGTATGCATATTATAATTTATTAAACGGTTCAACGTATCAAATAAAAATTATACAAACGGAATACAAAGAATTTCATTAAAGAAAATAAAAATACTACCGGATCGATTACATGTATTACTGTAAGTAGAGGCCGGATTTTTTTATGTTTTTACATATTTTTGCTGAGAGCTGCACTCTCCAATTGGATGAAATTTCTCTACGATTGATTTTCCCACGAAATGCTGTACACATTTTTTTAGCGCAAACAAAAAACGTATTTCAAGATCAGAGAATATTTAGCGCAAAATAATATGTTTTAGGAATATATCGAGCAATAATATGAACATTTTATAAAAAATATGTTTTATAAAAAAAAAAAAAAAAAAATGCAAAATTACTATACGTAATTATGACTTTTGTTAACTTCTACCCACCGGAAGCCCTGATCAGGTGAAGTTCAACAGGAACGCGATACATCAAATGTTATTTAGTTAATATATTCGGTAAATAAATATAATTATTATTTTTTAAACATATTATTATTTTCAGATCATAATACTGAATATTACTTTTATATTACGTAATCTATTGTGTGTGTAATTTATTATTATTATTATTATTTATTTATTTATTTATTTTTTTGAGTACACTTAATAAAGTGAAATACACCTGAAAAATATACATCATCCGCAAGTATATATTAAGTACGAATTAATTTAACTAATTTATAAATTGTTACTTTTATTCGTTTTTTCAGTATTTAATACATTTTTATGAAACGTGGTATATTCCCCAAAAAAGAATATTTAAGCGTATAAAATATTGTTTAGATGAAATTATAGAGCATAAAACCATCTTATTTTTAGGATATTAAACGCATATGAATCCGGTCTCTAATTATAAGTAAATAACTATCAAGCTTGTGGGTTCATCACACACGTGGGTTCGTTATAACTCGAAAATAAATAATTTTCATTTTCGAGTTAAAAAAAAAGTTTTTTTTTACACGACATTTTTTTCTTTTTGTAATTATAATTTATTTTTTTTTTTTTTGTTCCTATCTAATTATTTCGCTCCATCTATTTTTGTTGGGTATAATATTATCAACATTCGATTTTTAAAAGAGACGACCTACGATTGCAATAATTATGAATCCTCAGAGAATATTATGTTTTAATGGATTTACACTTGTTGATTCTGAAAATCGGTTAAATAATTTCATAGCGATAATCGTTATCAAGTTTATGACGCACTGGAGTGGAGAGTGTTACCGCATAAGTAGGATATTGAAAACATACCCTACCGTCCCCGGACATGCTTTGTCGGAGTTTTTTTAATATTATTATTATACGTCCCTTCTAATCGAAATTATTGAAATTACCGCGTAATATTTACCAAATATAAATTTGTTATTTCCTCGTGTTTACAAATATCGTTATATTCAGAGTTTCTCTATTACGACCGAATTTAACCGGTACGTTTGCCAACGGATTGCGTTCGAATCGACGCGTTTCATTATACGAACAACGAAGACCGCGTTATTCAATAAATAATAATACGAAACGCGCATTGTACTGTTGAATAATACGACGCCGTGTGTATCGAGTGAAAAAAAAGAGGAGAAAAAAGCGCGCATTTCAACGACCACGGGGTGCCAATAAATGCGTGCCTATGAACACCGAACACTGATTAGAAAAATAAATAAACAAAATCCCGAAGTAATAATTTCCAGACGCATGTGTTTCGTCTCGTAGGTGTATTTTTATCATTACGGTATTAATACACGTGAGAGCGAAACAAATCCCGAAGGTTACTTGCTCACTCCGCGTAACAATAACCGACACCGAAGAAATTAAACGAATTATAACGCGTACAAGTAAGTAATGTGCAGTTTATAACATATATAACAACGGAAACGATACTTCTCCGTGTCGTTTTGCCAGAAGGTTGAATTCTGCGCGCACAAATAAAATGTATCATAAAACAGAGTGTATTGTTATCATTATATACCTACGTTTGAAAGCAATTCGATGCATTCGTTAAAACGATTCTTCGGTGTAATATTTTGGGTACATAACGAAATCCAAATCTTTTTTTTGTGAATTAAATACCTCAAGTCAAGACCTATGAATAGTGCACAATTAAAGGAAGTTTTTGAACATTTTCTTTTTCTACTCAATATATTATAAAAAGTCACGTATTCTATGAACATTTCGAGTTTCTATACCCGTTAATTTTACAGTTACGAAGAAATAACTATAATTTTCGATTTCAACGAAATTTTCACCGTTCCGGTAGTTTTTGAGTTATATTTTTAGGCGCTTTTGAGAAAAATCAAAAAATGCCCTCTCTAAAGTACCAGCTAGACGCGATTTGCTACCGAAAACAAGGTACTTATGACTGTAAAATGATCTTCTGATAGAATTTTCGGACACAGACCTAAAAACCTAACCAATACGTTCCTCGCTCCGCTCAGAATCTAAAACCCGTTTTGCCACGACGTTTAATAAATATAACGACGTGAGTAGGGTTTAACGTTTTAACAAAAACGTCCTTTGTAACCACGACAGCTTTATTTCGATGTACCCGTTAATTTTTCTACATAGCAGTTAAAAAGGACTCAAACACTCATAAACTTTCAGTCCGTTCTAACTTTAGTGTTTTCAAAAATTCCTTTGAATAATTTTTCGTATATGATTTTAAATAATATTATCCCGTCGTTCGCGTTTACTGTGTAAAGTGTATTTTTTTTTTTACGGAAAGGGACATACCTGTATTTATGTGAGTTTGTAGCAATTAAAATTTCAATCGAATAATTATTTTAACACGTATGCATCTGGTTAAAAATTGTATTAGAACATTGTAGCCAGTGGGTATATATTATTCTTCAACAGAGTTTCGGCACCTAATTCGTCCGTGTTAATAGTAAAGGTAAAGATCTCAACGATTAATTTAAAACGGACGAATTCTAGACAAATATAAAGACTTGAAAAACAAAAAAAAAAAAAAACAATATAATTTACCACGTTCTTAATGCTATATAGTAATTCACGTATAAAACATACGTTTTGTATATAAGAATTCGATAATTTAAAATAAAATCTAAACGATTGTATTTGTCAGTTACTCGAACGCGTGAAATTGTACAATTATTTATAAACGAATGGTTACTATAGTTACCTACTTCAAGCAATTTAGGCTTGATAGCGAAGATATATTATAGGAAGTGATTTTTTTTTTCTCATCATATAGCGAAAATCTGTCGATATTTTATTAAAATTTTATTTCGTTGTAAATTCCGGGCTTAAATATTTCTTATAAATACGTCTCTTAAGAGCGTAAACTACAGTACATACGTCTACAATTCATCCTTTTAAATTTCAACGCTTATTACTCGGAAAAAATTCATCGGGACTCGGAGAAATCAACATGATTTATATAAGAAAACTTCGACAATATTAGTTGGCAACGTTGCATTTAAAAAAGTAATAATAAATAAATAAACGACTCAGACCAACTGAAACGCAACGTACAATGATGGTTATTTACTCGTAAATCGTTACCTATATCGTTGTATATTATTACCGTTGTCAAAATAAAATAATTGCGTAATTTATCTTCCGTCAAGTCTTGTTTGTGACGATCTACCAACTATACTGCTAACAGACAATATTGTGCCGATTGGCGGACGTATATTATGTACCTACACTAATAAGTCGCGAGACGTATTTAGTATGACACGCGGGAACGTAACCGCGAATGCGTGACTAAGCGAACTTATCTTTGAATGACTTCCGAGAAAGAAGAATATAATATATTGTAAGTGTTCAGAGATTTTGAGCGTATTATATTAAATACCTTCAGTATGATGTTTCACAAACGATCATCATTTCTGACGAGATGGGGTTTTTAATAAATCGAGTACACGACCCATTTGGTATGTTTTTATAAAAAGGTTAGAATTAGAATAGAACACTTAATAACGTATTTGTACTGTACAGTGGTGTAGCCAGAATTTTTTTTTTGGTGGGGGGGGGTTGGTTGAGGCTGATAATTAGGTTATTTTTATGTATAAACGGTACCCACTAAAAAACTGATTATCTATTCATTTCGGGAGGGGGCTGCAGCTCCATCAGCTGCAGCCACTACGTCACTGGTATTCTATATTTGGACGTAACTTCCAGAATAAAATACTAGAAAATACTATGCGTAGACACAGAAATTTTATTATCACAATGATTGTATTGAGAGTAAAAAAAAAAAAAAATGACAATTACTTTCTAGCTAGGAAAAAAAATCTGAAATTGTTTCATATTTTCCAGACCAGCGATCGCCAACCTTTTGAACCTTACGGACCACTAAATACATAGTTTAAAATTCTGCGGTCCACTTATGTCAAATTTACAAAAAAGAAAAAAGATAATTCTCGTATATTTATAAAATAATAGTAATAATTAGGACTTGCATTTTATTAATATGAATTGCGAAATACACTTTAGTATAATACAATTATTATAAATGTTTATTTAATCGGTTTTTTATTTTATTTGTATGATTCTAATACATCATGAAATGATTTTTATTCCTTCGGTCCGGACCAAATCGGACCATGGAGGAACTGATGAGTGCATACATGTATGTAAATGTAAAAGAAGTTCTGCTGTTAGTATTTGCACAAAGTGTCCGCGTTCTAAAATCGATTTTTTTACGGGACCGAACAAAGTGCAGTCTGAGTTTTGTATTCTTGGGTTCTTCTATACGATGACATCATTACAAATCGTTGACACGCGGTTACCGATATCAACATTGGAAATATTATAATTAAGTATTGAAAATATTTTTTTCTTTTCTTTTACTACACGCATACAAATATACAAATCTGAGGGTTGAAACTCCTTAAAACCTAACTGTTTTGTTTCTTACATAATTGACTCACTACTCAAAGGGATACTTTTTTCTTTATTTGCCAAACACACTGTTTTTTTTTTTGTTCTTAACAGAAAAACTCCTCCTTAATTAAAAACTGTATCCATAGGTTGACTACTCAATAACGGGGTGTATTAAACTTAAACAAAAAAACTTTTTCAAGGGTTGGCAAATTTATTAAAAATATTGATCTTTTTGAGGGCATTCAGAGAAAATTAATGAAAGACGGTAGAGTTTCGTTCGTCACAATTTATAGATTCTGACTAAGAGAAAAAGGTCGGTTAATTCGCAGTCATAAATCGTTACGCGTATTTATTGATAACTATAAATTAAATAGACGATGAAAAATTAGATTTTATACATAAATAAATACTTATTTATATCGAAATCTTTGTAATCGTTATACGGATGTGTGGAGTAACTATAGGAAGGATAGAATGGAAAACGAATGTGTAAGGGATAGTGTCATAATGGCGTATCTATATTGTGGAGAAAACGAAGGAGCATAAATAGGTCGCTTAGACAGGGTTCGGACGCGTTACGCGAAGAGACGATTCAGAAGTTGCAACGGGTGTATTGGAAGCGAATAAAGGAAAAGATGAAGACCGGAGAAAAATTGGATAGACGGAATTGAGGACAACGCGAAAGCAGCTGGTGTGAGTGTACAAGAGATGGGAGAGTGCTCGGAAGTGTAAAGAGGAGAAGAAAATTAAAGAGTAAAACCGATCGATTCGGCTAGTATGCAATTGTAAGAAATCGCGAAAGCGCTTACTTGTCGTCGACGTTATCGCGGTCGTCGTCGGTAACGGGCTGCAGCTGTGGCTGAGGTTGATGCGGTGGCGTCTGATCGTCGCACACCTCCGCCGGCGTCTTGGTGTACGTGTCCTGTCTGGTCAACACTTTCCGGTTGAGTTCGGGCGTGACGGGCTGCTTCGGCCGCGGAATCTTGGACGTGGCTACCGGCGACGTGGGCTCTTTCTGAACGGCCGTGTAATGATGGAACGAATTGCTGCGTCTGCCCACGGTGGCGGCCACCGGTCGGACCGTCTCGTTCTTGCGGACGCCGTCCGTCTGAGTGGACCGATCGCGACGGCGGTCGACGAACGCGTCCGGTGCCGGCCGGTGCTCGTCGACGGCCGGCGCGGTCTGCGTGGAACGACTGACGGGCTTCGGGCCGGCGTCCGTCTGCGTGGCTCGCGTCACCGGCACCGGCGCCGGTTCGCCGACGTCCGTCGCGTCGGCCGAGCACCCGACGTGCTTGAGCGCCGGTTTGGCGGTCACGCATGCGTCGTACGTCCGCGGTCTGGCCGTCACGCCGACCGAGTGCGTCCGGACCGTGGCCGGCCTCGCCGACTGCGTGCCGACCTCCGCCGTCTCGGTGGCCGACGCCACCGCGGCGGCTGCCGGCTCGACGACGTCCGTCTGAGTGCACGCCGGCGTACGACACCGGCCGGCGGACGACACCGAGTGTCCCGAGCCGGCCGGACGCTCCGTCATGGTGGACACACTGGTCGACGCGGCCGCAGCGGGAGTCGTCACTCCCACGTCCCGGCACATGGGCACGCAATTCACGGCCGCCTCTTTGGTGGACACGCGCGTGTTCGCCGACGCCGTGGACGGACACCAATCGCCGCCTGATCGAGGAACCGAGAGAAAAAAAAAAACCACGAGATCATTTATGTTTTTACACATTTTTACCGACAGTACGCGCGGCTCTAATTTGATGGGCTTTCTCGACCTTTTTTCATAATTCTCCACAAAAATGTTTAGCGCACAAAGAAGCATATTTCAAGGCCGGAGAACATTTTGTTCGAAATGATTTTATGTTTTAGGAATACAAATATATATTGAGGTTGTTCGATTTGAACGTTTCACAAAAAATGTATTCGTTTATAAAAAAAAAAAAAAAAAAACTCAAAAAGAATTGCGACCTCCGTCCGTTTCTACCCCTTCCCTCCCCGCGGACGCCATGATTAGCATCGGGTTTAGTTTACTCTTACCGTTCAACTTGAACGTGATATAATATCAAAATTATGTTTAGTAAACGTATTTGGTGTAATTAACATTAATATATTATTTTTTAAACATGTTATTATTATTTTCAGCTCATATTACTGAAAATTATTTTTTCTCCATAACGTATTATGCATACAATACGTTTTTATATTGAGTGCCTACAAATTAACAGGGTAAAATATATCTAAACAATATATACATTACCCGCAAGTATAAAGTATAGATGTTAATTTTTTTGAAGATTAGGATTAATTTAACCGTTTTACGATTTTTATAAATTGTTACTGCGATTTGTTTTTTCAATATTTAATACATTTTTATATATTTCCAAAAAAAAAAAAAGAATATTTATGCGTATAAAATATATTTTGATGAAATTATAGTGCATATAAAAACATCTTACTTTTACGATTTTAAACGCATATAAATAGGTCTCTACTTATAATCCTGTCGTGTCCGTCCAGTGTGATTCGTCGTCCGCGCGGTCAGCAATACGCCTCCCTCCCCAAATTCATATTTAATTCACTGATTAAAAAAGCTCGTGTTAATCGTTCGGGACTAACGTATTTACAATCGAATATTGAAAATAATATATACTTGTACAATTGTACTTTAAGTACACTACAGTTTCAAAGCGTTTTTTTTTTCTAAACCGTATTGATGGTGTTTTATATTTTTGTTTGGGCTGAATTTTCGTCAAAACCCTCTCCGACGACATGTATTAATACTAGCGATAAATTTCGTATGTTTTCCTCTGTTATTTGTCTTATTGTTTTACTGAGTGAGTAGAAGAGAATATTTTTGTGTGTTATATTGGATGCATTTACTAAAACATGTAGATCAGTGATGCCTAACCCATGGCCTGCGGTTTATTTTTGCGATAAAAAAAATACTTCGAAATTTATTGTTATGTTCCGAAAAAAAAAAAAATGTTGATTATTATAATATATTTTTAAAAAAAACCAAATAATAACTAACAATGTACAATTTAACGTGGATTTTTATGTTATTTTATTAATTTAATTTAATTTGTAATCGTCGTAATATACTTCTATAATATTTATATGCGACAAAAAAAAATTAAAAGAAGAAAAAAATTAACATAATAATTGCTGCACTGTTATTGGCGAATAAATTACGTATATTATAAATTATTTACTTTGTTTTCGTAAAAAAGTTCAATTCAATTGTCAGTTTAACATTTTCAGTTTAATATTTGAAGTCAAAACACTGTCGGCGATGATGTTACATTTAATAATACTGAATTTCGTACGGAAATAATTGGAGTACAGTAAATTTTGTTTCAATTCAAACTCGTAATTCACTTTACTATATTATTATTTAGTGTAGAAAGTTTTATATTTTTATCAAATACCAGTCGACAAACTACTTTTGCGTATTGAAGTTTTGCCACCCTACACGACCTATACACAGCAAACACTTTATGAAACTTCAAAAGAGAGGGTTTTAGGATGTTTCATAATGACTTTTGGGGCTTATAACTACTAATTTAAGAGACCTTTTTAAGTATAATTAAACGCTACGTCGCATATTCCTGGAATCGCCTTTAGATCGTAAACTCAATATATATTAAGATTAAAATAACCGTAAATGTACGTTTATATATATATATATATAATAATATGTATCGTATAAGTTTCGAATCATTTATGAAATGACTATAAGCATACTATAATTTATATTTTAACTATAGTTGTTTTAAACATTCCCGTCATTTATTATATTTAAAGTGTGTATGGTGTACATTGATCATGTATTTAATCTTATTGTTGTGATTTATAATAATTAAAAGAAGAATTAGAAGAAACAGAGAAAATTTTGATAAATCTGGCAAATCGAAAAAAGAAATACTAAACTTTCCGAAAACTAAATGGTTTCTAATGCGCATATAGAATTTTTCGACATTAGTAAAATAATGGGTGGTCCTTGTTCTTTTGATAACTGTTGTATATTTAAATGCATAGACAACGGGCTTTATCAGCTTGGACGCAGTGATGGTATGATAGCTTTAAATATAGAAACTACTCGACTCGCAAGTTTATTTTTTATACCTATAGTGCTAAAACAACCCTGTTGCCGTTCGCAGTTTACCGTACGTGCTGAAAATGTGCGATGTACCAATAGAAGCTGTACTGAAATGACGTAAAACAACAGCCCAATCACTTGGAACTACAACAGAATGTGCAAGTAATTTAAATAATAACAACAAGTAATAATAAATAATATAAACGTATTGTTTGTAATGTTTTTTTTTTTTCATTTCAATTTAATATATTTTATACTTTAACTGGCATCGTATTCAAGCTGTAAATAGTTATTCCGTGAAATATATAATATACAGTAATCGTAATACGTATATTTTACTCTAACGTAAATAAAGTTTTAAAATAAATTTCCGAATGTTATTTAATGAATTTACCGAGAAAAATTGTATTTTAAAATAAACATTACTTATAATATTGTATTTAAAACGTAATCATTTTTGTGTGGACTGTGGTATTTTATTAGCGCAGTATGTTTTATTTTTTTTTGGCTTTTCGCGTCAATAGTCGGACGGGATTTTTCGATTTTCATACTCGCCCAGAGTTCATATGAGCTGTCACACTATAATTCAACGAGTTTTTTTTTTTTTTGACAGAACACACTACCGTACCATATTTTTCGAAAACATTTTAATCGTATTTTCATTTCAGACGTTTATTTGATTTTGGCAATTGGATGCGAACGATGAATTATTCATTTGTATGTACCATATCGTACGCGATTCGTATTAATTATTCGCATAATTTGATTGGATACACGTCTCGTCTTTCACGTCGTCGAGCAGATACGCAAACTGCAACGATTCGTCGACGTGATGGAGACGAACAAAAACGATTTCCACGATCAAACAGAACAACTTATGGTCAAGTACTTAAATTTTATACGACTACGACAACGAACCAACTTACAAACGTGAAAATATCCGAGTCTTGTACGTATATATTACTGAATTATGTATTATTGTGATTCCAGAAAACAATATATTTTTACGATATCTCGCGTAGTTTTATTTCTAAACATTTGTTTCGTGTCTCATTAGTGGTTATGACATTATAGGTTCCGCTGGAAAATATTTTTATACCTTTTTTTTTTTTCATTTAATTTTTAAAACGAACACTTTTTTTCGTGCGAAAGGAGCAATTTTTTTTTTTTTTTTTTAAAGAATTATCTAAAAGAATAAATAATTTATCAGTAATATATCTGTGCGAGAAACACACGTCAACCGAATATATCTTACAGTGCCGTAGATATATGGGGGGGGGGGTCAGTGCTATCTTGATTCGTGCATTATAATCGTGTATCGGTAATGATTTATCAGCACAAAAATCTATAATCATGTTTATCAATGTTTATAATGGCATAGACCAAATTAAACATTTATACATAATGTTATTATATACATATTGTTATTAGGTACTTATTTTTCATAAATAACAAATCTACTTAACATCAAGATGTTGGTAAAATCTAAATATGAACATACATTTTACTGTAACATCTGCGCAATGCTGTTGTGCGTACAAAAAAAAAAATTGAAATTTCTACTTTTCCGATGTTCAAAGGTGGGGGGGTTTGAACCCCTAACCCCCCGTGTCTACGGCCCTGATATCTTACGAGATATTCGTGCCGCGTGTAATGAAATTGCACAATATTATTGAACGTGTACGGAGAAGCCCTGCAGGGCTCCTATAGTTACCCACCTGTAAACGTAAAACGTGTAAATGGAACATTGTGGGGAGTATATTATTATACACACTAATATCGATTTCCGTGTAAATATCAACGTGACTTTATGACATTTTCATAAACAAACAAAATTTACGACTGGTACCCAATATAATAGTACTGTCGCGTTATGAACACAGGACTGAATAACACGTGTCCCCGAGTCGTTGGGTTGGGCGGTTTGTTGTCTTTCTTTCTGACATAATATGTAAACTAATAAAATTCATGTGGTGGTCGTGCGCAGGCACGGACTGGTAAATCATTCGGCCCGGGGAAATAATATATTGAGCGGCCCGAAAGCAGTGGTGTATAAATCGCTTTGAAAAACGAAAAATATGCACAAAAAAAAAATTACCCCCTCCCCCTCTAAATATGCCACCGTTAATACCCGTGATTATATATATATATATATATATATATATATAAAAGATTTTTTTCGTCAAAGTTTTGGATTAAAAATCTCGTTTTTTTCTCGTTAATCTCATAATTAGGTCCGGGATTTCGATGCACTTTGCATTGTTCTCCAAAGAATACTGTGCGATGCACGTACGGTCACAAATTTATTTTACGCATTTTTGAACGAGAATAAGATAATTTATTCTGCATACTGACATGGACATGTCTCCTATATCTGCAGGTCATTCCGAAAATTCGTCCGACACCGAGAATGTTACCACGATGACATCATGAACGAAACCGTTACACACCATCATGATTATATAAATATAACAAATTATAAAGTCGGCACTCGTATTCCACTGTCGGACAGTAGTTATAGTTGTTTTTCAGATTAAAAGAAGTCTATAGAGGTCTGTAGCCGTCTGTAAAACTTTTTTTAAATTTATATTATTTATACGGAAATTATTAAAAATAAACAAAATTGTAGTGCATTTTTAGTGCGCCGTTTTGAATTTTCGGGGTAGTAAAATATTTCTTAGAATTTTATTGAGCGTAACATTCCCAGTCCAAATCGTAATCGACCTGTACGAACGGTCAATACTTTCCCAAAATCAATACGAGCGATAATGAAATGACTGTTATTTATGAATTATGCACTCCTCGAGTGATATCAAACACTACGTCAACATATAACCGTATTATCACATAACATTATTATAACCATAATATTATTATCATTTGGTAATTACTTAATTAGGTACTGTTATTTTGTAAAAAGAAATCTTAAATAAATTTTTTTAACACAAGCCTCATTATATTATATAGGTATATATGTACAATGCACTTTCACTAACAGACCGAATTTTATCATTTTGACCGGCTCAATGGGAAATCTACTCCTAATCACCCTTGCCAGTCCGCGCCTGGTCGTGCATTACGCGAACGAAAGTAAAAGTCGGCTGAGGTGATCGTTACTGTTTTAGAGAAACGATTCGAATCGAAAATCCGACGGTCGGCGAAAGACAGTGAATGATTTTTGGATTTCCGTGGAAAACGTTTATTTAATAAAGGCTACGAGAAATTATTGCGAAGGGGAAATAACTCGGAAACGGCCCGAGCATTTGACGTTTTTCATTAAAACCGCACAATATAATACAAAACGCGATTTATTAATTTGACGTTTATTCGTTCATATTCAAACGCATTACGCGAATTACTATTACAAATGTCTAGCGCTTCTCGCACTTTCATACAAATAATCGAAATTGTATTTTGTTTTTATGCATAACGTTAAAATGATCATGCTATCGTTTTGTCATTGACCGATCAGTTAAACGACAACAATAATAATAACAAGACAATTTAAAATGTTTTAAAAGTCTATTTTAGTGCGTTTAATATCAATAGGGTTATTTTAGAAAAGTAATCGGATTTTAGGACATTTTATACATCGGCATATTTACGTACGGGTTCGGATTCAAACAACCCCATCCAGGACCGATGGGTTAATTGAAAATATTATTGCGCATTGATCAGTTCACGTTTTAACGCCACTGTCGAGTGTCAGCAACCGACACGTACCTAATCGACAACAAACACGCATTACTCCAGTTCTTAATTTAAAAGTAATGATGAAGATTTTATCAATCTCACAACAGAGTATTGTAATAATAATAATCCGTAAGCCTTACTTGAGAAATTCTACGTCAGAGGAAATTCATATAGTTAATATGTATTCGTTTTTACTGATTAAAATATTAATTTTTAATTAATTTTTTTTTTAATTTTTAGCATGGAAGGCTTGATGGGGTATAGCTATGCTCACAATTTATGGAAAAAACGTAAATAAAACACGGAAAATTGAATCTGAACTTGCCAATAATAATAGACGTTTCGAATTTTCATTATAATTTTTTTATTTTCGAAATTCTAATAAAATAAAAAAAAAATGTTTAATTTAAAATGTTTATATAAAATCGTTTATAATGGGAACGAAGTCTCAATGTTTTATTTTAAATCCTTCCTCTTCAGAGTGAAATTGAAAGTACGCCACTGATTACACATACATAGTTTTATATATGAGTATATATGATTCGAAAACGAATATAATTCCATTTGTTCACCGTTCAAAATGTACACGATACATTGTTGTCATCGTCTCATCGTGTCAACGTCCCATCGCGGTTGTAAACGACAATTCGTACGGGTTAAAATAAATAAACGTAATGAATTAGGAAATTTAGTTCAATCGAATAACACTTATAAATGGAATTTATTTTTTAAAACCAACCGTTTTTAAATCGTTTTATTTTTTTATTTTGTAACATGACTACGTTTCTACGATATGATTCGTCTACCTTTTTTGGGAACACGACTTCGTGTTTATGCCTATATAAGTACGTACTATGTTTGTCGGCGGATCAAAGAACTATTTTTTTCTTTTTGTGCAATGTTGCCATACATTGGCAACACGAGAAATACACAACAAAAATAATAATCCATTAAATATATTTTTTAGTACACCTAACTGAAAATGTACTTTGCTAAACACTTTCGGAAAGCCAAAATCATTTGCATTCCAGTGGCTTGCAAGAAAAAAAAACCGTACTCGCAATAATTTGAATGTTTATTAAACTATTATTTATTTAATTATTATATTGTTTTTCTGTCATAATATCAGAGACTATAATAATAAATTAATACTGATATATATATATATATATATATATATATATATACGTGTATCAGCATTATATATAAACAACTGTGATACATGATATTGTTACAGACGTTCAAACGATTTTGTAAATTATTTCTATATATCTGGTTTTCTGACTGAAATAAAATATTATAAGATGTAATACATTTCAATAATATTAATAACAACCATGGATCGGATTCTATAACACTTGCTAATTATTATTGAATACAGATTAAGAAAAGTAGATTAAGCTATAAATTTGTTTTATGCATTACGGATTCCTACTATAAAATTTTATATTGCATATTTTTACACGTTTTTAACATTTAATATTATTAATGCTCAATTTTCCCCATTTCAGTGCAATTTTTTTTTCTGGTCATAAATGTATTAAAATTAAAATTAGAATTATTTTGTGTTTTTTTTTTTTTTTTGTATAATTCATTTAAAATTAAGCAAGTAATTAAAACAAGTATCCACATTGTCATTTTCTTATACGTATTTCATATTGTAAACTATTTTTATAGTTATTTAATTATCGAGATAACTTAGCAGTGTGCGCAGACCTTTACTATAAAATTAATAAATCGAGCAAATATTTTTTGCTATTTTTACTGTTTTTACGATATCTTCTTATGCATATTATTTGTATTACGCATTATATATTATAACGAATATTTCACTACATTTTCGGGGTATATAATCCGGGCCCTGATAATAACAAAATCCTTAACCACAAAAAAAAAACACTATATGGGCATTCGGTTTTCATCTCCATGAACATGGTATGCAATCTTATTAAAAAAGTGATGTCTACCCATCCGGCCTTTTTCCGGTCTCTTTTTTTTCTTCTCTCATGTTTTCATTTTAAAATCCTTATTTAATTTTCCTTTCAAAACATTTTTTTTTACTATATATATATATATATATTTTTTTTATTATTACTTTAATTCTATTTTTTTCTAATATTATTCCTGTTATTTTTTATTTTTTGTCCAAACTAGCATGTCTTTTTTTTTAGTATCAATTTGTTGAGACTGTCAAAATGTACACTAGTATACTGTTTAAGTTTTTTTCGAAAATAAATTTACAAACAGGTATTTTTTTCGACCAATCGTCAATTTAATGCAAAATTTTACTCCGCAACAATAATGAACTTTAAGAATCAAATGTTCTGTTACAAATTATACAATATAAATATGATAACTTTTTAGCAGCAGTAATTTGACGTGGCCTGAATATGCTTTAAAAATGCAAACCACTGCACATATATTGTTATTATTAAATTTTATATCATATAACGTATGAATAGTATAACGTTCATGAATATTTCGAGATTACGATATTTTTACTATCATGGTTTTCATCATAATAAAAAAAAAAACACGAATGTCACGTTTGTTTTCAAAAAAAAAAATAAATAATCATAATAAAAAAAACCTCATGACAGTACATGAAACGGTTATCGTCAAAAATCATCTGTACACTATTTGATTTAATAAGTAGTTCAGTAAGAGTAAAACGTATTACTACTAAATAATAAATATTTGAAATTTACTGCAAGTCGTATAAAGAGAGTATGGATTAAAATTTGTAAAATATTATAATTGTCATTATTCGACTGTAAAGAAATTAAAATTAAATAATACGACATTAGCAGACGATCAACTACACACAATTACACGCAGGAGAGAAAGAGAGAGAGAGAGTAAAAATCAAAAGTAGAAAATATTGGTTTCCGATCAAATTTTTCGAAGTACCTAATCGCTTTGAAAATTGTCCGAATTTGTGCGCATATAATGCGCAATATACGTCAGATAGTTAATTAAATTAATTGAAAATCAGTATAAATAAAACATAGAGTTTTAGACAAGAATGTAAATCAGAAATAATGATATACACTGCAGTAAAGACAAACACAACACCCTGGACGTTTTAACGCTTTATAATATAATTCTAATTTCTCAAACGATTGTCCTGTTAAGTACGTGTATTAGTCATTTAAGTGTATATATGTTAATTTATCGTTACAGTTTCGACGTTCTGAATATCAATTACGTTATTTTAATATTATTTCACGCTGCGTTTCAGAATTTTAATCGTAATTCATTTCATTTTTTTTTTCAAAATTAAGTTTTTAATTTATTTCTATACCAGATGGTGCACGAATATTTCATACGACATTCGATTTTATAATACGAGGTTTGATTGTCTATAACACACACACACACACACACACACCTCAATATATCCATCCCACACACCGCGCAGTAACTTTCTAAAATAAATCGGAAAATGTTCAAGTAAAAAAAAAAAAAACATCGAGATATTGTTTCGCTGTAACGTAATAGACGTTATAAATTGATTTCAAAGGACACGTGAAACGAACACTGAAGACGAGTAGGTAGGTGGTATTCGAGTTTTTTTTTTTTCCAAAAATTCTGTACACCGGAGAGAGGAAATAAAGCGAGTGGTATTGTAAATCGTACGATTTATTGTTATTGAAAACGAATTTTAAATAACAGCGATTTCTTGTATAGGGAGCGCGTGAATACATCCTGCGGTTAATATATACGACTATATTTAGTGTTTTACAATTATTATTATTATTATTATTAGAACGACCTTCGACGTCTAAAACGTTATTTAAATCGCGCACAACGATACCGAAAAATGAATAAATTACCTCGCGACCAAGCTCGTTTACTGTGGGTACTACTACGCGTATTTGCTTACCTGTTGTTGTAGTTTTATTAGCGTTCTCCGATTTCTTGTGTTTGTCCAGCTCCGAAGATAATCGCTGT
Organism: Slavum lentiscoides; assembly: GCA_032441835.1. NCBI lineage: Eukaryota > Metazoa > Arthropoda > Insecta > Hemiptera > Aphididae > Slavum > Slavum lentiscoides. The sequence goes on along the minus strand of CM063711.1, from coordinate 6,679,981 downwards.
TTCTCCAAACTCAATGACGACACCTGCGCCTGTTCCGTACGAGTGCAAAAACAAAACAACAAATCGTCGTTGAATAAAAAATTGTCGTGTGTTTTGTGCGCGTATGTGGTAAGTACAGGTTAGCCTACCGTTAACGCGTTTAATTACGCAATACCTTAAGTAAAAGCACTGAAACGCTCAGAGAAATTAAACGCTTTTACCATAATTATATTTATATTTAAATACCATATATTTCTGATATAAAAAATATTTTATATAGTTATCTAAAATTGTACGAACAGAAAGTAATATGGAAAACAATTAGAGAAAGGAGGGAAAAACGGATTGGACGTATGATAAGAAACAGTGAATGGATAACGACAATAATAGAAGGAATGATTGACGGAAAAGCTGAAAGTGGTAGATCAAAAACACCATTTATGAAACGGATCAGAGAAGCCATAGGAAAAACCAACTACAAAGAACTGAAATTACCGGTGATGGATAGAGACGAGTGGAGATACATCGAAGTCATTGAACCAATCTAAGAATATTGTAAAAAAAAAAAAAATTCTGATATGACGCCCTCGATAAATTACTACGTAACGTATATAAAACGATTCGACAAGTGGCATAACTAAAAAATTCGGGCCCGGAAGCGAAATTTTCAACGAAACAAAAAAAAACAATTTTTTTTTTCGAGTTGTCACATGGTATTTTAAGTGCAGATTGTATTTATATCTAATAGAATTTTCTGGCGTACATTCAATTGATTTTGTGAAATCACTGTCTAATTTTGGAAATTTGCCATCTTAAAACTGTATGTTTTCTACACACAACTACTGCAGATTTCGTTTTTTTTTTTTCCAAAACACGTAATAAAAATGTAATCACTTTATTATTACTCATTGATACGTGAGATTAATCACCTTAATTTACATATTTGTAATAAATTATTTTCGTATCAGTTATACGAAATAATATTATTATTAGGTACCTTAAGCATGGGCACCAGTTTGACTTGTTCTTCTAAATCTTTGATGATCTCCAGGCTCTTCACCATTTGTTCTCTGATGAGCTGTGGACAAAACGGTATTACGCCAAAGTCACTGGTAATAGAGAAACGCGTAATTCGCCAACAAAAATATATTACTTGGAGCTCGTTATAAGTGTTTACAGACCGATGCACGGACTGATCAGGCTTGGTCGAATAACCGCTACTGCCGGTTGTGTTGCTTTCAAAACTACTGTCTAGCTTATTGAAATTCGATTCGTCACCTTCAACTAAAATTCAAATTTCCAATAACAAGTTGCTTCACGAATATGTGATCAACCTTCGACACTGATGTTTACGTACTCAAGTTGTGATTGGAAAATCCTCTAGGTGGCGGAACGATAGATGTGGACTGAAACGCTAACTCGAGAGTCTCTTCGAAGTCCATTAACGCCCTGTCCAGAGAGTCTTGTACATCTGGAGACGCTCTGGTCACCACCTCGGAATTCTTAAAACACGATATTTATATAAACATACCCGCCGATTAAACGCGAATTTATAATGCGTAATTTTTAACGCGTATATACATTTTACATAATTTACAAAAGTGTATGTGAAAAAAACCAATTGTCGTCAAAGATTTATAATTTCCAAAAAAAAACTTCAATAACTATATACGCATAATAATAATATAATTAAACCTACATTTTTTTTGTGTTTAATAATTCCAAAAAAAAAATAATAAAAATGATTTATAATTATTTATATATTGTTAAAAAGTCGATAAAGTCAATTAAAAAAAAAAACTTCGTTTTTTATCATTCTAAACTCTACCTTCTTTTTGTATAATGCAATATTAATTGTCATAACAATGTGCGAGCCTATCCCTCGTGTCCCACCCAAGATTTGAAATCAACAGACTTTCCAACACGCAGAAAATATATTCCATTTTTTTTTTTTACGATTATCCAACATAAAATACATTACGGTGTACACAAATTTCATTTCGTTTATCGTTGTTGTACTAACATTATTGAAATGGTTGTTTTTTTTATTAAACTTTTAACGAAGATTAAGTATTAAATATTTTTCTTTTTCCTTTACCGACATATTTTTGTTTTATCTCTCCGTTATTTCCATAACATAGCCCATAGTTAATCATTACGTACACCCGTTATACGCAAAATTTATGTCACGTACCAGATGTTTGCCACCGTTTAGGTTTTCATCGCTTAGTCCCAAAAGAGATTCCATAGATTTGAGCTGTCTTCGGCGATCCGGCACTCTGCCGTCCGTGGTCGCGTTCGAAATCCTGTGATGCCTCTTAACCGGTGAAAGAGGGCGGATCCTACGGTGGTAATCAAACTCCGTGAAATCACGGTCATGGTTGCCGTTTGACCGCATCCAGTCTTGTATTTGAAAAGTATCATCTGCGTGGGGGCAAAAAGACAATTAAAACCGGTTGGTAAAAAAAAATAATAATAATAAAATATATAAAATAATATATATATATATATATAGAGAGAGAGAGAGAACGGACGTTATAGACGACTCGACGGGAGAGGAGGAGAGAGTGTACCATAACAATAATAATAATAATGGTCACGGACTGCTGGGCACTTCAACTTCGAAACGGACGGACGGTAGGACATACGGAATGCGCGTCTTGGTACTAGCGTAAAACAGGTCTTCGCCTGGACGAATTCCTTTACGGCGTTACAATATGGTCGTGTAAATCCAGTACGGCATATTCCCTCGACTTTATATTTTATTATATTACCATTTCGACCGTATAACAGCAGTATTACCGAATTCCAGTGTTCCCGAGCGGATTTAATTTCAAAAACTTTGAAATAATAACAATAACGATTATAATCGTAAATCATTAAATATCGTTTGAAACGAAGACGAATACATTTTCAAACTGATATCGTATTGTTCGGTAAAAAAGTGTTTTCGAAAGAAAAATACTAGATGTAGAAATTTGAATTGTTAAGTGGTTTTCGTATTTTTTTTTATTATGTTCATCGCAATGGAACCGTAGCAAAAAGTAATTTAAATAGTCCCGTCGTTTTGATTACGCAAGGATGTACCTAAACGACTCCGAATGCCTACTCGATTTTAATGGATCTAAATCAAGTGTATTGTATTTATTATTAGCAGACCATAATAACTTCAAGCGTGGCGTGTACGCTTGATAACAAACGAGAAAGTAAGTATGTACTAAAAGATACGACCTATATAATTGGAGGTTCTTAGATTTGAGATGATGGAAACGGTATAAGGACTTTCTTTTTCAGTCGTACGATCAAGGACAAATCATTATTGTTTGGACCGATTCGAGTGTTTGACAATACCGTGCGCAGAAATAAAATCCGTAAATATAAAAAAACTCGTACATGTACAATTATAGATATAATTTTTTTTTCAAAATCCATTGCTCGGAAATATCGAGCGTAATTTTGTTTTCAAAGACGTGGTTTATGTTTATCTTTGAATTAGTGTCTTTATAGTTAACCCTTTTAATAGTAAAAAAAAAAAAAACAATCGTAACAACTGAACTGTAAAAATACATAATATTTTTATAAACACAATGTGCTTCTATGTACGCTGATAACGTTAGAGCAACAATATAAAAATTAGATAATAAAACCTATTTTAAGTGTAAATCTTTTTTTTTTAAGTTGAAGCATAATATTATGTGTATGTATTACTTAGTGCCTATCTTAAACAAGTATTTTTCCAGAAAATATTTGGCCTTATGGTCGGTGCGATTATAGTGTTATCATACTGTTTACACATATTATTATTTTTCGCTTCTATATCTCTCGAAACACTTAACGTACTGCATTTTGTTTTTGAACTTAGGTGATGAATTTTGAAACCATTTTCGTTTTCATATTAATCCGTAGGTAAGTGATCAATTCAACGCACGTCAATTAAAATGTATAACAAACGTGTTATACATTTTTGGCCAACATCGATTTAGTTACACGTGTTCGATATAATTTCCAAATGGGTGGTTAAAGGATATACGAATGAGACTGCAGTGAATCGAAAATTTCGGATTGAGTACAGTGAAAAATGGTTATTTATTTGTTTTATGCGTGTACTCGCCATGACCGGATTAAGATAATCGTATGCCTTGTACTATTGAAAAACAGCGCCTTTCACAGGTAATTTTGAAACAAGTTTTTGTCTTTTTTTATCCTGACGACGAATAATTAATTAATTATAAATAATAAAAAAATAATTTAGATCGTTCCTGAAATATGTCTAGGACAAATTAAATTTCACTTATAATATTCCTCAATGGTGTTATGAGAAAACAGTTACTTCGGCTTTTAACTATTACGTGCCATTACGTATCTTATAAAGTTTTAATGTTATATTTGCACTGTGCATACATACCAATTTATAATTAATTATGCAATATTTATTATTACACTAATATTCGAATAATACCGGGTTAAAGTTGAATTTAAAAATACCCAGTATTAATAATGTGTACATTCCCTTAACTTATAATAAAAACATTAAATAATTGAATTTATATAAAAAAACACATTTGAAAATTTATAAGTCAATACTTTATTTTTAATCCTTGAATTTATCGATTCATTTTTTAGTTAACCAAATGTTTAAAATTGTAAAGTTTAAGTATAAAATATTTAATTTCGAATAATAATAATAATAAATTAATGAATACTGAAAAATCTATCTACTTTTTTCAACATTTAGAAATACAGAAAAATTACCACGGATTTTATCAAAAAAGAATACCTATCGTTGACTTCTCAAAAATCGTATTGCTTCGATAAAATGTTAAAATAAACACTTTAAACATTTAAACTGCGATTCCGTAATTATTTTCTTAAGTAAACACCAACAAACAAACATAATTTTACTTCAAATGGACGTATCCCATGCTTCATTCCTTCTTTGAAGTTGTTTTCATTACATTTCTCGAACACTCCACGAAACGCATTTCTTAATTAAAAACCATCCATTAATATTCTCAATCCTCAATGGGATATACGAATGTAAAAGCGCGGGAATATCACAAGCATGGTTATTGAGTAAATTTTAAAAGTTCGGTACCAGTCATCATTAAAATAACGCGTCGACAAAATATAAATAACGCCACAAACTATATTAATAGAGTAGGGTTTTTTATCTTTAAAAATCGTATAAAATATTTCTGAACATATGTATACGATTTTAACGAATAATAATTACAAAAATAATGTTTTCGAGAAAACGTTCAAAATCACGAAGAAAGTAGCGATAATATTATATAATTTAAAATTATCATATCGATAACGTTAATACAATTTCTAAAAGGAAAAAAAACCGAATATTATCCTAAGAGGAACATTTAACAACTAGGGTAACGACAAAAGTCGAAACAAGAAGCCACTTATTTTAGAAGCTTGTTAACACCTTAAGAGGAGCTGAAGCTTAAATGTGGCCATAGAGACAAAATCGACATATAACTAAATGTAGCCATGAGAATCATTTCAAGAGCGGTGTGTTTAACGCCCACTCAATGGAAATCCGTACTGAGTAAAAACGTTCCCCCGAATCTATGCCGGCGGAGCTCAATGGTACGCGAATGGAATAATTAATTCTGCAGGAACACTGCAGTATTGCACTGCCTATTCATAAGAACTGCACAAATACTGACACGTTACGAAGACTGAAATCCAAGAAACCAATATGGAAATTGACGGAAAAAATAATTCTGAAAAAATTCAATTGTACGTCAAAATGTGCTGAAGTATTGAGAACAAACAATGTCCTCACATCTAATATCGTCGAATATACGAGTGTACCTACCTACCAATTCAACCTCCTGGGTTTCAGCTTCCTTGTCTGATGCTTAATAGACTCGGGACGGGCCGTGGACGAAGTGAAAATATGTTACACAAACCCCCGAACGCGAACATCACAATCTAAACTCTAAACATAAAGATAAAATAGACGACTGTCTTAGCAGATCATTCCCAGGTGGACTAGTAAAACCTAATGAAGCTAACGCGGATGCAATTTCGATTGTCATTTAACACAAATATCATAACAGCTATATATACCAAATAATTCCAACACGTTAACCTTATATGCTTTATGTTAATTTATATATTTAATTTAGGTAATTAATTTTATTGTTCATATGTGTTATTAATATTATAATTTATATAAATACTATTATTATTTATTATAATATTATATATAAAATATAATTTATATTATTATTATTACATCGGCTTATAACCGTGCATGGCTGCATGAAAACGGCTGCGACGAAACTGGAATTCAGACGTCTAATGACGATTATTATTATCCACTTCGGTATAAAACGTTGTTTTCGTGCGTTAATGTACACATGGACTTTTTTGTTTGTCGATCACAATGAGAAACGGATATTATACACCGCGCCCATTTCCTATATGAGTATTCGAAATTAGGTTTTAGTCTTTACAATCTGTAGGCCACAGATAATACAGGTATAGAGAACGTACATTTTAGACGTGTCAATTTACACAATGGTTATAATAGGTATATCGTGTTTGCGTTCAATTATTTTGTTGTTTTTGTTTTTGTAATAAAAAAAAAAAAAAAAAAATGTGTTTATGTATAGAATGTCATCGTAAATGGAAAAGGGAACGGCCAAAAAATAATACCGCGACGTACGCGTATCAAATTACTCGTCGAAATTAATTTTCAATAATTATACAGTAATATTTTCGTAACACGTAGGTAGATACGTTTATACGAAGTAAAATAAAACGATAAATCGTATTCGGTACGCATTTCATTCTTTAAAATTATATTTATACCTACAAGTACCTACTCCTTTTTTCCATCGATTTAATTCGATTAAGACGATTTATCCTGTAATTTTGTTATGTACACGTAGAAATTAGCGAGAAATTACAAAAAAAAAAAAAAATTGATAAAATTAACGATACTACCGACGCGGGCAATTATTTTGTTTAAAGTCATAAATTCGAAAACAAAATAGAAACCAAAATAATGCATTGAATTTTGCTCTGAATCGTTTTTTCGAATACTTTGATTCGTCATTGTTTTCAAATCCGAAATAAATTAATACGTCTAAATCTAAAACCGCAGATCGAATGATCCACTGGAACCGACATAATATATACGCGGTATACGCACTACGTTTTATTTATCATCTCAATACCGAAAGAAATTTCCGAATTATTTCGTTTTTTTTTTTCATTTACAAAATGTTTTATATTACTTTCTAATTACTAGTGTTATTACTGTTTTCGGAACCGATTAAACTCCCGTGCATTTAGATAAAATAATGTGTGGAATAACGTGTATCGATTTCTCTAGTGTTTGGTACACCTATTGATCTGCCGAACGAAAATTTCGTTTTCGTTTGGGTCGAACAAAAACGGTTCACCTGTGGTTTTCGTTTTTGAGCGCCAACAAATATATACATAAATGGCAGAAAAAAAACAAAAAATAAAATCGTAAAATCTATCAAAATATGACATTTTTTTTCAGGGTCGAGAAATGTGGAATTAAAGTTCCGCAGTAAACAATCCGGGTTTATTGACGGCAAAAAAAGCTGTATTAAAGTATAAAATAATATATGTATATATATATTTTTTTTTCATACTGGTCATTTGGTAAAAAATCTATTTGTGCTCGGAAATTGAGAAAAAAAAATTCGCTTATTTTAATGCAGAACCGAGTAGGTACTAAAAGTTCACCAGCCCGCCGACATAACTCATCGAACCAATCAGGCTTTAAATCACTCGACGTAGATATATTCAAAACTTGATTGAACGCCGCTTAGAAATATTATATTTATCATTAAAACATGACACACCTGTTATGTAAACGGAAATAATACCTACCGATGTAATAAATACTATTTAAATAATACCGCACTTAATTCGTTTTTCTCCTTGCTTTTTTTTTTTTTTTTTTTACATGTACGTATTATATCCCTCTTAAATATTATATAATGCTTAAATGATTAGATAAAATTTCCATTGGTGGTAGAAAAACGACGTGCGACAATCATACGATTACCGGTTAGTCCGACAAAACTACAAAAAAAAAATCTTTAACAAAGTAGACTTATATTGGGACGGTGGATGGATACGACTTCAGGCGGAACAACGCGCCACGGGAAAAGATACGATCTGAACGTATATTATAATGACCGAGCGTACCTGAGGAGTCCCGTCGTGCAGTTAACATAAATTCGTATATTAAACTATGCGATATACATGTTGAAAATAAAAATAATTTATGTTTATAGTTTTAATTACAATAAATTATCAGACGACTCGGACGTACTGCTATTATACAACTCAAACGAATGCGTGACGTCGAGTGTTTGATAAATATTATTTTTCTATTTTTCGGTCAAGTGGCGGCCAGCCGATTACATTGAGCCGTGATAAACATAATAGAAATATATTTATTATTATTCGACTAAATGTCGTAGACTAAAAAAAAAAAAAAAAAATTTGTTTTACGTGTTGCATGGAAATATAGATTCGACGTTTTGTAATAATACATAGATGTATTTTATATCACACTTGTGAAACAATGTATGACCAAAACGAAGTGTTCCTAACTTACGAACACACCGTATTAGTCCGGTTCGACCTTCGATATTATTTATAGCGTGTCAATACGTTCAGAGTTTGGTGTAAAGGGATAAAGGAAATGAAGATAAAGTATAAAACGATGTCCGAAAGGAAATTAACAAGACTTTGATCGATGATCGTTCGTATAATCATTAACGGACCTATATTACACTATTTATTTTGCCGACGTAATATATTACCTATATAAATTTATAACGAGGTATGGGTGGGCCCAGTGGACCCGGTACCGGTCCACGAATATGTGGAATACATTCTTTTGGAAAGCGTGTTTTTATAAAAAATTGTTTTCCCGATTCACTGTTATTATAAACGTAAAACGGAACGCGCAGTGCGCGAGCCGCAATATTTTTCACAACAAAACGTTAAATTGTTCAAAATGAAACGAGCGGTTTTCTGTGGTGTTTACTATGTAAATAATGGATTGCACATTTTTAGGCGTATCATCCACTTGTTTACAGAAACACGATGTGTACACGACTTTATTATTCGCTGTATACACGAACGCGTACAAAAAAAAAAAAATTTAATTACTATTTCGTTCAAAATGTTAGATAAAACGATACAAAATGAATAATTATAATAATTACCTTTATAAAAACGCGCGTATGTATAATAATAATAATAATAATAATAATAATAATATATATATATATTATTATTATTATCGACAATTGTAGATCTAGGTTTTTTTTATTGGTGGGGGGTGGTGGGTGGGTGCAAATTTGTTTATAATAATTTCTAAGCACAGTATTTAGAATATTTTATGTTAGGCCCTCAAATAAAGTATTACACACATTTGTGTTGAGTGAAAAATTGAAGAGTATATTTAATTTTCGACGACATAATTTTAAGTCATATTATTACAACTACAAATATATAATTGCCAAGGGAGGAACTCGGGCCCCACTTGAATCTGCCACTGATTAACGAGTTTACTACTCGACATAAAATTATTATTAAAACCGTATATAGATAATACGCAATCCGACGAGAAGTTAAATAACTCTGAGTAAGTATGTACATATCATATTGGATACAAATATTTGTACTCAAAACTTATATATATATATTATATATATGTACTTACACACACACACACACACACACACACACACACACACACACATATATATATATATATATATATAAGTAATACCTGGAGATTCGACCTACATCTCTACCTCATTTCCCATGAATGAGAAACGAGTACTGGCTTTTTCAATATACGTACTTCCATAAAATGTGACGACGCTGTATTGACAGTACGGGTTCAATGCGTTTTACTGTTATACTCGTAGCATATGAATATATATATATATGTATATTGTATAAATAAATTTTTTTTATAACGCGATATAATTTATTACTTACGAGTTTTGAATCGACGAAAGAAAAGCAAATATTACCGTAGGTATTTATAGTAAAACAAATGTTATTGCGTTTTCGCTTATACCGGAATATAATCTAATAAAAAAAGCAAAAACGCAAAAAATAAAATTATTAATATCCAAAAATAAAATTTTTTCTCGACTAATTAACTATTGAAAATTTTACGCTACGATAAAATCAAAACTATTGGTTTATATTATGATCGAATATTTCCCGAAAAAAAAATTCATTACATCTACCATGTTTTTACTCCTTTCAAACTTGTTTTAAATAAATACATGTCATCGTCGATAAATATATGAAATTTTATAATAATAAGCCCATGCGACCGCCACACGTGAGTTATAATTTATTTCGTTCAGTGGCGTATCTAACCCTTACTGTAACACGGCAAACATTTTTATGACTGTTTTTAACTTATTCGTCCCATATTTATCAAATCCCCTATACTTTAATTATCCTCCTCAATAATAATATCTCCTTAAATATTGTTGCGTATACCTTTACGTTCATATGTACATAAATTGTCCTTACTACAGACAATATACAATATGATTATTATAAAAATCAAAATGTTGTTGTTAAATGGGTACACGGAGGTCTGTTACAAACAAATTAATAAAATGATCTTTTCTCTACATGAAAATATAATTTACACAATCGCCAACATAAAACTGGTGATCATAAAATGAACGTTTATTTATATACTCGTATATATGTGTGTGTGTGTGTGTGTATATATATATATTAAACTTTCGGAATAAATTTATTTTAGTATTTCAAAAAGTGTTTCCTACAACGCCGAGGTAATCTATACAGAGAAAATTTACAAGACACAATAAAATTTTGAGTGGAAGTTTATCGCTGTCCAAAAAAAAAAAAAAATGTTTTAATCAAAGTACATAAAACAAAATTCTAAAACTAAAAATAATACGTTTTCAAAGTCCGTTCGATTTGTCAAGCACACAAATACTACAATAATTAATTTCAATATATACATATACATACATACGTATTTGGAAAAAATGATAATTTAAGAATTGTCATTATTTTCTAGTCATTTTCCACAATGCCCGGTAAGGTTAATTAATGCTGAATTTCTCTATGTTAAATCAGCATTACCGTATTATATTAGGCAATGTTGTAAGCCTACATGCACTGGAACAACTACAACTCCAATTAATTCTATTGCTTTTACAATGATGCGTTTTTTTTTTTATGTCTGTATCCGAAAATTTTACCAGAAGAAGTGCTCCGATCTTTACAGTCACAGTTTGTTTCCGGTAGCAAACTACATCTAGGTGGTACTTTGGAGAGGTAATTTTTCGATTTTTTCAAAAGCGCCTGAAAATGTAACTAAAAAAGTACCGCAAAATGACATAGAAACTGTAAAAACGCGATTTCGTCGAAATCGATAATCGTTGTTTCTTCGTAACTGTGAAACTAATGTGGTATAAAAACTTGAAACATTCATCAAATATGTACCTAATTGTTTATTATATTGAGGAAAAATAATTTTCAAAAATTTTCTTTTAATTTTGGTCTATTTATAGCAAAATTATAGGTTTTGAGGTGTTTCATTCATAAAAATAACGGTTACTTTTGTCGTACACCCAAAACATTACACCGAAGCTCTGCTCGGGGAATCGTTTTATCGAATGTAATGGTTTATCATTGCTATAAAATTTATACCGATAAAAATACACTTTAAAATCTTTATCCGAGTAATTCACTACATTCACAACACCCCACGGGTCGCTACTTTTTATTTTAAATAACACTCGTATTTTTATTAATACGTATCAAGCAGTGCCGTAGCCAGGAATTTTTTTTTTTTTTTGGGGGTGGGGGAACCGGATTTATTATTATCATTATTTTAGTAGTTGTTCTAAAATGGGCAATATGCGTGTTTTTACACTAATGGAAAAAGACGTGGACTACAAAGTACATTTTGCACGGTTTTATAATCACGGAGTACCTATCTACACGCATACATTATGCATAAAATATACACGTATACGCGAGTGGTTATAACTTTTACAAATTTGGACGACGGACGACCATAAAATGGATTAGCTAATGGCTTAAATTTATTCAGGTATATATTATTATAAATATATATATATATTTATATAGATATAAAATTTCGGGTGTGGGGCACGTGCCTTTAGTGCCCCCTGGCTACGGCACTGATCCACCGGACCCATCCACCGATTCGTTTAAAAATCTCAAAGGCTCTCGAATGGAGCCGGCCGTTCGCCATTTAAAGTACCTATGTAACGAGTGTGACATCTTTTTTTTTTCTGCTGTCGGATGTCATAATTTCCGAATCGCAAGTTATAACATGAATCATGTAAGTCGTACATACGTTCACCTTCAAAACGCGGAGATAACATCTGACTATTATTATTGTTTTACGACGGTGTTTGACGACGACAATCTGGCGAATCGTGTTTTCCTAGACGCTTTTTTTTTTGTGAGTATAATGTAAATAATAATAGTATAGGCAACACATACACGAGCGGAGTGTACTCGTGTACAATGTGCGTCAAGGACAGTGGATATTACGCGGCGTCGTACTTAAAAACGCAGTGTTCTTCCCAAACAGAATATTTGTATAAATATATATTATATATGTTTTGTTCTTATAATATTAATACATTGGAAATCGGTATTTCGCCAATATATTGTATTGCACGCAGAATCATATTTCGTTATACGGAATTCTGTAGACTGTACATTTAAGTAAAATCGTATTAATTAAATTCTCTTTTTTTCAATTTAACGTAATTTTTTTTTTTTTTTTTTAATAATAAAAATAATCGCGATGGCGATGTCGAGAATTTGATGTGAAAAAAAAACCTCTACATTTTCTTCGACTAATATTTAAAAAAAAATAATAAAAAATCACGTGTTGTTTAATAGATACCCTCACAAAGGATGGCCCCTGTATACGGACCCGTGTTCCGCGTCGCAGCGTTGTATTATACACAAGACTACTACTGCAGTAGAGAGACAAAAAGAGACGAATGCGATGATAATATGAAATAAACCATTGACAGTCAGAAAATAAAGGTTTTTATAAATTACCAGCTATATACCCGGCGTGTGAACTACTCTCCGAAGACGTGTTTTTATTTGGGTTTAGGATAATGTGTGGGTAGGCACGAAACATTTCCCACCGTTTCGTATTTCGGCGTCGTACATTCGGTTTTTAATCCGTCGTAAATTCATCCGGATCGGATAAGAAATATATATATAAAAAAAAAAACCTTCGATAAATTCAATAATGCGTATAACGCCTTTTTAAAATTCCATTATGTGGCGAGTTTTGTTGTTTTTTTTTTTTTTTTTTTAAGACACTGACTGTCTGTCTACAACCAGTGACTCACACAGTTTTCAAAGATTTCGATAACATCGATTTAATATATGTACATAAAACGCGTAGTTAAAGACAGAGAAATAAAACCGCGACTTTATTTCGATCATCAGGCGATAAGTAAGTGACTAATACTGACGGTTGTGGTCAGCGTTGACATTTATCTGGACGAATAATTTTTTATCTTTTATCGACGACAAGTCGACGTTTTAAATTGATAATTTTTTTTTTCCAATCTTTCGCCAAAATATTTGCTGGGATTTCGATTTAATAAATCTTACAATTTTATAGCCTGTGCGATTATAATTTTCTTGTATTATACCACATATAATAATCAATATTTAAATAATAAATAATAATGTTCGTGAAAATCATGCTAAATTATAAACGAAATATTGTGTGATAATAACAATAATTATTTTGAACACGTTATTTAGTAAATAGGGTAAAAAAAGAAAGAAAAAAATTATTCTGATATATCTCATAATTGTTTTCATTTCCAATACTTTTTTTAACAATTATTATTATCGTTACGATTTTTTTATATGTCGAACTTGTTCTATACTCGTGTTCAGTGTCGGCCTGGCACAACAAAGGCCCCTGGATCTTTTTATTCTGGGGCCCCCGGCCCCTTGATTTAATATGAAGTTAAAAAATACATATCGATAAATACAATTCATTATATAGGGTGTCCCAGATTCAAGGGCGGAGTGACTCTAAAATTCTTACTGGGCAAATAAGATTTTTCCGGGCCATTTTTTAAAAAAATTGAATTTTTTTTTTTTTTTTTAGACTAGCGCCTTCTTTTTCCATATAGAGTTAATACAGGTTAATAAAAGAATCTATGGTGAAGTTAGAATTTGGTGGTCGGATTTAATTTTTAAGTTATAGCAATTTTAAATTTGACAATTTTACCGTGTTTCTTTAATAGGTTTATTTTTTTCACTGTTCAGCTCATACTATAATAGTCCAATGGATAAATACCACGATTTGACGTGTACGATTCGGGGTTCGAACCTCTGTTCTCAAATCAATATTTACATTATTTTTTTAAATAATACAAGGAAAAGATTTCAAAACTGGTGGAGACATAGCGTTCAAAAATATTGGTATAAAAAAAAAAAGATGGGGCCCCGGCCGCATTCGCGGTCTAGCGGCCATGGCCAGTCCGACCCTGCTCGTGTTGTGTATTAAACTATACTGTACACCTGCAGTATAACGAAGACGTATAAAACGAAATAGTCGCGTTGTTATTGAACATTATGTAATATAAATAACTGTCGCCCGTTATAAAATATATTGTATTTTTTTTTTACTTATATAAATATAATTCTTTTATTAATTTTTTTTTTTCATGATTCGTATACACCGATACATCTTGAACAGTATTACTTTGCATCTCCCTTATATTCGTGAGTACAAATATAGGTTGGGTGTTTATTATTAGATAAAGAAGCCTAAAAAAATATTGAGTATAATTTTTTTATGCAATTACCTAACAGATTAATGTAATTAAAAAAAATATAAAAATTTCAGTTTCTTTTTATCGAAACAAAAGACGTTTATCTTATATATTTTATGTAGATAAATTTTATTATGCTTTTCTCTTATAGGTACTTGTGTAGAAACATATTATTAATTTCATCATATTTATTTTTATCTAACAATAATCCGCCAAGATTTCGAACGTTTTTTATTTCGGTGTTTTTCATTAGTTATTTAATCGTATACGTATACGTATTATTTATTGATCATTTTCGAAATTGTATCCCTGCCATTATACTTTGAACAAACGAAAACTTTTGATTTTTAAACGGTAACCCATAGTTTTTCTACAGTGTCTTATAGAAATAAAATAAAGTGTGTTTATTTAATTTCAATATAATTAGATACTTGAAAATTCGATCGTAACAGTCGCTTCTTGAGTAATTCCTGCATGAAAATGGTACCTAATGCTCGTATTTCTTATTACAATATAAAACATTTTTACTTGAAAGGTATCACATATATCGGCCCATTAATAGAGACCGGATTTTTATGTTTTTACCATATTTTCACTGAGAGTATGCAGTTCCAATTGGACGAACTTATTCGAGTCTCAACGATTCATTTTTCTATGGACTGATATACTCGTACAAACATTTTTAGCGTATAAAAAAACATTTTTCAAGGTTAGAGAATGTCTTGTGCAAAATGATATGTTTTAAAAATATATTGAGGTTGTTTATTTTGCACATTGCACAATAAATTTAATGGTTTATTAAAAAAAAAAAAAATAACTGTGACCTCCGTTAATTTCTACACCCGATTATATCGGGCGAAGTTTGCCGTTTAACTTGAACGTGATATATCAATATTATATTTAGTAAATTAATATTTTTGTAAATTGTTATTTTCAGCTCATATTACTGAATATTAGTTTCATTGCATAATGTATTATGTAAATAATATGTTTCTATATTGAGTATATCTACACTTAATAAAGTGAAATATACCTAAACAATAATATACACCACTAACATATAAATTAAGTGTGGATGTTTCGGTAATTTTTTTTGAAAATTAGGATTAATTTAACTATCTTTATACGATTTTTATTGTTACTTTAATTTGTTTTTTCAGTATCGAATACATTTTTATGAAACATCATATATTTCCAAAAAAAAAAAGAATATTTACGCATATAAAAGACTATTTTGATGAAATTATAGAGCACAAAAAACAAATTATTTTTAAGATTTTAAACGCATATAAATCCGGTCTCTATTCATAATGACTAAATCGCGATTTGTTTTTTTTTACTATACCGGACCGATAAAACGACTGATAAAGTCGTTGTTAATATTGGGTAAGTTTCAACATCATTTTTGTGTGTTAAAAAAAAAAAAAGTTTCTAAAAAAAAATATACATGACGATAAAAATATTTAAATCGTATACGCGTACGTAACACGACAATAATCGTACCAGCAATCGAACGTCTCACAAAAATCCGAAATTCCAATTTCGAGTTTTACTTGTTTTTCGTATCGATCGAATAAAAAGAAATTGCACAATATTTATTGAGATCAATTAAATCTGGCGTATTATTGAAATGATTAAATGTACAATATGAATCTGAAAACAATCACGTAACTATGTTAGGAAATCTTATATAAACCCGTTGGATAACGTGCTGGATTTTGTATTTAGGAAATTCTGTGCAAATAAGTCGTTACGAAAAACCCAAATAGCCAAATGGAGAGAGAAAAAACTATATTATATACTTGCTCTTTTTTTTTTTTTTAAATAAATACAAGTTTAAAAAAAAAGCCAATGGTGTTCTTAAAAAAAACTAATATAATACGAGGAATGATACAAAGTGAACAATATTATTCTTTTTCGTGCAGTGACACGTGAGTATTCAACTGCAGTTATTATCACGCTATTATCGATTATTATTGTTATGTGTTTTGATCACAAAAATAATCGTAAAACAGGAAAAAAATATTGATACCTATTTTTTAAAAAAAGCGTTATTTTCACGAATTATTACGGAATTGTGGTTTCCAAAAACTTGAATTTCTTTAAATAAAAAAATGTAATAAGACAGTGAATACGTGTACAATTTACTTTTCAATATTATTAAAATATTATAATAATTTCTGTATGTTTTATTATTATTATTATTATTATTTTACGATTTTATTTTTATAATAACACGCGTATTATATTCTGGCAGATTAGTCCATTCTATTACATCATAAATATTGTACGTATTGTCAATAATATTTTTTCTGAAGTTAATCCTTTAATATTTTTGCGCCTCCCCTAAGCATCAGGCGCTCAAGGCAAACGCCTCGCTCGCCTCACCCTTGTTACGGCTCTGGTAATTATATTGTTATTTAATCGAATACAAACAGTATCCCGGGTGTATAATAATATGTTGTTTTTTTTTTTTTTTTAATTCTGTGTTTATCAATTAACACAATAACTGTAATAAGTAAATTAATAATACCGATTAGTTATCAAATATAACACGATTATTATAATAACACGTTGTAATCGAATGTGCTTGATTGTTTCAATAATGCTGGTTTCAAACATCGTATTTAATGATTTTCGATTGAGCAAGATTGTTGATAAAATAATAATTGATGGTGTTTTAAATGTCTACTGGCGCTACTCATATTCTTTTTCCAAAAATAATTACTGTTTACATTTAATTTATTATTTTTATGTATGACTGATATTTAAAAAGTATTTAGAATACTCGATCGAAAATGTATTCGGAATAATACTACCCCCGATGTCTGCGTACTGCGTGTACTTTTTGAGCAGCCGTACAGGCCAGGTGCGTCCGTCTAATAACAATAATCGTCCGTTCGTTCGCTGGTCCGTGATCGGTTTTCGATGCAACAATCGCATGGTAATCGCGAAACGGACGTTCCAACGAAGAAAAGTAAAGAAGGAGGAGAAGAAGAAGAAGAAGAAGAAGAAGAACGGCATTCCGCTGTCGTAAACCGCGTAATAATATCCGTATAATAATAATAATAATAATAATAATAATAATAATAATAATAATAATAATAATAATAATAATAATAATAATAATAATAATAATAATAATAATAATAATAATAATAATAATAATAATAATAATAATAATAATAATAATAATAATAATAATAATAATAATAATAATAATAATAATAATAATAATAATAATAATAATAATAATAATAATAATAATAATAATAATAATAATAATAATAATAATAATAATAATAATAATAATAATAATAATAATAATAATAATAATAATAGCGGCGTAACAGTACACGAGGAGGCGGTGTTCGGAGAAAGAGAGAAATTTACGAGGGGTACGCCGATTTGTATTCTCTTTCGTGCACGGGGCGGTTTTCTGAAGAATCCGCGGGTCGCACGGGCACAGGTGAACGCGCGGAACGGGCGGACGGGACGGTGCGAGGGGACCGCTGCGGTGTTTGAAAAACGAAAACCGACTGACCGCCGTCGTCGGGTAGGGACCGTGCAGGAATGCCGTTGCGGTGTAATAACCGACGACGGCGCGACGCGGTATCCGTCACGGGCAGCGTGCAGTACGACGCGACAAGACGCGGTGTAGGCGTACGCCGTGTTATACAATATTACTTTGTCGTACGCGGCGGTCCATTTTCCAGTAAAAACTCAATCGCACATCCTTTTAACGGCATCCGACGTTCGCCGAATAATAATAAACGGGCCGACATCGTCGCGGACGAACACGGTCTTATATGTGGGAATTTCGGCAAACGGCAGTTTAAAAACGCGATTTAAACCGGAATTCGTCGGGTACTGGTCGAAATAAATATTATTCACGTGTAGCTACGAAAGTTTTAATTCGACTAGTACCCACAACTCGTAGTTACGCTCTTGTTTTCGTATTAAAATACGAGTTGAGAAAACGCGTTGAGAGTACGAAACTACGCTTTCTCGGCTATTGACGTAGACGTTGGAAAACCGATGTTGTCACGACGGTTTTTCGCGTTAAATATTATTATAGAGTTAGATTTGTACATTTTCATAAACGAAACATTAAAAGTCTCTGGGTAAAATCGAGTACATAAAAAAAAAATATTAATGTGGTACGTTTTTACGTACCCAATTACGCGATTTATATTGTTAAAAAATTGAAATATCGGTTGTATTTGTAATAACACGAGATTTATTGTAAAAAATTAAAATTTTATTTGGAAGAAAATTTCTAATTGATCCTTGGTTGAAAAAAAAAAGTTCTTCGTCGAAGTCTAAGGCCCCCTGATGAGAATTAAGCCTCCCCGCCCAGATTTATTATCGTATCAATGTAATTTTTAGGTATAAATAAAAAAAAAAAAAAACATTTTATTTAATATCGAGCTTTTATCTTGAGACGTTACAATTTAGTGATTTTAACTAATACCTAACGATAATTTAATGATTATTTTTGGATCATTTAAAGGTGAATGCGACCCGACTTATAATTTTTGGGTTAAAAATTGTTCGGGCCCATTTAAATTCCCTTTTTGCGTACTATAAAAGTATAAGAACCTCTGATATAATCGGTATCGGTTGTAACTAACCAAACGTTCGGGGAAATCGAAAAGTTCTTTATAATATTATATTTGCCGTTTATATGATTATGTCGTCTAGATAAATTACTGTGTCCGCGTGATCGCGATAGGTGTGATTGGACATAATTCGGAATACTCATAGTCTTTACTCGATAATCGTACACACTGTACGTTAGTGTTTGTATCGAAATAATTTTGTAATTTTTATTGTTGCGGCGTGGTTTGTGAATTTAAAAAAAAAATGTTTTTTTTTTCTGTAGTACTCAAAAAAAAGCAGAACAAAAAATCAATATTAAAACAAAACATATATGAAAAAAAGAGAGAATTGGTCAAATTAAAAAAAAAAAAAACAAAAAAAATCAAATAAGTAGAACAGAATTTATGACTAATATCTGACGTACATATTTACCATATTAAAAAAAAATATTTGAAAATATTAAAGAAAACATTAGGAAAAATATACATTATAACCCGCTATATTATAGTTAAAAAAAAATCATACCTTATAAATTATGTATAAAATAAGAAGGAAAATTAAATTGCTTTTAAAATAATCTATAGGAGCCGATTCGGTTATACGTTGTGTATCCAGTTCGGACGTTTCGGAATCAACTCGGATATTCCGAATATTTTTGTAAAAATATTGGCGGTATTATTGGTGATGCAGTGCAAAGGGGTTTAGTAGGATTTTGTGGGTTTAAATACAAATACGAGTTTTTTTTTTCAAATTCTTAAAATACCACAGTCAATTTATAAAGTATAATTTTCTCGCGCATAATAGTTAATATCATAATATTTTTTTTTTGTATATTAATATTATAAGATTATTTTTATATAATAATACATCTACTTTGTTTTCAATTAGTACCGACGGGCGACGGATGAAATATTTTTTTAAAAAGAAATCAATTCCATATAATAACAGATACAGTGACGTATTGACGTGACACCGCGATATTAGAAAATAATTTACAATACGTGTATATGCTCGTATACGGAATTAACGAAAGAAAAAAGAAACTCACCGTTAAAACGAAAACTCGATAAATTATCATTTTCAGTCACCAATATTTTTATAACTCGATAATTTTCTAAGCACACAAATATATAAATATATATACACATAATTTAATTTTTTTTTGTGGGCAAAACAACCACATAAACTTCATGAAATCAATACGTTAAAAGAAATCATGTCAACCAAGTGTAATTACGAACAATTCTCCTTAAATTAATAAATCTTTAGTGCAGTGTTGAAACGCATAACCGAATCCGGATTGTCTGGTGCAGTCATTCTAGGAACGCGGATATAAAGTTCCCCGCGTGTCAAATTAGCTTTAAAAACATTATTATTATTTTTTTACAATTTTCACTAGAAGTCTTGTACTTTTCTTACGTTCTCTGTAGAGCACACGCACGCTGTTTTTTTTTTCTTTCTGAATTAATTCGAAGGAGATAAAATTACAGTATTCATACGAATATAAAATTATCAAAATAAATATTTAAACGATTTAAAAACAACTGTACAAGACGCGTTGGTAATATTTTAATCCGTACGGTAAAATTAATAGGAAAACCAATAAGACAAATTATAATACAGGTATAGAAAACAAGACAAAACCCGTCTTGTAAATAACCGTGCGATCCGTTGTTACCGATCACTCGAAAAATACGACTAGTTTTCAGATGCGTATTTTATTTTAGTGTCGCATATAAATATTTATTGGCCTTCTTATCGAGTACAATCCCCGAGTCTCCCGCGAGAGATCTTTTTCAAGACAGATGACGATGTTCGAACACTATTGGTACGTATTCTAGAAGAATTTGAAGAAAAAAAAAACCGTTCTTTTACGCATTTGGATAACGAGACATAAAGTTACTGACGAAACGGATATTAGAAGCGATTTTTTGTTTTTTTTTTTTCTTAGTAAACTATTCGTTTTAGCTGCGTGATTTACAATAAAAATCGTCGCTTTCACTATTATAAATTATTTTTTTTATTTTTTTTTTTTCATATAAAACAACGTTATTTACCGACTTGATCAATTAATTTTTGCACACCAGTAGTATTCCAATTTCTACTCGAAATGTAAAAAGTACCTTTTTCAACACACTGCATTTTATATATATATACATGGGCGTCGCGAGGGGGGTGCAAGGAGGTGCACTTGCAACCCCCTGGCTTTTCAAAAAAAAAAAAAAATTTAAAACTAGCCCGCATTACTTTGTAGCCGTTGATAAAACTAAAATAACTTTGTATCGTCATATAAATTGAAAAAAAACTATTTCTACGTATTTATAACTTAAATAATTTAAACATTATTTAGAAATCAGCGTATACTACGCACGATGCACACCCCTGACAAAATTCCTGGCGGCGCCTATGTATATATTTATAATAAAAAACCATTATTCAAGTATATATATATTAAATAAGAAACGATTATTTAAATATATATATATATATATATTATGATACATATATATTTCCCGGGGGAAATCGTGGTGGCGATAAAATTTCAAATACGGACGACCACGTCGTCGGTGCCAACCACACACGAATCCCACGTGCGGACACTCACACCGCGCCCACCCGTTTTACGCGAATAATAATAATAATAATAATAATAATAATAATAATAATAAAATAATATAAATAATAATAACGAGAAGAAGAGTATTTGCGGTAGAAGTGTAACGGCCGAGAGTTTTTTTTTTTTTATATGTAGGTAGGTACTACACCGGTTTTGCCTACACCATCCGGTGCGCGACTCGTTCGCGGTCGTCGTCTAATAATATTGGACGCATTTCACGCCGACACGGTGTATTGCGACTGTACGTCGGACAGGTGTGCGTGCGTGTGTGTGTGTGTGTGTGTAAGGAGGAGGGATAAGGGAAACGACGAGGAGAGGATAATCGTCGGTATTTATTTTCTATATTTATATTTTACGGCGTTCCTGTTGTCGACGCGCTTCGTATTTCTATCGGTCGTGTTTTTTATACAGAGAGTCATTTCGGTTTTCGAAAGGATCCGGCAAAAGGTTTAACTGCTAACACGTTTCAGTTCAATACAATTTGAATTTCGCGCTATTTTCGAAATATTATATAGACGCGATATTTTGTTGCTTTTTTGTGGCGGGGGAAATTCATCAATAACAATACGTTATAATCGATTACTGGCGTATTTACACGAGATTGAAGTTTTGAAATGTCTCTCGTCATTGAACACGTTAGAAATGTTTTCTGAGCAGCTCGTTCGAGTTTAATTTTTCTCTCTCTCTCTCTCTCTCTCTCTCTCTCTCTCGCCGATTAACTTTACCGCGTTTAGCTTTTTTCGTTTTTATTCCTTACACTTGCCGCTATTACGACAATATTATATTCGAACACGAGTCTGAAACGTTAAAAACAACGGCTGAACGAATCCGTTTACACGCCGGTCGTCGTCAAACGCTGCGCACATTATTTGAATTAGAGTTAATAATTTTCGCACTGCCTTTAATGACGTTTAATGCTTTTAATGTTTAGATGTAACCGCGAATTAAGACCTTTTTTTTTATCGTGGTTATAACCCGCATACCTGTGACGACGATATTCCATAGATACGGGATCGGGTTAGGAACACACGTATGTGTATAGTATTAGGACCGTGTCCGTAACTATAGCTGGACACCGGCCCATTTTCAAAAGGGTAAAATGCCTACCCCTGCCCCGAATGACGCCACTGGTTTTTGTACAGTGCCGGCGGATGAACGGGACGACGACGGGTGTAGCTGCATGCCACTGTCACGCAGGACAATGAGGGGGCGTGATTTGGCGGTGATGGACAGGGCACACTACGGCAAATGTCGAAACGGAGACAGGAGAGAAATCCACTGAAAACATCGAGATTACCGGTCACTGTCAATATTGTTCATTTCGCGTATTTGGGATTTTAGAGAAAAAAAAAAAAATTACCGCGTTTTCGTTTGGGAGGCGATTTCTCGAAATTTCCGCGAATTTATTGCGAGCAATGTTTTTTTTTTTTTTACGAACCGACTGCACTATAATAATATTCAGTGGTTGTGGCGCCTCCAGTGGCCGGAGTGAGGGGGCTACGGAGGATCTCTTTTCTTTTAGTTACCATATTCCGTCCCACCACTTATTTCGTTTAAAATCATTCATCATCCCTCTTGGACTATTTACTTTTTTTTAAATAATTTATTATCTTTTTTTTCTTTTTTTTTTTTTAGAAAAATAATTTCGAGTCGTTTTCTAAAACGTTAACATTCAGCAGATCTAAATTACTTAGTTCACCGTCGAGGCTAATAGAGGCATTTTGTTAAAAAAAAAAAAAAATACTTTTTTTTTTTTTTGCTTATTTTTCAACAATACGGACAACCGTTCACAACTTTGACCCCCACATCCCCGACCCACTCCTTTGAAAACTCGAAATGACGACACCGCTTTCATCCACCACCCACTCGTTATTTTCAGCCGCTTCGACCACCGGTCGTCGGCGCACGGGACGGACGATTTTCCCGTTTTCGCGTGCAAAGTCAATTCGGGAAAATTCTACACGAGCGTGACAGCAGAAGTACGTCCGGAACGGGAGCGCGCTCGGCGGTGGTCAGTACTCCGGGGCGCACCGCCCGGTGGGTGGACGCGCGCCGCGGCCGGCTTACCTGTAATCATGGCGTTCCGATTTCGCGCCGAGTACATGATGCGAGACGGTCACGCAGAGCGCGTCACGTGTCCGTCGTCGAGTTTTCCATGGTTTTTCGACGACCAGATGGTCCGAAAGCGGCGGCGGCTACGGCGGCGACGAAGTCACCCGTCACGACGAACGGAATGCGGCGTGTTCGCACTCGAACCGGTGGTGTACACGAACTGCTCGGCGTGACGACGGCGAAAACCACGGTCTTGTGCGCGACGATAAAAACCCGTGTTGTGATGGGTAGGGGAAATAACGAAAGAATTGGAAAAACGACGCGGACGGAGAACGCGTCGGCGGTGAAACGGGTACCGACCGCGGCGTACCGGCAAACGGTTGTGACGGAGGGGAAACCGCTTCGACGACGGCGGCGGCGGCGGAGAACCGATTCCCGCCGCCGCCGCCGCCGCCGCCGTCTTTGGCGGCCGTGTCCGCGACCGAGTGCGTTCGTGGTGGGGTACGACGGCGGCGGCGGCGGCGGCCGATGTTGTTTTATGTTGTCGTACCGCGGCTCCGCGCGTACCGTCCTCTTCTCACACCGACGACGCGACGACGATCGGAACGTCAAAAACGCGCGCGCGCCACACGCCACACGCCACACGCGCGACGTTTGGTTTTTTTTTTCTTGTTAAAAAAAAAAAATATGTATTTTTTCGAATGTATTCGAAATAATAATAATAATAATAAACAATAATAATAATAATAATAATAATAATAATAATAATAATAATAATAATAATAATAATAATAATAATAATAATAATAATAATAATAATAATAATAATAATAATAATAATAATAATAATAATAATAATAATAATAATAATAATAATAATAATAATAATAATAATAATAATAATAATAATAATAATAATAATAATAATAATAATAATAAATATTTATTTCTCATGGAAAATAAAACGGGGCGATAGCCAAATCGATAGGTAAATATCACATAATACAGAGATGTAGAACAACAAAAAAAAAACAAAAAACAAATATAATAATAATAATAGTTTATTTTTCCAAGTATATGGCAATATTGACGTGTAGGTTACAAATTGCATAATTATCTAGTGTTGGTCACTTCCAAGCCAAAGGCTGTGCGGAAGCATAAGTTCGTCGAAATGTCTACGTTATAATAAATAGTTGACAAGAGAAAGGAAAAAGAAAATATACGTAGTTATTAATTCTAATCGAGAAAAATTTAATAATAAACACGAAGAGAAATGTTAAAAGTACGTACAGTGTGGAACGTTAGTGTTTAAAATAAGAATATTAATGATTTTATTTAAGGAGTCCGAGAAGAAATCTAAATAATTAGGATGACGGTGGCAAGAAGACGTAGTTCTAGGTAAGGGTGAGTTCTTTGAGAAATTGCAGGTGTTCCGAGACGAGATGTAAAAAAAAAAGTGTTAGAACTATTTAAGGAAGCGTTTTTGAATTCGCTCAATAGTCTCGCGCTCTAAATTAGTGTATGGGCTCCAAATACTGTACTCCTAAACAGATCTAACTAGGGACGAGTAAAGTGCTTTAAAAGA
Source organism: Slavum lentiscoides (assembly GCA_032441835.1). Classification (NCBI taxonomy): domain Eukaryota; kingdom Metazoa; phylum Arthropoda; class Insecta; order Hemiptera; family Aphididae; genus Slavum; species Slavum lentiscoides. The sequence continues at coordinate 6,654,261 of CM063711.1, read as the reverse complement.
CGTAGGATCGTTATAAATTCAGAGGAATGTCGCTTGACGAAACCTAAAGATTTAGACGATTTCTTCACGATAAATTCCATAAATAAATAAATCCAGCTGTACTGTTGTTGATGTATGGGACAAGGCTTATTCTAAGTATTTTTCTCGACTGCGCAGCAAAAACTTAACGCGAGGAGAGACGATATGCGGTGTGTGGGGGAGGGAAAAGAGATTCGGAATTCATATTTTTTTTTTTTTTTTAGAACCGTGTAAAAAACCCCCGCGAATGTCGATAAAATTCAACGATACTCGAATTTTTTTAATAATAATTATTATACAATAAATAGACGTGGGTACCAAGGGACCCTTCAAAACCTTCCCGTTTAAAGAAATACCGATTTGTAAAATAATTTATGAAATCGAGGGGAAAAAATGCACGAGAAGGCGTAGAGAAAATTGTGATTGTCGTGTGATTTTTTTTTTTGTGATTTGCTCTCGCATATATTATTCGTGCGTTCCTGTATTGAATAGGACGCGATAATTCGCGAAGTTAAGATTACAAATGTGAAAACATATTTCGCATGCAATAATTATTGCCGCTGATTCGACAACATTTTCAACGAATTTTCGCGCAACACATTGCGAGCGTGTCAATTTTTTGATATTTTTAAGAAAAATCGACGAGACATTTTATATCCTTTTACGCGAAAATTCGATATTCGTCGTTTTCAAAACGTAACAATAATACGCGCGTAACGGGATCTTCTAAAACGTTTCGAGTTTTTTTTTCCGTTTGCTCTTTGCGTTTTGCGCATTTACACAGTGTAAACACTTGTAACATTGACGTCATAAACACTTTTATGACACCGAAAAAAAAAATTTTTTTTTTTTTTTTGTATGTACACACAATATATAAACGTTATACCGACCGTACGATTGAACTATAATTTTTAGCGTTTAAAATATGTTTAATAACGTTTGACATTTACAATGGTAATGACCGTTTAAACCGTTATTGACTTTAAAACATAGTATATATATATAAATTATAAATAAATATAGATCTATGTAATACGTAGATATATAATTATAGATATAAAACTAAATATTATATGTTTATATAGTACAAATTTCAATAATTTTACAATTTTTTTTGTTCATAGAATTGTTCTAAATACTCCCCCGAGTGTCCTCACGTCGCTTTTTTTTTTCATTTCTTTTTTCTGAAGAGAGGAAAGGACATATTGCGTTTAAATGTTACAGTTTTTCGGCGACGCACTTCAATAATTTTATAATTTTTTTTTTTTCTAAATATTTTTTTTTATTAATTTTTTTGAATTTTTTTCGTTCAAAACTGCGTACGGGCAAAGCCGGACGATTCAGCTAGCGGAGCCATGTGATTAACTCATTGTTTTGATTTGATTTGGTCGTTTTGATTGAACGTCGAAACAGAAATGTAAAGAAGACATATTGAATTTCGTTGTGATTTAAAATTTACGTCACATTTCCAATAGTTTTTAGAAATTCACAAACAATAAAAAAAAATAAATTTATTAAAATTTTGTCAACACAAAATCTGCCGGGACAGCTAGTATATAAGCTTTATTGTACGCATATTTTAATGAAGTTTTGCTGGTCGTCTAAGCTCACATTATTATAATAAAAATACACGGAGTAAAAAGAAAGAAATACACTAATAATAAATAAAAGCGTAGAGTATATAACGTGAATTCATTTTTAAATGGACAATTTTGTTATGAAAAGTTGTTAAAGTATTAATATGTTTGACTCTTTTATAAATACGTAATTCTTTCAAAACTGAATATATTATAAATATTATATTTATACTACATATAAATATATGTTTAAAATGTCTAAATTATGTAGTTTATATCGAAAGCAATAGTATGATTGTTTCCAAAATATGTTTAGCAAAATTCGAATTCGGATTAGTTCATTTTTACATTTTATTTGGGAAATGATTTATTCATTATTTCTAGTTTTAAACAAACGATATAGTAAATAAACAAATAAACAAGTATTTGTTTTCACTTTAATTCACTGAATATTGTGTTGGATCTCTTAGATCGTTTACGATACGATTACCTATTAAATGTATAAATAGTAGGCTCCCACCGGTTGCGTTCGCGTGGGAGTCAGCGAGTTCACGAATAAAACGAAAATATTAAATAGATACGTTAAACGTGTATATTTATTACACGAGAAAAAAAAATAGATATTCGATAGACCACATACAAATAAAACACATATTATTATGAACAACACATTATGCCCCGTATTACGCCCCCGAGATAAACGTATGTAAGTAGGTGTACGTACCTTTAAAAACGTGTGGGTGGATATTCGGTTCGGATCGACGGAGATACATATGTGGGGAAGGAAACGAATTTCACGGGCCAGAATAAATTCATTTAAAATAATTAAATTAATGTTGTGTACGCCAATAACTTTTATTTGCGTGTATTTTAGGCGTTTGAAATACATATAAATATGAGCACGACAAGTGAACACTCAAGGTCAGGTATTTTTTGCAATACGTATATATTATAGTGACAAGTAAAAAAAAAAAAAATTTGTCTTGCACATACCAAACAATTATTTATCAAACATAATACTAGTTTACGCATCTCAGTAGCAGAGGGAAGAAGATTTTGGTGGAAATTAACATTTTTTTTCTGTTGCGGAACTCGTACGAGTCGAGTCGAGAGGAACGCTTTCTGACTCAGTTTTTTTGTATCGATAATTTATTGACGGTAAAGCGCTGTTTCAATAATATTTCAAAATACGTTTGATTCAAGTAATGGGGGGAAGGGAAATGTTATTAAGTAACCGACCGAGGCGGACTATTCCGGCCGGGACTTTTCCCGATGTGGTAAATGTGTGCTTACATTCGGAAGTGACTCATAGTTTACGATTATAATTCGTCTAAAGAATTGAACGCGTTCGTTGTACGTTTTCGCCACGTAAAGGGAAAGGGATAAATATTTGGACTGAAGTATTTGGTCTTTTCCTCTTCCCCACCGCCATCGTGCCTCATTTTAATATATATATATGTGTGTGTGTGTTGGTTATTTATACGAATTTTCGGTACACCGTGGTCTGTGCCCGATGTACTATATCAAATTAAATGATCGAAAAACTCGTTAGCTGCAAACTGCAGTCATGAGCTGAATACACACGTGTCTAACGAAATATCGTGACTATAAAGTAATATTAATTATGATTTCGATCAAATAATACCAGAAATAATATTATTGAACATCGGACATAATTACAATTTTTTTTTTTTTTATAAAGAATATTGTGAACAGGTTTTCACGTTTCAACACGTTCGTTCGGTTGATTTATATATAATATTTAAATATATTAATTAATTAATTTTTTAATTTTTATCTAGTAGTTAGTAACCAAGTGAAAAGTACAGGAATTATAAAGAAGATATTGAAACCGAAATGTTTTTAAGAAGTGTACCTTAATAAATAAAAATGTACAGCGATCGACACCACGATGACGAAGAAAATTTTAAGTAAATAAAACGTATACAATGTGTAAACATTTTATTAATTATAATAACTTGACACTTTTAAATAAAAAATAAAAATATATACATTATACGTGTTACAAATAAAATCATTTCCAAAAAAGAAAAAAAAAATTCATTTTTATAATTACAGAGCAAAAGTGGTAGAAAATACTCGTATATATATTTTTTTTTTAATTGTGTTCCTTAGAAACAATAAGTCATAGCGTTTGTCAGCAAATTCTGTTACTTCCCTCTATATATAATATAAACGATAATTATTCCGTTAACAAGTGTTCGTAAAATTTTAGATACGAAAAGACAATTGATTAGGAAATTGTCGATAAGTAGGTATATAATATTATGTATAATGCAATTCATACATATTATTATGCAAATAGAACATTTTTAATAGTGCAGTACAACGAATGTTCCACGATTATATGTCATATATGTGTGTATATATACAGTTCTTATTAAGTAAGCCTTCGCCGTTGCGCAGTTACAAAAACTACATAATATGATGTTGTATGAAAAAGTGGGTTTGAACGTTTAACGAACAAGTCAACAACTGTGTGTGTTTTAAATGTTTGAAAATCGTACAAAATAATCTTTGAAAACGTCTTTAAATTGGTTACTGTTAAAAACTGTTTTGCACCATAAATTTTTAGTCTTTTGTACAAATATATAATTTACTTCTGAGGACGTACAATTGTGCTATGGCTGGTGAGCAAATTTCTGACGTTTTTGTGCTTTTCGATGAGTTTACTATACACGCGTTTCTGTGAAATATTATAATATTGTGTACCTATTATTTATCGTTATTGTTTGTTGTATCGCTGTTTATCGTTTACTGCAATCAAAATTTTAAAAACACGTTTTTGCTGTCATCTTGTAAGTAAATTTTGTTATATATCTATGTAATTATACATAACTTATTATACGTTATTATACCACAAAAAAGTAGTCCAAAAAATGTGTTTTCATTAAACGTAAAGGACTGCTCGAGTATTATAAGTATCGACAGAGACGTATTTAGGAATTTGGCGCCCGGGTGCTAATGTTTTTTCGCCGCCGCCCCACCCCCCTCGAAAATTTTTTCACTGTTTTCGTTTTCATATTTTTTTTACAACCTTTTTTTTTTTTGATTATTTGGATTTTGGCGGGTAGGTGGTGGTAAAAATTTGTGTTTGTACCACAATACTTAAAAGTAGTTCGATGCCTCTGAAAATAATGTCGCCCGGGGCGATCGCTCCCCTAGCCCCCCCTAAATATGTCTCGAGTATCGAGTATTATAAAAAATTAATTATACCATCATTCGATAAACTCATTGAAATGCTTTAATAGTTCAAATAAGTTCTTATAATATACTATATTTAAGTATTATAGATTTATATAATATATTATTTTTTTGTAAATTCATTTAATTTTTATGTTTACAGGATTCTGTATTATATAATACTCGTTTAAAATGAACGGAAGTCCAAAAAATAAAAGAAAAACTTTACACAGGTATGACATTAGTAAAAGTACTAGGTATAGATTAAGAAGAAAAGCTCATTTATTGTTGTCAACTAATAAACAAGAAACCACCATTTCTTCTATTCCAATTGGTAATGGTCTCCTTGATGACTTGAACGTTAGTGCAGACTATTCATTACCTAATAGCGAACCATCTAATTATATCTCTAAATCTGATTCTGATACTGATTCTATAATTTCATATAGAGAAGAAATTGATTCTGATATTATTGTAGATATTGATCCTGAATTTGATTTAAATATGACCATAGCACTTTGGGCTATAAGGAATCAAATTCCACATTTAGTAGTTAATGATTTATTGATAAGTTTGAGAAAGTGTGAACAGTTCCAAAAGTTACCAAAAGACTCCCGTACTTTATTAAAAACTCCTAAAAATATATTAGTAAAGAATATTGATGGTGGATTATATCATCATTTTGGTATTAAAAATCAAGTGGTCTCGATTGCAGATTTAGGGTATAATTTACCTACAAAATTAGATTTAGTAATAGGAATTGATGGACTTCCTATTACTAAAAACCCATCTAGTAGTCTTTGGCCTATACTAGGATATTTTTCAAATATTGATAAATTGAGAATAAATGTTTTTTTAATTGGAGCTTTTTTTGGTAAAACTAAACCAGTTAATTCAAATGAATTTTTATATGATTTTGTTGATGAAATAAAAGAAATTTTAATAAATGGAATTACAATAAAAGACAAACATTATTCTATAGAAATAAAAGCTTTATTGTGTGATGCACCAGCCAAATCATTTGTTCTGAAAGTACAGGGTCATACAGGAAAACATTCATGTGTTCGTTGTACAACTGTTGGTGTGAGAGATGAAAATCGTATTTGTTTTCCAGACCTAAATGCTTCAATACGTTCCCATGATAGTTATATAGAATGTAAAGACAACCTATTTCACTTAGGTAAAACTATTATGTCAGAAATTCCTAATTTTGATCTTGTGTTAGATGTCCCATATGATTATATGCATTTGATCTGTATTGGTGTTGTAAAAAAACTAATCACATTCTGGATTAACAGTAAACATAAACATGCTTTACCCTCATCTATTATTAGGGTGTTAGACCAGCGTTTAAATATTCTTTCTGATTTTATTCCTCAAGAATTTCAAAGAAAATTTAGTGAAAATACAAGGAAACATCCGTTTTATGACATAAATCGATGGAAAGCGACAGAATTACGGCAATGTTTATTGTATACTGGATTTGTAGTTTTTTTAGATCATGTGGACAAAGATGTTTATAATAATTTTGTTATGTTATCGGTTGCTGTTCGCATTATATTATCTAAAAATGTAACATCTGAGTATTATAATTATGCAAAATCTTTATTCCAAAATTTTGTTAAATCTTACGAATTAATTTATGGAAAAGCCTATATATCTCATAATGTACATGCTTTAATTCATGTATCAGATGATGCTAAAAAATATGGATCATTAGAATATTTTTCATCATTTCCTTTTGAAAATTTTATGCAGCCGTTAAAAAAAAAAATTAAATCTGGATTTAATCCTTTGCAGCAGTTGATTAAACGATATGAAGAATCTAAAGCTTTTTATACTGCAGGACATTCAAATGATGATATTAAGTGTGATGGTCCAATAAATGTTAGATGTAAAAATCAATGTAAGCCTTTAATTCACGGTGTTCAAGACCCTCAATTTAATGGCTGGCGCACCCACAATTTAGTTTTAAAACTCAATAGTGCAGATAATTGTATAAAAATGAATGATTCTTCTATCGTTGTTATAGAAAATATAGCTACTTCTGTTGAAAATGGTGAAATAATGGTAGTAGGTCGTGCATATGAAGATCTGTGTTCTTTTTTTCTTTATCCGTGTGATTCATCTTTATTAAACATACACAAAGTTAGTAATTTGGGCCCACTTAAATGTTGGAAACTTAATGATATCCAAGAAAAAATAGTTAGACTTCCTATAAGTCAAAATCATGGTAGTGAGACTATGGTGGTTTTACCATTTATTCATTGTGCTTAAAATATTTTCAAATAATACGAAATCCTAAATTTGATAGGAAATAATAAAAACCGAATTAGTTAATATGATGTATACATAATATAAAATATATATATTATAAAATAAGTAAAATATGTAAAATATTAAATGCTGTTAAAACATATTTGTTTATATTACTCTATTTTAAAATTACATTTATATTATTTATTAAAAATATTGTATCTTATTTAATAAAAAAAAATTTGATTGCTTAAGTACCTGTTTTTTTCTTTTGTTTTTAGTACTTGGAATGTTGTATTGTTCAGTGAATCTAACTCAATTCAACATGTTCCAACTATTTGGTGTAAAACTCAGTTGCCTAATAAACCAACTTGTTCAAATGTAGAAGACAGTGCATTGAGTAAAAAATGTTGGTTTCCATATACTAAATTTGAGTTCCCACAATCTGAAATTTATTTTAATGACAAGTCTGTAAAAAAAATGATATCAAACTGTTATGAACCAAATGATACGGATGGAATTTGGTTTAATGTCAAAGTACTTGCAGGACCTTTTGGTATGTTCATCTATCCAGAACTTATTCCTACCTACTTAAAGGGACTGAAAGCAAGCATTTTTTTTCTTTGTCTTACACACACGAAAAATAGCAAAATAGACTTTTCATACTTTTAACGTACCGATCCAACCAGTAATGCGATAAGAATTCTAAAAACATTAGAATTCGCAGTGAATTTTATTATAGAATGACTTCCTCACTCTTTTCATTTTTTCCCATCTAAATCCTTAAAAAATTAATTGAACAAATTTAAATTTAAATTTAAAAAAATGCTAATAATCAATTTTTGAAAATATTAAGATAAAAAAAATGAAAAAAGTGAAAAAGTCACTCTATAGTAAAATTAATGACAAATTCAAATGTTTTCAAAATTTTATCGCACCACTTGATCAATCGGTACATTGGAAGTAAGAAACCTCTATTTTGCTATGTTTCGTATGTGCAAGACAAAGAGAAAAAATGCCTGCTTTCAATCCCATTAATATAATTATTTAATTTTGCAACCATTTTTATGATGGAAATATTATAAAACTTGTAATTACTAATAGATAAAGAATTAACAGCTAGAAATGTATCAAAAACGTTATCATCGCAATCAGATTCTGATGAATTTGAAAAGTATGAAACTGAACTTGAAAAAAATGATGCGAATCACAAAAGACAGCGAAAATCCATAAAACAATTTTCAACAAATGAACAGCCGAAAATCACTCAAAATCCAGTTAATCCCAATTTTCTGTCTGTACCAAATCCTCCTACAAAAACATTAAGTGACATTAGTAAGTGTTTATTAAAAAATATAATATTTAAAATATTTTATTTTATGATTAATGTTAACCCTTTCCTTCCCGGGATTATTTTATTTTTTGAAGTTAAATCCTCGTACGAGGATGTCAGTAACGAAAGGGTTAAGCACATATTTATTTTATAATTAAATACATAACAATTATTAATAAAAACTACATTTAAATTATTTTGCATTGCAGTAATATCCACTGATTTAAGTAGTGAGCAGCCAACTACCAATTTAAGTAACGATGTATGTATTAAAAATGTAAGTAACATTAAATTATAGCTAACATTTTATTGTTATAATAATGTATTATAATATACAATGTTAGAAATTAATTTTATCTTGGTAATAATAAGTACCAAACCTATACTGTATAAAAAAAAAGGGTAATCAATAAGGAGTAGGAGCATTTTGCTTGACGGGTAGAATACTGTTGGTAGATATATTGAATTTAAAAGCCTATATGATATCATATAAAATAGGTGCATCATAAAACCAATATATTCCATGTTATGTTTAAAATCTAGAACTATATTTTATATTCTGTTATTATATTGTATATACAAAATACTAATTATTTTATTGTTTATTTAGATACGTGAAAGTGAAAACGTTACGGATGACTTACCACAAATATATACAGATTTAGATAATTTAACACAGATAGACAATGACAAAATATCTCATTTCATAAAAAATGCAGAGCAAGAAGACTTCCATATGTCAGATAACATAGAATCTAATGAATTGCAAATTCAAACTGTTAATAATATACATCAGGATACAGGTATATATTGTGATTTATTTTATGTTATAATACAATACACCATGTTCCATTGTATGAATACTTTTAAAAATTTTATATATCTAATTATTTTGACATTTGTTTATGGATACCTAATTTTTATATTATCTAAATAATAATAACATTTTAAAAACATTCATTATTAATGTATCCTTAAATTACTCTTGACTGAAAATAATTATTCACATATAAAGTAAAATGTAGGTAGGTATTTAAAATTGAAATAAATATTTGATGTTATAGAAATAATTTATATTGGTGGTTAACTTAAGATGAATTGTATTTATTTGTGATTCTTTGTTATTTACTTAATTAGTTAGTAAATAAAATCAACAGATATTGGATATAAGTAAAGCAATAAAATATAATTTAATTAGTACTTGTATGTAGATTAATATTATATTAGTTAGAGGTGGATATGTTTGAATACCATTTACCATAGGTTAGATTTATTTATGTGTTGTTGTGTTTGATTTTAGAATGTGTTTGTACACATGCATCAAATGTGAACAAATTAATTGAAACTCAAAATAGAGAGCTCAAAAAAAGAGATGAAAAATTGATGCTTCAGTTTTTAATGTTAAACCGAACTACTACAAAACTATGTGAAACAGTCCAAAATATTGACAAAAAAATTACATTTATGATGAAAGCCGATGGAAGAACACGTGCCTTAGCATTACCATCACCAACAATTCCTGTACCGTTTATTAATTTATTACCAACAAAATCACTTGAAGAAGTACATATAGTGGAAAATTTGTTATCCGAAACTGACGACTGTGAAAGTAACAAAGAAAATTTGGTAAGCTTTTGTCCATGGTTCTATATTCTAAAGTATTGTCTATAAAACATATAATTTTTACTTGTTTTGTGCAAAAAAATGTTTGGAACCTGTAAATTTTGTTTAAATTATTAGTTTTATATTTAAGACATGTTTTATTTAATTATATATTATTTAATCATCATAGGCAACTAATGAAATGAAATTAAATAATGGTACAATTCATATTGGAATAATGTAAATTTTACTAGCAGTTATTTTTACCTTCTTCATTTATTACTATTATTAGTTATACTTAAATCTATATGTTTAATTATGTAACTAATTCTATTGGCCATCAGTAAAGAGTGATTTAATATGCTTTTGATGTGATCTATTGATGGTAAAACCAGTCATCTCTACATTCATAAAATTCATTTTATTATTATATATAAAGGATATCATTATTATCATTATTATTAAATTTAAATTAGGATTTAAATAAAAGTAAAATAAAATTCTTATTAGGTATATATTATATATATATATATATATATATATATATATATATATAATTATAATTTTAAACTGAAACATTCATTCATTAAAATTAAATTAAATAAACAATATAGATATCTGTTATTTTTATATTGTTTGACAATATTTTGCAAAATATTTGATTTTGTCTTGAAAATATTTGTTTCAAATGTAATTTTAAATTTAATTTTTTTCACAATGAAAGTCTTGTTGGAAGATGTATCTACACAGACAGCATCATACGAAATTTTGGAATAAAAAATGTATTTCACATGCAGAAAAAATAGTTGTATAGCGTCCTCTTACAGTGGAGTACATCCACACTTTACCAATACTGTGTTAATAACTGTGTTAATTTATTTTTTATTTCATGTTCATGATACACACATATACATATACGTATATATATATTTTTTTTTTATATATAGAAATCCTACATTCTGATGAAGGTTGGTTCAATGAATTTTAGTGCTTCAATTAGGAATGCAATTGCTTTATGTTTCGATAAAGATGTGTTGCAATTATACAGTTACAAAGGAAAAACAAAATTAAAGTTTATTAACTTGAAATTATTTGATGTCATATATGGTAAACAAAAAATAAAATTAATTAATAGAATAAATCATTATATTTTAATTTATAATTTATGTAGAAGCATTATCTGGTTTCCGTACTACATCTGATCATGAAAATCAATTTCATCGAGTTGCTGACAATTATTTACGACATTCAAAAATATCTGATACTATATAGTGTTGTAATTTATAAGTATATTACATAAACTTATGTTTACATGTCTTTCAATTTGTTTCATGTTCAACTCATAATATACTTATTTTAGTTGTATCTATTTAAATAAAAAACAAAATGTGTGTGTGTGTGTATATATATATATTTATATATATACACTAATAAATTGTTTAAACATAAAATAGCATGTCTTTTTTTATATATTCCCATATATACACTTGCTAATACATATATCATTATTACTCTAGGAGCTATAATGTTATATCTTACTATTTTGTTATAAAGAATTCTAAGATATAAAATGTTTTACAACATGATATATTTCGTGTCATTTAAAAATAAATACCACTAAATATGTATTTAAAAATCAATTTTAGGCAGTTTACGTACAATTAAAAATAAACAAATACATCGTCTGGTACTAAAAAAATAAAAATACTTAGTATTTAAGTGAAAATAATTTAAATCTTGACAATGCTTCATCACTACGCAGGTGAGAATCTAATCGGCCAACTGCCACCATTCACCTGTCGCAGAACAACGTTCAAACATAGGTGCCCAGTTGTGGCAGTAAGCAACTATGTATGTCTGTCAAAATGTATTTAAATATAATAAATATCTTATGCGATTACATACTATTATTATTATTATTTAAACAATTTTTTTAAGTTTACTAATTATAATTGTTTATAATTTATAAAATATGTAAATAGGTTTTTAAAAAAATGAAAAAATATGCTCTAGGAACAAAAGTATACTCAAAATATGCATTTTTATGCAAAATAAAATTATACGTCTAGCTTTGTTTTAACATAAAACGTATTTGTTTTTTACTTTGCTACTTTTGTGATTTTGTAAAACAAATATGCAAAAAATACTACAAATCCTCTGTCCTGCTAATAAATCATATGAATTGATCTAAACACAGTTCAGAAACAACACAAACCATATATGAACTGTTAGTAAAGGACACCAATAAACCGTGCATGAAATGACCTATGCACTGTTGATAAATGACACCAATAGATGGTGTATGAACCGACATAGTATTAAATCTTGATTATTTATTACAATATAGACGTATACGGTTTTTAAAGCGCTATTGACGCGTACATTTCCCTGTTACTGTTAGTCCATGATTACTGTAATTTGACGAAATAATCATGTGTGTACCTTAACCGGTTATACAATTACCTACATAACTAATACTACTGCTATACATAAGTAGAATGCATTAAATATAACGAGGTGCGTTATAAAAAGAAAAATATTTACGTTGAAAATAATACAGTATACTTATATAATATGTAACATATACGTACGTATTTATAATATTCATTATGGTAGTAATAACATTATATAAATAATTGTAAAATTCGAATAAACACCATTTTACTTCGTTAATTAGTTATTAGTATAAATAAATTTAACGCAATTAACACGAATTTTGGATTGATACTTATGCACGGTGGTGTGATCGAAAGGGAAATAAAGGATGTCATATCATTCACCTACCTACGACGATTTTTTAATACCTCTCGATTAAATGTACACAAATTTTCGATTCTTTACCAAACCCCATTCCAATCAACACAAATTACTTTAACTTTAGACTTTCTCGTCATTTTTCATTAAAAAAAAAAGTCGAGCTAATATTGTAATTTCAACTGGAAGTAAAATCCACGTTTGAATTCTAATTTCTCCGGAAATAAAAATTTAATTTCGTGAAAAAAGTCATATTATTATTCTATACTTGAAAATAATGAAATTATTCGTTGAACTTGAAAAAAAAAAATTCTAAATCAAACTCTATTCAATATTTTCTTGTGGCTTGTCGCAATTCAAATTTTTTTCAAAATCATGTTTGAAGATATATTATACCTAATAAATACAAGTTGATAAATACAATCTATTTAACTGCGCTCGAGAAAAAAAGGATACACAAAACCAATACAAAGTAAATATTATCAATGAACACACGCATTTTGCACTCGTATATTTTTATTTGAAATTAATTTTCTAGAAAATGAAAAAAAAAATATCCTTAAACCCAATCCTACAAGTGTAGCGTATACATTCTTTTATTTCGTCAAACTGTACGAAAATTCAATTTTAGGAAATCTTACTTCGGAGTGTCACAAGACTAAGTTTTATTGCCACAAAAATAGTTGTATTTTATTGGATAACTAATATATTATAACGCATACGCCTTATTGGATAAACGCAGATTGTTAAAAAAATATTTCAAAACATATTGGCATTAGTTTATTATTATTATTATTATTATTATTATTATTATTATTATTATTAATTAATAATGAATCTGTCATAAAAAAAAAAAAAAAATTATAAAATATATATGTAGCGCCTATATACGGTAAACCCCGTTGTAACATATTACAAAATAAAAAGCTCATTGTAATTTGTTTCGGCGATTCCTCGGATTCAACTTGTCCAACAAACACAGGATGTATCTGGAATCGATTTCGACTTTTTTTGGTTTCTTTACATCGCTCTTGTACATGACTTGAGGCGTCCTATTGGTCACCAAATCTCGGTACAGACTGAACGCCTTTTCAACGTGGTACGCTCTCCGCTTTTCCGTCGGGAACATGCCGAACATGAGTTTCGCTAATTTCCTGCCGATCCTGTACGCCATCATCATTGAGATGTTTGATAAAGTAAATCGGGCTTTGGCGAATTTGTCGAGTTGATTCGTCGACACGAAATCCGCGATTGCGCTGTCGGCCCTCTCCAAAAACGAGGTGACCGTCTGGTCGACGGCCTGTTGTGATTACATAATATTATTGTGTGTAAACGACGAGTAAACTGGCAAAGGCCCTACGTCTTCTTTATAAACAGTTACGTTGAACATCTATGTTGTGTGGAAAAATTTAAAACAACACTATTTGTTCGTTTCTTAATAAAAAAACAAAAAAAACAAAAAAAAATAGATGGTTCAAGTATTTTTTCCTACGACAAGTCATATTTATTTCACGCCTCGTAATCGTGATTTCGGTCTAATTAAAAGAACCCTAGTAAAGCACAAACGTCTATACACAACTGCAGAATTGAATGTCGTACTGCTTTGGTTCCTGAAGCCTTCGAAAAAAATTCTCAATCAGGTAACACGTCATCGTTTGCAAATTAAAATGAATATTTAACGTGTCACGAATTTATGAGAAATGTATTAATCGAACGTACGTTTAGACTACGAAATTTCACATTCAACATTCGTTACTTCCGTCCCACGGAGCACACGGTTTTTTTCGTTTTGAAACTACACCTCTGACCAAAAAGTTCCGGGACTTTTTGAATAACGTGCCAACAGGGTGTCAGAGAAAAATGCGGTTGGCAGCACTGTATAAAGGAAGTTCTCCCAAACACAGCTGTTCTTTCAGATAGTTAATAAGACGTTTTAAAGTGGAATGACAGTTGTCTTAGTAAATCGACTTTCTCGTGTTTGGCGATTTCGTAGTTTTGTTCGTGATGGAAGGGAAAAAAGAGCAACGCGTTTGCATCAAATTTTGTGTAAAGTCGGGGAAAACGTTTACTGAAACTTTTCAGATGTTACAAAAAGCTTTTGAGGATGAATGTTTGAGTCGTTCAAAGTGTCACGAGTGGTTTAAAAGGTTCAAAGAAGGCCGGGCATCAATCGCAGACTACGAAATCGCCAAAACGCGAGAAAGTCGATTTACTAAAACAACTGTCATTCCACTTTAAAACGTCTTATCAACTATCTGAAAAACAGCTGTGCTCGGGAGAACTTCCTTTACACAGTGCTACCAACCGCATTTTTCTCTGACGCCCTGTTGGCACGTCATTCAAAAAGTCCCGGAACTTTTTGATCAGAGGTGTAATTCGAGAGAGAGAGAGAGAGAGAGAGAGAGAGAGAGAGAAAAGAGGCGGGAATTTTCCCCGCTCGAAAAATCACCTGCAACACCTCGTCGCGTTGTTCCAACGGGAACGGTGACGTCGTCGACTGCGGTTCCGTCTCGCCGCGGCCGTCGTGCACCACTCTCTGCATTCTTTCCGCGGCCGTTTCCGACGTCAACGCTACGTAGTCCGGGTCGTCGTCGGCCGGCGCGTCGAACCGGCCGTACGCCCGGTCGTTGGCGATCAGTTCGCGGACCACCGACGTCACGGCCACCGCGTTTTTCGATTTGATCATATTCTTCGGGATCAGTCCCGCGTCGTTGACGTGCCGCAATCTGTCGACGGACTTTCGCGCGTGGCCGAATATCCGTTCTGTAAACAATACGTATAATATTTATAACGGTCCGTATTTATGGCGTGGTGGCGGGCGCGGATCCGGAAATCACAAAGCCTCACAAAGGCCTCCTTTTAAGGCCGTTTAGCCTCCTTGGATCCGCGTCTGGGCGGGGGAGCCAGGCAGTCGGCCCTCCTGGTGGAACCTTGTGCGGGGGAGAGCGGTAAATATTTGTACGAACCACCCGTTTTTGTGTTTAGATAGACCGTTTAATAATTAAGAGGATGCTGCACGTCTCAAATAAGAGACTAAAAACTGGTTTACGCCGACATAAAACACCGGAGCTCAAATCATTATAAAACGATCGAAAATTTTGGTACAACACGGAAGAGAACCTAATCTGTGTCGTAGCGTTTTTATTTTTTTTTTTTTATAAAAGTCGTTTTAAATTGAGTAATTAACTGTTTTTTACATGTATAATACAAAATTGAAACAAGTTATGAAAAAAAAAAATAAAAACGCTACGACATAGATTGAGTTCTCTTCTGCAGTGTAGTTCCAAAATTACAATTAAAATTGTTAACTTTCAGTATAACGCATCCTCTAAAGTAAAATATTTTATTCGCATATTCAATATTGTCGGTACTCGGGTGAAATTCAATGGAAGAACCATGTTTACTGTGGAAAGTTTTCGCTGTGGAAATTCTATATTTATATTATATAAGGATATTTAATAGTTTTATAGTGCGTATTATATTAAACATACACAATCTATATAAAATACAAGTAAGGTTTTTATAATTTTTATTTGTAACACCCATCTCCACCGCCACACAAAAGGGGCGGGATTAAAAAATTGCCACCGGGGCGTCAAAATTCTATATACGTTCCTGCGACGACGGTAAAAGAACGGTAATAACTTTTCGGGACCGGAGATGGTGTGTAGAAAGTTGACTGTTTTTTTCTCGCGCGTCATACCCACAGATCGTGACCACACGGCGGGATTTTGTGAGGTTTCCTCCTGCCCTACTACTCCCGAACAGTAGTGGCGCCACTGAATTTTCTTGGGTCTTGAAATTGAATTTTAAATTTTTTGTATTTTCCTTATTGCGTAAAAATGCTATATATATATATATATATATATATATAAATTCAGTTGAGTAGCCCATGAATCCAGTAGGCTAAGATTCGATATTATTTATGTACGAGTAGATAATAAAAAATTATTTTAAAACTTTCAAAAAGTATATATTGGCGTTAAGTTAGATATTATATAAAATAAAATAACAATTAGGAATAAATTTTTTTTTAAAAATATTATATATATATATAATATACATCATAAAAATAACAATATAAATAAATACATATATATATATATATATATATGTGTGTGTATAAAATACGCCTAGAGTATCCGCAAAATGTATATAAAATAACAGTTATTTTCGACTGTAAGTTATCATCGAGTTACAACCTGGTAATATAAGATAATGGTGCATGTTAACCCGATGATGACTCACAGGCGAAAGTAGATGGTACATTTACAAACATTTCGTGAGAATACTCTAGGAATATTTAATTTTTATAAATTTTTTTTTTATAACATTTAGTTACATTTAGTTTTGTATTACATGTATATATAATATTGTTATTTTTATAATATAGATTTTATTTTAACAAATTAGTAATCCCAATCTGCTAACTACACTCTTCTAGGAGTATTTCTGGAACTAATCACTGAATACTTGCAATCAATGGAGCATAAATAACTAACAAATTTAAAAAAAACTGGGCCCATTGGGGATGGGGCTATAGCCTCCTTAACCATCCCCCTGGCTACGCCTTTGCATATAATCTCTCCACGTACGTACACAGACTCGGTAGCGTAATTGAAAATGTTATAAAAGGGAAGGGGATATGAAAATATTTTCGTAACAAAACCATCATTATTTTCGCACGTAGTCAGAAATTTTTAATGACGGATGGCACTATAATTTCACAATTTTCAAGAATGTGTGCAATATTTTCTATTTGATAAAACCGTGTTAATGATTCTCGTTTATCAATTTTCGTATTAAAAAATTATATTATGGAAATGTATATAGGTGCTGAACATAACGTTATAAAGATGTACAATGCCATTGTTATTGATGCACGTATAAATTTAAGCTTTAAAAATCTCGTAATTAATCAAAGTACGCGATATATAACGAGTTACATTAAAATATCGTTATCGTTACGCGAGTGTTATTCGACAGGACTAAAATTCGATATAATAAATTCTTCGTGGGCAGTACGAAATTCACGGTAGAATATGGACTGTTTTACTCACTGGCGATCTGTATTTTTGAAAACTCGAAAACGCTCCTCTCGCTCAAACTGTGCACTATGAAATCGACATTGATATTAATGTCCGCCTCGTCCTCCATCATGCACCTAGTCAGGTGTATTACTTCGGCCGCGGTCGCGTCCGTACCCAATAACAATTTAGCATTCTTCACCATTCTGATGACCGAACTGTCCGACCAGTTGTAATTTATGTTTGTTATCATGTCTGTCGGTAGCAAAAAAAAAAAAATTAAAAAAAACCAAAATCAGTTTCAACCAATCTGTAGACGTGCCGAATAAATGCGCTATTCTTTGTATTGTCAAAAATAATTGTATATATTAGATGAATTTTAATATACCCTTGAACAAAATTTGTTGTAACGAAGATTCTTTTTTCGTAGAGACGACATTCACGGAGGGTTTAGGACTTTCGTCCACGTACATTATTTTCGGCATGGATTCCGAAACCGATGGACTAGATTTTTCGACCAGACATTGTGTCATTCTATTCCAGACTGGTTGAGTTTTTTCAAAAAAAGCTATACCCCGTTCGGAGGTGTTTAAGTTCATCTTTAACTTTTCTATGCGGTCGACTAATACGTGCGTAAATGCCATCTTTCCGTTGGCATGTTGAGAATTGGCTATTGGAATATTCTACGAATCA
This sequence comes from Slavum lentiscoides, assembly GCA_032441835.1. Classification (NCBI taxonomy): domain Eukaryota; kingdom Metazoa; phylum Arthropoda; class Insecta; order Hemiptera; family Aphididae; genus Slavum; species Slavum lentiscoides. The sequence continues at coordinate 6,635,797 of CM063711.1, read as the reverse complement.
AATGTAGTGTGCGGATTAGTTTGATTAAGTTAATGATGACAATGACATAAGTTTTCGACAGGAGTTAGAGTCCCATAATATATGTATATATAGGTCTCATATGAATAGTTAAACGGTTATCATTATTATTATCAGAGCCTAATTTAAAAACAAAGAGACCAAGTTCACGACTCAATTCAGGGATCCCTCCAGCTTTTTCCAAATTTCAAATAATTTTGCTAAATCGTAAGAAAGAATTGGTTAATAAGACGCCTAGTAATATGCTTTCAACAGACTACCAAATAACCATACAATAATATCTATTTATCCACTAACAAGTTTTTTTACCTGGCAAAAATACTAATTTTCTTCTCCGCTTTTAATAAATACATTTACTAAAAATCCTATAACAACAAACAGATGTTGGAAAAATTGATTTTTACTTTTCACTGTACAGTTTCTTTCGATTATTTTAATAGTTTATAAATTTAAAACTACACAAATTATATAAAATAATTTATTTCTACGGCTATTAATATTTTACTACAAATTCATTTTTTAATACAATAAAAATTATACATTTTTACATTTGTTTAAGTTAGATAAATAGTGATTAAATCAGTTATGAATTATGATTGTATTACATTTATACTCAAATAAAACATATTCCGAAATTCTTTCTTTTATTTCTTCTCTTATCTTGTAACATATCTTGTAATATTATAGGTAGGGTTTTCAACTCTTGCAATTTCAAAAACTGGGCACAAACAATGACCTTTTTATTTACCTTAAGCTATTAGTATTCGCTAAGTTACTAATAAAATAATTAAATTAATCATTCAAATAATATAATAAAAAAATTTTTAATAATTTTCAAAACTGATATACAATATAAAAATAATAATAAATGTACAGTAAAAAAAAAAATCTACATTTTAAATAAATAAAAGGAATGAATCGCTATTTAAAATTTAAACCCATTTTTCTCTCTCTCTCTCTCTCTCTCTTTCTTTCTCTTTTATAAGTTGTCAATCCACTTGTTTTCAAAAAATAAAAATAAAATAACATTTTTCGTATTTTAAAATTAAAATTAAAATTTGTCATGATTTCTGTTTTAACGATTCCGAAACATTTTATAACGTCAATACTCGATTGCTTTCGCCTTAATACAAACGGCCGAGAGACGACTTGAAGGGAACGTCGTAAGTCATAAAACCTGGACATTTGGCGTATAAATATAAATATATAATGGACAGGCATCAGAAAATCTGAAATATCCAGATGAAACCTGGAGGGTTGGCGACCGTAATTATAGGGCATATTTTAAGATGATTTTAAACACATTATAATGCATTTTTCGTTATTATTTTGCGTTATAAATCTCGAGCCTTGTATGCAACGTAATAATATCACTCACGCGAGTCTTGTGATCCGAAGCATTTTGTTCGATCTCGTGGGCTATGTCGTACTTTGCCATTACTATTTCGTTCTCGACTTTGTACGCCCTCGAGGATTTATTATATTTTACGTACAACGCCTTATTTTTCTCTATCGCAAATTTTTGACTGTTTAATTGATTCCAATACCGTGATAATTGGCGTTTCCATCGTTCCTCTGCTTTACTCCGTTTCAAGTTTACGAAGTTTGCCGCTACTTTTTCGTCTCTACGTTTTAATTTAGTTTCTACATTCAGTTTCCTGTAGAATTCAACGGTTTTGTTCCTATCCAATCGCAACTGAACCTCTACGCGTTTCTCGCGATTTTTAGCAGCGAATTTCGCTTTTTCTATCGATCGCAATTTCTCCAATTTAGCTACGCGTTTTTTTTTTAACATCAATTTTTCAGCCAGCCGCTTCTGCTTGGATTCGTATTCATTTCGAAGTAATTCTTTACGGTATTTAACGGGGTTTTCGACGATTTTCAAATGTTCCTCGGTGACTCCGCTTATGGCGCATGTCATGGGATACGAAGAGTTTATCATTTCGTGTAGGATTAAAAAAACTCGATTTTTTTTTTTCTTATACCCGTGCTACACGAAATTTTTAGGAATTTTAAAAAAACCTGTAATATTTGTCTTACAGTAATTGTGTACACGTATTTTAATTTACGATCGTTGCTATCGGTAACGGGGTCAGATTATTATTTTTTTTTAAATAATCAACTTATCGATTAATATTAATAGTTAACAGTTCAATATTATATAAGTAATATTATTCGCTTTAAATGAATTGAAAATGGATTATGATATTTTTAACGTGTAACAATGAAGTTCGGTAGCTCGTTAAAATATCATAATCAATTTGCGGATTATGAACACGTGTAATTAATGAATTTCGCAGTAGATTAAATTTTTAATTCTTTGCTTTTCCAGTTTGATTTTTATTTATTTTTGAATAGGCACATATATGAGGGGGAAATAGGATTATATTCTATTGAATCGTAATTGTAATTATATTCTACTGAACGAAAAAAAATTGCTCATGTCCGATAGTATAGTATCACGGATAGACAGATAGTATACAACTACCGAATGAAAGTATACCTATTTCGTTTTTATGAGTATAAACTCGTGTATGCGTTTCTTTGCGCGTTAAATTCGTGAATTGGAGAAAGAAAAATTCATTTGTGCGTACAAAATATTTTGTACTGACTTGTATTTGTAAGTGAAGAAGAATTGAACGAATTTCATAAATTTTCATTTCATAAGTTTCCAGAAAGTCATCTCACACATTTACTTCTTTATAACCGACCTTAATGGTGTAACAGCTAGGGCCGAGAAGATGCGTGCAAGGTGTGTCCCTGCACGTCTTAGTGCCACCACAGTATAGAAAAAAACAAAACGTGTTTCAATGGATATTATATTTTATTTTACACCACGTCTCGTGATATTTCAAAACTGAAATTAGAAGAAACTCTTCCAGTAAAGATTAATTACAAAAAAACAAAAATATTTTCAAATGACTTATTTTTTAACGTTGGTAACGAAAAATATTTTGAATGTTTCAGGAAATTTTCAAAGCAGAACCCAATTGTTGTGATATTTTTAATTTTATTTAAAAAAAAATTGATTAATTAATTAGTAAATGAATATTAGTTTTTGTGTATTGTATTATTTTTGTTTGAAAATTTAAAAAATGTCCGTGAATTAAATTATAAAAAAAAAATGAATTACTCAAGCAAATTTTCCCGAATTTTTAAACGCATATTTGAAAAATCTTAAATATCGCGTTAGCTCTTTTTTTTTTTTTTGTAATAAATTATTATCGAACGAGTCTTATTTGTATTAGTTTATGCATAACGAAACGAAATTCAACGTTTGTCAATAATTTCACTGCCGATGATTAGGTATTCAATAATAACCAATTAGTAAATATTAGTTAATAATTATTTCCCAATCAATTTTTTATAAACTTAAATGATGTATACACGTCACCCGGATAACGTTAAGATTACATAGTTTATTATTATATTCGTATATACCTAATCCGTGTTTGCAATCTACCCGTCAACCAAGTCCATAGCCAGGGGGGGGGTTTAGGGTTCAGACCTCCCCCCCAAATTTTTTCTTAATATAAAATTTAATGATTTATATTCTATTATTAATTTATTATTTTTATTTCATATTTACACTATCAGCCCCCCAAAAAAATTTTTTTTTGCTGTCTACGGTCTTGCCGTCAACAGGTGTTCCTTTTTCTCTACAGTTCGTCTCGAAAAAAAAAATGGAATTGTTAAAATTTCAATTTTCATTATTTATCATTAAAAATATTCCACGTATTTATAAAATTGTTAAATCTTTGAGATACGTTTCGTATTGACTCTAAATTATAATATGACGTAGGTATACTGTATTTGTACACGTACAAATATTTATGTTCAAAATACCGTCATAAAAGTGTTGGTCCGGCACGATTTTCTATGGTATATTTGTTTTTTTTTTTTTTTGTGTGTTTGCATGCACGTCGTGACTCGTGTGTCACGTGTGTGTGGTCTGGATAAACGGGCGTGTGTGTTTTAATTTTTTTCATTTCTTCTGGATCTCATTCCATATTTATTTATTTCAGTCCAATTCTTTTGACGTATAATCGAGTGTTAAATTCGTTCGGATTGTCTTTTGAAACGAATAGAGTTTTTTTTTTCTTAAGTAAAGTATTTCCTGACTGATTTTTTTTATGTAATTCGTAAATTAATACACATCAGATCAACTGCCGAAAACACTTGGTGGTCACGAAGCGTTTTGCCATACCAAAAAAAACCGAACGCAATTTTTTTTTTCTTATTATTATTTATTAACTAGTTTATCGTAATTCGAACTTTGAAAAAAAAAAACCGACGAATGCCTACTAGTAAATAAATCCAGTAGCTCTTGATTACGAAAATTTGCTCGTTTCAAAATCGAATGTGTGGTTAATTTAACTTTCAGATATCTACCCGAAATGTAGTCCAACTAATTTTGCGACGTAACTTGTATAGAATATAAAAACGCATAGTAAATCGAAAGACAACCGAGCAACAGTGTAATTCTACAGGTCCGTTAACAATAAAATAAACTCACGTTTCTATCGTGATTGTTATTTAATAACACATCACTTAAAACCGTATCAGTAAAAGCACACGACTTTACTTATCGGTTTGTATTTTGTTTAAAGCGAGAAATATCGCATTAGGTCTAATGTGAGTAGCTAAATAAAGTAGGGTATAATAATATTGGTAAAAATATCTAAACAATAAGTATACACCGCAGAAAGAGAAACGGAAATTCTGAAACAAAACAAAATAATAACGGTAATGAGTCTCGAATATTATAATACTAAGGAGTGTGTAACTTGATCGATTGGCGCGGCGGTCGGCTTTTTTTCAGCCGTTTAAATTTTGGGCTGTGACAGTGTTGGTGGTGGTGGTGGTGCGGTAGGATTCAAAAAGTAGAATTACTAAAATATGTTGGGTACGTATCTACGTGTTAAGAATGAATTAACGTTAAGTTCCTTACATTTTTATTTTATACAATTTTTAATGAAATTTAATTAAATTAAGTTAAAATAAACATCTTGATATTTCTCTACTAATTTTTCGACATAAAATCCTAGAAGATATACACTAATATGTATGGAAAGCCATGGCTTATGAATAAATCTTCATGTGCATTTCGGATTCGCATGAACAAAAACCGATAATACGCGTTTGTTTTATAGAAGCTAAAAGTGTATTTATGTTTTGTATATTTGTTATTCGCAACATAGGAATATTAATTTTTTTTTTTTTTTTTAGGATTGTTGAAATAATATCGCAATTAGTGATTACACAGATAATCAAAATAATAAAAACAACAAATAAATAAAAGAATAAAAATTATACGTGAATGAAATAAAAATAGAAAATAAAAATTAATATAGATAATGACATAGAAATTTTAACTGTACGAGATAACATTTATATAAATTTTGTTTTGGAAGTTTTACATAATATCGAAGTAACTTCGTGCCAGTGCTGTTACTAATGATGTAAATGCATTGTCTAGCGCAGCACATCGCAATGCGTATAGATGATCGTAAATAAAAATACGTCGGTTTCATGTAAAAAGGTAGTTCATTAAAAAACTAAAATTATACTTAATAAAATAAAGATAGATAGATTCAGTACTTAAATATTGAATTTGTAAACGAACTGGTGACTACTTCACCGGAATAGGAACTCTCGCAAAAGACGTGAGAGGAGTAGTGTAAAATGTGTATTCACTCTAAGAACCGAACGACCGGCTAAACCATCGAAATACCCGGCCACCACCGTGATAAGGCTTCCGGCAATAGCGACTTTCGAATCGCTGATCGAGCGAATTCCTTATGCTCTGTCGTTCCCACAGTCTCGTAGGACAGTATAAAATATTATATACAACACAGTATGCACTGTAATTTAATGTAATAAAAAAATATAATACTAACATAAATATATACTACGTACATAGCTTGTACAACAGTATAAATAAATAAATTAAACAATAAATTTAAAAATATTTTAAATATACAAACACACTTTAAAAGTAATATTATATTATATTATATATATATATATATATATATATATATATATATATAAGACAATATTAATAACACGCGATGATTGTTTTTTTTTAACAAATTAATTCACTATTTCATATATACACAATTTCACTGCTGTTTTAATTATTTTATTATTATTATTATTATTATTATTATTATTATTATTATTGTTGTTGTTGTTGTTGTTGTTATTTTTTTTAACTCTTTTTATTGTAATATTAATAATGAATTAATCTAACATTAATCGAATGAAATTTCACGTACTATATTGTATCGTATGATTTAAATAACCAAACGTCTAACCTAACGAAATTATTACCATTCTACGTACAAAGTTAACATATTGAATACAATTTGAAAAACTTAATTTTGTTACGAAACGGGTTTATTTTGTTTCTGTAGGTAAGATACATTTTTTTGTCGTGTATGTCATATTTAAAAATGTCAATTAATTTTTTTATTAGACTCGAGTGGTGCAAAGCAACCGTAATGAATATTTATGTTTTATGGGTTCCCGGGTATGTCTAATGATTCTGAGTGTACCGTTGTTTCAATTAAAAAAATACTTTTAAAATATACAAACAAACGTGAAATCACCTCTACGGCTCTACGTAGACTCTCCGAAAAAAAAATTTACACGAAGAAAAAAAAACTCGAGAACATTTTTCTAGGAAATTTCAGTCACTTTAATAATTTCTTTAGTAATCAGAATAAAAACACGTATATGTGTAAACAATTCCAATGGACGTGCGATTCGGTATATATTTCAGAAATTATATGTTTTAATGTATACATCGGAATTAATAACATACTATTTTAAAGTCATATACTCATATCGCATATATGTGATTTTCTCTCGTTATATATAACACCAAATATTCAATTTTATTTGATGGCACTTATATTTTATCAAAGCGAATAAACGTTTAATTTAATTTTAATTCACTGCATTGAATCTTATTACGAATTCAATAAATTTACTGGGATACACCACATTATACGTATAATACATAAGAAAGAACAAAAATATAATCTCAGTTATAATTACATTTAATATGTATTCGTACGTAGCCAAGGCGTAAAACATATGATAAAATTGTAAAAAAAACAATTAATTATATTTATAAATATTACTATAATATTATTAACAATATTTAATTTTTTTAGTTGTTTAAATCGAATTTTAATTTTTAAAAGAAGTGATAATTATATCGGTTTTACAATGTTGTGATTTTTTTTATTTATCTATGATCGTTTTTCGTGAAGAAGAAGATTGGTGACTCTCAGATGATCTTTACAAGCTCGACTTAACGTTTTTCCACTTTTCAGTAGATTACATGAGTATGTAAATAATAAATACGGTCAAAATATCGTTTTAGACATTAAACAATTTTTGAAAAAAATGTAGACACATGAACAACGTTTAAAAACAAAATTAAAAATCTTGAGTTACAGTTTTTTTTTGTTTGAGTCTTTGAAGTTTGAAAAGCTAAATATAGAAATAATAAAATTAGTTTTCAAACGCAACAATAATTTAGATACCCCAAATGGCTCGATTACATATTATTCACTCGAATCAATATCCACAACATAGCTCACTACCATTTTTTTCTTTAAAATTTCGTAAAAAAAATCGCTTTACATTTTTTTATCGTTTCGAGTAAAATAAGATTTATATTTAAATTTAGAAAAAAAATATGCATGCAGATTATTTCGTTCGAAAATTAAATTTTATAGCACTGTATTATTATAACAGTAATACACCGATAAATATAAGAAAAACATATTGATAAATATATTTTTTAATGTATTATATCCATTCAAATAAATCTCAACAATTAAAATGAAAGGTTTAATATTCAAAATATTTGGAATATTTAATGTCCAAAGGTAAGTGAAAATCTTTGTTTATATTTTTCAGGGATTATTATTTCACAAAGTTTACCACATATATAAGACGCATATTTTTTACAGTACTGAATTATTAATTTCGTTAGATACTTCTCAGAAACTTATTATTGCAGAGTGAAAAAGTGAACTTAATTTGTTGTAATTATTTTGAGTAACTACTGCAATATTTTCCAATCAAGCCAGTTACATAAACACGAAAACAATAATATTTATAAACAAAACTGACTGCCGTTATATAATGTATTATGCATGGAATTGGACAATATCGACCAGACAAGCCACTGGTTCAGAACAGTGCTTGCATGTTTCAAGGATGAGTGAGCCAGTGTTGCGGTCATACGTATAATACAATCACAGAGACATGCATATTACAGGTATGTACAATACGGTAAAGTCGTTTAATATCTTAAATCCGAGGTCCACCGTCTACAACGATCATGTTTTTTATTGCAGACATCCATGACCGAATAGCAAATACGTTGCCTGTATATAATGCATATTATACCAGCGCTGTAACTGGAAATTTATTCTGAATTGTGGGGAAGGAACACTATATATTATTATTATAATTATCATTATCATTGTGACATAAAAAGTGGAAAATCTCAGAGTTAATCGAAATTCACGTGTGTTATATTTTCTGAGCAATAACAAAATTTAAACATACTCACACACATTACATATTTAAAAAGGTTGTTATCATTTTTTTCTTAAGAAAAAAAAATTGCACTTTAATATTTAAATAACTAAAACTAAATAATCTACTATATAAATATCAAGCGTAAATTTTCTGGGTCACTATAGGCTTTCAACTGAACGGATTTCAATACATAATTCAACAGCCATACGCTGCAAATATATATTAGAATTTTTATTAATTAATAAATCATGTCTTAAGTTTTTGTTAAACAAATTCCACCATTTGCACACTTATAAAAGACAAATATTGTATAATATGAAGTTCTTTTCGTCGTGTGCGTGATATTGCGCGTATGTGTTTTTAAAATCATCTTCTCTATTTCTCCAAATGCTGTCATAGTGTCATGTCACTTTTGTTTACAGTTTTAGTCCGCGGAAAAGACAAACAGAATCAAATAACAAGCCGCAGAATACAATAAATGAAAGGAAAACAGCACGGAAACTTCTTATATAATGTACACACACACATATATATATATATATATATATATCGGGCTATTTGACACAAAAATCAATGTTCAAATCCGAGTCAACAACTAACAACAAAATTAATAAGCCTACAATATAATAATTATGATTATATAATATGTAACTGCGACTATTAAGATTGAAAAAAAATGTTTGCTTTATTTCGAAATTAAAAGTACTCGGAATATTTATACTGCGGCAGAAGTACTTGGGAAAATAACAAAACCCTGATAAATACGTTCCTACATGAAATTATTAACGTGACGTGCCAGGAATTACTGATGAAACGATGGTCGATACAAAAAAAAATTTAAAAAAAATGTTAATCTCATTTAATAGCCAAGAATAAAAAAAATTATCTTGATAAGTGTAATTTTCGTCTAAGACACATATTAGATAAATCTCAACGCTGTCAATGTGTTTAGACTTGGATATAAAAAAAAATGAAGTAAATCGCCTAATTATGATTATGATTATGGCAAAATTGTGTCCATTCGTGTAATCATTTATGGGCATTGGACATATTTAAATAAATAGATATATAAATTTTTTTTTATTGTACGAAAAATCATTATTTATATGGTAGAGTTTCGAAAATTAGAGTGTCGGTTGGTGAATTTGGACAGTGAAGCCCTTCCTGTACGCAAGTTTACAAGACATTTCGGTCACTTGGAATTTGGAACTCAAATGTTTAACGCGTATAGTTTTGAGAGCCTCCACAAATTTCTTCCTGATTCAGGCATTTTTAACAACAATCACCTTGTTAAACGCTTAATAAATATTATAGTAAAATCAAAATATGTTCAACAATACCATGTCGTCGGTCGTCCGTATGTACAGCTATCAATCAAAGGACACCAACTAAAACTTACGAGTATAATTGCCTAATGTCTAATCAGACACGGTTACATAATACACAAATTTATTTAATGAACGGTCACTCGTTCGCGGGCACAAAAAAACGATTAATTAAACGGCGGTATAGTAGTGGCTTTTCCATATAGTATAATGTAAATATTATGACAGTGATCGCTGCCATGTGATTTTTTTTTTTAGCAAAAACGTATTCTATACACTTTGTTTTAGATTAAATAGGTATTTGAAAATAATCGATAATATAGTTTTAAATTATTATATAGACGCTTTTAGGTGTAAAAAACAAAAAATTAAAAATTATTTATCGACGACGAATGTCTCCAAAACTTAATTCGTAAAAATAGTGTTTTTAGTCGAACAAATTCGTACTATGATTGCGTAGTGGTAAAAAAAATAAAAATCGTTCGGTAGCAGCTCTGGGTAAACTATACTCTTCTCACTAACGAAGTACAGTCGCTGCTTAACTTTTAATTATGATATAAAGGTTGTATAATTTTTTAGATATTTTTAGAAATTTATAGATAAAAATCGTATAGTAAGATTACATATTCGATGTAAATTTCAAGACTCTAGGACCGTATTATTTTCGAAATACTGGAGAAATACAATAATGAAATTCGACGAAATCGCATTTTTGCCGTTTTAAACACAATTTTTTGTTTTTAGTGTTTTGGGTCGCGTTTAAAAACTACTGGGTAATTCGAAAAATGACCTCTCTAAATTACCATCGCAGTATTAAATAGGTATTTAGTCTTAATATTGTTCTGGCCAGCGAATATTGAGAAAATAGGTTTTCTTCCAATTTGTAGGTTGTTTTTTAACTACGCAAAAGTAAACTACTGAGATAATCGAAGAACATTTCAAATAAAGATACAATTTGTTACCGAGTAGTAACGCAAGACGAGATCATTATTCTAGTCGAAAATTTGTACACAGAGAAAAAAAACTAAATAAACATCACTGTAAAACAAATATAGTTTCCTCGCTTCGCTCAGAATATAAAATAACATCTGGTATATTTGAAGAGAAAGAACAATTTTTGTCGCGAATGTATTCGTTTTTCGTTATTATTGTTTTAAAAAAAATTTTTACAAAGTAGCTCATTATTTTGTACACGACATACAGTGAGATTACAAATACGAGTTTTTTTGTAGAAATTTCGCTATTGTTCGATAATAAACTGCCAACACTGCACGTGTGAATGCATACCAAATCGTTTTACGGCGCACTCGCATCATAATATTATCAAAAGGGCACAATACAACGCTAAACAAATTTATTATTATTATTTTATTATTAATATTTAATTTTAATGATTAATTGCTATAGTGTATATTACACCATTACAGTAGTAATATCATTATTACGGGAAAATATCTGAAAGACCTGGGAATGCGGAAATGGAAATATATAGTGTAGGACCGAGTGAGGGCGTAGCCAGAGAAGGACAACAGCCTCTCCCTGTGAGTAATCAGTTTTGCACTTATTTGTTTTTAAGACTTAATTCGAGATAATAGGGCGAATGATTGACAATAAATGTACCGAAAACTTGTGAATAATTTTATCATTGTCTGTGAACTCTCACTCAAAAACAACATATTGATGCCATGAAAAATAAACTAAAGACCAGAACAACATTATTGCTAACCTAGCTGGTACAACCTGGGGCTGAAACGCAAATGTTTTAAGAACTTCTACGCTAGCTTTAGTATATAGCGTAAGACAGTATTGCGTCCCCGTTTGGATGCGGAGCGCCCAATAAAACAAGGTTGACGTACAATTAAATCAAGCTATGCGAATCGTAACTGGCACGGTTAAAAGTACTCAAACGCAATGGTTTCCAGTTCTCTTGAACATTCTCTCACCAGAACTTCGTAGAAAAGCGGCGGCGTTATCTATCATTGAACAAATTGAAAACAAGAAGCACCTACCAGTTTACAACGATGTTTTCCCTCACCCTCATAAAAGTCTCAAATCAAGGCACCCAATATGAAACGAAGCCGAAAGACAAGTAATCCCACAAGAACTATGTATAAAAACAATGGAAAGAATCCGGAGTTAAAAACAGTTCCCTAACTGCTGACCCTAACTCTAAACCGTCTGGTTTTGAGCTACCTCGGCCTATTTGGTCTACGCTAAACAGGATTCGCACTAACCAGGGAAAAAGCAATTACCTTTTACACAAATGAGGTTTCTCAGAAACATCTGCGTGCACTTGTGGGGAGGAACAAACAGTGAAACACATAGTGTTGGAGTGCCCTCTAATCGAATTTGAAGGAGTACTGGAAAACATTCATAGCTGCAATGTCGAAGCAATACGTTGGATGCGCAAGATAACTGTGCGCCTACAGTCCCCGCTCCCAACCACAACTCATTTTTTGCCTACCCGCCTATTTCTATCTCAAGTTATTGTATTTTATTAATTATTTCATGTTTTATTATTATTATTAATTATTATTTATCACTGTTATTCACAAATGTTCGGATTTATTTATATAAATATTTATGTTTATTGTTAACTTATTACTTAATAATTTAGCCGAAAAAATTGTCTGGCCTTTTTTCAATTCAAATATTTGTTAGTAATATATCCCACTATTTTTATTCTCACTGGATGATAAAATCGCAGAATAAATCTAATCGACCGATATATTATTGAGAAAAAGTATAATAATGCATAAATAATTCGATTAAATAACCACGACGATTATATTATATATTAATAGCCACATTATCAATGTTTATTTAGCATGTGCGATAAGTGATAATACGCGACAATAGCGCGATCGTAGTGGAATTTGAAATAATCTGTACTACGTGGCGCATCCTAATAATATATATAATTTGATACCATTTGTCGGTTTGGCGAGAAAAAAGAAAAATTAAAAGTGAACATTTCAAAAATTTTTGTCCAAAAAAACTTGTATTAGTTTAAAAATAAAAATTTATTGAATAATTTGTATACCGTTTAGAATACCTGTATACTAATATTTAAACTAATGATATGTTTTCAATGTTTGTTTGCTCCCTACCCCTCGTAAAAAAATCTTGGCTACGCCCTTAGGACCGAATAAAATGGAAAGATTGTCGATTGGCGACGGTGGTAAAAATTCTTTGAAAGTAATCTGAGGCTGGAAGAAGAAGAAAAAGTAAATATGTGTTTCGAAAAATATTTTCCGAAGAATTCGAAGCGGATAGAATTCGAGGAGGTTTTGAAAATTGAAAAATACGAGTGTGACAGGACAGTTCGCATTTTTTACGTTTAAAATTAGCTCGTTTTAAACAACGATACATTTTTTTATTTTCATATAGCATCTATAATTATTTTATATTTTCTAAATTTTGTAAATATCGCAATTCGTACAATAAGTAAACTGTAAAGCTCAACGGGGTCGGGGAGACAGTGTATTTTTTTTTTGTACAGTTTTAGACACAAGAGCGAGACGAAAATTAGAAGATCAACAGTGAAACGAATTTATTTCAGAAAAAAATATTTGAACTCGCAATAGCCACTTTCCTAGGTCATTGTGCAAATATACAAACATTTTAATGTTTTTATATTACTTTGCTTTACACAACGTTGTCATTAAGTGTCGTGCATTTTGGATGGTTTGGTCTTGGTATCCCGCGTGTTTGGCATTCGTATAAAACGAGAACGGAAAGAATGTTTTCATTACACTCGACGTTCTACATATGTATTGTAAATAACAAAAAGTAATTTGGTAACTTAAAAGTTATCAAAAATTATAACTACACAGCTATTCGTATTAATATTATTACTCACTTTTAAAATTAAATGGTTAAAAAAAAAAGTATAATAATAATTAAATTTTATTCTGTATTTTTTTAATAATAAATTATTCTATTTTTTTCAACTTTATCAATTACAACCCTTTGACATTTACTATTAAATTTGTAATATTTTATTAGACACGATATAATATATTTATAAATGTAGTCGTTTTAAGCTTTTTGCAAGATTTTATAATAGGTACACATAATAACGCAATTTCAACTTCGATAAAAATATTCGTCTCCAATGTGTTAACTAAATTTATTTTAAAAAGTTAAGTTCATGCAATGCAAATTTTAAATAATTAAATTCGTCAGTATTAACTAATAATTGTTCAATTATTAGTTGATTAATGTTCAAAACTATAAATTCATTCGTTTTTTTTTTTTTTGAAACGTACAAATTTCGGTTATTTATCCTGACAACAAGAAAAATAACGTACTTGCTCTGTTCCAATTAACGTAATACATCAGATGCCACTTTTTACAACGTGATAACTTATTTATAATTATTTTAAAATCAACGTTATTCGCAATTTGTTGATGAAAACTGTTATTTTGTTTTGTCCATATCGAATTTTTGTCCAGCCGGTCCGTCCTTGAATTTGTACTCGTAGTATATATTTTAGTATGCCGCCTAGTCGAGTCGAATTATTTTTGTTTAATTAAAATAATTTTTAATGTTTATTTTTAAAATAAATAATTGTTAGACACTGAACAATAACTCGGCCTCTATCGCGTTTCATCATCACAATTTTACGGTACTTATTATTTTTATTTAAAAAAATAATAATAATAATAATTATATGTGGGGCACGGATTTATATGTAAATGCGTATACTTATTAGAATAAGCTATTTAAAATCTGATAATAAATGTGCACGATTTATAACATTCTTATAAAAATAACACCAATTTTATTTTGCATATTTTGCATATTTTTAACTTTTTTTGCATATTTAATGCATATTTTTATTTTAAGTGCATATTTTTGTTTTTAACTTAGATTTTCACGTTGTTCTTGTTTCTAGCTATAAAAAAATTTGTTAAATTACGGTTTTGAATAAATACCATTTTAAAATCACGAGTTTCACAACTTTCCAGCGTATAATGAAGTAGACTTTATCTACGGTCTAAAATTAATAAATTACGATCTGTTGTTATCGGTCGGAGATAATAAATTGTCACTGTTTATGAATGTATGTACTTATTACTTATTTTGTTTGATTTTAATAATTTGTTTCAATTATATTGAATTTTAAATATATATTTAAGCGCATATTTAAAAAAACAATGCATATTTTGTAGCATATTATAATATTTTTTAAAGCGTATTTTGAGGGTTTTTAATGCATATAAATCCGTTCCATAATTATATGTCTAGACAGTCTGTAATCGTTTCGGATGTATTAAATTTCATTTAGATTTTTCCGAAAATTAATATTGTTTTGAACGTTCGAAAATCGATTAAATAGGAAACAATTATTGTTTGCATTTATAAATTATTTTCTGCTTAATTTTTACATAAGTCATTTAAATCAGTAACATTTTCAAGCTTTAAAAACACTTTTTTTTTCTAACGTTGTTGATTACGTTTGAACGAATTCATTGTAGGCTTTTAATGCATCGTTTTTTAAACCCCAATGATAATAATTATCACTATAAACTGGAACCTGTTTTGCATCGGCGCGTGGTGGCATCGCGTCGACGACGTTTGCTGTTATTTCACCACCACCGCGGCCGTCCAGAGTTCATTGCCGTTTCGTTCAGCGTATGACCCCAAACGGAGTACGTTGTTTTTTTTTTTCACTCTAAATAATTCGTACACCAGAAGCGAATGGGTTTGGAAGTGATTTAGAGAAGAATAAATATTAAACTTCCAGTAATCCCATTTTAATTATGAAAAACGGTTTGAATTCGTAAGCGCCTATATATTGTTTATGTTTTTTTTTTAAATGTATTTTCCTTTTTATTTTTGGCGGCCCCGCTAAAGAACAAGCTGATTTCGTGAACAAAACTTAAACTCTCTACTAGGCTATACTTTAAATTGACTAGACAAAATATGCCCAGATTTGTGTAGTATTCGGTATAATGAATTCAGAATATTTTTTAAGTATTCTATAAATACTTTTTAAATATTTTTTTGAAATTATTTTGAACACAGTTTTTTAAATACTTTTGAAGACCATTCATATTTTAAATAGTGCTTACCGGGCCGGGGCTTCTCATACTAGTGCCACGGGCGAATTCACCATTTGAAAAATGATTGTATTTTTTTTTAACATAGATATTTATGAAACAATGTTATACGCTCTATTGTAATTTCATTGTATACATTTTCTAATTATAGGTACCCCATAATATGTTACTATTATAAAAACACAATGTAATTAAAATTTTAAAAATGTTGTAGTGAATATGTAATCAAAATTATATTATTTTATTACAAATTGATTTATCAACACATTTAAATACTATTTATAAATTCATTTTTAAACATTTTTTTTTTAAAAAAATATTCTTTATATATTTTAATATAAATATAAACGTCGGAACTACGTGCTTCACGGTAACAATGAGGGTATCATTACTTAAATTTCCTTTACAAAAATAAATAATTTTAATTTAAAATCTAATCTGGTTATTCTATGAAATGACAAAAATATATTACATACGTATTATTATGTATTTCAAATTAATAGCAGCAGTACAGCACGATTAAAGTTAAAATTTTTATTTTTTAAAAAAATTACAATTAAAAAATATCAAAGTCCTATTCTTTTCAGTGTAGCGCCCCTTTGTGATCAGCACCCTGGGCGATCGCCCAGGTCGCCCATAGCCTTCGCCGGCCCCGAGTATCTACATAAAAATAATAAATTTTTTCTCAAATGTAAAAAGTAAAAAATTTGAGTAGCAGCAGTAGATATTTAAAACAACGTACTTCCTAATCAATAATCCTGCTATGTTTGGTGTTTGAACCCAGCCTTATTCAAATATTCAAGTACATTTGATTCAGTGACATATTTGATATTTGAGGGGGCCGATTGCCCTCCCCCTCCCATCAACTCGTTTCTTTGTATAGACTATATAGTTAATTGCTATTTATTTATTAAAACAACATTAAAAATTTTTTATTTTTGGTAATCTTTTCCATATGATAGAAAGAACATATAGTAGTTACGGAATATATGTATTCTATGGTTCTTTTTTTTTTATGCTGAGGCTTAAAGAAATACAATTAATAATTTAAAAATATTTTAACGGTCAAAGGGCTTGGTCGTTTACAAAATACAATGACGCGTGACACATTTATCGCGAGAAACCCTATAAAAGCTGCCGGCTGACAGAAACACAGTGAACACAGTATTCGTCACACCGCTACCACTCACCCATCGATAATAATAATAATATTTTCGAGATAAAATTATGGAGCTGTGAAAAATATAAACGTTGCTCAACTTTTGCCTTTTCCTTTCCGATCGCCGAATAGTGAACATTATTGTTTTCTCTGTAAATTTTTTTTTCCTTTTTTCTTATATATTCCCCGTGTGTCAAATTACAAAAATGGTGTAGTCGTCTTCCGTTTGCGTTATATATGTATATATATATATATATATATATATATATATATATATATGGACAGTGCAACCAGGTCCGGCATAATGTGTAATATCGCCCTAGGCTAACAGTTATTTGCGCGCCTTTTTTATACTCGTATTTTTATTGTGAAATATAATACATATAAGTAAAACTTGGCATTTTATTGTAATAATAATAATAATGAAAGAGTTTCACATTTCTGAAAAATAATCAAAACATTGGTAATTGACTCACGATGAAAGACAAAATCGGTGTAATTATTTTACATATTTTCTAAAAAAAAAATATTAAAACAGTGCGGTCTCTTATATTACTGATTAAATAATATTTTTACATTTTGAGCAAAACTCTTAATAACTAATAAAAAATATACAACTTAAAATAAATTTATATCGATGTAAAAAAAATTAAACAGACGTTTTGACGCCCTTTGGCGTTCGGCGATCGACTGCAGGGTCGCCTTGCCTACGCGCCGGCCCTGCTGAGTACAATCCATCGTGACGTCCTTTATTTTATCCAGTTTTGTTTATTTTTTTCTAACCTCATGGAGGAGCATGTTTTTATTTTATGTTAGCCATTGATCTATATAAATCTTGTACGTAACCTCGTGGATGAGCGTTAAGCACCTATTTTTCGTTTTATTTTTTTTTTTTTATCACACTGTATACACATACACATTTCAAATAATATAACTATATATTATATAGAACGCTTAAAACTATATGTCCCCAATTCCCCTCGAGAATTTTTTTCCACTTTAAGACCTACCGTTACCACGGTATTATGTATCGTGTCTACACAACCTATATATATATATATATATATGCGATAATAAGGTGGTTACGCCAACTGGAATGATTTTTAACGAGATTTCACACGTATAGTATTATTACGCATATAAATATAGAAGGATTGGATTCGTACACAACACGAAACAGCGTTAATACAACGGGGAATTGTATTTTTCTCTGTCCCGACACCGGAATACGTCTCAATAGTATTTACGAAAACTTATATTCGGTTAATAAACACAATCCATGCGAGTAAACGTATACGAATTATCATTAAGTCGACTCTTCCTATGGCTTTCATCAAAACCAAAGCCGGCTCAAGGTGTAGGCTAGCTAAGGTCTAAAGTGGGGCACTTTTTAAATTTTCAAAAAAATAAAGCGAAACTTAAAATATTTATTTAACGTTTTATTTTCGAAACACGTGATCCGAAATAAGTTCTCGAGTATACAAGGAGAAACGAGTAAATGGAACTCTACCCTAATACATATAATATGTGATAATATGAATTTTATTGACATTACCGCTATACTATATATATATATATATATACAGAAAAGAGATGGTTTTTTTTAAAACTCAGACCACTCTTTAACCACTCTTTCAATTAAAAGTGAAATCGCCGAAGAATTGAACATGGGCCACGTGGCTTCAATAAAAACGAAAAAAATTAATTTTAAACGAAACATAAATTTATTTTATATTAATAATGGTATTAATTTTTTTTTTTTAATTTTGTAACATTAAAACTTTAAAAGTAATTAATATATAAATACCTAAGTCCGTATAGTTATTTTACAATATACGATATACCTACTTGATTTTAAAGTGAAAAATATACCAAGAAGTAAGTGTTCTATATATAAATAACTTTAAATAACTGATTATTTAAAATGAAAAAAATTAAACGCATTTTTCCATTATGATGTTTTATAAAAAAAATAGGGTCTTTTTGTATTTTGATAATCAATCGATCGAAAAATATCGTACAGATGGAAACCGCAGTGTGACTTGCAAAATGGTTGGCTAAATGGCCAAAAAGTTACAAGCAAAACTACTTTCAATGTTTGATTTTAATCCGTATATCATATACCACATCGAGTGATAGATAATGTGATATAGGTAGATTAAGATAAATACTAGGTTTTTATAATTAATTAATTAATTAATAGGTCACGCGACTACTCGTGTAAAGTAATTTTTTTTAAACATATTTTAAACGCGTGTATTTAATTTTTTTATTAAATTTGTTTTATATAGACATTTTACATTAGATTAGAAATTTTATATAAAAATGATTTTTTTAAAAAAAAAAACAACGTTTGATTTCCAGCTGATACGGTTACAGATTAAAAAAAAAAAAATCATGTAGTATTTCATTCTCCTCTTTATCCTTGTAATATCGTTATAATTGACATTATATTCAAATTATAACATTTATATTCTTATTATAAATAATACGTATTTAATATACGAAAAGTCAATATTGTGGCTAAATTATTGATTAACACTACAATAACAAGTGTAAGTAAACAAACAATTTAATATTTAATAATATTATGTAATCACGCTACTACTTGTGGGATTTTAAACCGCGCCATTGTTGCAGGGTAATACATATCGTTGTCCTTCCGCGACCTTCCGAGCGACATCTATTACATACCCCAATTATGCTCACATTGGCCGTTGCTGCGGAGGCATGAAATACTAAAAACCACACGAACGACTGCTGTCGTTTTGCATTGTTTTATGTATGAATTTAACGTGTATTTTATTGTAATAATATTATTTATTATTATTATTATTATTATTATCATTATTATTACTACTATAGTCTATATTATTAATAAAATAAATATATTAAATATTAAAAATGTTAATTATTTTAATAAAATAAATACTATATTTATAAATATGTATAGTTCTATAATTGTATAAACTATAGTTCGAGAATGTACTCAACGAAATGGTTTTGAAGCCAAAAATGATAGATCTGAAATATGAATTATAATTTTTTCGTATCTATTAATATTGTCTTATTTAAATGAACATAAATTTATTACAAAACATTTTTTGTATTTGTTTTTACGAACAAATATTGATCTCCCCCATGACCTTGCCCCGATTATGCCACTGGTGTTATGTTATAGGTACCCAACACCTATTAAAGTATAAAGCATTTTTTAACGAAAACATTGGTTTCTGAAAAATGTTGTTTTCATATCCACTCCCCTCAAGAAAATCCTAAATATACTATACTGTCTTGGTCGAATCGTAAAATGGGCGCTCAAAAAAAAAAAATAAAAAATCATATGATTAGACACCCATTTTCGTTTGTGCTCTACCATATAGTGTTAGGTTCACAAAATTATAAAGTAAAAAAAAAAAATAATTGAGTTCCCCGCACCTCCTTAACTCATAACATTAACGTGTACTTTTTTTATATAAGTAATTTCAGTAAATTTTAATAAAAAAAATTTTTTTTATGAGTAGCGTTATCGGGAAAATGGGTGTAGGAATATCGTATTTGGGAAAATTGATTTTCCTGATATTGGATTCGAAAAAACTAACGGAGATCGTTTTGTCAAGTTCGCGACGAATTTGGGTACGCCAATTTCGTACAAACGTCTCATGAAACGCGTATGCCCGGGACGCATATAACTAAGCATTTTGGTGTCCGTTTGCAGGACAACTGCAGTACTCAATTACGCTTTCCGAATGGTTGATTTTAAATTTTGTCGCCTATTTAATATTGTACCTCCGTGTATTTGATTATGAATTGTATAAATAACATTATTCTTAAAATATTGATTAAAATATTGTTTAAATAATTGATTAAACATCAACCTACATATTAAGTACATATTATTATTATTATTATAAATTAATGATATAGGTAATATAGATAAACGTATGTCATGTTGAAATGTTTAAATTAATTGACTGTGAAAATAATATTTTTCGCTGAAATATACTCACTGAACAAGACATTTGGAAATGGACGAGTGCAGGGCAGGGGCTTCTCATACTAGCGCCCTGGGCGAAATCACCATTAGGCGCCCTTCTGAAAAAATGATTGTATTTTTTTTTTTTGTTTCCGTAGATATTTATGAAATAATGTTTATTTTTTATTTTATTTTTTTGTTTTTGCGTTATAATTGTAACATCACATGTATATTAGTAATAAAAAAATGAATTGTTGAGCTATCATAATTTTTAATTAAAAGCTAATAAATAGAAAAAAAAAACGTTTTAGATACAGAAAATTTAGCTGTAAGAAAATTAATCGTAGAAAGAGCTTGGCGAGAATTAAATAGGGACGCACATCGAAATAGAATCTTTTTCTAGAAAATCAATTTATAATAATACAAATAAGACGCGTTTTAATTTTCATAATAACATCTATAAAAATTATCAGGAATACCCACTACAGAGAATATAAATTGTCATACGAACGTTTGGTTTATTTTATGAATATAAGATTTTTTATCATTTGAATTAATGCGATTTTTCAATAGTTCAACATTCATTTTATTTGTTACACCTTTTAAAATAAATTCAATCACCCTTAGAAATGGGCCTATCCTGAAATCGTGTCCTCGCCATTCTACGCATTGGCGCTCGTTCGAAGTGAACTTTTCGCTTGATCGTCGCAACAATGTTTCAGGCAAAACGAATAAAACCGATTCGTTCACCACATCACTGATCGCTCAGAGGTTAAAAATCATTTAATATATTTTTGTTGTATATTTACACGGTGTTATTAGTGCGCGTAATTAAATGACCTATATACGCAGTAGTAATCTTATAATTTACGGGTAATTGACATTATTAGGTACTGATAAGAAGCGAATAACTTGAGGTCATAAACCCATGTGGAAAAAAAACTACGCAGATTATGATTCCAAACAGACACCTACCTACTTTTTTCTGTGCTTTGAAAATTGGAAAAATTTACCTTTTATAGGAATTAAAATGTTTCAGTTGCATTCGTAATAGAAAAAATATCATACCGACTACCGCGCCTTTTATATATTATTATCTAAAAAATACGTACTTATATATATTTTTTTGTTTTATTCGTAACATTTCACTTTAATAATTGAGTTTAAAGATATTTGTTTTATATTAAAAAAAAAAAAAAACAAAAATACAGCACATGTATGGGACTTGTGCAGATTCATAAAATATGCACTATAAAATTACCATAACACAAAAAAATGATTATTCACTGTTAATTTTGATCTAATGAGATTATTATTTAGATTAACAAAACCTGACAACCAGTATGAATAAATAAATTATTGTATCATATTGAATCAACTAATAATCTTCCTTACAGCTACAGAGAAATACAATATTATTATTATTATTATTATTACGGATACCATTAAATACAATGTTCAAATATTTTACACGTATAGCGATACACCTGAAATAATATTCCATTTCTATTATTAGTGTATTTTATTTAAATGTTTTAAATGTAAACCTTGCTGGTAACCGAGCTTAATTTAAATTGTTCTTACTATATCCGAGTGGGTAATGTTTTGTAGCATGATATTCTAGTATAAAAAATACAACTGAATATCTCCAATTAATCACAGATATATCCAAATCTATTTATTTTCAAAACGATTGATGGACAACGCATAATAAATCTGTAAACTTTTCTTAAGAGTATTTAATTTCATAGCGTCTGCACACCCATTTGGCTTGGTTTGCATGTTTTCCAAAACTGCCTCAGTTACTCCTGCTCTAGATTACGCATTACACTATACACTTCATTTTATACAAAAAAAAAAAACCCCTAATTGTTTACAATTATTTTCATTCCGATTTGAAGAAATTCAAATAATTAACGACAAATCAATAATAATAAGAACCCTATTCGATTGAAGTATAAAACATTAGGGCCCATCGTTAATTACTAAGATGTATTAAACACTATACGATTGGGAAAAAAAAAATTAGTAGTTTATTGAACGCAGATAACAGTGTTACGTTTGCAATAAGACGTTAGTTAACGCTTCATTTATTAAATGACATACGACAATTTATTCGTATTGTTCTATACGAATAGATATACAGTTATAAAAAAATAATGTTGAGAACGTCCTCTGCTCGGACATAACCTGCGTACTCCGTGTGCACGCTTGTGTGTGTAATTACTGATCTCACCCAAGTCCTAAATCATTAACTATTATACGCAATTGGAGTGCGCAAACAATACAAGAATAAATTGTGACGTACAATTACATTAGTTTAAATTCAAATTAAAAATCATTCCTGCGGTTAAACCATTATCACCTAGCGACGATTGTGTCGTATTGCCACACACGTTAAAACAAAAAATAAAATAAAAATCTGCGCGAATTTAATAACATTTTTTTCTTTTAAATTTTGTGTACGATAATATATTTCAACTAGAAACAATGCACTCGTCAACAAATTGAATAGCGGACCCATAGCGGCACCGATATCCGCTACATACAATACCCATCATCTGCAATATCTGTAATTTTGACAGAAAAAAAAACAAAAACAAACATTGCGTGCGAAAAATATACGCCTTTAATGTCGGTCGGTAGTCTCTTCTTGAAACGCTCACACTTTCACGACTTATAGAAAATTACACGTAGTAGGCATGTTTTTTTTTTCACATTATCCAACAACAAAACTGCAAATTATCGTATAATTAATTGTTTATTAATAAATTGTATATCATTGTTAACAAATACATAAGTATTGTGGTTAATAGTAAAAATTGTTCTCGAAGGGGTACGTAATAAATGTACAGAAAAATATAATATATGGAAAAAAAAAAAAAAATCACAAGTAAATTTATTACACGGTAAATTGATTTACAACGTTTCGCATTAGTAGGGAAGAGAAAAAAAAACAGGAGAAATTAAAAATAATATACCGAATAATTCACTATGGCAAGGTTAGGTTGACTACGAACAATTACGATACACCTAATAATATATATATATATATTTTTTTTTTGCTATCGACCTATCAATTAAAAAACACTTACAAATATTAATCATAGTACATAATGTTTATTACGTCCCAATTGATTTTTCACGTACTACAATTGTAGTCTGCGTACTTCTCCAGTCTCGATTGACTCAACGCTAAAACGAAAATAAAACGGCGTATAAGAAAAAAAAATAAAAAAAAAATGTTATGATCGTTAGTCAAAGCGTACCGTAATGCTTCTCCCGTGGTATGGAATACGTGAATGTCGTCGGTTTCTTTCACGCCCAGCGACAGCGGCGTGTCTTCGTCCTTGATCAGATTGCCGTTGTACACGAAATACTGTTTGAGGCTTTGTTTCTGCGTCTCGTTCAGCTGGCTGTGGTGCAACTGTTTCATGTTGCGCATCGGCTCGGTAATCTTGACCAGAAAACATTCGTCCGGATGAATGTCCGATATGAGTCTCAGATAAACGTAGTCGTAGTGTCCGCTGGCCATTTCGTTTGACGCCGGCGCGGCGGCTTGTCCGTCGTCCCGCGCGTCTTCCTCTCCGTCGTCCGATTCTTCGTCGCCGACGTTGGACTCCTCCTCCACCTCTTCGCCGTCGCATTCCTCCTCTTCGTTTTCGCAATCGGACATTTCCTCGCCGACATTCGAGTCCGGGTCTTTCTGTCCGCCACCGTTGTCGTCCACCTGTTGCTGCCGTCCGCCGTCCGCCGACGCACGTCGCTCGCCGCCGCCGCCGCCGCCGCCGTCGTCCGGCGACGCCGCGTGTCGTCCGCCTCCTTCGCCGCCGACGACAATCGGACGGTCCGCCGCGTCCAACAGCGGCAGTTGCGGCGACTGGTCCGACATTTTCCACGCGGGTACGGGCGCGAGCGTATCACAAAGAGAATCAAAAAACGCGATGCGCTCGGGCGGCGACCGGGTGGTCGGTACTCGCTCGGAAACGTCGGCAAAACGAACGCCGCGAAGAACAGGTACACACGCGGCGGTGTGACGCGAGGGGGGCAGAGGTGAAGAGCAGCCGGACGGTGACGACGAACAAAGAACGCCAGCGGCCGGGCACGAGGCGACGAACACGAGCGCGCGACGGTGGTGGGGGGGGGGGACAGCGTTACGGCGGAACGCGGCCGGACGACAAAGGAACGCGAAACAAAATGATAACGCCGGCCGACGCGTATCGTTTCTACGGCGTACCGGTGGCGTGTCCGCAAACACGGCCGGCAGCGCTCGGAGCACGTCGTCGTCGGCCGAGCGGCGGCGGCCGCGTCCGACGGTCCGGACGGCGGTGGTAAAAACAGCTGCTACGAAAAAACCATTGGTTATTGTCGCGAACGAGGCGCGCGCGTGACCTTTGTTCGACCCCGCGACGCCGCCGCCGCCTCCGCACCGTCGTCGCGGCGTGCTCGTCCCACGTCGCGTGCCCCCGTCCTTGGAAGAAGAAAAACTGCTCTCCATACGAAATACGAATATTATACACACGACCCGTGTGTGTTTCTTTTTTTCCTACGATTTCCCCCTCCTTCGCACAACCGATCCGGGCCGGAATACGCCGCCCGTCGTAGTGCAAGTGCGACCGGATTCCGTCGGAATTCGCGTTTTACCGCGCGAGTTCCGGTGAAATAATTTTGAAAATTATTCGGGCGGCAACAAAAAAAAAAAAAAGTGTTCGGAATACCTATACTATACACAAAAAGTATTACGAAAAATTTTTTTTTTTTTTTTTTGAAGATTCTGATTGTATTGGTTTTTGACAACGATGTGTGTGTGTGTGTGTGTGTGTGTGTTTTTTTTATGTCTGTACCCAAAAATTCTACCGGAAAGAGAGTGCTCCGATCTTTTCGCGTAGCACGTTTTCCCGATTGCAAATTGTCATCCAGTTTGTACTTTAGACATCGGTCGTTTTTCGATTTTCTCAATATATACTTTTCTCAAAAAGTCAGCAAAAACTAGGTACCGAAAATTACATAGAAACGCTAATTTTCGTCGTAAATCGATTGTCGTTTATTTGTTACGCCGAAGCTCCGCCTCGGAATCGTTTTATCTCGAACGCAACGATTTATCGTCGTTTTCAGATTAATAATAAAAACAAAACTCTAAAAATCTTTATCCGAGTAATTCACTTGAGCGATACCCACGACACCCCGCGGCACGCTACATTTTTTTTTTTTTTTTTTACTTGTTTTCGCAGTACTTATAGGTACGAATATCGTATAGTAATATTATTATATTATTATTATTTAATCATAGGCGGAAATCTATTAAATTTTCTGGGGAGCGGGGGGGCTAACATTTTTAACATCAGTCATAATCAGTCAAATATCTAAAATACATACAAATTATATGATATTTGGGGGGGGGGCTTAGCCCCCTAAGCCCCCCATTTCCGCCTATGTATTTAATCGAATACAAACGGTCATCAATATTTGGGGGGGGGGGGGTTTATTGATTTATTTTTTTTTTTGTGTATACGAATTAACCAGAAGCGTGTCCAGAACAAAAGTTTAGGATAGACTCCGTTTGCGGTAAGTTCGATTTACAGAGAAAAAAAATCTACGGTCGAGAGCCAATATTTAAAGTATTTGATTGGAAATTCGTAATTTTAGTAGAAAAAAAAAAGGAAAACAAAAATCTATAATAAAATAACAAAATATATTTGTATTTATTTTCTCGATTGTCGTGACTCGCACTGCAGATATAATATAAAATATAAAAAGTATTTTATTCATACTCTGTTAACAAAAGGATTTCGTTTCATCTTGTTGACTTTTTATAAAACACGTACCTATATTAAAACAAATTTTTACACTCTACCAAAAACGTTGATTGGAAATTAATTTCAAATAACGGGGTACCATAGGCGTGTGCACGGGGTGGGCCACGGCCCTCCCAGCGAGCCGAGTCGTACTTTATATTATATAATCGCGTCTGTTCACGATTTCCTCAAAACTCAAATTATCTCATATATAATTGATATTATCAATGATTTTATATTTACATTACGATTATCCTTAACATAATATAGATCAAGAAAAGTACCTAATTGCTGTTTTTCTAGAAAGTTAAAACGTAAGTCGAAATTTTCTTGATCTATGACGTTGAACGTGTGTGTGTGTGTGTGTGTGTGTGTGCATTTCACGTGTGTAAAACGTCGTTGACGGACGGTGTTCACATTTTCAAAATAATTGGTTTTTTTTACATGCCCTTAACCACCGCTACCGGTGGTATATATATATAATATGCATCTATTTGGAATATTAATTATAATCAATTTTTTCTCCAAACCTCCAAAATACATTCATACATATTGCTTATTGAAATTTTATGGTTAGGACTCATGGGAAACTAATGTTTTTTCTCCTCCCCAAATACGCCTTTGATCTTAATTTGACATTGGCTTGGCCCGGTCCACCCTGCCACAAAGGTCTGCGCACGCCTATGCAGGGTAGGCCCGGGCCCATCAGGCCTATCCACTGGACACGCCACTGAGATTAACACAAATAACTAATAAATTAATATAACACCGATTATAGTTGTTATAAAATATAGTGTGTATTTCACATTATACCTAGTTATGTAACACGATTATAACAATACGCGTAGTGGCGTAATCGATTATACTCGATTATGTTTTGAATAATAGGCTGGGTTCAAACGTCAAATATGTAGCGAGATTACCGATAAAATAATACCGATGTGTTGTTTAAAATACCAACCTACTTATACTACTGCTGCTACCAATTGTTACTAATTTTTATTTTTTTGAAATAATTGATTTTCTACGTTTAAGAAAGAAATCATTATTTTTATTTTTATATAGGTATTGTTTAAAATACGATCGAATTTTAAAAAACGTATTCGGTTGAAAAGTATTTAAAACGCTTTATTAAATAATTTCTATGGAAATAAGTATTTAAAAAGCTATGTCGGGCATTGACGAGTTAAAAGTGGAAACGAAGTTAATTAACGCGTTATTTTTTTTTCTCAAATTAACTTTTAACTCGAGAAGTTACTTTTTTTTTTTAAAAAAAAACTTAACGCGCGAATTTTTCATAAATTTTATCCGAAGAACTACGGTAAATTTCTGAATGATTTCGAATATTACTTGTTTTTATTTTATAGTATATTATGTAATTTTACTATAGCCCATACGTAATGTATAGCAGCACGTAACCCACCAAGTCGCGAGATTTACTGTTCGAATACAGTACCCAAATAATAACGATTATTATTCATATTATAAATGAATTAGTAGTAGTTTTATATATGAAAAATAACTTAAATACAGTATACATTGATGTGAAATAAAATGTACGCGACTTGAACTGTTTATCTTATTGTACTGCCGTTTATTATTATAGTTTTTATTGTTTTCCAAGGTAATAAAATACGAAATAATATAATCGTCGACTAAATATTATAAATAATGGTGTAAATACCGAGAATAAAATTTAACATTTTGTACCGATCAGCAACATGTCATACAAATGATGTTTTCACGTGTGCTATATCGTATTAATAAATTATGATATACGCCTGTATAGCTGATAATATATTGGTGTTCGTTTCGATTGTTTTGTTAATTTTTAGTCAATATTTTTCATGATTTTTTTTTTTTGTAATTATGTAAAATATGTATACGTAAGTGGTGTAAAAAGAGAGCGTGGAGAAGAACAAAACTCCCCGTGCACGGGTTTCTTCGGCAATGAAAATTTAAAAATAATGATTTAACGAGTGAATTTAAAGCGTGCATCTTGAAATCAGAAATATTTTAGGCTCTGATACCTAAGCAGAACATTTTGACATTTAACTAAGTTCAGCTACTTTTTTTTCAAAGTCAACTTTTAACTTATAAAGTTAACAAACAAAAAATATAGGTTGACTTTTGACTTAATTATTTTAAATCGACGTAGCGAGTTAAAAAAAAAAAATGGTCAACTTGCCCAGCCTTGTTAAAAACTATTCAGATTACAGTATTCGGAATAATATGTACCTAAGTCTGGATTTATCTGGGTAGGTATTCATTAAACATTTTATTCGTTTTCAATTTTCCGTCGCTATTTTCCACTACCGTAACGTTCTACTAAGCGATGCCCGAATTTGCGATCAGTCAGGTATTCATAAATCTGGGATCGATTTCCGTTATTTCCGTAACGATTAAATTTACTCTAATATATTATATAGTTTATTATCGATTATCACCACCTGCTGGCTCCTGAATCGTATTATTTTCGATCAAAAAATTGAAATCCGACTTATCACTAACTAAAATTATAAAAGAATATTAAATAATCTATAAATAGGTACGAGCGTTGTTGTCGATTTCGTGAAAAACGAATATAATACTACTTCAAATAGTATATTATATTATATTAACAGGGCGGCGTAATTTTAAATCGTGTCACGGCGGCTCATCCCCATTATAGAGTAATAAATTTCAATTAGTATCGTAACAGTGGATCCAGTGGCGCCCACAGGTTTTTCGAAAGCCAGTGCAATATATATTAAATATATATTTTTAACAATATATTTTTTAACATCCACCCACACCATCCCACCAGTAGTATATTTTCAATTTTTAAAAAATTTTTTTTTTTTTGGGGATTAATCCTTTCAAAAGTGGAACTAATTTTATTTTTACATACATATTTGAGCGTATTAGGAAGTTAGTAAGTTTGGTAAATCGTGAATTTTTATTTCTCTTGGTTCTGGGAAGGGAGTGGAGAATGGACTACAACATCCTCCCCCCGTTAATACACCACTGCCATTACAAGTGAAAAAGTTGTAAAGAAAAAATTACCACCTTAGCATTTCACGAATATTAGACGTTCTAATCAATACCATGTTGTCATTATACCTATTTAAATGATTCAACATCCAGTAAAAATACATTTTCAAATTTTTTAACTCATAAATAGTATTGTACGTATAAAGGTTTACAATTTAACGCATTAAATATAATATATGATGACTCGTTTTACTAAAATTGTTAATTACATCGTTATAATTAAATTGTATATAATTTTCGCATGATTTTGTGATGAAATTTTCCAATCGTGTATTTGCCATTGTCGACCTAAGACGAATCTTCAATTTTATTCGATTTAAGTACACTTGATTTCTTAGACGATCCGCCTCATTCGACTACTGGTGCAGTTGCGTACTACTTGGTAACCTAAGTGGGCGCCATTGAGTGTACCTAAATGCAGTGGTCGAAATGGATCAAAATAAGTGGGGGGATGGAATCAGTGTCTTCATTTTAAGTTTTAAAAGAGGAGGGGGCAAAGTTGTGAACGGTCCTTATTGTTGAAAAATAAGCAAAAGAAAAAAGTCTTTTTTTAACAATAGACTTAACACCGGCTCTCTTAACCTTGATGGTTTTTATTATTGTGATTTAATGACGTTTAGATATACTGAATGTTAAAATTTTAGAAAACGAAATAGTTCTTACAAAGAATAAAAAAAAATGGTTCACAGAAATTTCTCGTAAAAAAATTAGGTAACATAACAATTTATTAAAAATTATATATATAAAAAAAAAAACTTTTTTTAAAATCCAGGATGACAATTTTATATAAAATAAGTGGGGGATGGAATATGCTAATTAAAATTAGTGGAGGGATGGCATCCTCCCTTATACTCCCAACTTCGACCACTGTCTTTATGACATTTTAAAATACCAATTAACTTTTTAACATGCTAATTTCGGGTACTTGACTTAACAAACATTTTAACAACGTGTTATAAGGCTAATACGGGCGAAACCCAATTTTTTACTAACTAATATTGTAATAAAGTAATACAGACAATATATTTTAATTTTACCATTAAATATTATAAAAAAAATATACAGAAAAATGATTTAAGTTGTTCAATATTTCAATTCATAGTCATATACAGGTACATATTATTATCAATATAATGTATATTATCGTAGCATACAACAATGATGGGAGGTATGTAGTGTGAGGAGCCACCGTGACACGATTTAAAATTACGCAACCGGGACGTGTTTACCGCCGTTCAATAACCGATAACAATATTGTATATAGACAGGACGATTATATTTTTCTTTCTTAGTAAAACGTTAGCATAACGAAATCTAACAAAATAAAAATCGTACCGTTCTGTATTTCAAATGAATGTTTGTTATAAAATATATCTCTATAATTTTTTTATTCGAAATTTTATTATTTTTATTAGTTACAGAATTTTTTTTTTATTCTGATTACGAATCTGCATGGATCTGACGCTGCTCGCACTTGGTTTAGAAGTCACAGACGTTTAAATATTGCGAGTTTATACGCGTAATTTTTTTACCTATCTTAAGGTGGTTTTCACAACAATAATTTTATTGTGTTCGATAAGGTGCTATTTTGAGATTTTTGGAAGTCGTCGCGGACTTTAAACGTAACCTAACCTAAGAGGAGAAAACAAATCGTATCTATCCAACTGGGCACGTCTCACTGTGTGACCTAGGCCTGTCATTCGTTTTGTCCCGCGGTTGATGGTGGTTAGGAGAGAGGTACCTTATAATATTGTATTGTTTATTAATGTTAAACATATAGAATGATAAATTGTGCTTACACCGTATCGTTATAATGTCATTTATCAATGGCGAACACTGATAAATAATTACGCCGCAATGGCCGTGGAAAAAAGGAAGAAATAAAAGCGAAAAAAAACACAAATGAAGAGTAGTGGGTTCAGCAATTCTGTCATTTCAAATAAAAGGATATCTCAGCTCCGAATCTACAATTGATTTTGCTGTGGTGTGCAGATTTTTCTATGTCAGGAATTTCTGCTCCGGTAGTAAAGCCTTTTTTCACTAATGAAAATACGCAGTACGATACCTGATATTATGCTGTGCAAAGTGAATTTTGAATTGACTCGTAACGAATTAATACGACAAAATTAATGCAACTCTATTGAAGATGATTCATTGGAGGGAAAAGGACAATGATCGATGAGTAACGCAACAATAACACTTAGTAAAAAATAAAACGGTCAATGTCGAAAACCGTGGGGTGTTGTGGATGTCGCTTAAGTGAAAATTATACTTGGATAAAGAATTTAGAGTTTTTTTATTAATTTATTACAAATTTGAAAGAAATGCGATAAATTGCATTCGATAAAACGCGATTCCGAGCGGGAGCTTCATTGTAATATTATTTACTATTAAAAATAAATAATAATATTGTGTATAAATAATTTACGATAAACCATAAAGTACATCATTTTAATAAAATTAAACATAGGTAGCTGAAAATGTTTGCTTTAAATTGTCATTTTCCATCAAAATAATACATTTTTTCGAAAAACTTGAAATGGTAAAAATATGCGTGTATATAGGTATATATCAAGAATATTTTATACAATTAAAGGTCATTTTAGTTATAAAATTATATTAATTTACCTATGCATAGAGTGGTCGAAGTGGGAGGGATGCCATGCCGCCATTTATTTTGTTTAAAATTGTTCATCCCTCCTGGATTTAAAAATTTTTTTTTTTATATTTTGTAATTGTAATGTTGCCTAATTTTTTTGTGGAAAATATCATTGGAACCATTTGTTCAAACTAATAAGGGCAACAAAATACAACGATGCGTGGCTCATTTATCACGAGAAACCCTATAAAAGCTGCCGGCTGAGAGAAACGCAGTGAACCGTATTCGCCACATCGCTTTCACTTACCCATCGATAATTATAATATTTTCGCTATAAAATGATCGAGCTGCAAAATATACGTAGCTCGACTTTTGCCTTTTTCTTCCCGACCGCCGAACGGTGAACGTTGTTTCTTTTATTTTTTCTATACATTTTTTTTCCTTTTTCATTTTTTTCTTATATATTTTCCGTGTGCCAAATTACAAAATATGTAGTAGTCGTCCTCCGTTTGCCTTATATATACACACACATATATATATATATATATATATATATATATATATATATATATATATAATTCTGGCCATTTATTATACAATAAATATTGTCCTCCCATAAAGTTTAGCCATATATATATATATATATATGTACACTTAAATTTTAAATAAACTTGGAATTACATAATTAATCATTAATCGTTAATTACTACTTTTATGAATTAAATACCAATTTTCGAGTAAATCAATACATATTTTTACCAATTAATTTAATTTTCTTTACACGCGTTTTTATGTAAATATTGTCGATAGTTTTTGCTTTTTTTTTTAGGCGCTTTTGAGAAAATTAAAAAATGACCTTTTAAAAGTATCAACTAGACGCAATTTTTTACCGGAAACGAGCTATGACAGTAAAGATCGGAGCATTCTTGGTAGAATTTTTGGGTACAGACATACTAAAAAAAAAAACACATAATTCTATAACAAATACATTTCTCGCTCCGCTCAGAATCTAAAATAATAATTATTGTAATATAATTATAATTATAATAGTTTTATAATAAATAAATAAATAAATAAATAAATAATTAATATTATTCGGCGATTAAAATGTTAATTTTAAAGGCGACCAATAGATGTCGTTGTAGGAACGAATATTAGGAGCTCGGTGCCAGCTCATTAAGGAACGTAATATAGGCAACTTAAATCACATATTTTATCGGCAGCCTATGGACTGTGTTTTGTGTGTGTGTGTGTGTGTGTGTGTGTGTAAATGAATATTGTGGGAGTTCTTTCTCATTTACAAATTATTATACGATTTTATCGGTGAGTTTTTAACCAAAAGAAAAACAAGAAATTAGACAGTTTATTATAAAAATAAAATAGACTGAGAATAATACGGAGCAAATATGCCAACGATAAAATCATAAAATGCTTTTACGCGTGACAAATCCAACTGTTCTGCCGAGTGCTCAACGGTCATTTTCAACTTTAAAACGAATCAAAAATTATTTAACATCAAGTTTAGGCAGTGGCGTAGCCGTGTGGGCTGTTGGGGCTGTAGCCCCTCCAGAAATGAATAAATAATCAGTTTTTTTTTTTTTTTTGTAGGTACCGTCTATACATATTAATTACGAAGATAAAAATTAATTAATTAATTAATTAACTCGTGAAGAGAACCAATGAGTATGCGCTAATTTTAGAGTTTTTTTAAAAAAATATTTATGTATTAAACTTTAATTTTACTAATATAGAGTTTAGTTAGGTATAACGTAATATTGTAATAACATTAATCAGTTTATTTTTTTTTAAGGTTTAATAAGATCAAAGATAAATATGTTGCTTAATATTAAGTTGCTTTTCTTCAAAAAAAAATAAATAAATAAAAAAAAATAATAATAATAATAATAATAATAATATTATTATTATTATTAAGTATAAAAATATATATAAAAAGACGGCAATTTAGTATTTATAGTGGCAGAGAAGTTAAATCCGCGGCATTGCAGTAGGCTCCCGCCTGTTATTATTTTATGAGAATATGAATGTAATATTACATTTACACACGGTGATCGGTGTGCAGTTGAATTTTCACGTTAAATTTATTTCGAATTTTTTTTTTTTAAATCTAAATTTTTAAAATACGAATTCAAATAGAAAATATTCAAATAAAAGAAAAACAGTTTCCGGCATATACGTATAATATGTATATATTGAGGTTATGTATACATATATTATGAATGTATTGGTTTTACTATGATGTGAGCTTTTTAAACATTTGTTTTGCTGTCCGTAAATCGAATAAAAAACTTTTTAAAATTTATTTTATTTTCCATAAAACGCTGTTATGTATTATTTTGAACGTAATTTCGTATCACCGAAATGACTTCACGGGAAAAGGGATAGATGCGTACGCCTTACATATTTCCGTTTTATATGTACGTGGAATTTAAGACATTTTAATAATTTCTGTGTTTTTTTTTTTCCATTTCAAAGAGGAGAAAATTGTATAAGTCGGATTCAAACTTGTTTTGTGATTTTAAATATTATGTTTTCGGCTGTAGGATATTGCAAACTTGAAAATGCAATTATTACACGAAAAATGATAGTTTTTTTTTTTTAAACAGTAATTACAAACGGTCACCGGAAAACGTATTTTATAAATCCATAAGTTAAATGCGACCTGTTGTTATATGTCCTTTTTAAGTTTAAAAAAAAATTCAAATCGCTTCATTTTACGTGCCACGGCTATCGCTTTTCCCGTAAATCCGAATTTCGGGTACATGAAATATACAGAGTACCGCGGCACCGGGCGCCCCTTAAAATGACAATCGTCCCGTGTGATGGTTACGCGCTGGTGACCGCGGTACGTCCTAATCGAACGCGTTTTCCGTGTCCCGTGTGTTTCACCACGCGGTTAACGGGCATTGATTATTTAGCATGATGAATATACCTACTGAATTTGTATACTTATACAAAAAAGCAACGTCAAAAACGTTGACCGACTTACGCAAATAATTTGTGTGCGTTAATTAATTTTAATATTATTTTTCGCTCGATGACCGTTGAAAATGGAAAAGGCCTTTGATTTTAAATTTCAAATTTAATATTATTAAATTCATTATACATAATATACGGCCGTATAGTTTTACAAAAAAAAAAAAAATATTTTAAAATAATATAATAATCCATTTAGTTTTCCACGGCGGCGTATTCAATTTTAACGCGTACTTACTAAAAAAAAAAAAAAAAATGTTCGTTTTTAAAACAGTCGCGGTTATAGTAAAACAATTGTGCACACGCTGCAGTCTTATATTTACTTACTTGGCATACGCATATACTTCGAGGACGCAAAAACAATTAATGTTAAAAATTCGTATTGCTAGAATTATATTTACACCAAAAAGAAAAAAAAAACACTTGGTTCGTTATTCGAAGTTGGAATACGTGCTCTGAATATTCTACGATCATTTTTGGAAAAGTATCCTAAAGGTCTTATCTCCTATTTTTTCGAATATTACGTTTCGAAAATTTTCTGTAATACTAAACGAATCTTGTACTACCGTAATTTAAAGTACTTTATAATCTTGAGTTACGCAGGTTGAAAGGTTTTTTAAACTTGCTAAAATGATGTTAATCTAATATTTTAAACTGAGTAAGAAGTTAAATTTAATTCAAAATTCAAATATATTATGGAAGGTAAAAGTTAATTTTACAAAACTTTATTAACTTCATTTCAGTTCATATCTATTAATCAATATTATTTGATGAATATATTAAACATTATACTATACAAATACATTTTAAACAAATTATTATATTAAATCTGAAATTATTTTTACTATAGTATACTATACAGTATGAGTATACTCATTGTATAAATTATGTTGCGTAATTAATTTCATTTTATGAAAATAAAAATTATGTGATACCTACGCTCAAAAATACTTCTCTTCAAATTTGTTAATAAGTTTTAATTCTTAATTCAATTCAAACTCCACGAAATTAAACAACATAAACCCATTTAATTAACAATACCCGTGAACGTAAAATTTTATCTTGAATTGTCGGTGGTTGTATATATATATATATATATATATATAAGTCTAATAGAAGCACAGATAAGATAATCACCGATTATCTGCAATACAAGGTGATATCAAAATGTAAACTGTTTAATTACGAATAACATATGTATTTTTTACAAGGAAAATATATGAAAACAAGAAAAAATTATATTGAATTAATTGTGATTTTCGGCCCATCGATTAGAAAGTGATTGTTT
Source organism: Slavum lentiscoides (assembly GCA_032441835.1). NCBI lineage: Eukaryota > Metazoa > Arthropoda > Insecta > Hemiptera > Aphididae > Slavum > Slavum lentiscoides. The sequence goes on along the minus strand of CM063711.1, from coordinate 6,598,973 downwards.
AGTTGCAACTGTTCTAAGGGCAAGGCCCCCCACTAGCCGGCTCGGGAGCCAGAATAGTGGGAGGGGCGAAAGTCCCGAGTTGATCCATTGACCTCAAATATAAACCCAGTCGGTACCATGGGAGCGAGGAAGCCCACTGTCTCGCTGGACCGGCATGCCGCTCCAGACTCAGTGTCCCGCAAGGTTGAGGAACCTACCTGAAACGTAGTGCTTGTGGGACAAGCGGTAGATAGTAAACAAAATACAAGACCCAGTGGGAGGAAGGGACCGAACGTCGTAAAAAATCTTGCCTTTCCCTCGAAAGGGTACGGGCTTAGCCCGGTGCTGGTGGTCCACAGATGACCCAGACGCCGATCGGGCCCCCTGACCGGGCACTGCTCTACCGCGCCCTTTGACTAACGCATGACATTAACAAAAGGTTCGCGGTCAGTAGGTTTCGGCAAAAATCCGGATCTCGTGTTCTAAGGGCAATTTCATTTTGGGGAACCTCCTCGTTATTAGTTAATACATTTATCTGGCATATTGTAAATTGACTTGTCCTACGTAATTGTTTTAGTACACCGTCCCTTGTATCAAGCTGATAAAAGTCGTCATCCGTTACTTGAAAAACATAATTTAAAATTTTTTTAACAATCATTTTCAATACAAATAATTTATTTATCCTTTTTTTAAAAAACAAATTAAGTAACGCAAAAAAAACGTAAAAACGACAAAAATGCGATTTCGTCGAAATCGATCATTTTTATTTCTTCGTAATTTTAAAAGTAATGGTTGTAGAAACTTGAAATATTTAACAAATATGTAACTTTATATTACATTAGGGAAAAATAATTTGCAAAAATTTTCTTTTAAATTTGGCCTATTAATGTCAATCGCAGATTTTGAGTTATTTAATTCATAAAAGATGTAATTATTGGTTTTCAGGCTTACAAATTTAAGACAATATCAAACGTACGGTACTTAAACTATATACGAAAAATTTAGAAAATCCTTAGTCACAATTTCCTTTTACGAGTATAAACATTTCAAGTTTTTTGATAAAATGAATTTTTTTTTTGTGGAAAATTAGGTTATTTCGTAATGAATGGTCGTAGAGTATTTAAAATTTTTTTTACCAAATATGCCCCTTTGTACATTATTAACGAACCATCTATTTAAAAAAATTCAATTTTGGTATATTTATAGCAATTAAAGTTATTGAGGTATTTAATTCACAAAAAGGTAAATTCTGGTTTTATAACCTAAATCATTACCGAGTTTTTCGACAAAGTGTATTATTTTGATGGAAAATGACAATTGAAATTAAACGTTTTTATCTACTTAGATTTAATTTAGGAAATTGTGTAACACCCTGTACAATGCACGGCTGTATAAGCACGGTTGTTGTGTTACATCCTGTATAATGCACTACTATTGTGTTACACCCTGTATAACGCACAGCTGTTGTGTCACACCCTGTAAAACGCATTCATGTTTTGTTACATCCTGTATAAGCACGGCTGTTGTGTTATATACTGTAAAACAAACTACTGTTGTGTTACACTCTGTATAACGTATTACTGTTGTGTTACACCCTGTATGGTGCACGGCTGTTGTGTTACATCATTATAAGAACGGCTGTTGTGTTACACCTGTAAAAGAACGACTGTTGTGTTACACCTTGTAAAACGCACTAATGTTTTGTTACACCCTGTATACTCACTTGTATACAGCTTAGTTTCAAAATTACGAAGAAATAACGATAATCGATTTTGACGAAATCGCGTTTTTACCGTTTTTATATAATTTTTCGGTAGTTTTTGAGTTATATTTTCAGGTGCTTTTGAGAAAATCGAAAAATTGGCCACTTTAAAGTACTAAATAGATGCGATTTACTATCGAAAACAAACTGACTGTAAATATGGGAGCCCTCCTTCTGGTAGAATGTTTGGTACAGACAAAAAGAAAACAGTTTTGTAAAAACCAATGGATTCCTTGCACCGCTCAGAATTTCAAATTATCAGCTTGTTTTATTGAGTGCAACAAAATGCCATGTCTTAATTTTTTGGCTCCGCCTTTTCGTCTAATACGAGACATTTTTATTGTAATTTTGTTTATGGATAAATGTCGAATAATAACATGGAAATTTAGTGAAGTTCGACAAAAAAGCGCCAAAGATTAGGTTAATTTTCTAATTGTTACACCACAGATTAGGTGGATATTCATCTAATCTTTGGTTAGCTATACTGAAATGCTCATCGTGTCTTTTCCATTATGTTTAACACTGGGTTTCCATCATAAAAACTCACAATGAAATATAATGTGCGTTATTTAAAATAATAATTTAATATACTTCATTTATAAAATAACTTATTTTTATAACTGGGTTTTGCGGAAAATACGCAGGTTACAATTATCAAATAATTTTTAATCAAAGAACATCGGCCCACTGGGAACTTTCGCAGTATCTCGGTGGACCAATCCGCCGTTGATTACACAACTTAGGTACGTTTTCGTCCAATAAATCGTTTAAGTGGTTTTTTTTTATTCTATTATTCGTAAAATAGTACGCCACTGTGTTATATACTGACTGGCTGATAGAGAGCGCGATGTGTACCCATATTTTGCGTATAATTCAATAATATAATAATATACTCGTTTTGATCGTTTTTGCCTCGTATGAAATATTATACGGTCTTCTCTGTATTTTGATTTTTCACGTTCCATTATTATATTTATTCGATCGAATAAAACAAGTGATAATACGTGTTAATTTATTATTCGCCTGTAAAATACAATGTTATTCACGTTATTTTAATGGGTAGGAAACGGTGAATTCTTTTTTAATTTTTGTAAACCTAAAGGGTCGATAAAAAATTGATCATTTAACATATTATTTTGTTCTAGTAAACTAAAAAAAAAAAAAAAATCGACTTCCACAATAATCCAGGGAAAAGGCGGACGTGTTGTTTAAATCGTAAATTTTATTCGTTCTCAGTGGTTGAACTTTTTCGGTATGAATGACTACGGCTGTTGTACCTATTTAAATGAATTATTTACTTTTAAATTTTTTTCAAAATTTGTTTACATTTGTACGAAAAACGGATTCTCTTTAATTTGAATTTGTCCGAGTTTTCAATACTTGATAATAAATTATTAAAACTATAAACAATATACGAGTTATATTGACTGAATAGTGTGTGCGCATGTGGTTATAATTCAGTCATTTTTCGAACCGTTCAGTAACCACTAGCAATAATGAAGTATTCTGTACATCAATTTCTGGACCTTAATTTTGCTTGCAATAAAAAAAAAAAACAAAAAACAAGTCGTGAGTTGTAATAACAGTTTTCGGGGTATAACAGATGAGTATATTATATACCTATTTATATCTATGTATTTCGAGTGCTGGACCTAAGTGGTAGAAAACCGCGATTCTCGTTGTGGTTTTGTGCGAAATACACAAACAACGCAATAAAATAAATAAATAATAATAATTATAATAACACGTTACGATTATATTATCGTGGTAATTGGTAAAAATCGAGTGGGGATATGGCGATGACACGGTGGTTCGCTGAAGTACACACATACATTACATATTATATATATAAAATATATAAACATATTTAAATTTTATATTTTTATCGTCTCGCAGGAAGGTCACATAAAACAGACTTGATAGTTTTCGCGAAATAAATCGAAAATATATATTATAATATTAATAATATAATAATTACTTTTTACGCGGTTACACCCGTGAATGATATAGGTATCATAGGTATAAAAAAAATTGGCCGGGCGAAACGGGGAACGAATATTCTCGCCGAAATTGTTTTCTGCGTCAGTCTCACGTAACAATATATAGTGGTTGACAGCGTTCGGAATGTTCACTTAAAAATTGAATTCGTTCACGTTCACGTACAAAGCGTAAAAAAGGAACTCGTTCGCGTTCACGTTCATATTTTTTTAAAAAAAACACGTTCACGTTCTTTAAAAAAATTAACGGCGTTTATTTAGTCGTCCATTATATATTATATATAATTAATCATTTATTACTTTGTGTATAAAATCCAAACTCATAATTAGTTTGATTTTATGAATGCGTATAATAGGAATAATTTTAGGAAATTTTATTATATATATATATATATATATATATATATATATATATTATATATACATTATTTTATTAAATAGGTACCTAAATAAATTTGAACGGCCTGAAAATCGTTCAAATTCATTAAAACTACTAACGTCGTTCACGTTCACGTTCTATTTAAAAAAAATGAGAGACGTTCACGTGTTGTTCATGAACGTTGTTCTTTTCAAACACTGAAATGGTTGATTATACAGTTATTGATCGCAGTGGAGTGAAAAGGAATTTGTTCTATACAGCGTCCAATGACGTATTTTAATATTTTTCTGCGCGATGAATTCAGCCGTTAAAATTGAGTTTAAAAAATTATGTTTAGTACCGAAAAATTCCAATTGTTATAATTCATAATTAAAAACTAAGAATTCGTAGCATTACTTTATTTTATAGATTTCAACTGAATCCACACTAATTTCACTACACGTTCGTTAGTCAAATACTCGAAAATTTCTATAGATATAAAAGTGTCGTACCGTTTTTATATTGAGAAAGGTATATTTATTTTTTTATTTTTTGCTACTTCTTTTACAGCTTTTCCGTAGGTGTAATTGTATCATTCGAATTTGTAGATGACGTTGCTAATCCATTCAATCTTTCGTAAAAACCTACGAAATTATTTAAATTTATTATATATTCATTAAAAAAAGACGTTTTATACCACTGACATTGAATTCCTCGGATAAGTTTTGACTGGAAGTATTGCTGAACAACTGGAGGAGTTTGAAAACGTTTGGCCAAAACACTCTGATTACATAATGTAATGCATACCATTATGGGGTTTATCAGCGTTTATATTCAATAAATAATTTCTTTACTGAAATAATATTATTTGTATAATTATTTTATAATATAATCTATATATGAAAAATACAGAAAGACCGTTGCTTTCAAATTTTGAATAATAATACAGTTCTAACAAACCCGATCATACATATAATGCATTCCGTATTATAGATATTTAGACAATTATTATGGATACAGTATTTTATCTAAGTGATCGCCGATCTATACAGACGTATAATACTATTGTCTTTTCAACTATTTTTTCATTTCATTTAATTCATCCGTTTCCCTTGTCAAAGACCGCCGAACGTTACTATATATTTATAACACAGTGTAGTCGTGTTTTAATTGAAATGTAATAAAAAAAATAAAGTGAAAAACGTCGACATTTTTCGACGGGTATAAAACTGTACGAACTCAACACACAAAAAAAAAACTAGTTATTAACTGGTAGAAAAGTCGAAGAGAAAAAATGATTGATTACAAAACTATTCGAGGAATTTTTTTTTTTTTTTTTTTTTTGGGGGAAAATGAAATATCTGTTTTTTAAACCTTTGAGAACATAACAAGTGTGTATAGGTATTTAAGTATTGTTTTAACGAATAGTTACACCGATCTGACGGTTACGCAATAAAATAGCTGTTTGTAATCGTATTTTATACACGGACTTCGATGCTAAATAACTGACGCAATTTATCGTCTATATAATATGTATGTCTACAAAAAAGTAACAGTAAAAACGTATTTAGAAATAAAATAAACGCGTGTTTTAATTAATTATCGTCTATCAGTGTTGTACTCTTTTATATGCATCCACATTTTTAATAATTCATGCAAATCATTTTTTTTTTTTTTTTTACATAATTTTATTTTATGTATGTATATACTATAAACGTACGTACGTATTTCCAAACCCGAGTAATTATATCATTCAATCACCGCAATTTTTTGATATTTTTATTTTACACGATATTATAATATTTATTCTGATATTTTTCCATTATTTAAATACACGAGCAGGGACGGTACAAGACCATTCCCCCCCCCAGTAGTTGAGATCCGGGCATAAATTTTGATCGACAGGGCAAATACATATTATTGTGTTATTGAATTACCTTTAGGAATTTTCCTAACAGTTTATAATATTCACACCGAATAGAGCTTTAATTTCTAACACGTGCACAATTTATAAGTAGAAATATAATGTTGTTTTACTTTTAAACCTCATGTCAGATTTATATCGAATATTTTATTATTTATTTTTAAAAATGCTTATTTTATTTCATGTTTAAAAAAAGAAAAGAAAATAGTAATTTATAACAATAATAATGCGGCATAAATCTTAAGTTGGGTTCAATAAATATTTATGTAGAAATTCTTAATTGAATTAATCAATGCTGGGCAAGTTAATGAAGTTTTTTAACTCAGTTAAGTTAAGTTAGTAGAAAAAAATAGTAGAAGTTTAAAGTTAAAAGTTATTTTTTTTCCTCAATAACAAGTTAAGTTAAGTTAAGTTAATAAAAATTATTAACTTATTAACTTAAGTTAAGTTTTTTTTCAATATAAGATTTAAGATATACGGTTATAACTAAGTATTTACTTTTTGGAAATATGGTAATTTTTAGCTTTTAGCTTTTAAAATTTTTAAAATCATTAACAACGTTATCAATTAAATGTTTTATAATATGAATGACTACACATATTTTTAAACACAGTATTATTGAAATTGCTACAATTATTGATAATAATTATTAAAATTAACAACAAATAAGTTCATAACAATGTTTAATTAGTAGATACCTTTTCATAATTTTAACAAATGGAAATTGCTCATTGCAAATTAATACCTACCTAGGTAATATTATTTTTACAGTAACAGCAAGATATTTTGTTGATATTTTATAAAATAGTAGAAGTGTACATAAAATCTATGTTAATGTTTAAATATTATTTTCAATATTAATAACATTTTAATACATTTCTTACCTAATATTGGTTATTTTTTTTCACAAATTATCAACAGTAAATTATAATAATTTAAGTTATGCCAAAAGGTGTTAGACCTGATAAAAAAAAACAATTTTTTTATAGAAAACTACCCGATCGAATGCCCGATCCGGGCTAGTGGGAATGGACTTTTATTCTACAAATAATAATGATACGTAATTTATGGCAACATATAATAAAATTCGCTTCTCGTGGGGTACGGGCTATTTAATTACCTGAAATTTACAATAGTTTAATGACTTCTATGTACTACGGTAAACGCTAGTGTGGATTTTATTTTTCGTTGAAAAATGGCTCAGGTTCTGTACTATAAATTGTGAGTATCAAAAACATTGTCAATATTATCGTCAAATATATACTAACATGACAACTTTTTTTTATTATTATTATTATTATTTAACCATTTTGACAGTAGACTGTATGAAATTAAAATTATCCTTTATTTAAATTATCAAAATCAATTATTTTAATATTAACTTAACTGAGTTTTAGTTAAAAGTAACTCGTTAATTTAAAGTTAATATAACGAAAAATAAGTTAAGTTAATAAAAATAAAATATAAAAAATTAAGTTAAAAGTTAAAATTAACTTAACTTTTAACTTAACTTTTAACTTATTAACTCGTTAATGCCCAGCCTTGGAATTAATTTTAAAAGATTATTAAAACGTAACATTTTCTTTTGTCAATTAACAGACGAATCGCTCGCCTGTCCCGCACCAATCTAGCGCCGCCTTTGCGCTCGCATATTCAAAATTCATTTAATTTAATTTGTACGTACAAAGTGCTCAAAAACCTAAAAAAAAAAAAGATTCTTTATAATTAAAAAACAAAAAAAAAATGATAGGCCAACTCGAGGGTTTACGTCATTGACCGAAGAACCGAAGATCACATGTATAATTAATAAGGTCCATAGTCCTAAAAAAAATCGATAATTGCCATTCGAACACATTTATATAATACCAGAGGTATGGCAATTTGGTTGACATACATTTTGCATACATTTCTGGACTCGCGGGTTTGGGTGATTCAGCAGACTATGAAAAATTGTATCATTTGCGTAATAAATAATGATAGAAATAAAGGTACTATTGTAGAGATAAAATTGTATTTTTTTCCTCTCAGTACTACGAAATCACAAGGTTTATGTATTCTTTTGTAGGCTCAAATACCGTTATAGAAATATTCATTTATCTCTCAAATTGTGATAGTAGATTTTGAAAAAGCTTTTATGTTTATGCCCAACAATCACGAAAAAATGCACTGATATAATATATACGTTAAATAAAAAAAAAAAAAATTAAACATATTTTCTACTCGTATTAAAATATAAAAATTATACGATTTACGTTCGAAAAAATGTACTTCAAACATGTCAGAATTCCATATGCTTAATTCCAATATATGGAAAGGAGTTTCAACACGTCTGACAGGACTCAGTAGAATTTATGCCTTAACTTAAGTTTTTAACTTACGAAACCTGGACGTGACCAGAGCCGGAAATATATGAGCACTTCAAAGTTAAAACGTGTTTTCGAATACGTATATTTCTTTTGAATTTTACATTATTCATATAATATAAAATTATGTTAAAACGAGACAGCAGATCAAAAGTATTTATAACGAAAACTTCATGACAAAAAAAAAAATCGATTTATTTTTTTTAATGCAGATAAACAATATATTCTTATAAATTAGTGATATTATACGAACCCAGATTTTTGAGGTCGAACCTAACCGAAATTACAGTTTTTTTTTTTAGTTGAACCCAAACCGGACTTATTCAGTTTAAATATCGAACCCGAAAAGAACTTGAACAAAAGAAAAAGTTTAAATGATTAAGCTTTTTTTATTTAGATTATATATTGAACTTTTAAAATATTTTAAAAATAACTAAATACTCAATAGATTTAAAAGTAAATCGAATTAACTAATTATTATTATCAATTCATAAAATAAATAACCATTATATTATTTACAACAGATTATTATATCGAAACCTTTTTACATATTATTGCAATTTTAAACATTTTGCGCCTAATTTACCGTTGGGTGTTAATCAAATAAAAAAAACGACAAAACAATCTGTTTTTGGATCCTAACGCTACGCGATTATTGTTGGTACAAGAATAATGAATATTTTGAATTTTCCTATTTTTCGACGCTGAAAACAGTCAAGCTAATCGACAATACGTCGAATCTTTGTAAACTCGTTTAACGACGGACTGGGGGAATAATTACTTTCTACTCAAAAAAAAAAAGAAAATAAATAATAATAATAATGATAAAAAAAAAAAATTGAACGAATTTAATTTTATTTATTTATTTTTTGATCTTTATTACGACTCGGCATCAAGGCGCATTATCTACAGTGTCTTAATTACTATTCACAGTCGTTTAAAGTTTTTACATTGTATTACATTCATTTTACGTTTCAATTATATTTTGTCTCTTAAATTAATTAATTTTAATAGTTTTATAATTCTCTTGTTTCGATCCGGGTTTGGTCGGATAAGTGTACGTAGAGTTTCGGTCATGTCGAGGTTTATTCGCTGCTGATCGTATATCGTCGACATTCCGTTACGGAATGTTTTATCGTGATTTTTGAGCCACACGCTTCACAGTGGGGAGGGGGTCATCTTTTGACACGAGACATCCATGGGTTAACCTCAAGTGTCCGATTCTAAGTCGATTTATTTAAACGCCCATTTAAAACTGTAATTTTTCTCTCGATAAATTCCGTTTGAATTTTGTTTTCCGAGGTTCGAACGTTTCCGATCGTGAGTTCGGTTCGGTTCGAAAATCGAACAGTTCGTAACAACACTATACTGTATTATATAAATTATTATTTTAGATTCTGAGCGGAGCGAGGGATCTACCGGTTTTACAATGACGTTTATTTATTTTCTCCGATCTCTTCGGTCACAGTTCGTTTCCGGCAGCAATTCGCATTTAGTTAGACTGAGATTTTTCGAATGTTTTCAATAGTTTTTTAACGCGATGCGATAAACTACCGAAAAATGACGGAAAACCGTTAAAAACGGGATTTCGTCAATGTCACGTATAGTTTTTTCGCTATAATTTCGAATAATAATAATAATCATTTTGTTGACTTGAAATTCTCAACAAAATTGTACCTTTGTGCTGTACGACTTGAAAATTACTACTATAACAGTACTACTATTAATACTGTACCGACTTTAACTTCAAAACTTGTAGCTATTTTTAGATTTTGAGGTTTTTTTATTAAAAAAAACGGTGAATTTCGAGTTTTTTTTTTTTTTTACTTGAAATTCGGAAACAACGTCAGACGTGTATTACTTAAATTTTGTACAAAACACATACGGAGCGCATTACACCGAAGCTCCGCACAGAATCGTTTTATCGGACGCAATGGTTTATCATTTGCTTTCAAATTTATAACAGAAACAATACACTAAAAATCTTTATCCGAGTGATTCGCTTAAGCGATATCCACGACACACCGCGGCTCGGTACCTTTTTAATAAATTATTATAATCGGTGTTTTTTCTCTCTCTCTCTCTCTCTCTGTCTATGGGGACGACGCAGTTTTTAAGTATCCCCGGACACCGAGTCGCCGCTGATATAATAATATACGATCGATGTATTTTTGTTAGTGCGCCACACGGCCGTCTCACCGATCGTGCCAAAAGTGAAGGGCAAACGCGCGTCGGAGAGAGTTTTTTTTAAAATTTTTGTTGCGTTTTACGTGTTTTTTTTTTTTTGCTCTCGCGAGAAAGCAATGTCAATGTCCTACATTGCGTGCACACACACACACACACACGCCGAAGTGCGATTTCACGAGGCTGATAACCTCGTCGTCGGTCGGCCGTGGCGCAACACACATAATATTCGCCAGCCGCGTTGCTTACAATTACACACGTCATAATACACTACCAATTATTATTCGTATAACGTTATAGGTGGGCAGGTACGTGTTAGCTGATTTTTTTTTCGTTCTTCTTTTAAATTTTTCCTTTTTTTTTTACTCTTCCACCTCCACACAAGTATATATTATATTATACTCGTATACTCGTACGTCTACCCGTTTTCTGGGCCACTTATTTCGTTCCGTATACATAATAATAATAATAATAATAATATTATTATGGTAACGTTTATTACGACGGCCGTTCTCTTACGACGACGTCCGGCAACGGCGGCAAACGCGTGCGTGGTAAAATGTGTTGCGAAAGCGCGTCATCCGTTCCGGCGGTAACGTCCGCGTCCCGCCTTATTACAAAACGTATTATCCGTCGGAAATCGCTGTTCGGAAATTTATTTCTGTCGGCCGGTGTTGGGGGCAGGGGCGTACGTTTTCCCCAAAAACGACCATTTTCCCGAAAACCGAAATCTCGAATGACCGCATTCCCGAAAACATTTTTCGCGAACGGTATTGTTCACGAAAATGTTTTTTTTTTTTTTTTTTAAAGGAGCCTTGGGGCGTTGTGAACGTCGTTCAAGCGAATTACTCGGAGAACGGTTTTAGAGTGTATCGTTATCATTACATAAATTTGAAAGCGATGATAAATCATTCTAAAACGATTCTGAGCGGAGCTGCGGTGCAATATTTTAGGTATATAACAAAAACGAACTTTTTTTTTTCATGAATTAAATACCTCAAAACCTATAACTGCTATAAACAGTCCAAGATTAAAAGAAAATTGTTGAGCATTTTCTTTTCCTTGATATAATATAAACAGTTACATATATTTGACGAATATTTCAAATCTCTATATCCATTAATTTCATGATGAAACAACGATAATCGATTTTGACGAAATCGCGTTTTTACGTAATTTTTCGATAGTTTTTAAGTTCTGTTTTTAGGCGTTTTTGAGAGAATCGAAACGTGACCTCTCCAAAGTACCAACTAGACGCAATTCGCTACCGGAAACGAACTGTGACCGTAAAGATCGGAGCACTTTTTCTGGTACATTTTTTTGGGTATAGACATAAAAAAAAAATTGTATATAATATTATTAATCGGACAATTTGTTTGATGTTTGATACACTGTAATTACGAGTACAATTTGGTTCCATTTAGAGGCGTTCCTAGACAGTTTTCAAGGGGGCGAACCTATTTTTTTAAATCAATAATTACCCTATGCGTATTTTTCAAAATTTTGGGTGAACTTAAGTCAATTTTACTGAATTAATTTTTTTTATAATGCGACTATATTACAAATAAGCTTACGTAAAAAAGTAATTTATTAATATAAATTTTAAGTAATTTTATGCATTAAAAATTGTTACGGGAGGCGAACACTCTTTCGCCCTTCCCCTCCTTGGGGACGCGCCTGGTTCCATTTCATAGCTGAATCTTTATTTCCAGTTAAAAATCAAAAATCAAAAAAAAAAATTCCATTTCATTCGTTCTTATCTACAGCTAAAATTTTTAATGATTAAGTTTTTTCTTATTCCTGTTGTTGGTTTTATTTAACTAGTTTAGTAGTTTTTTACGTTAAATTGTGGAGTTATGCGTAATTAATTATGAATCTGTCGCTTTTGTTCTATTAATCGAGATCTAAAATCCATTAATTCTTGTAGTGAAATATGAAATTTAATTTTTTTCAATTTCGCGCCCCTTTTTTTGTGACTTTGTGATTGATACGGTATACAGTCACGTCAAGTTTTCTCGTGTTTCGTTCGATTAAAGAAAAAAAAAGTAAAAAAATCAAAAAATTCTGTTTTACAACACAAATTTAAATTATGAACACGATGAAAGATGCGGTGCACATATAGTTTACTTATGACAGATATGTCACGTCATATGACGTATTGCTTTGGCCTACATAATCACGAATAGTCCGTACGGTAGCTCAAAATATTGTGAAAGTATATGTGTAAATGCCACCCATAAGTGTCATAGCTACCGCTTTTCTTTTTGCTCGACGGATTTCACACGATACATATCATTATGATATCATGTAACTCGTCACATGGTGATCAAGTATTGACGTTCTGCATATTATCCAATCTCGTCGCCTCGCGTTTCGCCTCGCTATTCAGTGCAAATACTCTTTGTCGATACGGAGGCGGCGCATGATCGTTTTTAAAAGGAGATTTTGAAAGGCGACCGATGACAATGATTCTTTAACCTAGTTATTTTATAACGTCCTATTGATTATTATGATTGTTCACCATCGGCCGAACGGAGCCGAGTGTTATTTGTACGTAGAAGAATGTTCGGAACAAAGTGTGTTATTATTATCTGGAATTATAGGAATATAATAGATTATGGGCACATAGCTAAGGCAAACATTTGCGCTCCGAGCAAACATTTTACCTAGGAAACTTAAATGTATTTTTTTTTTTCGATGATTTTTCACCCAAATATTTTTTTAATGTTCTGTATCTACTAAACATTCGGTTTAAAATACAATAAATTGTCATTACGACGAGGGATATGTGAAAAAAAAACCCGAAATTATATTTCGTTTTATCGATTTATTTGAATAATACAATAACTAATATTGTTGGCGATATTTGATTTCTTTGCTAAGGTTCCTGCATGGCTATGTAAGAGAGAACTTTTAGTTCAGTTTCAAATATACGATGATTTGAACATGCAATAATTTTTTCGTGTACATTACATGACAATTCGAAAATATATTATTTCACCTATCCGGAGACATAATCTTTTGACCTAACGAAATTTCAATCACCTAACGTTCGAACATAAAACATGACCTTTTAAAACACGTCTTTTGACTTTTAACGAGATGAAAAATCGCCCATTTGCCGCAATAAGTTTTAATAAACTAAATTAAACGACGTAGTGCTATACTGGAAAACAGAAATTATATATGTATTAATTGGCTCAAACGTTTTGCTATATAGAAAAATATTTCACGTAGATTTTTATTGACATATACAAATAATCACTTAGGCATTAGTATCCATACGTATAATTATCATTAAAACGAAAATGTTATTCGTTTTACGGTAAATCTGATTTTTATTCAATAACTTTATTGAATTCAACCAACGATTCCGGAATAATGGATACTGTTCCGTCGAGTAAGTCATTTAAAATCAAGGTGTAGTTTTTTTCATAAAGTTATACAGGTATATTGTAAAAAAATATTTTACGACTTACAATACAATTATTATGGTGGTCCTGATACGGTTAGGTTAGATTAGTGTTTGTTCAAAAGTGCTTGCGCAAATTTTGTTACTAAGCGTTTGTAAAATAATATATATATATATATATATATATATATATATATATATATATGAACTTTAAAATTGTATTCTCGGATTTCTTATATTTTGAGAATATTAAATTGCAAATACGTAGTCAACGGTTTTTTTTTCATTATTCATTTTATAATATTCACGAAATTTGGTTCAAAACTGTTTAAGATTAAAATTTTTTATATACGCGCGTTTTGTTTTATCCATCCGCCGATCTAAAAGGTTTCTAATACTCACACAGATAGGATAACGATTAATTTTATTATATTTATATGAGGCGCATGGTTTTTAACGAGTACAAATACTGTTGGCCTACTCCTAGTCACTGGTACCTACAGATCTGTCATTTTGAAAATCTAAATTTAAACTTTATTTCTAGATTATTCTTTATCAAGTTACCCGACGATAATATGTGATAACGGGACGTCCTCGTTGAAAGTCGGGTTCTCTTGGGACGATAGACCACGGTCGATAATTCCAACCATTGTCGGTGTACCGGATAACGAAGTATGTATGTAATATTATGCTGACATTTATGTAGAGAACAACTACGTATTAATTTCATTTCAATGATTTTATTTTTGATAATTCGAGTCATCGATACTGCGATAGTGCCTTTTTGTTAAATGTATTATTCCCATTAATAATAATCGTGTTATTCGTATAATATTATGGGGTATAAGACCCCCTCAGTCCCTTAATATTTCCACCACTACTTGCACGTGATCTTCGATTTGCAAAAAAAAAAAACACGCAACGTAAGAAGTAAACTGTAAACTTAAAACAAATATATTTTTTAATTAATATTAATTTATTATAATTTAAAATTAATAATTAATCATAAATAAATGTTGATTTAAATATAAATTACAATTAATAAGTTAAAAATTATAATAATACGATATATAAAATAGCTTAAATAATTTTATAGACATAATTCGTATACTGACATAATTATTAAATATCAAATAAAATGTGAAACAAATTTGTATTTATAAATAGTTTATAATTTCTATTAAAAAATATACGAAATATGTAAAATTGCTTAAGAATATTATGGTTATACAAAACACGTGAATACTATGTTTTTTTCGGTTGTTTATTTTTGCACATCCGTATCTAGTTTTCCTCGGTGACCACAATATTGTGAACAGAAAAAATGCCTAATTGTGGCTTTTTCCACTTATCGCTCTTCTTTCCATCATAAAGTCATCAATGAATAAGAGTAATGTGATGATTTACACATAAAATATTAATCGATTAATTTTCTATCGAATTAAATAAAAATAATTATAAAAAGTAAGTATCAAAACAAAATCGCTGTCTTTTTCAGATGAATATAAGAGGATACGGGCGAAGATTCATGTATGTCGGTCAGAGTGCCAAAGAAAAACGTGGTATTTTGAATACAAGTCGTCCAATAGAAAATTCCATAATTACTGACTGGGACGCAATGGAAACAATGTGGACGTACATGTTTTACGAGGACTTGATGGTGCCACCAGAAAATTTTAATATTTTACACACAGAGTCGTTTGACAATCCGTCGTCGTGCCGTGAAAAACTTGTCGAGGTAAATCATTTTTTTTTTTATAGCATGATAATAGTTATACCTTTTTTCAATCAATTCAGTCAAACCCAAATGAGTATGTTGAGTATTGAATTGAAAAATAAACATTTTAAATTCGAAGAAAATAAAAATTATTAAATGGAATGCACATCTGAATCAACCGAAACTATACAATGGAACAAGTTTCGCTGTTAAGAAGCTGATGAACAACGTGATTGAAGCAACGATAATCGTAGCAAAGTTCAAAGGAGAGGGTGTTCTGATTCCAACAATTCCACTGATTTGATCCGAATCGCCATTTTAATTTAAGCGTGTCCAGTTTCCGGTTCACCTTGCATTCGCAATGACGATTAATAAATCGCAAGGTCAATCGTTGAAAATATGTGGAATAAACGTTGAATTGCCGTGTTTTTCCTATGAACATTGACAGTGCTCGAGAGTCGGTAAACCATCGGCGCTATTCGTTTTCTCTTCGGACGGAAAGACCTAAACATATCGTTTATTACCAAGCGTTATAAGAACATCTCTAAATTACAAATAATATTATATGTATCTACAGACAGGACAATGTCTGCCCGATCATATTACCAATGTGCTGCTCCGATCCACCACGTATACCTAGGGTGCGCCCGCAGCGCATGGCTGTTTCTATATTGCCGGTCCAGAGCGCCGTATAAATCGATAGGCACACGTAGATAAATAAATCATTTGAAAAAAATAACTTTGCTGAACCTCTATAATACAGTGAATGAAATACTGTACAATAATTAATATTATCGTTTTGTGTGTAGCTTATTAGATTATGATGTCCTCGAGTCGGCCGTGGACATAATCAATTTTTTTGTTTTTAGCGCTCAAAAGGTGTTCCGATCCGCTTGCGTAATACTGTAACGATTTATCGAACTTTCATAAATGTCTTTGCTCTTACACTTACTAATTTTATCTATTGAAAAGTGATATATATAATTTTACTTCTAAAGTATTTCTTCGTATTCGAACACAATAATAATAATAGTCGTTTTTCCTATAGTTGTCTAAAATTAAAATTAATTTCACATTTTACTTAATTTTAACTCTTAACTAATTAATGCTCAGACTTTCTTAAAGCACATTTTTCATCACCCAAATAAAACTTTCCAGTGTCGGACTTGGTTAGATCGCATATTTTCAATTAAATCGGTGTATTCTTTAAAAGTCTAAGGGACGTTTTGAAAAGTAAAGATATGATTTAGTAAACTTGCTTTATTCTATGTGATTTAAATGATCATTGTAATAATAATGAAAGATAAAAATGTGACTCTGGAATTTTGGCTATGGTTGTTACGCTATCGATACTACTCGTAAAACGTATTACCCACAAATCAGCGGAATCAAGGGGGAAAACAAATAATCGTATCGAACGTTTAATTCGCTGCACAGATCATGTTCGAACTGTTTGCCGTGCCCAGCATGGTGTTGAAGAAAAAATCGGTTCTTGCATTGTTCGGCGTCGGCAAGACCACCGGGCTGGTGGTGGATTCCGGGTACGAGTGTACCAGAGTCGTGCCCGTTTATGAAGGGTTTCCGTTTACGAACGATGGACAATTCATCCCAATAGGTGGAAGGCACGTGACCCGGTACTTGCAGCAATTGTTGAACGAACGTGGATACAGACTTACCACGGCCTCCAGCTGGGACGTAGTAAAACGCATCAAAGAGTCGTTGTGCTATTGCGCTTTGGACTTTGAAAAAGAATTGGCCACGTTCAGTAATGACAAGGAAAAACAATATATATTGCCGGATGGAATGGAAGTGAAAATCACTACCGAAGCGTAAGTCGTTTTCGAACAATACGAGTACTGAAATATGATGCTGAAAGGGTTTGCAAAATATAAACATCACCAATGTTCTGTGAAATGGAATAATTCGTGTATAGGAAATTTCACAAAGAAATGATAAAATAACCCTCAATATGACACAAAAAAAAAAAAAAATGAAAAGTTTTCGCCTTTAAATTCGGTGGTAAACGGTAGGAAATTCAGAACCGTATAACGGTATTTTTTGTATTATTTAACGAAAAGGAAAACGACACGTGTGTTGAATCGGAACCGAAAACGTCCGGTTCCGCAAGTCCCGTAATTATTATTATTATTATTATTACGGGGATAAAAAAACGTGTTTCAGCTTTCGGCCTCCCGAAATCCTGTTCGACCCGGCCCAATACGACTCCGGGTCTCAGACGCACGGCATTCATCGCGCCATATACGAGGCGATCGGCCCGTCCGTCACCGAAAACTGGGACATGTTGAAAAACATCGTTTTGGTCGGCGGCACGACGCTCGTCCGTTCGCTGCCCGAGCGACTGAAAACTGAGGTGGAAAAACTCTTCCTGTCCACGGACGAAATCGCCATCAGCGCGCGTCCCGAACGCGAGTTTTCCACGTGGATAGGCGGTTCCATACTGGCCTCGTTGCAAAACTTCCCGATGACCTGCATCGGCCGGAACGAGTACGACGAACACGGCGCTTCGATCGTGCACGGCAAGTGTTTCGAGACGAAAGACTGAACCAACACCGCGAACGATGCTTATTGCACTGTTCTGACGATGATTTCACGTTTTTATACGCGTTATTCGTACTCGTTTTTGTTATTTACACGTCGAATTCTACAGAAAAAAAAAAAAAGACCAAAACGCTTTTTATTACAAATCGCAGTAATTCGACGTAAATACTATATAACCTATGGTCTTTAAAATGTTTTCCTCGTTTTCGAATAACCTTTCTCTTATTAAAACCATCTTAAATTTTATTCTTAAATCTGGTTTTAAAATATACATACGTTACTGGTGAAAACTCTCACGCCTTGTAGAGTGATCCGATTTCGATATATATGTTTTTTCTATTGGAAAGATAAAAACATTTTGCCGGGCGCATTGGACTTTGATTCACAAAATTTTATTTTGCACACGTCAACAGCACCGACAGACAGAAAATGAAAAGCTCGATATTGTATGTGTTTTACAGGAAAAACTCTCACGCCTCCTAGAATTGTCCGATTTCGCTAATTTTGTTGTTGATGCACAGAGGAAGACTTCCTACTGGGCGCATTGAACTTCGATTAAAGATTACCTTAACAAAAAATTATAAAAAAAAAAAAACGTTTGTTAAAAATATTGTATTCAAACTCTTATTATAGCTTTTAGAAATAAAATTTTGAGAATTTTATTTTCGAGTCTTTAAAGGATACATTTGTAACTCGTTAATTGTTGAGCTAAATTAGTAAAACTAAAAGCTAGTAAAAAAAAGAGGAAAAATTTTTTTATCGCATTATTTACTTGGACGTGAATTGATTTAACTCGATTGCAATGGCGCGACTATAGTACCGCAACTACATATTACGGGGCTGGTGTGCAAGCTTTGTTTCAACGTCTAACTTTGTTACTAAATACATTCATGTTATCTTCAGTGAGCAATTTTGCCCCCTATTGACCGTTATATTTATTTTTAAGTCATTAAACGATTTTTTTGTGACAGGGTTCTGCGTATGAATATTGCGTTAGAAATTTAAAATCTCGTACTAAATTATGCTATTAAAATTGTTTTACGTTTAAAGTTAAATTTCTTAGAAATTTTTTGGGCATAAATCAGTTTTGGAGCGTTGAAATACACATCTTTCATTTTAGGTAGTTGCGGCACTGGGAATGACTATAAATTTTGGGCCACGGGGCAGTATCGAGGTTTGGTCTCTCATCTATTTACGTTACCAAAACTAATAAATTTTGTAATAAAAAAAAAAAAAAAAGTTTTTATTTGTATAGTTAATTTAATTATTAAATTAAACATACGTAATGTTTTACAATACTGATAGAATAATGTTAGAAAAAATGTTCTTTTTAAAAAATAAATTTTAATTTTTAACGTTATTTCTATTCGGGTCAGAAGAAATTTCTGATTCAATTATCTCATCAATTTATTTATTCGTGTCTTTTAAGAAGCTAATTATTTCGGGAAGTTTTGCTTTTGATTCTTCGACTTTTCTTTTTATTGCCAACCTGTAATTACGCCACTGTATGACTGTTTTTAATAGTTAAAAATTCGATAAATACCACAAATCGTCTTGTTAACTGGATTCGATCAACATCTTTATTGGGACTGAAAAATGTAATTCATAGTAATCATGAGTAATGCGCGTATACACTTTGCAGTTAGCACTGTTTTCTTTGTAAAAATAGCCCAGTCACGTTTTTACCAATCAAGGTCGTGACTAACCAAACCATTACTGACCGCTACGTGTTTTCTTGATAATCCGTTTTTAAATCGTGTTATCAGTTTTTTTTTTGTATTGCGACACGTTCAAATTCGTTGCACCCTATTATTGATGTCGATTTTGGTCCTTTTTAATATTTGATACATTTTTTTTTAAATAATTATAAATTGCTTCGAAGTCATTATAACAATTGTTTATTTAGTTGATTGATTTCCCGCATCGTCGCAACTGAATTGCTTTATTATTAGTTTAAATTATCCGCTTGTAAAACATTTTTTAATTCGCAGTAAAAACAAAAACGAATTTTATTCAAAGTTCAAAGCTGCCGCCACTGCTTCGACGTCTATATTTTTTTTTATGCGCGAAAATGAATAATAATATAAATGTGTCAGTTGCATATCTGACTTATATGCGGGGCGAATCAAGGGTCTTTCAGATACCCCCCGAAGAGGGGGCAGGTGCTTTTTAGATCACCCTAATGATTTATACACACGCAAAAACCTAGGCATCGAGACCTGGGAATTGAAACAAAATATCTGTAATCTGTATAGACATTATATTTAACCAAATACAAGTACAGTTTTTTTTTTTATACAAATAGAAAAATTCATTTAATTGTTTCTTATAGTTGTCTCAATTTTTCTAAATTAAAAAAGAAAAATCTAACGTTCTTTTTTCATCGTTGCAAATTTGTCAATTATTTGATATTATCACAGAATATTATATAATATATACTAACTGTCCCCGTGCAATTCGTTGCCCGTAAAATATGTTTCGAATTTTGTTCAACTCGTTATTCAATACTCCGTGTAATGATGCATTCTTTCTTCTTATATTTTGGTTTCGGCCAATCAAGACCATACCTCTAAATAAACATACTGCCATCTATCTCTATCTTCTGCTAGATCTCGCCAATGACTGTTCGGTTCCACTGTTTCAGTATCTTTTTTTACGCAGTCTTCGCATTTTGAGCGTGGTTTTCCAAGAGATCGCCTCTCTACTGGGTTTTCCTCGGTTATCCTCGAAAAGATGCATTAAAATTAAATAGTTCAATAACACCGTACATTTTCACCGTTATTGATTAAATAAATAACAGAGATTTATTTTATCGTTATTTGTATTTAATATTAAAATCAACATTTATACGGTGAAATATTCACACGTATAGAAGCTTAGAGTTTTGCCCAAATGTTGCTGGGTCACAACTAGGTCTGCCCGGGCAAAAGCCGTAATGATATGACGTTTCGCCCAAGCACCTTGGGCAATTCGCGTTTTGCCCGGGCATTCCTGATGTTTGCTCTTTTTCGGCTTTTGACCGTAACGATAACTCATTGATGTTCCGCCGGCTCATATAATATTATTATATTAAACACGTCTTATCGTATCACGCGTATCGTGTCGCATTCATAATTATCGTAAACTTATAAGATTAGTTACGATATTAGTCCGACATTTATCATAATATAGGTACTTGTATACAGTGGCGTATTTACGGGGGGGGGGGTTCAGGGGTACTGGACCCCTCAGAACCAAAAAAAATAAGACGATTAGATTTTGTACTTCAAAAAATTTTTTTAAAAATAAAATGTACTTATTTGTTAAAATTATCCAAAGGTATTTTTTATTTAATACCTTATATCAATATATACCGTTGGAATTTTCAGAAAAAAAAAAATTTGGACCCCTCTCCCCGAAAAAAGTTGAAAATACGCCACTGCTTATATGTATATATATAATATGTATACATAAGTTTTACGAAACGAAAATGTACATATTTTACTATCGATAATGTTATCGTTTAAATTTCCCTAGTATGCTCTCGTGAATTACTGGTATATTTTACTTGACATTTATAGTAATGATTGTAGGGTTGTGCGTGTTTTATAATACCTGCGTTGTTTAGAAACGAATTTTGAAATCGTATTCAGCGAAAGAAAAAAAAAAAATCATTAAATTTTCTATGAAAATTGTAAATTTTATAATAAAGTTTTTGTGCCGGCCACAATCAATATAAAATACGAATATGCGGCGGAATCGATATAACCGCGCCCCCCCCGCCCCGGCACCGTGCCCCTTAACGAATTTTTCGTATCGTACAGTTCCGGAAATTTGTCCGATTCAAACAAACTATTACCAAACCTCTATTACATTATTATAATCCTATATCGTACGGAACAGTGGCGTAGCCAGGATATTTATTTGGTGGTGGTGGTGGTGGGGGGGTTGAGGCTGATAATTAATTATTTTTTATGTTAATAATTAATATTTATATACGGCGCGTACCAAAAAATTGATTATTTATTAATTTCGTGGGGTTGGGAGGCTGCAGCCAGCACCCCCGGCTACGCCATTGATATATGGAAGACGAAAAACAAAAAAATCGTTTGTATAATGTCGTCTTGATAAATTAGACAGGAAATACCTGTCGGACAAAGAATAACAAGTCGATGGTTGATGGGCGGGACGGACGATCGCCCTTCTTCCTCCCCCCCCCCCCCTCGAACACGCCACTGAAATGTGTGTGTGTGTGTGTGTAATAACGTATACAAGGACATCGAAAAATCGTACGGTTTTCGCAGTAATAGCTGGCGGGGGGGGGGCTCTCGGGGAATCGTCGCACGAAACGCGGAAGAGATAGAGAAAGATTAAAACGAAATTTATATATTTTTCGTTCGCGAAAAACGAACGAACGGCGATACACGTATTCGCTCGGCGTAATAATAATAATAATAATAATAATAATAATAATAATAATAATAATAATAATAATAATAATAATAATAATAATAATACGTGTGCCGCCCGCGGTATACCGTTAAAAGACGCGCGTATAATAATTTATTTCGGTCGTTAAAAAAAACAAAAAAACAAAAAAGAAATAAATACCGAAAAAAAAAAAAGAAACATCAATCGACGGGGCCCGCCACGGACGAGAATAAAATATATTGTCTTGAACGCGTCGCCGCCGTCGCGAATATCCGGTCCCTAGCCGATCGTTGTTGTTTAACAGCGTCCCACGACCTTCGGACCCCATCTCCCCCACCCACCCCGTAATAAGAGTTTTTTTTTTTAAATACACGTGTCCGTCCGTCGGATAACGGTGAACGAGCCTCGGCGGTTCGGACCTGCCTACTTTTTTTTTTTTTACTTCGTACCGGCGGCGGCGGCGGCCGGGCGGTCTCCGGCGCGCGGTTTACCGTTCGCCAAAAAAAAAATCGCGGTCATACGGTGTTCGGGCGCGTGCGAGCGCAGCCCCGCGCGTGTACGTATGACGACGTCCTTCTCTTCTTCAGGTGCCTATCCGATTTCGAATGTTGGCGACCGTTCCAGCAACACTCTCTATATGTCTGTTGCGACGCGAAATAACTCTGACGAGCTCTTTCCAAACCATTCCCTTAGATTATGAAGCCACGATTTTCTTCTTCTACCACGGCCTCTTTTTCCATATATTTTCCCTTTGCGAAACGTCTTGAAGTATTAAAATACCTACTCTCATTCGCTCATTATGTGACCTAAATATTGGTATATTCCATTCACCTAAGAACTTCGGCGTTTGTAATCCGAGCAGTCCACGGTATTTTCAGTATTCTTCTATATAGCCATAACTCAAAAGCTTCTATCTTCTTTGTAATGGCATCATTCAGTGTTCAGGTTTCTGAGCCATAGAGTAGAACAGAGAAAACATAACAACATTATGTGTCTCGTTTTTGTTTTAAGAGATGTGTTATGACTTTTGAAGAATGCGCTCGTTCTGAGCGACGTCCTACTGTACTGTAATAGCTTTTCTTCCCTTTTTTTTTCCACTACTCTCAGATCGGTCAAACGACTTCTATCGTCCTCCGCCATCCGTCACGGGGTAACTGTCGTGATTTTTCTTACGTCTTCTCCCGTGCACGGACGTATTTCAGGATTTTTGCGCCCCATCGCAATTTCTTTATTCCGCCCCGTTTACGCGGCGATGGGTGCGTTACAAATAAAAAATTGTGAAAACCTTGTATTTTACATAGTCCGTATTTGTGCTGTGCATGGTCCATGGTTTTATAGACCGGACCGGACCGGTAAATCATTCCCTAAACCGAGACCAGACCGTGTCATGTCGTCATTTTATTATGTTGAACTGAACCGAACCAACTACGGTTTTCAAAAACGTTGAGCAGACAGGACCGGACCAAATTTTCTATTAGACCGAACCGGACTGATCTATTTGTAGTAAAGACCAGTTTGGACCAGTCAAAAAAAAAAAAAAATGTATGCGACTGAACGGGACCGATATTATTTGTAATAAAGACCAGACCAGACCGGACTGATTGTTTTTCCAAAATCGATTGAACTGGACTAAACCGAGCCATTGACTAATTTTTATTCTTTCGGATCGACCAAACCGGACCATGGTCTGGTCCAGTCCGGACCGGACTGATTCAAACCGGACCGTGCATAGCACTAGTTCGTATATACCAGTGGTTCCCGAACTGTGCACCGCGGTGTCGTAGGGGCATCTCGAGCGCATTCCTAGGGTGCCGTGACTCATAAAAAATTAATTATAATTCATTGTAATTTTCAGTCTCGTAAAAAATATTTTAAAAAACAGTATTTAAATACTATAGTATTTGTACGTATTTCTTATGCGAATACTTTTTTAAAAAGTATTTAAATACAGTGTTTTTTTACAAGACTGGTAATTTTTTTAAATTTCAAAATGGAATCTTATAAAAAAAAAAAATTTATTTCATGCATTCCGATTCGGATCACATAATAATCACGTGAATTCACATTGACATTACCCTATTACCCTTGTGTCACCACTTACTAATGCGAGTCGGTCACACACATCTCGTTGACAATGTTATTTTATTCACGTTTATAACGATTTCAATCTTTTAAAATATTTTTAATTATTTTTTTCCGAGTATATTGATTTTGAGTCGGCTGTGTGCTTAGAATGCTTATATTAAGCAAAATTAAAAAAACTGATGAGAATTATTGTTGATTTTCTTGCGCATATTCCTCGCGGTATATCACGGCAGGGCACTGCGACTGTAGTTTTATCCAAAAAAAAGTTTAGGAACCGCTGGTATTATACATACTAATAATATAAACCAATATATTGCGCACTATGAGACTATTAAATAATACTATTTTACTATTAAAACATCCTAAATATTATACGAACACGTATCACACATATTATGAAATCGAATGAAATAAACGTACGTATTATGTACGATTATAGCATTAGTAACTACGCGCCAGTTGGGCTGATTGCGTTCCGCGTGATGTCGTGTAATTGATTTCCCACGGAGAGAACTTCCCACAGCTGTAAACATCGTTCTCCCACTAGATTTCACCCAAAAATCGACTATATTGTATAAAGAAAAAACATTTTTCTTAATTATTAAACTATATCTGAACACAAAAATGAATTTCATACAGCTGGTAACGTTCACGATCGAGTTTTTTTTACGAGAGACACTATATTTTATCGTCGTGGTTGTTTTTTTTATTACTTTTTTTTTTTTTTTTAACACATTCTCGTCCTCACTTGTACGTTCGTGCTCGTATACCTGCAAATCTTAACGATAATAATAATAATAATAATAAAAACGCGAACAAAATTATAGCCGAAAACATTTAACCGTTAACCGGTCGGTCCCATTGTTCTGTAATTTTATGTTAATACTTGTTATACGCGAAATATAATACGTCTGTATGTACGTATGATGTATTCGCGCGTTTTGCGCCCGAGGCAAGGTAATTGGTATAGAAATATTTCAACAGCTTCCCTGTACATAAGGCGTGTGCAGGATTTTTTAATACACGATTAACGAAAAACGTTTTGTTCGGTTACACGTAATAATTTTCAATACATTATCTATACGTTATACTATTTTAAAACGCGCAAAAACGCAATACAAACGGTACGTTTTAATTAAAAAAAAAAAAATCGTTTCACATAATATTGTATGCTTTATGAATGTAATTTTTGATACGATTAAAATGGATGATTTTTTTTTTTGGAGATGTGGAGGTCGTAGGTCGTAGCCCCCTCCCTCGCCTCGTGTCGGAGTGCTCGTAACGCTCCGCTTTTTCTTCTTCTTCAAAGTCCCTTTTCTACGATTTTCTGAATTCGGACACGGGTCGGTGCTACCACACCTTAATATTCAAGTAACCGCTATAACGGTAACTCGTAGTAACCTCTACAGATATCCTCTGACACGTGTCCTGTACGGCCGTCCGTGTGTCTATTACGTGCATGATTTATCGACGTCATTAGGTCGTATTATCATCGAATAAAATTGTACGCATTTTTATTTTACGACAATAGTATACTACCGGATTTCAATTGTTAAAAAAAAAAATTATTTGCCATTTTAATTACTGTTCGACAATTTTTATAAATGGTCACAATGGTGAGCTGTTCTACACACACACAACGCTAAGATTTTACGGATTAGCAGTCACTCCCGTTGGTCCTAAGGCAATCGGATGCTGTGCAAAAAAAAAATTATTGGCTCCAGGTCGTGGTCAGTGGATTTTCGTACACCCGTACGAATACAGAATTCCTTTCGACCGTCGACGTTCTACGTCGTCATGTCAGTCGTCTTAATTTTCACGAAAAAAACAAAAATTTACAATTTTTCACGAATAAACGTTTATTATTATGGATAACAAATATATAATGTTTCGGGCAATATCCGGTGTTTTGTGTATATGTCATGCACATCGAGTAAGCGTTATGTTAAAAATAAATAATAATATCAATTACAAAAATTAGTAAATTAAGGCTACAACCGCTGTGGTAAGTATAAGCCTAGAAATTTTTTTCTTTCGTTTGTGTGTTGATAGAGTTTCAAAAGTTTTATCGCGGTAAATTTGTTTTTTATTTTCCACATGAAATTGCGTCACTTAAAAGACATAATATGTTATTTACAGTACAGTTATAAACAGTTTTGGTTGCTATGTGTCAACTACTCAATTCGTATTTTCATCATCTTTCATTCTGGAATACAGAGACTGGTACCCACATAGGTGAGTACCTACCAATAAGGTGTACAATACGTACTTCACCTTGCTCAGACATTCGTAATATATATGTAAATTATTTTTATAATAATATGTTGTTTTTTTATGACATGTTATTACACTGTTTGCCCTCGTAGTCACGCGAGACCACCGAGACAATGAATTTAAATTACGTAGGTACGCATAATATTTTTGTATACTATATACTCTCAATAAACAAAACAAAAAAAAGAGAATACACGTACTATCATCTATGTGCATAACCTTTTTATTTTCTCGAACTTCATATTGCGCCTAAAATAATGTATTTTGAATTTGAGTTATGCAAAAAAAATATTTATATAATAAAAACGCCATAACAAATGTAATGAAAAAACAAAGTCCATAACGAAATAGATCTGATTAAATATCTCACTCCGTTTGACGAATGTTTTGTTGTACGAAATCAATGTTAAGCGCACACAAAGAAAACGAAAAAGTTTTTCAAAAAAATTCACAAAACTGTGATTTCAAAGATCGCATTTCGTTATGGCGTTTGTAGGTAATATTTTGAAACGTAGTTTGTTGTTGAATTATCACTGTACGCCACGAATTATTTAATAAAAATAAACATTGCATATGCCTACTTTAATAATCATACTTTAATCATCATAGGTTACGGTTGTAAATGGTTGACTGTGTTGTAATTTATACTTTTGTTTCAAATTCTAAATCGACAAAAATATATATATAATCGTTTTACACAATGTCATTGTATACTTTTATACTTTGTTTTTATTAGTTTAAATAAGTAAGGGTAGAGTACAACTGAAACATCTGGTACTAAATTTAATGTTGATTATTATTCATTAAAAGTTTAACGATGCGTCGACCGGAACATTAATGCAAAACGTACAGACGAAAATCTGCAAAGTTTTTTGCCGTTATGAATTAAACACGAATAATACAATTATTATTACATAGAGTTAGCAAAAAGTTAGAGAATCAGAAATGTAAGAAAATATGCGCGTTATAAACTCAAAAATATTCAAAAATAATGTGTATGATTTTATATAAATTATGTTTTTATTTTTTTGGAACGTATTAGTTATTACAAAATAATTATCCATTACTATCATGGTCAATTAGCAAATATTTCTAAAACTAGTCCCTGTACTCAGTGCCTAAAAATTGTATTTAAACAAATTTATAGACAATTTAAAAGTAAAAGTACTTAAAGAAAAATTTTCAATCATATTAAAAATATTTAGGTAAATGTTATCGGATAATTTTTAAAACACGGAATACAATATTATAATACAGTTACCTGATAAAAATTGTACGCGTTAAAATTTGTGACTTACAGAATAAAATATTTTATAATATCTTTGGGTTTATAATATTAATTTAGGAACTTCTATAAATTTATCAGTTCTGGTTTCGATATATTTTTTTAAAAATTAATTGATTGGGTTGTAAATTTATAGTTGAAGTCGTTAAAAATACAAAATGTGTTATTCTGGTTATAACGGTTTATAAATGGTATAAACTGTTATGGATAATATATAGTGTTCAGCGACATTTTGTTCATAATTAATTGAAGATCTTCAAACTATACAATGTTATTTTATAATAAAAATTTTTATAAATCAAATCTAGCCAAATCCCATAAACAAATCATCGAATCATATGCTAAAAAAACAACACTGAAGCTAATTTTTAAAACGTAGGATAATCAGTGCGTAATAACAATCGATGGAAGTTCGATGAATAATAATAATTATAACCAGTGAATAATAACGAATAACAATAACCAATAACCAGTGTTTTTGCTTTTAATGGATTACATTTGTACATAAGCAACAATTAGTTTGGAAGTTGACGGTCACGGAGACGATAATATTTTAAAAATGATTTTCAATTTTCATTTTTCATTCTTAAACAGTTGTATGTCAAATATGAATGGTAAAATAAAAAGTGATCAGAGAAAACGTAGTATATTTAAAAAAAAATTTAATTTTTTTACAATGGTTTTTGGATCCTTATGAATTTTAAATAATGATTTTGATTCGGTTCCGTTACCCGTATTGTCCAATTCCTGTTTTAAGAGGTTTATTAGTATAATTCATGAAAACATTGTGGAGAATGATATGTATATAGTTATCGAAAATAATTTAGGTACCAACCCAACGTTTCAACGTACAATTTGTCGATGAAAATCAATATGATTAACGAAATATTACTTTTTTGAATTTCCGAGTTTTCGTAAACGTCCGAAAATATATTCGGTTATTATTAAAAATTATGTAAGAGTGAAATGATTTAATTTCAGTAAATTGGTAGTACGATTATTACATACGAGTATATATATTCAGGGTCTTAAGTGAAAATGTTTAGTTTCAAAAATCGGTCGGATTTAGTACAAACTGTGTACGCATTAGTCAATGGCCAAATTCGATATAAAATATTGACGAAATAAAATTATTTTATTAAGAATCGCATTGTCACGCACTTGAAATCGAACTGGAATACGACCACTGCTGTATTCGATAAATATATTTTTGTTTTCTTCGAACCGCAATGCAGTGATGGTGAAGTCAGCAGCAAATATTATTGCAATGTATAAGTGGTCCACTTATACACCCATAAGTGGACCATCGAACAGCTCATCAATAATTTCGAAGAATAATTTGAAATGATTTCAATGAATTCGAAGATAACTATTATAGATATGAATTCATGCGAGTTACAGTTTGATCGTATTTGGAAACGACTTGGATTCGTTAATGTTCATTAAAATGAACGCGTTTCGATAAGTCCGCGTCGGTTTGGACGACAATTAAATTTTAGAAGTCAATTAAATTCACACTATGTACTTAATATTTAAGATATAATTAATATCGTAATAATTAATTAATAATACATGTATCTATACGAATGATTTTGGTATTTTTTTTTAAGACGAGTTTGGTAATATTGTTTTGTATTTGGATATACACGCGCTATAATATTTTGCAGCGATTATGATGACGGCATATCAATTGATGAAGTTTCAAATACAAAATTAATTTGCACAGACTTTCTAGTCACGCATAGATCATTAAGTGATGATCTATGTCTTTTTTGAAAACAGTATATTTAAACGTGTACGCGATACAGAAAAAATTTTATATATATTATTATTATTATTATTTATAGAAAACACCTTTTAAGAAAAAAAAAATCGGAACGTATACAAATCACTTTTAATATTTTCTTAAAAATAAAATGAAACTCGAATCGCCTTAGAAGTTTAAAAATAGTATAATTGTTGACAGTCGCTATAATCGATTTCAGAACATGTGTATTTTACATTACTTTACCGATTATGTTACTGATCTTACGCGCTGTAAAATGTTTAAGGTAAAAGTCATAATATAAATGTGACTTTTAGAGACCTATCGTGGAAAGTGGTTAGGTTAGGTGAACGGCGGAGTAGTGTAACTCGTTGTTCAATATTTCAATTTTTTTTTTTTTATCACGAAGACATCATTTGTTATAAAAAATTTTCACACCTTATATTATATAATATAGTAACTATATTATTATAACGTATTTATTATGAAGTAGAAATCGCGTGCGGCTAAGGTCTTAATGTGGGGCGACTTAAAATTTTTCCCGGTAAGAAAAAATAGCATATCACCCCTCCCTCCCCCCCCCGGGGGGTGTCCAGTACGAAGCTGTGCGAAGTCGAGTGAACTGTTGATCATATCATTCCGACGTCGGCTGTTTTATTTTTGATATTTTATAGTTTTATTTTTTCGAATAACTCTGGCGGTCGTGCGCGTACGTTAATTATAAAAAGAATATACGAAGACCGTACGAAAACGTCCGAGTAAAAACCGTATGAATTTCGAGAAAAAAAAAAATATATATATTTAAAGCCGGATTCCCACGACGATTGGTCTGATTGTCTGAAATTCGTTACTGGTGTATCGTCGCGAATCGTGTGTACATGGCGTTTACTCGTCACTGGTGTGATTACTCGATATTCGTCACTGGCCACCTTTCCGTCGGTTGTCGGTAAAAGCCAAAGGGATTTTTTTTTTTTTTTTTATCGGTAAACGAATAACGTTGTGGTAGCGTTCTCGCGACGCGCCGAATAGGTACTTGCCCGTTTGATTGAAATCGTAATGAAACCAAAATTAAGTGACGGCAAATTTCCAAAATCATACAGCGGTTTCACGAAACCAATTGAATCCAAATCAGATGATTCTATTATTGTAAGCGCGATCGGGCAATCTGCACTTAAACAATATCACACGTGACAATTCCGTAAAGAAATTTCTGTTCCCAGGCTCAAATGTTGAAGTCACGCCACTGACTATATTATAATATGATGTACGCGTCAATATGGAACAATAATTATGATCATTTTTTTCTCCTAACCTCCAAAATACGCGTTGCTCGTTTCAATTTCGTGGCCAGGACTCACGGGCGGACCCAGTGGCGTATTTACGGGGGGTCCAGGGGTACTGGACCCCCCAGAACAAAAAAAAAAGATTATCCAAAGGTATTTTTTGATTAAATACTTTATATCAATATATCCTGTTGGAATTTTCGAAAAAAAAAAATTTGGACCCCCTCCCCCCCTGAAAAAAGTTGAAAATACGCCACTGGGCGGACCAATGCTTTTTCCCTCCCTACAAATCGATCCGCCCTTGTGCGTAATTCAACATTGGTTTGGCCCGTCCCGCCACGCGTACGTATACGCTCGTCAAATACACCAGTCGCCGGGGTCCGGCTTAATAAGACGAGAGTGGTCACGGAACACGTTTTCCATCATTTGGAATTCGTCGACCAGCCGCCGCGGTAAACCGTTATAACGCGTTACGCGGACAACCGTGTCGGCGGTAAATGACGAAACGAATACGAGCGAACGAAGAATCGCGTATGATATTCACGACCGAATCTTCCCCGCCGCCTCCATATTAACAAAACGTGAAAAAAACGAACGTATTTACACAAACGTTTTATATATCCGTACGAATCCCCCCCCGAATATCAGAGTCACTCCGTGTGTAGCGTTGTTCGAATAATAATATATTTTAAATAACAGGCGGGTGTACAAATAATAATTAATTATTGTTGTCCGTGCGCTGCTCGCGTCACGATTTGTTGTTTTTTTGCGGGCCGATATAAT
Organism: Slavum lentiscoides; assembly: GCA_032441835.1. Lineage (NCBI taxonomy): Eukaryota > Metazoa > Arthropoda > Insecta > Hemiptera > Aphididae > Slavum > Slavum lentiscoides. The sequence goes on along the minus strand of CM063711.1, from coordinate 6,566,833 downwards.
ATGACGAAAAGTAGGTTTTCCACTCGTCCGGGTGCGCGAAACGTGAACGCCATACGTACCTGGCGTATACTCGGCGTACGATAAACGGTGTGTTGATTTCCTGAGTTTTGAAATCGGAATTACAAAAAAAAAAAAAATATATTGACGCGTACCTACGTTGCACAACGCATTCCTTTCGACCCGTTGTTTATTCATTTTTCAATCCCGCGCACGATCGATTTATCGATATTTACGAATTCGAGACGAACGTCGTGTACACAAGTTTCTATTAAAAAAAAAAAAAAAACAATATTTTTTTCGTAACCATCTTTGTAAAACTACCGTGCGTACAACACGAAAAATGACACACCAAGACGGATCTCACATTTTGATCCGTCGCTTATTCGTTCGGATTTATGTGTTCTCTATATATATATACTGTATACTTGCGAAAAACGGATTTGACGAATAAGCCGTTCTGTTTTTTTTTTTTTTTTTTTTTTTCTCTTGTGGCGAAAGCTTTGCCGAGGGCGCTGATCGTAAAGGGGCTGACAAGAATAAGACTGATACGCAGTGGTGTATTTTCGGGGAGGGGGTTCCCGGGTCTCGACCCCCCAGAAGAAAAAAAAAGGTTCAAAAGTCATAAATGACTTGCTATATATATTATAGGTACAGACAGTGGCGTATTTACAACCCAAAAAAAAAAAGATTATCCAAAGGTATTTTTTATTAAATACCTTATATCAATATATCCTGTTGGAATTTTCAAAAAGAAAAAAAAATTTGGACCCCCCCCAGAAAAAAGTTGAAAATACGCCACTGCTGATATATAATATATTTTTAAAATTATTATTGATTTAAAAAAAACAAAAATTTCAACTTTACTCGTGCTGCCATTAATTTGAAATACATAATAATACCCTGTGTGCAATTTCACGATATTAACTTCTATGTGATGGTCATTTTAAGATCTCAAGAGTGACTACACAAAATAACCTCTCTATTTCAGCACAAAGATGGTACGAAATTATAGTTATTAAAATTATATATTATATATATATAATATTGTATATTATTTGCGATAATAATATACACAGTATTGAAGTTTATGCGATCTACATTTGTGCAATTACATGGAAGGAAATATTGTGATTATCGCAATTATGAACTCCTATAGTTGTAACATTGATTGTGAAGACGTGATCATGTATATAATATATATATATATATAATTTTCGCGTTTGGCGGGTGAATGATTATAAATATAGTATAATTTAGCTTGGGTTTTCCTGTATTATCAATAAAATGATGTATGTGTGAGATTTCATAACGTTGTTTTCGTGTTTTCGCGTACTGAATATTATACGGCTAAACATTTTGCCATTTGGTGTTTCGTACTGAAAGTACGCCACTGTGTAATGCTGTAATAATTTTAGAGAAATGTTATACAAAAATTGGTGGTACAAGCCTTAAAATTTTATTAAAAGATCATTACAACGATTATTTACAAACGAATTAGCTACTAAATACACTTGGACTGGCTTCAGACAACATGCACAACTCCAAACACTTCATGTCATTCAAATAATGAAAGGTAGTTTACTTCTAAATATATATATATATTTAAATTAATTACTATTATATTTATAATAATTATTTATTTGTTTTCAGATATAGCCATAAACACATTTTCTTCAACTGAATCAGATTTTGAAATGCATGTAAAGGACTGGTTTAGACATGGATCACAGCGCTACAACAGAGAGAAAAAATAAGAATTTTTGTATTTTATTTTATTTATATATTATATATGCATATGAAACATAAATATATTGATAATTATTAATAATTAGATATTTAATTTTTAACCGAAATAAAAACGTTTTCCTTAAAGTGAGTATTATCTGATGTTACAATAAGATGTAACATAGTTGACACTATATAACCTCTAATGTATTACACAATTTTAACCATTTATAGAAGTTGATGCCAACTCTTAGTAGTAATATATGTGAACTCTATGTGTACATAAATGGAAGTGCCATAGTACTTCACATTTAGGTGTTTTTGAGATTATCGCATATGATGACTTCCTGTGTCCGGACATTAAGCGACCCAGGCGGGTCTCCGCGATGTACATAGTCAAAAAATACAATAGTCGCACATCTCAATGTGATCACTATGTTACATCGTAGAGATTCAAAATTGCACACAGGGTATTTTGTTTTTTTTTTGTCATTTCGTAGAATAATTAAATTAAAATCGTTTATTCGCATAAAGGCAATTTGAGTAATGGTACCCTCAATGTTAACTTGAAACACAGTGTCGACGTTTATATGTAAAAAAAAAAAATATATGTAAAGTATAATTTTTAAAAAAGCTTCAAAAATAAATTAAAAAATAACCAATATTATTTAAATACAAGTCAATAACTCAGTTTGTAATAAAATAATATAATTTTGATTGCTATTATATTCACTGCAGCGGTTTTTAATTTTTAGTCATACATTGTGTTTTTACAATAGTATTATGGTGGTAACATATGGGATATCTGATTAGAGAATTTATATGTTACGGAAATTACGGTAGTGTACAACATTTTTTCATAAATGTCTATGTTAAAAAAAAAATATAATTATTTCTTTCAAAAGGGCGACTAATGGCGATTTCACTCAGGGCGCAAATCGGCGTTAATCTATAGTTGGAGCACATAGTTTGATATTGGTTTAAGTTGATTTGTAAACGAGTATATAATTTGATATTGAATTTTGTGTGTTTTTTTTAAAATTTTTTTCCGCCGTCTGAACGGAACGTTCAAAATAAAATGTTAAAAACCAAAAGCGTTCTAGGTTATCATATCGATCACGATTGAAAACAAATTTATATTCGTAATAAATATACCGTTTATTATTATTATGATAGAAAACCTCTAATTTTTGTCAATGCGTACAAGTAAATGAAAAAATACCTATGTAGAACGTTATTAAGTTTATGAATATGAGACATTTATTGAAGTATTATTACCAGAAAAAAGTCAATTTAATACATTAAACACATGTTTTTGATCAAAATCGTATTTGTTGTTGTTTTATTTAATATTTGAAAACAAAAATTTAACAATAAATTTTTAGGGAAAGATTGCCGTTGAATGTCATTTTCCATATTATTATTTCCATACTTTTATGAATAATAATTTTTATGCTTTTCGCATAAAAATATTATTTTCCGGAAATATTGTTTAAATTGACTTGGGTTTAAGCGGATAGGGATGATACCTCTAAAACACCCACTCGAACCGACATCCGAAGCATACAAATTTTTTTAAAACAACTCACATTTGCTGTCTCGGGTAATACAGCTAAATCACATTACTCTGTTCTTTGAATGTAGCGTTCTGGTTGAATTTAATGTTCCAACATCTTTTACCAGTTTAAAAGACGAGAAAATTGTCTATGCTGTCATACTCGATTTTTCTAAAATATAAATTATGTAGCGAGTTAAAATATAATTATATGCAAAATAATTGACAAAAATACTTATATTTCATTTTAAAATAATACATTTTGGAAAAAGTCGACTGAGAACACAGACAGCTCTTTCCGCAACAAAATTGTTAATGGATACGCGTGGAAATTAAATCGAACTTAGACGTCATACTTAAAGAACTGTAAAGTGTGATTCTGGTGTATTATCCGTTAGATAGGCGCAGTCAAAAATGAGTGTATAGAAAGCTATTAATTATTTACAATAGACTCAAGCCATAATATTCGATGGTCAAGTTTAAATCAAAAACTTGTTAAAGCTAGAAAACTAACCAAAAGTTTTTGTTTCCTTGACTTGCGTTTTACAAAAGAGTAAATAAAATATGTGAATAACTTGAAACGTATAAAACTCAATTATTTTTGTTTTGGACTCGGAATTTCTCGACCTTCTTGATTGAATTACATTCATGTCCGAGTATTATATTATCGAATTCGATATTTAGTTATTTTTATATTAACCACTTAAACTTTACAGTGATTATTATTTGGATGATTATTGTTCACACATAAAAAAAATAAATAAATTGAATAACTAAGAATAATGATTATATTATACGAATGTCTACTGAAGTGAAAACATAGTGTTTATTGTTACGGAACGAAAATCTTTATATTATAATATCGATGTATTTATAAATATATATATTTGTGGTAAAAATATACTTAAGTGTGAGACAACTATAAATGTGAACGATAACAATACGACGCAATACAGTAAATAAAATTAATATTTTGTGTTTGGTTTTCTTTTTGTTCATTCAATAGGTACGTAAAATACGCATATACACCTGCGAACATACGTACCTATACTAATTGAAGTGCATTGTTTTTGTGATTTTTCATTTGTAAAAAATGGTTTTTTTTCTTGAATAAATATTTATTAGCTTGTGCTTGTGACGAACTCATTACAATAGGACGTTGACATCCGTTGCACTGTTATAGGCATTAAAAATTCTTAAGCACGTGTACTACCTACACCATTATTGTTTTTATTGTTTTTAATAAATATAAATAAATAAACAAATATATATATATATTTATATTATACATACACATGTTTTATAATATAATAATATAATATTTTTATAAACACGTATATTATATTTCTTAGAAATAATGAAACAGCTATGGTCATTTTGACAGTATTTCCAAACTCAACACGAGTAAACGATGATCGATTTTGAACATCGATTATCAGCTGAATATCTTTATGAGAAAAAAAATACATTTTATTTCATCGTTATAGTTTGTTATGTTTTTTAAAAAAAAATTATTTACAAATAAGTGTCTATTTGTAAATAAACGAATTTGGCCATTGATTAATGTTATGAACTTATGAGCGTAATATCGTTGTGTCGACCGCAAATTATAAACAAAACATGGAATTCACTATGCGGAAAACAATTGATGATTTTCGTACATCCACTTATCCAAATGTAACACGATTTTATCGACGACCACTGAAACACGTATATAATTATTAACTAATAATTTTTCGACCGTTCGCAGTAGCTATTAAATATTGCATAATTATTATCCCGCGGGCTATCAGTTTTAAAAACATTATTGAACGTACGATTTCCTGCCCGAATAGCGCTCGCAGTTAAAATAATATAATAACCTCACACGATAATATTATAAAATAACATTACAAATACCACGCTTATGATTACCTATCAGACGAAAATTCCTTTCAATATTTTAACCGTTTGAATTGGCGTTTCGCGCAACAGATTACAAATTTGTTGCTGACGAATTTTTTTTGCAAAATATGTATTCCAAAAACGTCTAAACTACAAAACACGGTAACGTTGAATAACGCGGAATCCGATTCATTTACAACGAGGACGGGAAAATAAAGAGATATTTGTGAATTTCTAATAAATAATAATGATAAAAAAAATAAAATTAACGTCTTAATTTATATATCATATCAAATCGGTTACGGCAGTCATCACGGTGGCAATTGTGTTAACCGTTAATACTCAATAATGTCATCTGTTGCAAGTAATTTTTTATCTCGTGACTTGTGTTGGAAATATTCCGATTTTATACACTGTATTAAAACTCGACAGTTTTGAGTACAAATCAAAATATTCTCAACACAAAATTTTATATATTTATATATTAAATACCTAATTTAATAAAGTGTTTAAATTGAAAAATCAAAAATTAGAACCTTGCCATGTTTTCACCAAAAACAATATATTTTTGCATTAAAAAAATAGTGATTTGTTAATGTAAAGTAGGCGTTATGGGGACGAAATGTTTTTTTTTAAAAATGTTTTCACGTCACGTATTTTTCTTTTTTTCTTGATAAAATTACATATAACACTATATTTTCTAATATATTTTTTATTTTTATTATTATTTATGTTTCTATTTACATATTTATGTTTCTATTCTGTGCAAACAAATTATAACTAATAATTTCTTTACACGACACGCTTCATTTCTAATAAATCGGTGAACTGATAGATACATTATAGATATATAATGTACCTAACCTAACCTAACCTAACCGAAATATTGGGTTTTTTAATAATTTTGAAAATTTAGAATCTTCTGAATTACCCTACGCTGCAGACCATCTTGTAGACTGTGCAAATGTTTAATAATTCAGGAAGTTTAAACGGTGATCGTTGAGCCGGTTTATAGGCCAGTGTTAGTTGAATACCGCGGATAACACGGTTACAAAACTTAAAAGATTGGATAGGTTTAACAACGATTGAACGGTTTCGGGCCTGCACACAAGACAAAGATGATCGGAGTATAATAACAGCCAAAGTCCATTGAGGTTATGGCACTTGGAAGAAGAAGAAGTTAGTTGAATGTGTAATGAAATGTATAAAACTATCACGGGCAGCACAAACTGTAGTTTAACAACTGTAGTTCTTAACCACAATATTAAGATATATCTATTTATTTTGTGTAAACAGGTTACTTTTAAAAGATTTTGGTGTTTACGTGTTGTTGAATTAATTAAATTTCAAAATGAAATGAAAAGCAGAGTGAAGTAATAATGTAATAATTTACGTTTCGAGGAAAAACTAATAACAAATCCGAAGGAACACGAAATGAACGAATAATAAACAAATTTAATTAAAATCATAAATCCGCTAAGAATGAAAAAATGAATACCGCTGTATTCTACGTAAAGTGGGGTAAAAGGCGTAGATTATCATATAATTAGTTTTTTTTTTTTTTTTTTAATTTTTGTTTTACTATATTGAACCTAGACTTATAATAATAATATATTTGTTGTTTTTCGAAATTAAAATTTCAAACGCTCATCGATCAAAATTTACGATCGATGATTATTCGAGAATATTTCATTAAATTTTTCTGTTATATCGGTTAGACCAGTTGTTAAAAATTTTTAGAAAAAATTAATCAACCTGAAGATCGTTTTAAACAGATTATTAATAATTTTTTTCAAAAACATAACGCAGCATGTTTTACATGCGATTGAGCATTTCAACTCTTATTTCCTACAGCCTCAAATCTGTTAAAAATAATTATTAAAATACACCATACAAAAACATTATTTCAAATAGCGAGGGTGGGGGGTTTAGTTGCTGTCCGTTCTATTTATGGTATCCTTCCATGATATCCCTTTACGATATTCAAGTGTGTTTACTTCTTATATGAAATATTTCGAGCAAAATATTTTCTTTAAAAATAAGATTAATTACCGAAATATTTCATAATCCGTAACTTTTATATTGATATTTGATATTATTCATTGGTTTCGCAACGGTGTCTCCTTCTTCCCCCAAATGTGACAATGAAAATTTAATGTATTTGTTTTTCTTTTTTTAGCAGGTTATAATAATATAAAACGCAATAACTATTAGCATAAGTACTTGAACGCATCGTCCAAACAGCTTATATAATATACAATAGCGGCTCGTGAGTAAAATATCATGTAGTGCAAATTAAAAAAAATTCTACAAAATATAATAATAAATATTAACGACATTATATTATGTAATTTTTTTCTAAAATGCCGGTAAAATCCACAGAACAGAATAACGAAAGTGACGTCATTCTTTTGAAATCTGTACCTGACTATGTACATTCATAATCATTATAAACATTCTTAATGATATCGTTAAAATAAAATAATTAGAAACTAGAATGCAAGCAACGCGAATTCTACTATAGTTTTTATTTAGTTTACACTACGCTATAGTGACTATAGACAACGTATTTTAATTTATCAATAAGTAATCACGTGAAATTCACTTATGTGTAATCATTATTGTTTCGTCTGAATTTTAATTCCTCAGTCAATATTCTCAAGTAGATCCGTTAATCGTAAGCAAATTAAAACAATCAAAAACGGGTAGGCATATAAATTGCAAAGTTATAGTCGTTGTAGCATATACGAGAAGGAAAACACTTGGACGATTAGACAGTTTTTCTACGCGCACAGGTGTACAAGTGTACAGAATACACAAGTGACACGCGTATCGTTGTGGCCATGGCACGTATTCCATTTTTATATTCATATACCTGTACGAGTATATTAAAGTATATTTTCGAAAATAAATTATTGAAATGTAAATTATTATTTTAATATTAAAAAAATTGTATTTTCCGTTTTAGTGAACTGTTTACAGCGATTTCATATGCATAAAAATCGTGATGATTCGTTGTCATCAAACCACAGTTTCGATAAACATACGTCATATTGTATTGAATTTATTATCCGCTTTTCTAGGTTTTTGTCATTTTTGATTTTTGATATTTCAAATTAAAACTACGATGATTCTTTACATTCGTGAACTATACTAATAAAAAAAGAAATAAGAAAAAAAATGAAATATCACATTAACCCGGAATAATTCTAGATTGAATTCCAATCGTTTGTGATTGAAATTTTTTCTAGCTTTCGTATTAGCAAATTGTACTGCGCACATAAAATTGTTGAAATTATTAATACTATTATTATTATTACGTTTTTGAAATCATTGATACGTGCATGCGCATGCGGATATAAGTCGGGTCTTCACTCACATCGGAAATCATTAATGTTTCATAGCAAAAACACACCGTTCTTGACAAAAATCGATTTGAGAGTCCCGTTTTCGAAATCGAAATGCTCCTAGGCATCGGAAAAAAAACTTTTAAAAACCATAATAAAGTTTGGCTCGGGTCAAAGAAAAAGAAAAAAAACAGCAATCGACGCGATGATCGGATATGTTTATTTCGGTTATACGTTATACACGCTTTAGGAATGAACGCACTTTCCATTATTACAGTTAACACGATCCGCGCGTTTCTAATATCGTAACACTGGTAGCCAACATTAGCGTTTGAACGACAAAGAAAATATATACATGTACTTAAAAAATATTAAAATTGAACTTAAGTTTTCGAAAAAAGATTTTTTACATTTCAATTTAAAAGAACGCGTAAGAATTATAATAGGTTAGATGTGATTGAGTCTTGAAAAATTGAAAACACTTTAACCGAATCGCTGTTGCACGTTTTGCTTCAGTCATAATATAACTAAAGTAAAACGTATAATTAAGTATTTTTTTTTTTTTTTTTTGCGTTAACTTATGTAATATTTACTCATTTTTTCCTATACAAAAAAATTACTTTAATTATAATAAGGTGACTTCCTTAATTTAAAATTTAATACAGTTTAATTGATCAAAAATCGTAAAAACGCGCAAAATAAAATGTTGCTTAATTTATCGAATACTAAAGAAAATTTTTCCTAGAAATTACGACGAATTCTCTACGGAAATAACTGTGAGCAAAAGATTTTATACACTTTATACGTATTGTATACAGTGGCGGATCTAAGATTTTTTTTGGGGGGGAGGCCCAAAAATGTATAACTCTATAAGAACAATATTTTTGATTTGATGTAAGACCTTCAAGTAAAGTATTACTAAAATATACTTACATATTACTACGAATATATAAAGCCAAGGGAGGGCGGGCCCTCATTTATGAATTCGCCAATGACCGTATATATATATATATATATATATATATATATATATATATATAATATAGAATGAATTTAAATTAAAAACTAAGAACATAAATATTTTAATAAAATTATTTAATAATTCAATATTATAATAGCTGGTTATTTATGTAAGTGTATTTAATCATTATAATAAAAGTGCTCAACGTTTTACTAACGTACCATACGCAATTTTGAGAAAAAAAATAACTAGTAATTATTCAGAAAATACAAAACAATCATATTGGCAATTTTAAAATAAAAAAATATATGAAAAATTACACGTCAATAATTTCATCAAGTGATGCTCAAATTTTTCGGCAATAATACGTTGTCTAATTGTATCCAGTTATCGTAGCAGTCGTCTAAATAGAATTTTCGAAAAGCTGCTCCAGCAGCGATGTTTTAATATAAATAAATAAGTCTTAAATACAATAAATATTAAAAAGGTAAACTTATTTTCGCCATTAATATATAAATACAAATTTATCAAATTTAAACACTCTAAATTAAAATAGTTGTTTGCAATATGTGGTTATGCAAAAAGAATTTAAAGAAAAAAATATATGACATATTATAATAAAAAAAAAACGTGAATATATACGTATATATAAATTTATAGAATATTTATAAATTTAATGGTAACTGCAGGTAGTGAATAAAAATACACTTGTATCTCGACGAATAGGTTGACACAAAACGACTAAACACTATAGAACAACAAGTTATGCATTCATATATCGAACAACAACAATAAATTAATCAGATAAGCTACTGAAATCGATTTATTTTAGTAAAAATGACTAAAAAAATTAATTCAATAATCAAAAATACACAAGAAGCAAAAAAAAAACAAAAACACAACAAATAATAAAAATACAATTTTGTGTTTATGCTTCGTAGTATAAAACGAATTCGTAGATACTTATTAGACCAAAATAACAAAAAAAAACAAATGCCTACATTAACCGAAATAAAATAAATTATAACGAACAAATTATGATGAATCGTTCTGAATTTTTTTTTTGAAGATTTTTGAACGGCAAATATATTATGTAGGACATACAATATTGGAGAACAATTTGGTAGAGGATGTGCCATGGGCGTATAAAATGTATAAGTTTTTTTTAAAGAAAATAACATGGACATCAAAAGAAAAAAAATTCTTAAAACGTTTTAATTGACGATAATATTTACTTATAGATGACTAATATGAATATTTTTCTCTTAAGATTTCGTAGAAATAATATGTTGTGTTCCTGTTTTAGAGCGATGAGTGTAAAGCAATCAATAATAAAAATATTATATCTTTTCATTACAATTGGATTGGTACCATTTATCGACAGTTCATTGCTTCTTAAAATGTTATATACCTATTACGAATATATAACATCTTAAAAAAGTATTATATAATAAGATATTTCACTTTATGTTATGACAATTACTATACATTATTGAAATGCTCACGAGTGCGATATTGCGTATCTCGTTCGAGAGCCATGTGTATTTATTTTAGATATATATCTAATTTTTTTTTTCATAAGTACGCAGATATACATATACAAATTTATATATAAATATTATATCAAACATAAAAAATTCATCATTACCCGTTGTGAGTTGTCGAGCTGCTCTTTGTTCCGTACTAATTTTTAACAAAACCATACTTTAAAATGGCAAGAGTATTTATTTTATTGTCCGTGATTTTATTTAGTGTCTACATGACGGAGCAGGCGTATTTTTTGCAAGAAGAATTTATCGAAGAAATTAACAATCAAGCTACGACTTGGAAGGTAATAATATAAAATCATATTATGTTCTACGACCCAAACCGAATAATAATAATAATAATAATAATAATAATAATAATAATAATAATAATAATAATAATAATAATAATAATAATAATAATTTCGAGTTGTAAGTGAACAAATCTTACTTTCTCGTACACATGTTATCAATAAAGACTTATTATGCTTCATACCCGACGAGTTCAAAATGAGGGAACAAACTTTTTTTAGTTAACATACGAATTTATTTTAAAAAATATTCCATTACAAATTTTGTTTACAATGTTAATACTAATGCACTGACGCCTAAAAAATTTACTCACATTATAAAATATTCATTGTCGTGATAGATAAATAAGCTAAACTCAACTAATTTTAAATTAATATATTGATTTGATATTGTTATTTGTTAAATATTGCAAATTGCAAACAAATTCTTTCAATATGTAGTAGCTATGTATTGTACATTTCACGTACATTGTGTACATAGCATTAGCAGTGTTAATCGTTACTTTAATTTTAAATATATTGTAATAACCAAAGAAACGAATAAAAATGAGTCCTACATTATCAATTTGGTTTTCTATCAGCCATTCGATAATGCCGACGCATTGACATTATTAATATGCTTTAAATTCAAGGTTGGGTTTTGACGTATAACACTAATCTATAACACTATTACACACGTATAACACTAACACTATCTTGAAGTTGTCACTTAATGGGTTATACGTTGTTCCTCAAAATTGACATTAAACATTTTTTTAAGCATAACACGTCAACTAAAATTTTCTGAATACAATTTCTATTCCACATTTTTATGTAGGTACTCATTAGTGAATTTCATTTCCACAAAATTATTTATAATTATTATATTTTAATTTCATTTAAAACAAAATTATAATTATCTATTTAAAAAATAAATTAGTATTTTTGATCCAACATAAAGTCCATACTTATGCGGATTTTTTTATCCTATGATTCACGTTAATCAGGCCGGTGTTAACTTCGACCCAAATACGCCGAAAGAATATATCCTAAAACTTTTGGGATCTAAAGGAGTACAGATTCCAAACCATGTCAATTCTCATATGTACAAAACACACGACGTCGCTTATGACAAGTTGGTCGATAGAATTCCGAGGAAATTTGACGCGAGAAAGAAATGGAGAAATTGTAAAACAATTGGTGCAATCCGAGACCAAGGACATTGCGGATCTTGTTGGGTATATATACATTGGTTTTTTTTTTAAATACACGAATCAATGTTTAACTGCGTATATTTTTTTAATTTTTCGAATTATTCATTTAGGCGGTAGCAACGAGTTCAGCTTTTTCTGATCGTATGTGTATTGCTACAGACGGCGATTTCAATCAGTTTTTATCCATAGAACAATTGGCATTTTGCTGTCACTTGTGCGGTTTCGGCTGTAATGGAGGTTATCCGATAAGAGCTTGGGGATATTTTAAAAGACACGGAATAGTCACCGGAGGAGATTACAACACCACAGACGTAAGCGATTTTTATTAAAAAAATATAATTGGTATAAATATATCGCGCTATATATAATGTGTATGTTTAGGGTTGTCAACCATACAGAGTGCCACCTTGTCCTTATGACGAAGAAACTGGAAACAATACATGTGCTGGGAAGCCGATAGAAAAAAATCATAGATGCGAAAGAACTTGTTACGGAGATACTGAAATTGATTACGAAGAAGATTTCCACGAAAGTATAAACGACTTAAAGGATATAAATATCAGTTATATATTTAACTTATGATAACATATTTATAATTATAGCAAGAGATAAATATTACCTGACGTACGCCGCTATCCAAAAAGACGTTTTGACATACGGCCCAGTTGAAGCATCTTTCGATGTTTACGATGACTTCATAAACTATAAATCAGGTGCATAATATTATATTTAAGAAAGAGGCTGTTTTAATTGTGATGCGTATGTTTTTGTGACAGTAAAGTATTATATGGTATTTGGTGGGGTGTTGGATCATACAAATTCGATATCCCGGTGGCCGTGAGTATATCTCACCATCTTTTCCAACTAAATAACCATGGTGATAATGCCTCAATTTGTTACAGATCTAAATTCCATTCAAATATGTCTGATAATTTTCCCATAAATCTTACTTTTCAACGCAACTGTTCGTTGTTCATGCTATTATGAACTAGTTTGAAGCCTACAAACAGCATACTTGTATATGCAGATACAATATACACATTCTGCCATATTTTATCGAGAGTTATTAACGTGGAACAATTCAAATTATCTTTGGTTAATTTCATGCCATCCTGTAACTTTAAAGTTACAGGACTTTATTTTTCGTTCATTGATTATTCTGTTTAATTTACAATATTTCATTTCCTTACACTGTTATTTAATAACACATCGTATTATTTCCGTGATCGTATAACTATTTTGGTTAAGTTTTTCTTGGTTCTTTATGGTTTCTTCGTCGTCTTTATTAAGGATGAAAGTTTAAAGTTATGAAGTAAATGTTATTTAATACGTACATATAATTAATTATATGTATGTTTAGGCGTTTATGTCCAATCGGAGAACGCGTCATATTTGGGAGGACATGCCGTGAAATTAATCGGATGGGGAGAAGAATACGGCGTCCCATATTGGTTGATGGTCAATTCGTGGAACGATGAATGGGGTGACAATGGATTATTCAAAATTCGTCGAGGCACAAACGAATGCGGAGTCGACAATTCGACCACCGGAGGTGTACCAGTCGTTTACTGAACTCGTATCATACAATGATTGTTGTAAAATAATATTCCACCATATGTTTTTGGTTATCTGTATGTATACGATTCTATCTTGTTAATTTTTTGTGATCACACACATAAAACATTTTCAAAATTGGAATTTAACCGCAGAAACAATTAAAGCACCTTTGTTAATCTAAATGCCGTCATTTATGATATTTTAAATTATTTCCTTATTATTCTCTAGAATCCTCTTGATATCAGACTTTGTAATGTATTTAATGCCCAATGTAATTTTCCCATCTCTTTCAAAACCTCTTTAAAAAAAAACTAGATTCATGAGTATCCATACTTAAATTTACACAGAAGAACAGAAATTTTAATGGATTCATACTAAATTTACTTTTGATCTATATATATATATATACAGAAAAATAAGCTACTTTTTTCTGAACTAGGTATGTGGTAATAATAATAATATAAAATATTTATTATCATCATTAATATTATCAGGTCTCGAAACTTTATGTGCTGAATACAATGAAATATGTGTACACATATAATTTAAAAAACAGAAAAATATGCGGTATAATATTCAATAAGAATTAGGATAATGTGCTAAAATATTCGATTTTTTTGTTTGATCAGTTTTATTTTTGCAAAATAAAACTTTATTATTGACCAAACTACCAAATCAAAGGTTAAAGACGACAAGACATTGACTACTTGTCTTTGGGCATTTTTTTGGTTTACGTACTTAGAATAGAACGTGAGCGCACTGTAACAGACGAGATACTGCGATTCGTGCTATACGACATACACAACATATATATTTTAATATTTTAATATTCAATTGAACAATGAGATTACGACATAGATAAGTTACATATCGTAGAGTTCTGGATATAATATTCTATAAATAGTTTAACGAATTTCCGAATGCATTACACGAAATTACTAACCAAGATAATGGCTATTTTGTTTACTAGTTGCCCGTTGTTAATATGTATTTAAAAATAAAAATAAACATGATTTAACATGACAGAAAAGTTGTTTCGTATAGGAATATAAAAAAATTATTTTGGGTATGATTTTTTTTTTCTCGTAAAATCAACAAAAATATGCAATTATATGTTTTTAAATCTAAAATATGCCAGTTTGTCCAAAAAATAACGAAATATGCAAAATGATGAGACAAAAATGTTTATATCGGGAATATGGGAAATATGAAACGAATTTGTGTCAAACCAGGATTACAATATTCACATATCTTAAGGAAAAGTTTCGAGCCCTGATTCTTATTATTATTATTATAAAATTAGTTCAAACATATTTAATAGTTATTTTTATAATGTGTCTATATTTTTTATAAAGAAAAATCAGCTACTTCTTTCCTTGACTAGGAATGTGGTAGGGTAATAATTATAATATAAAACATTAATAATTATATTGATTATTATAAAATTAATTCTAAAATATTTAATATTTATTTTTGTGATGTGCCTATAATTTGCATCTGACTAAAATTATCAATGACCATGCTATGTATTATATAGCTTAATAAAACAATAATTTAGATTCTTGAAAATATAAATCCTACATCAACAAACCGTTTTATACACGACTACGTTATTAATGAAATTAATGAACACATTGATAATGATAATGAAAATAATTGTTTGTTAACTAGTAAAATTAAATAAACTTATTTATTGCGAGAAAATAACATTTTACAATAAAAATGTTTGTTGAGATATCGATAATTGTGTTTTATTTAATGCGTTTATGTTTTCGATTTTTTTTTTTTGTATATAAATAAAATTAACACTTAACGTCATCTACGCAGTTTATCACGTATTATTTTGTGTTTACATGTATAAATACATTACTTCTTAAGCGTTTTATACCACCAGGGGCGTATTTAGAAATTTTTTTTTGGGGGAGCTTGGACATTTAGTAAATATCATTGTTGAATTATTTCTAAATTCTAATCCAAGACTAAATATTAAAAATAGGACAAATTACCAAATTCTCAACATTTCAAAAACAACTACATATTAGGAATTTATTAAAAATATTACGTCCTATAATAGCCATAGGGCATAGGAATTAGTTCCTAAAATTTCGGGGGGTTGGTCTGGAGCCCTATCAGCCCTCCTCATAAATACGCCCCTGTATACCACTGTTAGGCGAAGAATTTCGTGTGTAAAAAATAAAATGAAAAAAGGGATTTTTTTTCTGTTTTCCGTATTTTCCCGGAAGATCGTTATAGCACGTCTAATTCCGAACAATCTATGCGCGTAATAATATCGAAGGGAAAATTGTTAGCCGATATTTTCAAAACAAACGGAGTACCTAGTAGCCGGTGCACGTGGTTTTCGTTCGGAATAATATATAATTGCCAATAACGAGGTACGTTTTATCGATATTCACACGTTTATATGAGTCTATTTATGTTATTACAATAACCGTTCTACCGTATTTCGATTTTTTTGTTTTTTAATTCTAATTTTTTTTTCCTGCACATACGTACGCATAGGCCAGTATTACTCATACGGCAATGATCAGTAATACATTTCGTCACTGTTTTAACGACCGGAATAGAACCGTTATTTCGATATTGTTTTGTATCGCCTTGCGAAATCGGTAACGAGTCAGCGCAAATTATTTTATTGTTGTTTAGCAGTTTGGAAAGAAAACCAGCAACAGTTGTTGTTCTCCGTTATTAAATAATATCGTGTTGCGGCTACGTCACGTCGCCTTGATCGTAATTTATTCGAATATTATAGTATGGCGATCGGTCAAAAACATAATATTAATCATTATACGTTTATAATATTTTTATTCGGCAACATTTTAATTTAATTATACACACACACACTGTACGCGTAATTTATAGTTAATAACTACAGCGTTAAACAAAAGTGAATTTTGAATGTCATTGTTGCGTGTTCGAGGACGAAAAAGAGATGATTCGAGAGACGAGGAAGAGCGAGAATTTTGGTCGACGGCCAATTGCTCGAATAAAGAAAAAACTCCTATTACGCCATTGATCGGAGACGAAATGTTTAATGTACAAAGTAAATTTCGCATTAAACAATGTTAAATGTTTTTAGTCGTCTTGTATATTTCTGGCGTATTTTTTCCATCAAGTACCGTTATTATCCATTTGCGGTTTATAGTACATTTTAAAAGTCCAGCTTTTTTAACGAAACACTTAATAAAAAAAATTACACTTCGAATTGAATTTTTTGTGCCGTTTGTCATAATCAACACTGCAGTGTTGTAATAGCATTTTATCGGACATTGTTTACGTTAACGTATTTGTCTCTCAAACATTTATAATCACAGTTCTATGGTAATGAATATCATCGTTGAAGACGTTTATTGCATACAATTTAAACGTTATAGGCTCTATATTAATAATATATCACTAATAAGAATTAAATAAAATGATACAACGGAAATTGTGATTTCCTCGGCACCAATAGTTTTATTAAATGAGTCGGGCTATACCAGGGTTGAAACGTATAATACGGTATAGAACAAAACACGTATTATACGTACGTATAGTACGTATAAAACCAATATTTATGTACGTTTTATACCGTATAAAAATTAAATTTCTAATAAACAAAAATACGTTTAGAAAGGATGGTTTATTAAAAGAAATAAGTATGGCACAATCAATTATTATTGTTATCAATAAAATTCGTATTTTTTTTAAACATAACATTTTATTAATAATAATAATAATAATAATAATAATAATAATAATAATAATAATAATAATAATAATAATAATAATAATAATAATAATAATAATAATAATAATAATAATAATAATAATAATAATAATACACTTTTATTATATTTTATATTTGATAGATATTAGTTAAAACTAAATATACTTTTTAAGATCAAATATTATTTAAGTTTGATCACCGACAATCCATTAATTTATACCACACCATAATATTTTTTTTATTTACAGATACAAAATATTATACCTGGAATCAATCCTCAAGGAGATTTATACGACGGAAACAAGGAAAACCAGTTCCAGGATATACAGATGTATATTCCACCGATGCGATTGGCCGGATTTATTCAGTACATCCAAGCAATGATGAATGTTTTTACTTACGACTGCTATTAGTCAATGTACGTGGCCCAACATCATTCCAACAGTTACGAACTGTTGATGGTGAATTAATGTGGATCCTACAGAGAAGCCTGTCAACGTTTGCAATTGCTTGAAAATGACGCTCATTGGGATCAAACTCTCAATGATGCTGTAATATCATCACACGCTCATCAAATACGAACATTGTTTTCTATAATCATATCTACATGCTTCCCATCAAACCCAATTGATTTGTGGATCAAGTACAAAGATTATATTTGTGATGATATTTTGTATCAAATACAGAATAGAATGGGAAATCAAATATACAAATCAGTGAAGAAATTTACAATGAAGCATTGATTTCAATTGAGGACATGTGCTTGATAATGTCAAACAAACTATTAATTCAATTAGGCCTGACCGCGCCCAATCGTCCAATGCATGACGCTTTTAACCAAGAGTTGCATCGAGAAAGACTGTATGATCTCAACGCTTTGAAAGAATTAATTCAAACAAATCTTCCACTGTTAAATGAACAACAGAAGTATGTATTTGAAACTCTTATGAAAGTAACAAATGATGAAACTGGAGGATTTACTTCTTAGATGCACCTGGTGGTACAGGAAAAACTTTTTGATTTCATTAATATTAGCAACAATTCGCTCACAAAATAAAATTGCACTTGCACTCGCTTCGTCGGGAATCGCAGCAACTTTGCTTGAAGGTGGTCGAACAGCCCATTCAGCACTAAAATTGCCATTAAATATGCAAAGCAATGAAACTCCAACCTGCAACGTTTCGAAGAACTCTGCAATGGCAAAGGTTTTGCAGCAATGTAAATTGATTGTTTGGGATGAATGCACGATGGCACATAAAAAATCTTTGGAGGCTTTGGACAGAACCTTAAAAGATCTACGGAGCAATAATAACCGATTTGGTGGTGCAATGATTTTATTAGCAGGAGATTTTCGTCAAACATTGCCGGTGATTCCACGATCAACGCCAGCTGATGAACTCAATGCATGTCTAAAGTCCTCCAGTTTGTGGAAACATGTCAAAGTACTTCATTTAAGCAAGAATATGCGTGTCGAGTTGCAAAATGACCAATCTGGAAACATATTCTCTAAACAACTCATTGACATTGGTAATGGCAAATTTCCTATGAACATGTTGACTGGCTGCATTAACTTTCCTCAAAGTTTTGTCAGTTAACTCGATCAAAAGATGAACTTATTCAGAAAATAATAATAATAATAATAATAATAATAATAATAATAATAATAATAATAATAATAATAATAATAATAATAATAATAATAATAATAATAATAATAATAATAATAATAATAATAATAATAATAATAATAATAATAATAATAATAATAATAATAATAATAATAGGTAATACTAATAATAAATGTCTTTGTAGTTTTGTGATTTCTGACGAATTTCGAACTGAACTTAAAAATTCGCGAAGCTCAATGTATTTTTGAAATTAGATCACAACAGTGACAAAACACGATATTATTTTAGGTATCCATTGTAAGTCGTAGTGAATTTATTTATTGATTTACATCATATACAATATAAGTACTTTTTTTATTTGGGAATGCGATTAATAACGATTTAAGAGGTTGTGCTATGATATATTTTATGTTTATGAGTATTACAATTATCAGATAACCTTGAATCGTTTTTATTTTAATGTTACCCTGTCGTAAATATAATATAATGCAATAAAACGTACAGCAATGACGTAAGTCGATGATCAGTAATACACATATAGGTTTTTTTTACAAGTCACTATAAACAGTTTTGTATGGTTTGGTATTCTCATTTTAGTATTTTTTTTTTTTTTATGGTACCTAGTATATTGATAAAAAAGTGCCAATTACAGTTTTTATAATGTTTTTTCATACTTGTAAATTGTGGAATAGTGGTCTGGAAAAAGTATATCAAAGTCAAATCGTAATTTTTCAATTCAAACACGTCGCTTTATGTAAAAAAAAAAAAATAATAATAACCATCACGTGTTTATCGGGTTTTTCTCAATTACCGTAATCCTGATTAGAAAACGTTAACCAATCAAAGTACAAATTAATATATTTAATTGTCACTTGTAATTTTATGTGTAGGTTTCAAAAAAAAAAAAATCTGTTTATCTGTTTTATTTACATATAATATCTTTTATAGAGGAGTAAAAGAAAATACTCTAAAAAAGTTGATCGTACGTGTTTTTTTTATAATTAAATTGATTAACGTGATTTTATTATTCATAAAAGTAATTTTTCAACAATTAATGTACTTAGTATTTTGTATTTACGAGTATGCGGTGGTAAAAATTTTTCCTTTTGAACCACCAAAGAATCTTGAAAAATACGTACATATATTTTCTATTCTCAAAAAACAAAACATCTCTTATTTTACAAATACGTTTCTTGTTTGAATACGTTACCAATATCCAAAAAAATAATAATATGAAACAAGAACTGCGTAGCGGTTCAGAGTTTCATGTCAGAACAATATAACAGATTTTCGAATTTATGTAGTATATCATATCTGATATCTACATGTTATATCTCACGAAATTGCAGTGGATTTTAACGAATTTTAGAACACTAAATATGTAAAAAAAAAAAAAAAAAAATTGAAAAAAAAAATATATTTTTAATGTCGTATTAATTTTAGATTCTGAGCGAGGCGTGGAAGCTATTTTTTTTACAATGTTGTCTTTTTTTCATATACATTTTTCTCCTGTTTACGAATTTTAGACTAAAACGAGTGCTAGGATGATCACTATATGCGTTATGTTTCGGTAACACATTTTATCCAGTTGGTATACTTTATTTGAAAAGTTTTTCGATTTTTGCAGTAGTTTCCTTATGCCCGATTCAAAACGACCTGAAAATTGAAAGAAAAACTATTTTTCACAATAGTTTTTAAACGCGGCACAAAAAACTACAAAAAAAAAATTGTGTTATAAAAAAACGCGACTATGTCATTAAAATTCATTATTTTATAATAATAATAAATAATATTATACCGAAGCTCCGCACACAAAATCGTTTTATTGAATGCCATGATATTTTATAATTGCTTTCAAATTCATAGTGAATAACAAAAATCTAAAACTTTATCCGAGTAATTCGCTTGAGTAACGACCTAACCTAACCTGCGGCTCGCTACACATTTCAACCGTTAAATATCCGAAATTTCTTCAATGTTCCGAATAATTTGTATCGAGAACGTTTACGTTCTGAACGATACAAAAGGATGTAATGGTTTTTACAATGACGTATATTCATTTATTTTTATTTTTATCCTGCCTCCGAACACTTTCCCGTGTCCTTTTTTGAGCAGGAATCGCGTTAATTTCCGAATTTGTAAATTGTATTTAGACGATGTTTTGTACGTCATTTCTTTCAAATTTCCCTGCACCAGTTTCCTGCGGCGTGAGAAAAAAGTAACGGAAAACTGGAAGCAACCGCGGGAAAATTGTTGAAATAGCGAGCATGTAATCTAACACAACACGCATAATATAATTTTATCAATAATTGTGACTGTAGGACATTATTGAATCGTTTCTGGACGGTTACGTTGTGAGTGGGATTGTTAAAGACCGGATTTATATGCACTACAAATTGTAAAATATGCGCTTAAAAAGCACAAAATATGCAAAATAATTGTTGATTATTACTGCAGCTATTTATTTATTGAAAAGATATAAAATAATGTAAAAACGATTATATCAATAGACTACAATAATATGTTTTATGAATGTAATGAAAAAAATAATAATATACAAATTTAACGTGAAAACAATATATTAGTCTCGGTTAAATTGTATAACGTAGGTTTGTAAGAATGTGTTTGTACGCAGAAAAACACTTCGTTTCGCATCAACGCCTGCAATTACGGGAGCGCATTTAAAACTCGACAACATTTCTGGGGAAAAATTTTGGATAGAAGAACTCTTCGAGTCACCTATTGGTGTATTTTAGACATTTCTTTTGAAATTAGCGAGCCTTTGTTTTTATTAATAATTTCAGAACGTTATTTTCTTTTTCAAAAAGACTATTAATAGAATTTGTAAATGAAAACATTTAAGCGTATATAGGTAATAATATATGCAAAAACACGCGTTTTTATGCACTCGCACCGAAAAAAATGTGCGAAATAAAAATTTGCAATTTTATTCGTTTAAGTATGAAAATCCATTTAATGCACGCAATTGCTTATAAAAACATGAACATGCATTATATGCGAAATCCGGTCTTCAGTTATTGTACGCGATCAACGCGAGTGCTGATATTCGTTTAAATATTCGCTCCGGCCGTTTTTCCCGACGGAATAACAATCATTCCTCGCATACTTACCGGTTTTCTGAGACACATTTTGGATCGTCACAAACCACTGGAATTAATTCGCTCCGGGTGTGAGCGTCTCGAGTGATCAGTGTCAAACACGGTGCAGGGCACTGCGGATTTATTACGAAGTTCGCAAATCCGCGGTATTTCGCTGGAGCGCGCCGATCAAATAGCGTGTCAAATGTGTATATTATACCGCGTGAAATCCTTATCCGTGATGGAGAGTTAATAATGTACACGATTTGACTTATTGAACCTAACGGGAATGTTGGTCCATCGATGCATTATTATAATACCGGGTGTGAACCCATTCGGAGAAACAAGCGTGTGTCTACAGTCTATTTTATTGAAATCCTATTATACACTGTACAGTCGGTTCTCAATCGTCGAATAATATATTTTATATTTCAGGAGTAAAAAAAAAAATGTATATAATCAATATTTATTAAATTTTGTGTAACAATGATGATTTTTTTAAATATCTGTACCCAAAAATTCTACCGGAACAAGTGCTCCGATCGTTACAGTCATACGTTGTTTCCGGTAACGTACTGCGTTTGTTCGATACTTTAGAGATGTCGTTTTTCGATTTTTTTCAAAAGAGCTTAAAAAAATTTCAAAAATGACATGATCGTCGTTATTTATTTTTTTAAACTAATGGATGTAGAAACTTGAAATACGTAACATTATATTATATTAGGGAAAACAATTTCCTTTTAATTTTGGGCTAGTAGTAGTATAATAGTAATTATAGGTTTCTGCTGTAGGTACTAATTTCATAAAAAAAGGTGATTTTCGGTTTTGAGGCATAAACATTCAATGCAATGTCAGACATGCGTTACCTACTTCAACTACATTCAAAAATCTTGAAAAGCTTATGTCACGATATTCTATCATAAACATCTCAAGTTTTTCCTCAGTAATCTATTTTTAGAATTAAAATGACACCATTATTGTATAAAATATTTTGTGTACGTACTTGTGTATATATTCACCATTTTCGAAATATTGTATTCGGAACACTTTTTAAATACTTTTTTGAAAGTACTGTATAGCACTGTATTTTAAATAATTTTTAAAAGTATTCTGTATAGTATTTACATAAAATAATAACTTAAATGTAAAAAGTAATTTATTCGGGAAAAAAATTCCTCTTTTAATTAATAAAATTTATTTCATAAAATAATTTCTTAAATTATATAATGTAAATGTTATTATTATTATGTTTTAACGGCTAATTGAATATATTATATATATAATTATATATAATTGATATATATATATATATATAATATATCTTAAATGAAAATAATGATAATGCCGTAAAAACTAAATATTACGATGGATACTTTTTACTTCCAGTTGTGACGATATGAAAATACACCCGAAATCGTTAAGCGCTCATCATTAGTTCAACTTTGTATTTTCTGTTACGTGTATTGATCGAATAACTTTTATTAATTACCAAGTACTCGGTACACAGTAAAATTTGATTTGTTCCCAATGAGTCTATGTCAATATATTTTTCTTTCCGGTGCAAGGATTTGTGAACGGTTCACTTAAGTCTGTGTAAAAAGCATATGAAAAATAAATTAAAAATTTATTTTATAAGTAACTTTTTTTTTGACTTAAAGAATGAACAGTAAATTGTTATAAAAATTTAATTCGATTTAGTTAAGAATTTAACTATTTGTTTACCATGCGGACAATTTTAATTCAAGTAATTTAACAGATCGTTATTTTTTTCGGACGAGAAAGATTAAATTACTGAAATTTCGATATCTGCCCTTTTTATTTTCACCCGAATACGATGTCAGGCTTAAATATACTTTCGTAGCAATGTTCCCCGATGATAAACCTATTATATACGTCCCCGTTTTATTCCTCTTTACCTACTAAAGTAACGAGTTTTTGAAGTGTTGGACAAAAAGCCAACCGTAATTCGATACATAGATTATTTTCACCCATACGCGACCCCTCGTTTCCTCAGCGATCGTCCTCGAACGAAAGCCTTTAAATCAGCTCATTTCTCGTACAGTCCTTAAAAATATGATTGTTTCACCTCGAACAGCAGCCTATTAAGGTAGAGCACTTAAGGCGATCGTGCACAGCCGGACATTTACCCACATTTTTCCACGAATAATTTCCCCTAGAAATCTCCTAAATCACCTTCCTCCGAATTCAACAACGGATAACACTAGTCTCGGTAATCGCTAAATTATGGCTTCAAATAGCTGTTGCAATGTTCCTTGTCGGTTGCCGATAATTTTGGTCCAAGCGATGGAATAATTCTCTTTTCTGCCGGTTTTCAAATCTTTCCCGAAAATCCTATCCCGTATTGTCCGTCCCTTTTTGGGACGCAATATTCTCTTCGTGCCCATGTCGACAAATATGACGTCAACCGTTTTTATTTGCACAGGAGTTGAAATTTTATAAATATATAAAATACATTTAAAAATACGTAAAAACGTATAGATTTTTTTTATAAGTACACGATTTTATAAATTTGTGTGGACATATTTACTGCCCGACTTCCATCTACTAATAACCCGCAGTAATAACCGTTTAGGAAACTCCCAGATTATATCTTGTTGTCAAGAGCGTTTTGGCTAAAAGTCAGCAAAAAAAAAAAAAAAAAAAAAGTGTGTAAAATTCGAAATTATCGTAATTAAAGCTAAATTTCATCAACACTTACCTTACCGATTAGACAGTAAAATATAGTTAATAAATACACAATACAGTAACGAGCCGCGGATGCTGCGAAAAATTGGGCGTCGTTAAATTCGTACTATTATTTTTAACATTAAAAAAAGCAACGATTCAGAGACTGTCGTTCAAAACTATAAATACACTAAAATTACTGATTTTATGTGCAATATACGCGTGGCGTTAAAATTTCGCTTGACGTCGGAAAATATGTTTCGTTCTAACGGCCGGGTCTATTTCTTTTCGCACGCACAAAAATTTTTCAGACAAACCGCAGAACGATATATACTATTTCATTGAATACCGAAATTCCACGTTTTATTGTAATAATATAGTGTTGAAAAAGCGCAAAAAGACGATTAGTATAATCGATTATTATGTTCTATTAGTTCAGAAAAAGAAATTTCAAATTTTTCGATTTTACAAAATAAAAAAAATAAAACAAGTTTATTCGGGTTAATTCGGTTGTGCATTGCGCGAAGTCAAGTATACCTACGTAGTGTTTAAATAAATATTTTGTTTTTCGTTCAAACATAAAAAAAAAAAAATAATAAAAATTTTCGATTTTCCAAACATCCACTATAGCCAACCGCGCAATTACAAGTGAACGAGACACGACGTCCTAGAGTCAAATGAATTTTTTTTTTTTTTTTCAAAGAAATTTTTAGAAATCTATCGTACAAACGTCGCGTGAAAACCGCTCGCGAAGGACTTAACCCAATTCTCGGGTCGAAATGTTTTTTTTGTCAGAACCGACGGATTCGCTTGGAAAATGGAGGTCGAATTACGGTTTAGATAATATTATAATAGTGTTATACGTCGGTGTAACGATATTATGATTATAGCACGGGCGTAATGAGCATTACGTGCCACTTTCCCGATTATATTAACACGCGTGATTATCCATACGTATTACGATAGTTAGCTGCAGATAATATCTGTTTGGGATGATTCGATTTATACTACGTTATAGTCTAAATCGAATCGTCCAAACGTAAAAATATATTTATTGTTTATTGTTAGCTATACCTAATCCGAACGATACCGAAACGGACGTTGGACCGTGTTCATCAGTAGCGTGCAGATGGAGGGGGACAGGCAATTTCTTTTTTTCGCTTCTAAAAAAACGCAAAAAAAAAAAAGATAACAGACAAATGTAGTGGCGGAACTACGCTCAAAAAGAAACCCTGCAGATATGACGTCTTTAAAGGAGCCCCCGATGAACGATAATTTCAAAGTACTTTTATTTTTATTAATGAGATCACGAGGAAAAAAAAACTATAAAACATAATATTCATTAACGTGAATACAATAGAATCATACTTATCTCGTTTCCGACTTAATAATGAAATACTTCAAAATAAACTTTGTTTTTCAAAATATTATGAATCGAAAAACATATCATTATAATATGTCATACATTTATCGTACATTATCATTATCAACGTTGCATTAGTTAGCACACGACGAAAACTATTATTATGATAACCTGCTAATATTGCTTTTGGAAAGATCGAATTTTGTTGTGAAATTTTTTTTTCCCGGCACGGAGGAGTTTATGCAATTTGGGAACACACATTTTCGTCACTTATTCTTAACCGACCATCAAAATCGTTATTCGACCACGAGTTAGTACGCGTTAGTTTGTTGAATAATTTCTCTCGAAAACGCATTTTATTGAGGTTTTAGAGTTATTTTATTTATACTTTTATTTCTGCATTAAAAAATATTAAATTACTTCGTAAAATAATTAACGAAGCGTTCCGTTTCATTCGTGCGTTTACATAAGTATTACGTTAAAAACAGTATATCATCCAAATAACGTAAACCGATAGAAATTATATAAAAATTTGCGCATAAATATAAATATTCTTTCTCGTGGAACCGACTAATAATTTCGCCACAAACGGTTAGACACGAGTTTAAAATTTGTTAAAAAATGTGGTAAAATAAACGATTTGTTAACAATATTATCTCGAAATAAATTATTTTGTGAAGTTTTACGGTTATTCCGTTCGATGTAAAATAAATATTTAATAATTTCGGGGCGCTTTTTATATTTTTGACGGTGTAAAAGCCTACTAAGGATCTCCAATCACGGCTTTTGACTGATATTATATCCTAATAAATTTTGTTATTCATTATAGATGCAATCAATTTGTTTTAAGTTTAATTTTTATTAACATTTTTCCTTAGAACAATATTTTTCCGGTAAAAATTTTTATATAGATTGAACTCTTTATATTGATATGAAATATTGTTTTTTAAATCTGTTTGTGTGTTTAAAATATTATTAAATGTATTATTTTTAACTTCTATTATAATATATATAATTGATCCAAAACAGAATATATATATATATATATATGTATATATAAATATTATAAATTATTCTCTATGGTCAAAATGTTTGTCATATTTAATGTAATATAGTATATGATTGTTTCACAGAAACGTTTAGGCAAAATTTGAATCCTAACAATTTTTTTTCAATATTATTTCAGAGATGTTTGATATATAAAATTTAATTACACAAAATTCTTATCAGTTTTAGTAAAAAAAAAAAACAAAAATATACTATTACTTTATTTTCAAGTTCGTAAATCCCAGGAGATTCAAAATTACTATAAATATTATTTGGAAACGGTTTATTATTTTATCATTTATTGGTTTAATTAAATTATATTCTCTTATTGTAATAAATGTAATTATTATTATTAAATATTTTAACGAACTTTTCTGATAATATAATTTAATTATTTTTATAATAATTAACATTCGGTCGGGTTGCTACGTTATTTATTTTATTAATTATTAGTATTATTATTACTTTTTAATTATAACGTAATAGTGTTCGAATTTCGTACGAATTTCACGCTAATTACGTTTCGTCATAATTATTTAAATATTCGTTGAATTTCACAACACCGGCCTGGACGAAATAACACCGTACGGGTGAACGCATAATATTGCAATTAGTGCTCAAATTTTGGGCGGCTAAAATTATAAAATAAAACCATACCCCCCAACAACGATTTCAGACGTATAAAATCAGATCGGTAGACCATAAAATTATAAAATAATATATATTATAAAAAATAACGAATTACATATATATATATATATATATATAATAAAATCAGTATATATTATAAAAAACATTATATATAAAGAAAAAAAACGCCTAGAGTATTTGATAAATGTTTTTAGAAAGTATAAAAATTAGTTTCGACCGTAAGTCATTATCAGATTACAATGAATAATAAAAATTAATACAAAATTATCAATGACGGCCGCAAATAATATTGCGAGCAAATACCGGAGAGGGAAAAGATATCCACACCATACGTTTCTAAAGTCAAATTTAATAAAAATCAAAACATAATATGATATATATTTAAAACAACGTAAAACCGTTTTATTTACATATTTTAAATTATTATCAATGGTTACGATTGTAATCGACGCGTATAATAGTAATGCTGTGTTCTCCATATCCAGTCAAATACCCTTAGACTTTTTTTGGTATTGCACCGTTTAGTTTTGTTTATTATGATATCCACACCATACGTTTCTAAAGTCAAATTTAATAAAATCAAAACATAATATGATATATATTTAAAACAACGTAGAAACCGTTTTATTTACATATTTTAAATTATTATCAATGGTTACGATTGTAATCGACGCGTATAATAGTAATGCTGTGTTCTCCATATCCAGTCAAAACCCTTAGACTTTTTTTGGTATTGCACCGTTTAGTTTTGTTTATTATGAAAAAAATAAAAAAAAAAAACGTACGAGATTAGAAAAACTTCAAGTATGAACACAGTGTCATTCGACATTACCAATAAAAAAAAAAAAAAAAAAAAAAATTTGATGGTAACGTCGCACTGGGTGAACGTGGTATAAGCCAACTAACGTTCATACAGGACAAACGAGAACAAAGTGCGCGTGTGCTTTGTTGTGTGGCCGTGGCCACGCGCACACAGCCGCGTATTATATCGGCAATTTTTTTTTATATAATATATTTATTTATTTTTTACTGTTATAATAATAATAACAATAATAATAATAACGACCGTAGTTAGATGGAGTGAGATAAAGAGACTCGGACGAGCGCACAAAAAAGTAATAATAATAATTGTGTGCAGTGAATAACGCTTTATACCATTAACCGCCGCGCGTAATGTGACGCGCGTATAGTGAAAAATATTGTTATACGAACCGTAAATGTGTGCGTCGCGTGTGTTTGTAGGAGGAGTGTGGAGTGACGACAATAATTGGGCGAGTTCGATTTACATAAAATTATTGTCGTTTTACGCGGTTTCCCGTTACGATTCACTATTGAATTGCCGTTTGGAAACTTGAACGGCGTGGCAAAAAATTCAAAAAAAAAAAATTCATTAGAAACCCGTCCCCCCTCAGTTCTCTATCGAGATAATATTATATTCTGTGCGAAGCGAGGAACGCGTTGGTTTTAAAACGATGCGGTTTTTTTTTGTATGTCTGTACCCAAAATTCTACCTTTTCCGATTGCGAATCGCATTTAGTTTGTACTTTAGAGAGGTCATTTTTCCACTTTCTCGATAGTTTTTTTCAAAAGTCAGGAGAAGAACTACCAAAAAATGACATAAAAACGCGATTTCGTCTTAAGCGATTGTCGTTTATTTATTACACCGAAGCTGCGCTCAGAATCGGTTTCATCGAACGCAATGATTTATCATTGTTTTCGAATTTATAATAAAAACAAAACTCTCAAATCTTTATCCGAGTAATATTCACTTAAGCGACATCCACGACACGCCGCGGCTCGCTACCTTTTTTTGGATTTACAAGGATTTTTACTTTATTTTCCATTTTTTTTTCTGCGTACGATTTTACGACCAGTAACTGCTTCGTAACCAGTTTTCCTACAGAGGCGATATTATTCGGCAAGGACGTCATTTTTCGATTTTCTCAATAGTTTTTTTTTTTCATCAAAAGCGGCTCAAAACTTTACCAGAAAAAAAAAATTCGTCAAAAATTATAAAAACGCGAATTCATCGACCTGCATCTGTGTATTTCACGAGAATAACGTTTGTGGATTTTACACCGAGTAGGTACGTAATTATATGTTGTACAGCACACATTTTCGTACAATTCCTTTTATGTTTACGCTATTTGTAGAAGTTAATAGACTTTGAGCTATTAAAGTCATAAAAAGAGTGATTTTTTTTTTTTTTTGTTAAAAAAAATTCAATATCAAGTATACAAACGTATTACGTGATCTATAAGGAAAAAAAGTGCTCTTGATTTACGCGTATTCATTACATTACCGACAAAACGGCATTTTTATTTTTTAATTTATTTCATTTCTATTTCTATTTAGGATATTTAGATTCTTTTTTTTTTTTGAGAATTGGAATTTACACCGACACCGTCATATTAACGCGTAATGAAATGTTTCTGAATAATTTTCAATTATTGTGCTATTTATAGAAGTTAAGATTTTGATGTTTTTTTTCCGTAAATGTGGCAA
This sequence comes from Slavum lentiscoides, assembly GCA_032441835.1. Lineage (NCBI taxonomy): Eukaryota > Metazoa > Arthropoda > Insecta > Hemiptera > Aphididae > Slavum > Slavum lentiscoides. The sequence continues at coordinate 6,536,070 of CM063711.1, read as the reverse complement.
TTTTATCATTTAATAAACAAAAAGTTTATGCGAGTCAAATCCTAATGGCTTATTATATAATACATAATTAATAGGAAATTATGTAAAAAAAAATATTAACAAATGCTACAATATATTTTTATCATAGTATTACATTTTTCGGGCCTCCGGTTTACCAGACCGTCGCCGGATTTTAAAAAACTCAAATTTCTTGTTTGATTTCAACCTCAATATCGTTCATAACATATTGTGAATATTAATAGCATTCTCTGTTCTTTCGATTCTCACGAACAGTAATGTCCGTGTCCCACTAAAATCTACCTGATTTTTGTGTTTTTTTTTTTTTTAAGTGGCGATTGTGAATTTTTGTGGGTTTATTATTATAGCATCGACACGTCCGGACCATATTAGGCACAACACGCGTGTACAATTTTACAATACTGACATTCCGAACTGTGGTCTACCGACAATATATTATTGTGTGTAGAATTTTCGGCGTGAAATATTTTTAAATATTATACCAAAATATTGTATAGGCTCGCGCGCGTACCGGATATTACAAATTTTTCATTATTTGGTATATTATGTAAAATAACGAAAATCGTTAAACACGCGTGGACGGTGGTGTTAAAATAATCACGATTCGGAAGTTATAGTATTAAAAAAAAAAAAATTAATAATTAGCACATTAATACGCACTTGAAAGTAACAAAATTTTTGCTACGAAAAGCATTTCCCTGAAATTGTACTGCGGCCAAGAGACCACGATTTTTTCCGAGTACACCCCGGGTCAACTTCGTTTTCAACTACTTTTGCTATTTGGATCGCATAAAGTCTCAAAAGATTTCTTTTTTCGTATATAACAACTTGAACTACTCTAGCCGAATCGTCGTTATCGCCCGGATACAGACGTTTCACATGATATAACCACATTCGTGAATAAAAATAATAATAATAATATTATTATTATTATATTGTAATATAGCGCGTACCAATTATACACCTGGTGTATAAAATATGATAATAGTATGAGAATATATAATAGAACATTAAACGGTATATTATGAATAATGAGGAACCGCATTGCCGAATCGAGCGCAACGGGTTCGCGTGCCAAGCCGCCGACGACCTTATTTAAAAACGTCGGAATCGTTTTTTTTTTCCCCGCTCCGCATCAAAATATACAAGATAACAATAATATTAATATCGTGTAACGCGTGTCTCGTTATAGTTTACTATAATATCAACGCACTAAAATATTAAAATATCGACGGAATAAAAATATAGTTTCGAGTGCACCGCGAGCGCTTTAACAGACACGGCCGATGGCAACAATTAATAATATAAAATATTCGATGGACCGCGATAACGGTGAGAAAAATGACGGACCAAGACGAGTGCAATAACAACAACGTGTACACCACAGAGGTTTCCGACCTTATTTTTATTTTATTTTTTATGGCGAACCGAATCTGAGACACGTTTCGACTTTGTGGGCAAAAATGTTTCGAAAATGAGGAGTAGAAGTGATTGAACGGAGACGACGAATCGTCTTTTATTACCATTAGCTGAGGTACAAAAAAAAAAAACCGAGAAAAATTAACCACGCATTTCGCAACACGTACGAATGTTACTGTTAACACGAGATATTTGGAATTGTTTTCGCGACAACATTTCTCAGCGCTCTGCGTCAAACTCTGTTGGTCCGATCGCCTTCACTCGTCGTAAATGTCCGTCACTCAAGTTGGTTTCGTACTCGGATTATTCCGTGTATTCTTTTTTGAAATGTCTCTTCCCGCGTAGGTACAGGTAGTATTAAAATCATCTCAACCGCAAATTTTGTTTGAAATTTGCATAACACTCCACCGGTAACAATGCGTACGATTTTTCTACTCCGGTTTCCGTTAAACACTCTTCAAGCTACTCATTCGATGTGAGACTCGATAATACTTCATGACGGGGCTCCGGTGGTAGTGTTTGAATTTCTATGGCAAACGGATTTTCGAACGCTTTTACGTTTGAAATGCTGCTTATTTTTGTGTCTTGCTGCAGATGTGGATTCAACAGCAAAATCGATTGTAAATTCATCGTTTTAAAGCTGGAACTTGCTGATATTTTGATTCAAGATTAAAACATCAGTCGGCTTGTCGGGCCGGTTCAAAAAGCTCGAAAAGCCGGAACCCGCCCGCGGGCCGTAGGTTGAAGACCCCTGGTGTAGACCATAGGGCGATGCCATTTCTATTCTTTTTATGTCCTGTAATAATTTTTTATCAAATGTCATTTGTACGAACGCTCGTCGTTCTTTTCAAAACGGTATCGCCCGATACCGTTTCATCAACTCGGTTCATATTATCTGATACGACGTGAACGCGTCCACATAGACATAACTATAATACTCTTCGCCGTGGTGAGAGCTATTTTCAATAGAAATTCAAGATTCCGCCTACACTCCCTCATCACATCCCTGTTAATTATTAATCTATACTTTCAATTGAAAATTCTCAAGTTAAATTCTCGATATTAATTAAATTCGAAACTCGCGCTGTTTTTTAGCGAATTTATTTCGAATATTTTCTGTAACAATGGTCTTGTAAAAGAAATCTCTTTCAATACACTTAATTTATATGATAGATTGATAACTTTGTTTCGTAGCGTGCAGACCTCATAGTATTGTTAATGCGGCGTATTGCAATGACGATCTTTCACAAAATACACTGCTAATGGGAACAGAAAGAGCCGAGAGTAATAATTTACAAAAATTATGAAAAACTGTATTATGTCTACAACAATACTTAAAAGTTTTGAATTTTCGGCACTATCACTGCATGGTGTAACAATGGTTAGCTACCAAGATTTCTGATATCAGTCAACATTCGTCGATATCAAATAAAGTCTAAAAAAAAAAAATGTATAAATAATTAATGCATATAACGAATAATAAAAAATTTCGCATTGAATTGATTGAATGATAACGAACACTGAGAGTATATTATATTGAATAGATAAGGCCTCCCTACAAAATTCAACGATGTTGAATCAAAATGATAATATACACTCCAAAACCCAACAGTTTGATAATATTTTATTGTCGGATCTTCTTCCAAAATTCAACGATACCAACAATATTTCCATCGGATCCAACGTTTATTTTACTGATTTTTCTGGTTGATATTTCTTATCAGTATCGGAGTGTTTACGAAAACACAGACTTTATTACATATTATCGTATATTTTGAAAATATCTATTTAAATTACACGCGATAGTAGGTTCTTAATTACCTATCATTTTTGATAACATATAGAAATAATATTGCAATCATTTTATCACATTCCATTATTCAACGCAAACTAAATGTTTGGATATCAAACAACCCGTTTAACAGACCCACAGTATAGTTGAATTTCGGACGTAATTGACGTAATTTTTTGATTTTATTAAGCGCACTGTTTTTATTTAAACGAAAATTCCCGTTACTTTAGGTTACTATAACCTCGTACTCTTGTCGAAAATCTGTAAGCTTCGGTCATCCATTAAGATCAGCCGCTTTTCACGTTCGCGTTCTCAGCGCTCGGGTATGCAGTATTATATTAACGAGCGTCTATTCAAAAATCATTTAAATAAATAAAAAAACACATTCCTTACACCGGCTGCCAAAACGTTCGCGTCCGACATTTATTTGTTTACGAATGGTTTTTGTTTTTTTTTTTTACCTTTGGCACATTTTCACGAGCCAAATAACGCCGTGTCTAATAATATGGCTCGCGATGTTTGTATGTAAAAATAACGTTACGTAACGCGCATTTCGAGCAACGATATACTCGTATGCGTTTAGGTTGAAAGATGATCAGTAACGGACGAGACGACTGAATGTAATACGATGACCATTTAAAAAAACAACAATTTTGAATATACCGAAAACGTTTATTGTTCGAATGAGATTATTGTTTTTTAGCATATGAAGTAAGAGCGAAACGGTTAGAATTTTCGTTCGTGTGGGTTTAGACTTACGTTTAAAGTTCAAGTGTTCCGTTGTCATTTGGAATTTTAGACGAACGTCTAATAAGCCATTTCAGCAAATTAAATCGGTAAAAACGGGTTTTCGTCGCCTTGTATTAATTTTGAACAATAAAAATGTCGAGAAAAAAAATTAAATTACAAATTTTTGCTAGCTGCTTTAACGTTGCAACGAATAATAACAGTTCTTTTCGAGTCGACCCTTAACTCATAGATTTTTAACTCGTTAATGTCTAGCATTGATAGTAATATTTATAATTGTTTTTTTTCAAATTACACGTTTGAAATTTCTTAACATGAGATTGTTTTAAAGAGGGCGGGTTGTTAGCCCGTCGCTCAAACCCCCATCTCTGGAGGACCAGGAATGGTCTTTGAAAGGAAGGTCCTTAGAAAAATATATGGCCCTATTTACAGCACGAAGACGGGGCAATATGAAATGCGAACAAATGCGGATATTGAGAGACTCTTCAATGGACTCATTCAAAAAGGACAATCTCTTCAAAAAGACTGGAATGGGCCGGGCACATATGGAGAGATAAAGACAGTCTGATGAGACAAGTACTAGTCACAAAACTTAATAAAACACGCCCTAGAGGGAGACCACGCCAGCGCTGGTTAGATCGGGTAAAGACGAGTCTGAACCAAGTGGAGGAAACAGCAAGTATGCAGGATGCAGATAACAGAGTCAGATGGAAGGATTTGGTAGAAGCAGCAAAAGGCCTTAATGGCCTGTAAAAGATTCAAAAAAAAAAAAAAAACCCCGTTTGAAATTTAATTATGTATCCATTTTTAAAAAATCCTAACTCCACCAGAATGGGGTGTGGGGTATATTTTCCGTCCTATCACACCGAAAATAATATTGTATCAAATATATCTAATATATATGTAAATACATTCTGTACGTACCGTTGAAAAAAACGTAGCAAGTATGAAATAATTCAGAATATCATTTTGTATTCATTTATTTTTTATCGATAAACAAAATATACGATATTGTAAATCAATAAAAAAAAATAAATAAAAATAACGAATCGGATAAAACGTTTTTGGCGTAAAACTCGTTAACGCAATTGTATATTTTACGTTATAAATTGAGTGATGTCGATTGCCATTTATACGAACATTGAGGGTTGTCGAAGGAGTGCAATTTGATGTGATGCCCGGTAAATAAATTTGGACACGACTCATCGCTGTATACTGCAGATATACGTGAGATTATATTGCCCGAGGCGTGTATTCGTTGTCGGTAAAATGGAATATTTTCGAAGGTTTACAGAAAAAAAATCGGAGCTGAGAGAACGATCGTAAAATAAACATGGTGCAGAATCCGGACGAAAACGTCAAAAACCGAAAACGTATTATAAAATGGTCCAAATATTCTGAAAGAAAAAAAACCACTAAATTGTTCCCAAATAATAACGTACTAAGATGTATAATTTTGTATTATAATTTATAACATTTTTTTTTTTTTTTTGAAGTAACTAAAAATGTAGACTATGAATTACTTTTTTTTCATGTATCTATATCTCAAAAAACATTAATAATTTTTTTTTAAACACTACTATGTCCGCGATATTTATTAAAAACACAAAAATTAAAATACAATCGTTAATGCTAAAAATCTTTTGTTTTCTCTGGACGCAAAACACATCAACTATTATTGTACGTATTCGAATATATTAATAAATCGGTGGTGATTATAAGTTAGAGTTACACATTATCTGTTAAATTTAATTCTTTTTACCGAAGTGAAGTAAAAAAAAAAAAACACGCAAATCGTTCCAATTCGGTAATACGTTACGTAATATTTTTATAATATTATTTTCTCGATCCGGCTATGAAATTTGGCCAGAATAAAATAGCATTTTTAAAAATTATTGTTTTACAGTCGCAGGCTGGATTGTCTTGAAATCCCCGTTTATGTAAGAGAGCACCACACCGACCATGGCCCGTTCGCAAAACCAGGTGCTACGAGGGAGATTCATCCCTGGATTCCATTATTAGTGTGTCGAGTACTAGATTCCCGTTCGGTAAAGTAGAACTAGCCCATTCTTTTCGCCATTACTCGGCACTATCAAATCCTGAGCTTATCAGTTTCCTAGCCCTAACTTAATAAGCATAGGAGCAATTCGGATTAAATTTCTGAGGGTGCTAATATGAAATTTGTGAGTGCTAAGCACACTCAATCACCCCCCAAATTGCGCCTATGTTAATAAGTAATAAGTAATAATAATAAGTAATAATAATAATAATAATATCGGTGTCAGCGTCGGCGGCGGCGGCGGCGGCCACACGGTCGATCGTGTTGCGCTGCTTAGTGCATTGCCCTCTACTACGGCAGCCTACTTTCTCCCTACCCCGCGGGCGACCGAGACCCGAGCCGCAGCCGACTGGCACAACGCCGCATCCGAAACTGTGTCAACGTCCAAGAACAACGCGCGTCATTTATGAACGGCACGGAGCGCGTTGCGGTTTTAATGGAAAACCTTTATTTTTTTTTTTTCTCCTGTTTTTCCTTTTTCTCTCGTTTCTCCCCGGGATTCGTCGAAATCGTTATGGTTTTTTTTTTCCTTTTTGCCTCCGGCACACCGATGCGGGCGCGACCTTACACACCGGCAAACCGCAAACCGATTATTATTATTATTATTATTTTATTTTTTTTAAACATATAGGCGGTTCTTATACATCTGTAGTACGCGGGACCCTTGACGAAGAACATTTTCAAACCACCGACGACCCCTTACCGAATTTCTCGCCAATAGCCTTTTACAAAGTATCTCGCGTTATTTGAATAAATATTTTTTTTATAACGTATGTAAATCGCGTGAAAAAATCGTTATAGAAGAGAAAACGTGGTCCGGTTCGTTAGGAGCACGAGACTAGAACGGACGGGGCGTGTTTGACGAGCAGGTTGAAGACTAACGGAGAAGAGAATCATGAGCGGAGAAACGGAAGGTACGAGACCACCACGGGGAGACCATGATGGAATTTACGCAATCGCACGAGAAATAAACTGGATCAAAGGACAGAGAAAAACGGAAAGATGTTGTTTCGGCAGCTAAAAGCCTGAATGGCTTGTTAAGCTAAAAAAAAAAAATTAAATAAAAGTAACGAGCCGCGGAGTGTTATGGATATCGCTTAAGTGAATTACTCAGATATGGATTTTAGAGTTTTGTTTTTCTATTTTAAATTTGAAAGCAATGACAGGCCATTGCATTCGATAAAACGATTCTGAGCGTAGTTTACTTTTCTCGTAAATACAGTCTAAAGTTACGTATTTGGTGAAAATTTCAGGTTTCCACGATTATTAGTTTCAAAATTACGAAGAAATAAACAACAATCGGTTAAGACTAAATGTAAATGTAAAATCGAAAAATGACCTCTCTAAAGTACCAACTAGATGCGAATTGCAGCCGGAAACAAACTGTGACCGAAGAGATCGGAGCACTCCTTCTGGTCGAAAAACCTGTACACAGGATAGAAAAAAAAACATCATTGTAAAAACAATAGATTCATTGCTCCGCTCAGAATCTAAAATCATAAATTACATTAAAAACGTACACGTTTAGTAAATATTTTTTATTTGGACTCGATTTTACGCAGAAACTTTTAGTATTATGGTATACATACAAACGTATTTTACACATTCAATTCCTATTAATGTTCGGATACGAACATTGGTGTCGCGCGTACTAGACGCATTGTGCACGTCCAGCTCAAAAACAAATCGAAAGCTTTAATCGTGGTTCGGACTCAACGCGAAACTCGTTTTATTTTTAACACGTAAACAAGAGCGGAGAAGGCTATCTGGCATTTTTCGTTTTTTTCACTTTGAGTCGTGGGCAGTTGATTCCAGTTGAATAAATTATTTTTTAATTTTATTCAGTTTATTCAATTAGATTTCAGAACTTCAATTGACATTTTTGATTTTGGTTCGTGCGACCAGTAAATTTTCTCAGTGATTTCCGATTAAATTGTATTTTTTAATTATACCGTTCGTAGAAATTTCCACATAAGACTGTGTTCTTCCGCGATGATGACAGCCCGTCTAATTCGGTGAGTATCATCAATTTTTAATTTTTTCTTTGCAAACAGGCGCGTGATTCAATTTTTCGGCTCGCGTCTGGAACAGAAGAGTATAATAATATATAGTATATTTCGATAACCCGAGCGTATTAAACTTTCAAATTTATACCGAATAATTTGATTGTTGCGCAGCGTATGTGTATTATATGTTTTTATTGTAATTGTTGTGTAAAAAAAAATTTTTGTAACGTTTATTAAAATTTTGACTTTAACATACATGAAATATGAGCTTCGTGAATATCGTTCAGCTCATATTATATAATAACCGCGTCTTATCAGAGACTGCAATCACCGAAGCAACAAGTATTGATTTATATTTTTTACAAAAACTCACTTATTATCGATACGTTCAGGGAAAAGTCCGAGAAAATGCTAGGGAACCGGGAAATCTTGACGTTGACGAATACGTTTTAAAATGATATAATATTAAAAAAAAAAAAAACCGTTGAGCGCGGCTTATAATCAGACAAATATTATATTAGTATATTTATAACGAACTTTTATTTTTCATTTTTCATTGGATAATTCGAATTTCTTTACTCGTCTCTTCAACTTCGAGTAAACCGAGTTTCAATTTAATGTACGGATACTGTACAAAACTGTGTTTATATTATACACGTACGTTTATTGAACGAATATACTTTGTTTTTTCCACTAGAACTGTTGTGATTTTAGCAATTTTTTTTAACATCCTGGTTTTGTGATTGATAAATATACAATTTAAAATTATTATTTTCGCAAACTCTATATTCGTATTTACGTTTTTCACGTAATTTGGTAAACAGTGCTATTACGTTTCCACCGTATAAAGAATTTTTATTTTTAAATAAAATTTCAATAAATATTTTAAATATTATCATTATTTTTTTTTATTACAGACTTCGATTTTTTACACTCCGGATCGTTTATTAAATAATGGGCGCGCGGCGTGTTGTTTTTTCGCGGAATATAATATATTTTTTTAAATTCCGTTCAAGTTCGGAACCGTTTTATAAACTTCACAGAAGACGCCCATTTTCCCTCCTCATATGGCCGTATTTCCGCGTTGAACAGACATTGAAACACGCTCTATACCGATGACTACTATCTAAGAGAGATCTCGTTTTGTATGTTATTATAATAACATACGTAACACTTAGTAATAATCCTTTCACCGCCACATAATTTTTTTCTTAAAACACGGCTGTGCTAAATAACGCGTGGATTTTAAACATTTATTTTACTCGTAACAATTTATATACTTTTTCGTGGATAAATGTTCGAAATCCAACGTCAATACGTGATCAAGTAAATAATAAATAATTTAATAATAATAATAATAATAATAATAATAATAATAATAATAATAATAATAATAATAATAATAATAATAATAATAATAATAATAATAATAATAATGGTAATACTATTGTCCATATTGAATTGTAATTGTAAATTGTTCTCCGTAAATTTATGAAAATTTAACACAGCAAATATACACTCCGCTGGTATTATGGTCTAATAACTAATATACTAATATATATATATATATATATATATATATATATAATATATTTATACGTTTCTTTATAAATCGTATTAAATATGCGATATGTAGAAATAAATATTTGGTATTTAAAATAAAGTTGATAACTATTTAATCCTTATGTTTTATAATTTTCTTTGAATACTGGTACGAATTTCTTAAACGTTTTATCGATTGAAATCCTTATGATTCTTGGACCTTTGTAAGCTACATATTATGTATAATAATTGGGCTAAGATTTATACGCATTGATATGTTTTATTTGCAAAAGATTTATTATTAGTGATCTAAATAAATCATGATTTATTAAACCATGTAGTGTATTTTTTTTTTTTTACCATATTTTTGCTCATTTCAAGCATAATGCGTATTAATGCATACTTTGAACTGTATACACAAAGGAATGCATGTTTATACGACATATTTTAATATTTTAATCTGTGGTATAGTATACTTTCAATTATGTAAATAATACATGCGTAGGTCCAGGTAGAACTAATACCAAAAATATTATTTTATTTTAATATAATAATTGTGTAATATGTTACACGCTATCGAATTTTTATTATATATTTACAGTATATTTTAGCAAATTTAATGGTTCAAAATACATAGAAATCTTAGACTTAAACAAATAATAATTATTACAACTTACTATCCTTGTCATTGGTTATAGTCGTCAGCTGAAGTACCAAAATTGTTTTCATGAAAATATAATATAACAAATCGTGTCGAATCGTTTTTTTTTTTCATAACACTTATACGTTAATATTCACTTTTAAAAATATATCAGTAGGTATTAAATTTATTCAAAGAAATTAATTCATTTTATCTCGTATAAATTACTAATTAGCGAGAGCAAAAAAATAAATAAACATCCACGTCATAATATAAAAAGATACTGTTTTTTTTTCACGACAATAATAATTGCATAAAATAACATGTTTTTTATTAATAATATTATTATCTTTTTTTTTTTTAGACTAAAAAGTGGTTTAGGTTTTAAAAATATATCTGAACTCGTTTTGCTCAATATTTATGGCAAAATATGTGATCTGTAGGGGTACATATTATCGTTATTCACAAATGAATGTAGAACAAAATTGAAAACTTATTCGGGTGAAGTCAAGAATACTTTTATTCTTTATTGAAAATACTTATTCGAATAAATGAATAAAAAAGTATTCAGAATAGGCATTCAAATAAAAAAAAGTAGGTATTCAAATACTTTTATTCTTATACATTTTTACAAATACTTTTCAAGTCTTAGTTAAGTGCTTCGTAGTACATTTAAAATTTTGTTTTTTTTGAAAGCACATATCTGTATAAATTTAAATAACGTATTGATGAAATTGTTTTAAAAAAAAATTGTCCAGTAGGAAGTTTTAATGACGATTTTTTGAAAAGCAATCTGTATAGAAAAATGTATAAAAAAACACAACAACAACAACTTTTATTTCATTTTATTCACAGAGAAAACATGGTTTTGAATCTAAAAACAATAACAAAATACAATAAAATAACTCTTACAAATAACAACATATGTGTAGTTATAGGTTTTATAGATTATTTTTAAGGTAATTTCAGGGTCTTCGATGGTGAGACGAGGAAATGGAGAATTATGGTAGTATCAGTCGATGGTTAGGCATCTCAAAATTGACATCCATCGAGAGGGTAGGCGATTTAAATGAATCAGAAATCAGGTCATTAAGGAACGGTATGCAATTTCTTCGTTGACGATCAGACACACTTGTTTAGGTCAAAGCAGTTGACTAGTAGCCGTGTAGGCATGCAGAGGACTATGAATGTAAAGTGGATAAGTGGTGAAGAGCAAAAAAAATTTTTTGCACTCGCCCAATCATTTTGCGATCACAAGAAATGCCATAAAACGGATCTATACTCAAGAACGGGCTGTATAAGGATTTCCGAGGAGAGCAGTCAACCTAAATTCTCTGCAAAAACCCTAGAATTTTAAGTGCCTTACATCGAATATCCGGAATGTTTGATCCGGGATGTAATATGTACCTACGTGATAGGTGAAATCTAAAATTAAAAATAATAAAATGTGGTGTAAAGCGTACTCGTATATTTGTATATTTGACTGTGTATGTATATTGACTGTATTATTCAAAATAGATACATTAATAGAATAAAATATTTTAAATATTCCAAGACTTTTCAGTAGAGCGGGGCTGCTAGTCAAGTGCTTGGAAATCGGATGTGGTGTCAAATCATTTTACAGTGCATACACTGTAATAATAAGTGGAGTACATTTTTTTTCGCGAGTGGGAAAGGGGAAAGAAGCCCGTCGATTATCTCAAATATTGTAATGAATTGAGTAAACGAAAAATTGTTTACACATCAAATCGATCTGGTTGTTCGAGTTACTAACATAAAGTTTAGCAAATTATTTTATTAGATAACCGGCTCGTAACCGCTAATTATATACTTATAATAATAATTTCACGATAATTATTTGCGTTTGGTAAATGTTCGATTATTTTGAGACTGGTATAACGTGTGCGTTACGTATGTCGAGTAAAACGTTTTTTTTCCCCACATTTTTATACATATTAATAAAATGTTGTGGTATTCTAAGTGTTATATATTCGACCCTGACGAGTTGGTTACTCAATATTCCATGTATGTGTTATATAATAATGTTATTAATATATATTTTTTGACCTTGGAAATTTGACTTTTATATAATCATAAAATCTTTTGTGGTAGATCGGTCGAACGAACTCGTATTGTACAATAAGCGGTGTACACGGTAAATAAATTAATAAAATCCATTTGATCTAATAAATGTAACGATTTTTTTTTTTTTTTTTTGTTACTACGTTCCCAGAATTATTTTTATAATATGTTCTGTGTTATTGGCGAAGCATATTATAAGTCTTATCGGTACAATAAATGAAGACAAATTTCGAAATTAATCATTCAGTATTTATGAATAATACAAAATGAATTGTATTCTAATGCTACAACAACGAGACAAAAATTCTAATTTTTTTTTTATTTAAACTGAGATAAATTTATAAAATTAAACGACGTGTTTTCGTTTTTTCTGTCTTTTAGAAGACACAAAATGTCTTAGCAACACATGTGGTGACAACAACGTTTTCAAACTAAACGTAATTCGCTTGATTTATCTTTAGTGGTGAGCAAAAAAGAAAAACGTACGGTGAAGGATGCACATTAACGAGTTAAAACTTGAAATTAAGTTATTTAACTGTGTTATAATAATATATCATTTTTAATATGTCCAGTCTTGTTAATATTGTTTTAGACAGTCAACGTTATCTCCAATTCCTTTATCCTTCATTATCCATACAATATACCTACAACATAATACAACTAGAACGTGCTGAGAAAAAGAGAGTTTGATATCGTTTTCGTCCGAATAATAATTTTAAAATCTTTTTTTGTTTGTGCGATAAAATCATAGAGATTAAAATGCAAAAATTAATCCCTCACCAACGTCGCGTTTAGAAAATAATATACAAGAGGGACGGTGAAATATTTTTTTTAAAAGCGTCCCTTCACTCTACTCTTTTCTATTTAAATACTGCAAATAATTCTCTATATTGAACTTTTTTTTTTGGGATATTTTTTCTCCCGTCGTCAAATAATATACACGTAATACATTCTAGTGAATTAACGAACGAAAAAAAAAAATTTGAAAATAAATCAAATTAGGAATACGAGACTCGGAGTAATCGTAGAGTGTGATACTTATTGTCTTATACACAATAACGTACAAGTTCTCCTATTAAAAATGCGGTATCGTTTGACATTGAATTTGCTGAAAACGTAGCGGCCGAACGCGTGAAACTCGTTTTCGAAATTCACAAAAAGCCGTTCGGTTTAAACCCGTTTTTTTTTCTTCTAAGAGCGACCGTAACCAAAATCGAGTGTATTAGGTCAACGTCTTTTTTTTTAAATAATTGTCCGCTGTGGTTTATTCGGTAAAAAAAAAAGCGTAAAACAGTAGTATTACAGATACATTGGAAGAAGCCGAGTACAATTGATGTTTGTAAAACGTATAAAATTATAGAAATGTGACGATTTGATATCAAAATACTAAATAAGAACGCGTACTCAGAAATCATTCAGATATTCTTCGACAATCACGCGTTTTTCGTTTGATTCCTGTTTTTGATGTCATCTATTTATTTTTTTTGCGAATCGAAAAACACACATATTTTTTTCGATTAATTCTGAACGGCGAATGTCCTCGAATTTCGCAAAATTTTCAGTTTGCATATTTTAAACCCGTCCGAGAATTCTTCATTTGCTTGTTTTTTTTTCTCGCAAAAAATCATAACGGTTTCATTCCAAAAAAAAACGGGTTTCCAAGAGTCATTCGATATACTCAATCCGTTTAATCAGTGAACGGTGCTTGAAAATTTGAAATCTGTCCGACAGCACTAGGGTTTTATTTTTATTTTTTCATTAATTCGTATATTGTCGAACACTATTGATCACGTACATTATATTGTTATGAAACTTGCCGAAGAGAATCGCGGTATAATAATTATTCTTCGGTAGGTACATGAGAAAACTCATAAATATATGTAATCCGTATAACATCAGCGCTGTTGCGAAATAATCAAAAATAATAATAAGTTACAGAAGCCACGTGAAACACGACGGTAAATTAATATTAATAACGCGTAGTCCGTGCAGTAAATTTCATTCGGAGAAGTGTTATATCGTTGAGCGTGTTATATATATATATATATATATGTCTCGCTTATATTTTGTGAACTGGATGATTAAAAAAAAAAAACGAAAATAATTCGCCGTAATATAATATTGTTATTATATTTATGAAACATAAATGTGATTTTCATTAATCAAACTAGTGAAATAAGAGTGTATAATATTTTTTTAAAACGGATGTCCATATTATATTCCCGTAATTTCATTAAATTTCACAATATGGTCTTTAAGGTAGGGCACACCGGTCTCAGGCCCGGAGCCTCCTACGAAAGTAAACATAAACATAATTTGTCATGAGACGCAGTTTTAATTTTTTACTTGGACAAAATCAAATCGATTTATATTTATAATAAATTTATAACATACTTTTTAAAATGTTTTATTTTATAGCCGCAAAATCGTTAATAAAATCATTAAGATCTATTTTTTTTCTAACAGATTTGATTTTACACACATAACAAAAAGGTTGTTTAATAACATTGTACTCGGGCGTATAACTTTTAAAATCATTTTTCAATTATTTTATATATGAAATTGACCACTCAAATAAATGCACAAGTGTATATTATATCTATTTTGAAGAAAAATCATAAGCAATTGATTATAATAGTAGTAGGTATTGTAGTAGTTACTATAAAAACGATGTACGTAAATCTAATTCGGTTATTAAGGAATAGAATATAATGGAAAATATTCTAAAATTCTACCAACGGAATTTCTTCACAATAACGAGTTTTTTCTTCTTTTTTTAATCTTATTTGGCGAATAAATCAGTGGTTATGATTTCTAACTAATAACATCATTTAAAATCGTTTAACCAAATAAAACGTACCTACCAATATAAAATACAAAATTAATAGTCGGTCAACTAGTATTGTTACATGGAAATATTTTGGAATTGACTTAAACAAGTTCATGAAAAGAAATGTTGACCTAGGAATTACTTACTAAAATGATTGTATAACATTGATAACGTACACAAATTTGTCGGTAAATTGTGTGAATAACCGCTTTTGTTATTTAGAAACCTAATCTGGTTTGCATTGTAATAAAATCATAATAGATATACGGAGTAAAAATAGAGGTTTTTTCGTGTGGTATGTGTGTATTTTAGAACGTCTAAAATTACGGTCACACACGTAATAACATAATATTCACTTATAAAATATATAAGAATTTATAAACAAATTAAATTTAATTCACATTTTCTAGGTTAATTGACGTTCATTTATTTTATTTTACGCGTACGCATATTCCATGCCTACTTGTTAAGAAAACGTGAACATGACTTAATCAAACCGGTTCGCTGGTAATCGCCGCCTAAAAATTGATAACCAAACAATAAACTCTGCGTTTTCATATTATTATTATTATTATTTAAGTATTTGGAATACATTTAAGTGTTCTTAACTTGTCTAAAACTCGCGGTTGATAATGCAATTGAAATAATAAATTTTATTCGTTGCGTGACAAGTTAGTGGAATACTGAATAGTGGCTTGTAGTAGCGCTGTTTAATTACGGTTTCGGTATATAATTTAAAAGTATTTATGCTGAACGAATATCATATTTTTAAACGCTATTAATTTAAAATGATGAAAATGATTTGGAATGCGTAAGAATAAAGGTTTGAAAAGAAAAAAAAGATAGATTACCGCGATACACAATTGCTGATGATGTCGCAGTCGAATTAAAACGAAAAAACTAAACTTTTGAAACTAGAACGGGAACTAACACAATCGTTTCCTCCGCGAGAAACTCTGAGATCGCAGTTGCCGGCCAAATGTATTCTACTGCGATGGTAATGAAGCCGTGTTTAGCGTACGTCTCTTGGCGTTAAAAATTATTCTCGTATGCGTGAGCCACCACAGATTTTTACGTTATTTCAAGTTAGTTTATAAATAAATGATGTTTGTATTTCACGTGTGTTTTGTAAAAAAAAAAGAAAAAATTTTTTTTTTTTTTTTTGGAAAAACGTGAATAAGAAATTTAAATTGTTGAACAATACACATAAATGTGGTATTGAACGCAAATGGAAAACCGTGAGCAACACGCGTATCAATTATTTACAAATACAATTTTTAATGAAAAATTTGGTCGACGAATTAGAAGTAAAAAAATCAGACTAAAACCATAAATTGAAACCCCACACAAAAAAAAAAATATATATTTGTTAAAAATTTGAATATAGGTAAAAAGAAATGTATGCTTATGTAATATTAAATTTTTTTTTTTGTTAAATTGTTTAATGATATGCATGTCCATACATCCGAAATGTTGACATTGACCGAAACTCGTGGATAAAATTTACATTAACCTAATAATTATTATAACATTAAAAACGATACGTTCAATGTCGTTCAACGATTTTTGTCCAGTTGACTGGATTTCGTTTGATTTTTCATGTCTGCACATTATAATATCGAGAACCCGTAGCAGATCTTCAAAAAAAAAATAATAATAATAATAATAATAATTTTGTGTGTTTGGAGGGGAGAGGGCGGGTTAAACAATCCGCTTCCTCTTCTTTTTCGTGTGCTATTTTAAATAATATTAATGCGGATAAAATTATTCGTTGTAATCAGAGTAATATTATATTTACGCGCTTTTGGCTATACAATGACCGGTTATATTTTGATTTTTTTTTTTTTATTTGCGCCGTGCACGTATAATATTATTTTATAAAACGTTTTAGTGTTCGCATAACATTAACGCGTATAATAATACATTATATATAATTTGATAATTCGACGCGTTCGATTACACTGGGCCGCTGGCAATACTGCCATAATACAGCGTATATAAAGGATGTCGGGCTGATGAATTGTATCCGTTCGATCTCGATCTACATCTCTGATTCGTATAATATAATAAAATAGGCGAAAAACAATTTTTTCAAGTAAAACGATTTTCATATTCTCGTGAAATCCGCGCGTCAAACGGTATAAAATAAATTTCTGTTTCGCATTGCATTATGATAATATAAACTGTAAAAATCAAAGTCATATATTATGTCAACCGACATAAAAACACGGTAAAAAAAAACTAACGAAAAATAGTGGCGTCATAATCGATTCATAATTTAGATTGTGTAGTTGTGTTTTATTTTCGTTACAAAAATCGTAATGCTCTAGCATTGTGTGTCTCGAATCGCGAGCTATCAAATATCGACTGTATATTAATTTGAAACTAAGTGAGATATTTGAAAATTACATTAATTCACTTTTTAAACGTTCTGCGTAATAAATAACAGCGCCCACAATTTCACAACGAAGATCAACAACATTTCGCCGTCCACATTTCCATATCTATTTGAATGTTGGAATGAAAAAAATAAAATAAAAAATGAAATTCATTCACTCGTAATAACGGACCGGATATATAGTGTAATATTTCGTCGAGCTTTTATGTAAACCATACTGGTTACATATACGTATGGTTTTATATACTGGTTTGTCATGTTCTTCAGAACTACTCACCATACACGTTTCGTTGATGAATTCATAAACGAAAAACAAATATTACGTAATTTTCACTAATGCCCAAGTAGAAAATATCCGAAAAAAATACGGATGCCAGTAAGACGTGTAAAATATTTAAATGAAAGCATTAAAATTCTTTTCCTACACTTTTACTGATTTATTTGTATTCCCTTAAAAATACGTTTTTCCTCGACAAAGAAAAACGTGTAATAATATATTATTATCGATATTTTTATTTTAATAAGCTTTGTTTTTAAACGTTTTAGCTTATAATAGTAAGTGTATGCAACAAATATAATATAATTTATATAATTCGGTGTTAGGCTTTCTCGTCAGATCGGGGAAAAAAAAATTAAAATAAAATAAATATTATAACAAAAAATAATATATATATATATATATATATATATATATATACATATATGTATAAATAACTTTTAAAAAATTGATTAAAAATAACCGTATATACTGCGGCGAGTTTCCTTCATCGCGTACAGTTTTAGTATCTATGAATGATGTACTATCAGTTTTATCTGTAATTCCTCTGTTCGGATCTCAGGTCGCTCAATACGCATGAACAATGAGCATCCTATTTTTGGTATCGCTCAGAATTCTATTCGTTGAAACTAAATGATTTTTCTACTGAAATCGTTGTCACGCGGACGACTAGAAGCATTTCACAGAGATTAGACAAACACGTAACGCGCAAGAGCTGACCCGTGGAAATACTTTATAGGACTCCCACGAATTTCATCGATGTCATTAATAATCAATCAAATTATTCATTATCTATGGTCAAGACCAGTGATTCTCAATCATTTTTAAGTCACGTCACCTTTAACCGCGAGAATCCAACACTGCGTCGTCCTACCATCGGAATATGCGTAACGCATTGAAATTCTAGGTGAAGATGTTGAATTAAAAAAAAAAAAAATAATTTATCAATATAAATGTACCTATATACCTATTTATGGGATTTTTCTAAAATGTAATCTAATTTCGCGCATTAGAAATCGCATTGGTCTACAATTTTACATTTTTTTATTTAATTTTTTTCTTAAAAGCGAATTCTTCCGCTACTCAGAAACTTGTATTTTTTTTTTTTTAAACTCATATTTAAAATGTAAAGTAACACTGATGCGAACTGATACTATAAATTGAATAATGATAAAATAATTAGTATTAGGTATATCATATTACGTAAAATTTGTTTATTTATTAATGTAGCCCTCGATGAAAATACGGACCACATGGTTATAAAGTTTGCCGACCCCTGGTCTAGACTATCGTTTATCACATTTCACGTTCACATTACGATGTTACGATCTTGTGATACGTTAATTCATAACACCGTTCGGGTGGCTCTAAATTATGAAATATACAAAAATACTCGCTGTGGCTCGTAGTGGTGGGATGTTAAATTTGTAAAACGGCGGAGTGAGGAGGCCGTATCGAGACAGAACTTATTTACGGAGGGGTTGTAGTGGTCCCCGCCTTAATCAAAACGCTACTTTAATCCTAACGAAAACAGCATCCTTAATTTTTGCATATTTTAACAAATCCGAATCAAAACTGTTTGGATAAAGGTATTTTTAATTTTTACGCTCCTCATAAGTTGTCAAATTTATAATATTATAATTCATCAATTCTTAGGTAATTGTAAATGAATGGTAAAATTCTTTAGGTAAGTTTTTTTTTTTGTTATTAATCTTTCGATTAGTTTCTGTATTGTAACACGATTCTTTCGCGTCCTTAAAACTTTCTTTATTCATATCCTTCATTATTTGCGTCATATATTCTATCCTCGGTCTTCCTCTTCCAATGTGTCCTTGTGCGTCCCCTTCGATTATTGTTTTTAGCAGGCTTTCGTGTCTTAGTGTGCGTCCTATCATTTTTATCTCTTCTGGATCGAATATTTTTCCATAGCTGTCGCACTTTTTTTTTTTTTACCGTTTCTAGTACTGCTTCATTCGTTATCCTCAGGTAAGTACATTAATGGTTATCATCACAAAGACAAATTGAATCGATCAGTACAAAATTCGAATTGTCTTTCAAATACGAGAAATTATAAAAACGGTACCGGAGTCTACGGGTGGAGTGGGGGGTGGGGGACGAACGCCCCTTGGCCCCTGCACGCCTCTTGGGTCCGCGTCTGGTGTGGGCATTTGACCGCCCGGTTACTACGCTGCTGTTGCACACTGGTCGCGAGCGTAAAAGGACAAGGTGAACGCGGCGCGCGCGACCGCGTCCGAATGTGTACACACGCGCAACCGGTCACTGCCGCCGCCGCCGCCGCCGCCGCCGAGTCGCAGCAGTCCTTGACATTGTTTTCCGACGTGAGCGGTGGCCGGCGGTGGCCGGCAGCGGCGGTCCACCGACGACGGTCTGTCTTTCTCCCCGTCAAGTTCTAGGCCACCGCGCGCTATTGTAACGATAACGTCCGCGTCGTTTATTATTATTATTATTATTATTAACGGCGGGCCGCGCGCGTGCGAGTTCGTCATCCTCCGCTTTCTTCCACCACGCGCACGTAATACTCCACTGAATGCGGTTACGGTACGAGATCCGAACTCGCGGTGTGTTAACCGCGCTTACCGTACAGTACGGTACAGTGGCGTAATCACGTTGGCGAGGGCGGGGAACAGTGGCGTCCACCCTTATCCTCGAGTGTAGCGACCGCTACGCTTACTTTCAATGGCGAGGGGGAGGAGTTAAAAAATATGAGAGAAAATAAAGTGCAAAAAGATGTATAAATATTTGGTTGTAATACGAGATAATATTGTTGTACAATCTATGTATATATCACCGGTGTTATTGCCGCCGCGGTTATAGTGGTAACACATATCAGGGGTGGATCTACGAGGGAATTTAAAAAAAAAAAAATTAAAGAAGGTCACCGACTTTTTCTTTATTTTACCCGATAAAAACTACTATGAATGACCGATTGACATTAATTTACCTGGCGGATTTCCTTATTGGAAAAAAAAAAAATTTTTTTAAATATTAAAAATAGGTCATCCTCTTAATAGTGAAGCAATTTCGTATACTTTTGATCGATTTTTTCGCTATTACTTGGTGACGATACCAGTAAAAACTCCGAGGAAAAAGCTTATCGATTGCGCTTACCTAACCGGATCGTTAATTAATTATCGATACGGTCCGATAATATTAATATTATGAACTATAATTTTTTTTTTTTTTTGTATCTAATAATTAAACGAAAACAAATATATTACAAAAACGATTTTATAATTTTTCTTATAAAAGAAATATTGATCCCCCTCCTCCCATGACCTAACCTTAATTACGCCACTGGTCGGTACACAACGTTATCGGAACGAACGCGTTTTTTTTGATTTCAATCAATTTTTAGGAACGCATCGGGTTCCTCTGTATTGTGTGAAGGAACGTATTGGAATTTCGTTCCCTTTCCGAAGAAACGTGAACGTTTTATTCTTTCCTTTTAGATTTTGAACAATTATGTGTTTTTATTTCTATTTTTTTTTTTTTTTTTGATGTGTACCCCGAAATTCTAGTAGAAGAAGTGTTCAGATCTTTAAGTGTAGCACTATTTTTCGGTAGAAAAATGCATCTAGTTGGTACTTTAGAGAGGTCGTTTTTGATTTTCTCAAAAGTGCTCGAAAATATAACTCAAAAACTACCGGGAAATTATGTAAAAACGATTAAAACGCGATTCTGTTGAAATTGATTATCGATATTTCTTAGTAATTTTGAAACTAATGGGTATAGAAACTTGAAATATTCATCAAACGTGTAATTTTATATTATATTGAGGAAATAAAAATCTTAAAAACTTTCTCTTAATTTTGGTCTATTTATAGCAATATTATAGGTTTTTGAGGTATTTAATTCATGAAAAAGCATTAGTTTTTGTTATATACCCAAAATATTATTACACCGAAGCGCCACTCGGAAACGTATTATCGATTGCAATGATTTATAATTTGTGGAAAAGAAATTTATATATCCATGTGACAAACATACGAGTAGATTACGATATTTTTCGATACTCATTATTTTTCATTTCACTTGTCATTATTAATTATTTTATACTTTATATTATTGTTCCATATGATGTATAAAATCGCGATTACGGTGGATACGAATGGATTATTTTCCCCGTCCCGTTATAATATTCCGTACCTTGAACGTATGGTTATCCTGCGCCCAGAAAGTAAATAATATTATTAAAGCATATAATAATATAATATTTCACCAAGCGAATCGATGTAATATTATATTCGCCAGTTGTGCTGCTATATTTATGTAGGACAATCATAGTTATTATTATTATTATTATTATGATTAATGCTCTGAACGAGCAATAAGTGGATGGAAACGCATAGTCGTGATGCTGTTAAATTTCCGCACGTGCAAACAAAATCATTCGTTTAAAAATTTTAAGCCGTTTCCAATGCATTTTGCGAGAAGGTTATCAGTGTTACATTTCATAACTCCCACAAAAATCATACAGTTAACTTGAAAAACCCTTTAAATCCATTATTATAATAAATACGAAAACAGTTATAATTATGGTGGGAAATAATTTGGCTTTAATATCATCGGTATTTACCACGATGCGATAAATGTTTTAAAACCTTTGATTTATGCTTAAAAACAAAAGAAAAAAATTATTCACTTAGCAGGTATGCCGTCCATACAGAAGCATAGGATTAGATCAAATTCTTCATAGTACAATTATGAAAAGTGTAATTAAAAACGGCTAAAACTCAATAAAACTATTTTACTTTACACCAGAATTAATAAGGAATTTAATATACGAGTATTAGTAAATTTTCAATTTTCTTTGATTTTATTGAATTGCGTGGTTTTCCATACTATATTTCTAGTGAAATAATGATACACTTTATTATGATATACATAGTTTACATATTTAACCCACCTTTTTCACGTTATATTTATTTATGTTCAACAAAAAAAAAAAATTAATAAATAAAAGAATTAAAAGGTATGTGAAAGAAACAGAAATAAAAATAAAACTATAAAGAAATACTAATAAAATATTAAATGTGGATATATATATATATATATATATATATATTGTTATGAATATATTTTTTAAAGAATTCTCAAATTTCACAAAATAAATTTTCAATATAAAATTTATAATGGATGCTTTATGGTCGATTACTATATGTCGATTACTTCATCGAAATGTAGTTATTTTGTTAAGTCAGGTTCAACTGTTTAAGCAGAAAATCTTTCTATTGGCTCATTGTTGATTTTAAATAGTTTTTTAATACGTTGTATTACTAAACTATCGTTCACCTAAGAAATTACTAAAACCTACAGATAAAAAAATGCGGAGAGACATGTGGATACGTATGGATATAAAATATCATTGTATATTCTTTTTACGAATTTTAAAAATAGTTTTAGGTTCTTCATCATTAGTTTTTAAACTCTCTTACACTAGCCAGACTTACATTCAAGTCAAGTCACTATAATTAAACACTGTGTTTACTTATTATTATTTCGTGCAAACTAATCATTAATCATGAACACCGTTTTACGCTCCTACAATGAGCTGAAATTTTTCCGTTCCAGACAACAGGGAACACTTACCACTCTTTCCTAATGCGGAATTGCGCGTGCTTTTTATATTACTTGACAGTTGTAAGACTATCGTAGTTTAAGACTTCAGGTATAGACTATTATTATGCAGTAGGCAATTATTTTTTGATAATATATATAGTGATAGTAGGCACATTCATAGGTTTTTGAAAATATCACAGAAAACTCTTATTTATGGACTTTTAATGAACGTGTCTTTTAACGTTTTAACATATCATCCATTACTAAAGAGTCGACGTTTGTTATTTTAGTTTTGTCTCGACAAAGGACTTTTCGTCTGATTTTAGTGCGAATTACGGGAATATAAAATTGCATGAGATTTATATGAAATTTCATAAAAAAATTTCTTCTATTCATTGTAACCTTTTTTTTTTTTTTACTTTATTCTACACGGCTACGATGAAATGCATTTTAAACGAATAATAAATGAATAATAGTAATCAAAGCTGTATGTACCGGATCACGTTTTCGGTTCTAAAGTAAACAATTCGTTTTTTTTTCTGTACACAATTATAAATTTTTGTTTTTTTTCGAATTCCATGCAATTATATATAGCTCGCTTTATAAACATTATTAAAAATTTTCATAAACTCACGCGTTAACCTAATACCAGTCGTGCACAATAGAAGCGAATTAAAAATTTTTTCTCTCTCTTAAACTTCCGGATAATTGGGACGAAATCACTAGCCGTTGAGACGTGTCCCAGTAAAGACGAGTTACAACACGACGTTATTATAATAATAATAATAATAATAATAATAATAAAAAACCGATTTCTCTTCAAGTTCTAGGTCACAGTGGCCTCCGCGTCGTTCGCGCGTGGGCGAGTTGCCTCCGCCCGTCCTCCTACGCACACGTGTTATGTTCGTATTGCCGTAACGCAATGCTACAGGTAGGTATGCACGGTGTTATACACCGCGTTTATGGTGATGTAAACTACGGTCCGGGAGTGGAGGGGAGAGAGAGAGAGAGAGAGAGAGAGAGAGAGAGCGGAGTTCGTTGGTCCCGTTATATAATCCCGTTTACGTCGTGCGAATTCGTCGAGTCCGGCGGCGGACGCGCCCAGAACGTGTAGAGTAATGTTTCGCGCGAATATTCCCTTCATTACACGCGCAACGGTATAACTCATAAGTATTTAGAATATTATTACACGTCATAAATTACGATATTTTATGATGATAAATATATACGGAGTAGTATTTTATTTTATTTTTATAACATAAACCGTTTTGCCATTCTGTAAGTCTTAAATTCATATTGCAAAACGCTAAAATGAAATTTTCACCAAACATGTAACTCTGGACTGTATTAACGAGACAAATTTTTCAAAAATCTTTGTCACAATTTCTTTTCACAACCAATTCAAATTTTTCGACATATATATATATATATATATATATATTTGATATATTTTATTTGATTTATTCCAAATAATATGGTCGTGTTCGAAATATAATATGGACGAAATTTCAATGTTTTATATAAATCAGAGAGAAATTGAAAGCACGCCACTTACAGAAAGGTCGTTTAATCTTGTCACACGAATTTTAAGATCGTTTTAAAAAATATTCTAGTAGTAACGTAACGGTTTTATTTTTTATTAGCTTCTAGAGACCACTACTATAACTCGACAATTATAAATAAAAGATATAATCTAAAAACTATCCATCAAAAAGAAAGAAAAAAAAATTATAAAGATAATAATAGTAACAAAAAAAAAAAAAAAATAGTAGAACCGTTAAATCATGAAGCTTCCAGCTGTCCAAGATAAATGATACGATTAGATGAACTACTGTAGTTCAGAACGTAATAGTTACTGTGTAAAATCGATGGAAAATTTCGGGATTTCGCGTCACCTTGTTGCACGAGCCTTCATTCTACGTCCTGCACGCCATTAAACACAACCCTGGGTTTACACCGTAGACGTATAAATATATGGACGGCGCTTAAAGAGAGAAATCGAGAGCAGTTGTCGAGTAAGGGAGACAATTATATACTAGGGGATAACGTGGAAGAAAAAACTAATAACGCAATAACAATAACATTTTATGTCTATGATATTCATTGACAGAAGGATTGTATGATTTAAAATTAAACATTGTTATTTTGTATAATCAGTATTGTACAAAAATACTGTACTAAAATACTTTTTAAAAAAGTATTCGGATGAAGTCCTTGGATAAATAAATTCATGTAGTGTTTATTCCATGATATCCCCTGCAGTCCACAATCTTTCGCCGATTGATGGACTGAGGGTGAAGAAAGCGCAGCCCATGTGATTACGTGTCTATGGTTTACACCGATACGATTTGAAGACGCGCGAAACACGCCGTTGCGCAAAACGCGGTACGCGTTCCTCTGGACATTTAATCCGTTTCGATACGTTCTCGCGGTCAATGTGGAACGCGTTCGGTATAAAATAATAACGAGTTGACGACGGTTTATGTAATTCGCGCGCGAATCGATTATGTCCGGACGATATTTTATTAACCATCTATTTTATAACAGAAGTTTGACCTCGATGTCTGAACGCTAAATCGAATTCGCGAACAAATAGCAGAGGAATATATTTGTGTATAAAATATTTCGATAAATTTGCGTTATTGCGACGAAAACGAGAAATCGAATTTGGCAAGAATATTAAATCATACACACACACACACACACATACGGTTACGGGTTGAGCAGCACAAGCCGTTTTTTTTTTTTTTTTTTGGGCACTGTATATAATGTATACGAAAAAAAAATTAATGAGGTCACAGCTTCTGGATGTGCAGTTTTTTTTCTCTTTGCTTGCCGTAAAAAAAACCTGTTACGCGCGTAGTACATTCTAGCCACTCTGTACGTATGTTCGCCTTGAAATTTGTTTTTTTTTTTTTTGGTACGTAATTTTTGTTTTGTTTTCTCGTGTTATAAAAATAGAGTTCATAAGGATGAGCATATTTTTACATATTATAAATTATTCATTTTTTTTTTTTTTATTTGGATATTATATACGAACCGCCGTATTGCCGCCGACTTGGTCGTTGACGAGAATAGAAAAAAACGACTCTAGAATATTAAAACGCGATTTCATTGCGAAATATCACGAGTCAAACGTTTTGGTCCGTTTGAATTTCAACGAGAAAAATTCGATTAGCACATATTATTATACGCGCGCCGTGTTTCATCGATTGTTATTACCGTTACCATTACGATACCCGACGTGGAATGTCTGGGACATTAATAGAATTTTACGGGTACGTAATAAATTAATAATATTATGTTTTAGCGAACGGCTACGGCGAAACGACAATGAACTGGCGAAAATTTAATCCTTTAATCCTTATCCGTCGTCGAGTGTTTTTTTTTTTTTGTCCCTCCGATTAATAATTCACGCGGCCACGAACGTAAAAAATAATACAGTTTTGTCACTCTGCAAAACTGAAGTCAGGGCCGTAGACACGAGGGCGGTTTAGGGGATTCAAACCCCACGAAAATCGGAAAAGTAGAAATTTCAATTTTTTTTTTTTTTTACGCACAACAGCATTGCGCAGATGTTACAGTAAAATGTACGTTCACGTTTAGATTTTACCAACATCTTGATGTCAAGTAGATTTGTTATTTATGAAAAATAAGTACCTACCTATAATAACAATGTGTATAAATGTTTAATTTGGTCTATGCCATTATGAGCATTGATAAACGTGATAATAGATTTTTCTGTTGATAAATCATTACGATACACGATTATAATGCGCGAATCAAGATAGCGCTGAACCCCCCCCCCCAATATAAAAATCCTATCTACGGCACTGGCTGATTTGTGTTGTTCAAGATATCAACGATCACGCTACTCGTTCTCCGATCATTTCACGTTGTATACGCGCATCTATTTTTAATATTAATTGTACGTTAAAAAAAAAAAAAAAACACTAGGCACTGTCATAACAATATATACGTATATATTATTAATAAAACGAAAATTATTTTAATTTATTAAATTCCGAGATTTTTTTTTTCGAATTTCGGTTTTATATTTTTTACCGAAACTATACGTTTTACATGTTATTAAATTTTCAGACATGTATCCGAGTGTGTTTGATTTTATCAAAAAAAAAATGTGTTAACGTTCTACTGAAATGATTTTATGCCTGGTCACATAATAAAGGATACCTATATTAAATATAAAAATATTTATAAAATATTATTGGAAAAAAAACGATTCGGTATCTGGTTATATATATATATATATGTAATATGTATATATTATACAGGTGCCATATATATTATAACATATTTGTTATTATTAATTATTTGAATAGCTGGACATATATTTTTCATTTTTTTAATAATAATAATAAAATTTGATATATTTTATGTGAAGTTCGGTATTTAAAATACCTACGAAAATAGTTAAATTACTAAATGTCTCTAGTTTCGTACAAGCGAATTTTATTGTAATGCGCTAGATTCAGTGGTGGTGCACAGGTGGGCCGAACTGTAACCCATTGATTTTCAGTGTGGGCTAAACAATTTTTAGACGTATAAACGTGGAGGAGTTTCACCGCTATAGACTATTTATTACCCATATCACTTTTAGGAGTACTCGACCTCTTAAATTATGTGATTCAACTTTTTCTTTTTTTAAAATAACACGAAATTATTTCTGGAGAGTGTAAATTTTTTTTTAAAAAAATTTATCATTTTAAAAAATGTATTATTTCATATGGTTTCGTATTGCAAATCCAAAATAAAATAATTTTATTACGAATATTATATATAAATAATTTGCACCGTATGAAATTATTGACTACAATATATTATGTTGTTTATAATTTTCACGTGGACGTAAAAGTTCAATAGAAATATTGTATAATATTTTAGTGTTCAAATCTAAAAATCAATTCAAAAAGTGATCAACGTTATAATATATCGGTTAATTTTGTTATTAGATTGATCGATGACTTAGACATTACATTATGTGTAATAAATTATATTGTTTGTTTTATACAAGATTAAAATAACATTGTAAGCATACGAAAAAAGTATCGCATTATGTTCGTGTATAATCAATACTGAGAAAACTTCTTTATTTCTATACGAGTTCATAAGACCAAAGAGCAAAAGAAAATATTAGGAAAAAACAACGTCATGATTACAGTTTGTCTTTGCAGTATACCTATATTCTTAAAATTGCGTTTATTTCATAAAATAAGAAATAATAGGAATTTTTTACGACATAATATTGTAAAACGAATAAAAATTTAATTCGATTAATTTCGATTAATTTCAACGTGTGTAAGTACCTACTTGTAAGATTTTATTTATATTAAAACAATAAATTTTCGTGGTCGTCGCGTGTCACGAAATCGCACCACGAGCCAACCGCGGTGCCAAGACGTATTCTGGGTCGAACCATTGTCCACTCTGCATACTGGATTACAAATAATATTTATGGACTGCCATTTTGAAAGCAATTTTTTTTTTCTTTTTCACAACTAGTCCGTATGCGTACGCCACAGATTTTAAGGCATCCGGAATTCGCGTTTTATTTCTAAATTCTCACCGTCTCAACCGACTGTCTGCGTGCTAATAAACGCATTTTCGTTTTATATTTAAATTCGAAAATAATTTAAATTTATTCATAATAACGATCGGTTCGTCAGGAATTGATGCAGGTCGTGTTCCAGGATCGGCGTGATTGATTTAATACGAATTTCCTGGCCGCAGTGTGTGACAGGTAACGTGACTAATATTCCGGTCGTCGCACAATACTATAATATACTTCAAAAACTATGTACCCGGTATCCGCACACCAGTCGATGACTAAGAAAATATTCGAGTCGTGATGCTCGCTTCAAAAATGAAATTTTACAAATATTAATAATAAACAATACTTATTATATAAAAAAAAAAACATTCGCGCTTACACGTTTTTATGTTAATAATTTAACCCTCAGTTAGAAATAAACGTATAAAGCGTGTAGGACTTATGGACGAACTTTTTTTTCTTAAACATTTCTTCGTGTCCGTTTATGCGCATATATTAATTTTTTGTGCTTCCGTACCGTACGGATTAAGATATAATAAAAAAAAAATTTTTTTTTTAAATTAATTGTGCGCAAACGGGTCGTAAGGTTCAGGCATGAGCCTCGAAATGTTATTAGAAAAGACATTTTTTTTTTCTTCTAAATATGAGATGACTTCAAGGCGAGCTTAAACATCAGCTACAAAAGTAATAAGCATTTACTTCAAAAACGCATTCAATGAAATTGATTACACGCGTATAGACGATAAATTCAAATAAATATCTAGTTGATGTTCCATAATATTTTTTATAATACGCATTACCGGCGGAATTCGTTATTAGATTAATTTGTATTAATTATCATTTATTAGGTCGTAATTTACGAACGGTACGACACAATATTTCAATATAAAAATGGAAAACGGCGTTATCGCGTTGTTTTTTTTTTGCGTCAAACGTCAAGTGTTCCTCTCTTCTTCGTAAGCACAAAATGTCCCGTTACATATTATGTAAATCGAAAATTACAACTGACCGACAAAAAGCAGACCTACTTCGAACACTACGTTCGAGAATATTAATGCGTGTTACACATTACGGCGTATTGTACGCTCCATATACAATTAACGCGAAAGCCATTGCGTTGCGCAGAATCTTATTCGCCGTCCAAGAGGTCCTGCAGGATAAACGTTGAAATTCGCCACTATTACATTGGGGGAAAAAAAAAATGTATATATAAAGTTGACTCGTGAAATGCGATTCGAGTTTTTCTCAAGACCGTTTTCAAACTACCCGACAATTTATTCGACAATAATTTATAATATTATAATAACCACTCGGTATTAACGTATTTCCGATCCCAAATGAAACGGCCAAATTCACTATAACGTACGGGGTCTTCTTTAGGATAACTGGACAATTTGATAGAAGTAATGATTACTCTGATGGGTCTGCAGAATTTTCGGAACGGTAACATTTCGAGCACAATTCACTGGCATTTCGCAATTGTGGACCGATGGACCGGTTCATAACGAGCATTTGCCCCGAAGACGTTTTACAAAAAAACGGGGACAGCGTGACCACTGGTGGTCGGCAATTTCTACGTCATTAACACATTTAGGGGACATCATGATTGCGTTCCATCGTGGTAATATAAACGACGGAAAATTTAGAAACTCTCAAAAAGTAACCACCTGCAGGAGGTCCGAATTGTCGAGGCCGTTTTATCTCGCGAGTTTGCGACATTTATTGATCCCGACGATCATCTGACTTAAAAATGATTGTGAATTTTTTTCTTGTGAGCCGTTTTATAAACAGAGTGTAAACCACTCGCGCCTACAATGGATTGAAAATCATAATTCTAGAAGAAGTTGCTGCAACTTATATTCAACTTTTACTTAAGAGATGTGTGCACAAGTTTACATAAAGTTGTATTATTCTTACGTAATATAAATTGGTTTTCAATATAGATTGTCTTTTATAACTGTGTGTAATGCACATAACATAATGAATTGTTATTATTCCGACATTTCGAAGGTGGTAGTATAATTTATTATTACTGCACCGCGGTTGATGAATACGTCATTGAATTTGTTATACCATAGTCTTCCTCTACATATTATATTTTTTGATCGAAATGAATGTATCGGAAAAATAATAGACCGAAACAAATCGAAATGTATTTAACATAATACTTAAGTACATAAATGTTTTGGTGAATAATTGACCGGCGCTTTTGAAAATCATAAAGGTAATAACGTACGACGCGGCTTTCGAAGCCGAGGTTTTAATTTCCGAGGAATTTATTACAACTTTTAGGTGGTGAAATTGAAAAAACAAAAAATGGACAACTACGACGTTAAACATCTTCAAACGTTCAGATCATTCTTTTTTCCAGGGATTTTTTACGTTTCGAAATCCGGTCTTTATTATACCGATTTAACGAAATGTTTTACAAAAAAAAAAATAATTAATAATAATTTTATTATTTTTATATAAATAATATATTGCAATCGGCCAAATATTACACACGCACGCGGTATATATAATAATAATAATATCATGTCTTTTATTTTATATTATTCGTGACCTATTATTACACAACAACAATCAAAAAGACGTGTGTAGAATATAATAGATATATCTAAATGTATAATATATACTGTATAGTTTACGAATTTCACGCGAATTAAAAAATAGAAAAATAGAACACACGAACACGCCGTGTAAGTACAAAATATATTATGGTACACTGGGTGCGTATACATACCTACGTTTCAACTTGATCGTGTTTTTAAGGACGACAACATATTTCGTTATTCAAATAGCGATAAATTTACATAAATACATTGTACGAATGCGATACGCGAACGGCAAAGAGTTCAATGATCAAGATCACCAATATTGCTCGTTTCCAATAGGAGATATTATGCACCTACCAATAAATTTAAATATATATAACCCGTCAAAATTTTTCTGTTTATTTATTTATTTATATTTTTTTTTTACTAAAAATTAGTTCAATGTTTAAAACGTAGACAGATTTTCATTACGACGGTACAGTATGGTGTAGTCGACAACGAAAATCAAAACGCAATATATTAACCGAAATTTGTAAAGAATATTTTTATTTTATCCTTGGAATACTTACACTTGGTATAAACGGGTAAAAATCATTCGGAATAGGTATTCGAATACATAAAAGCCAATATTGTTAGAATATTTATTCGAATACACTAAAACCAGTGATTTTTGTTTAATAAGATTTTATTCTTTTCTCAAATACTGTCCGTATCTGAATTATACACTGTTTAAATCATCGACGCGTATCCGAGTTTAAACACTGTAATAACCACGGCTCGGAATTTATAGCATTTGCATATTTTTTTTGGTTAGCCTTAGAACATCCTGCGTAAGAATAAGAAATTTTTTTTTTCCTAATGTTTTCATATTTACGGTTTTTAAAGCTATGTAGGACAGAGCCGCCTGGAATTTGTTTTTCTTGACTGGTATTAATTGGTGAAATTTCCCACTTTTATCTATAAATATGTATCGACATTCGACGGTTGACTATGTACCAATGACCGAATGTATACAATGATTTTACTAAAATGTAAACGTAAAACGACAATGAAAATCTTAATAAAAAAAAATTTTATTTAGAACGAATTTAAATGTTTTTTGACAATTTTATTTTGCACATTTTGAAATTTTTAGTGCATATTTTGGTGTTTTTAAGTGCATATTAAAGCGTTAAAAATGAACTCTTTTATAGTGCTGTAACTTCCGAGCCCTCGACTAATAACTATGTAAGTTCCATAAAAATAACAAAAAATATATTACTACAACAATAACCATGGCGTTTATCGTGATAATCGTGCATAATCTCTCAACATTATTCATTATTATAATATTGTGTTAAGCGGTATAGTATTATGCCACAACGGTTACGTTATATATTATTGTTTTTACAATAATCCACAATGTCGTTGATATAATCCCAGAAATCTGATGCGAGAGAATTACTGTTTGTTCACAATGCCATGAGCTATTTAAAAATTGTCATTGAGTATCGGCCGCAACAGTTTACATACTGCAAAAAAAAAAACATTATTTTTGCCGTAAATCGATGGTGTACTAGTATTATTCGGTGTCGAGGTAAAAACGTATGTTTAGGTGACAAAAAAAAAAAAATACGCCAGTCAAAACGCGTATTCGAAAAAAAACTATTTAAATACTTTTATTCGAATACTTTGGGCCTATAAATACAACCTATACGCATATATTGTTCGACTAAATAATAGTCTATTTATATTATTGTATTTGCGTCGATAATGGTGTCGATGATTGACACGAGTGGTCGATAATAATATTATTCTATTATATTACTCTATAAATGGCTTACGTTTTATATTTCTGTATGTTGTATTCTACATTATTCGGGCCAGAATGAAATCACGTCTCAGAATATTGTCACCGTTCACGCGGGGAAATTGATTTAAAAAAAAAAAAAGAAAAAAAAGAAAAGAGAAAAAGACACGCGGAATAGTACAGTCTTAATACCGAGAAACATTTATACCATACAAATACACTTGATTGCAAAGAATAGTATTCCGCATATTTCGATATTAATAATTTGAAAATTGTATTTCCTGAGTTGTTTCACGAGCTTTGTATCGTTCTCTTCATTATCCTCATCTTTCTTTATTCCTTATCGTTAGGTTATTAAAAGTATAATATATAAAACAATAACAGAAATTCGCTTACTGCTTAGGTGCATGCGATTTAAAAGGATGTACGCCCCACTAGGTCCATCCATCACCAATTGAGTCGAGGTTCACATAGGTAAAATCCTTCTTCACGCCAAAGCGTACGCGTACTGTACAAAGTACTGTAGTGAATTTTTTTTTTTTGGCAATCAGATCTACATTATTTTGATGAAATCTAGCAAGTTTTTGAGGTAGTATTATCGTCCACCTTTATTATTTACTTTTTTTCTCGAAAATCGAGCGTATTACGTTTTTAATTTTAACGGATCTGCGTTCGTGCACTTATGCGAAAGAAAAAAAAATCATCACAGATGTGTAGTGTGTATTTCATTTTATTCGGTTTGATTTTTTTTAGTCACTTAAAAATAGTCCAAACTTTCTAAAATATAATTTTTATTTATGTGTCGCGTTCATTTCGAAATCTATCAATTACAATTATGTCAATATGTCGTATTTACAACATTTTATAAACCATAAGACGCGAAATTTATAATTTTCGCTACTTCTTATTCTCAAAAATATTGCTCAAATTATATCTGTAACGTCGTGAATACACAAATGAGAATTTATTTTATTTTTATTTTCTACATTACACATTTGTCCAAAGTGCGATGTCTTACGATTATTAGTTAATTATTCGTCTACTCGAAGTACATTTCATTGTTTCGCAACGCGTTTTGATAATTCTTTTGAATGTCGTTTGTGAAATAAAAAATTATACCGCAGTCGGAGGCTGCAAAAAGTCGAACATTTGTTGTTATATATATATTATTATAGTTATTAT
This sequence comes from Slavum lentiscoides, assembly GCA_032441835.1. Classification (NCBI taxonomy): domain Eukaryota; kingdom Metazoa; phylum Arthropoda; class Insecta; order Hemiptera; family Aphididae; genus Slavum; species Slavum lentiscoides. Next base: position 6,501,582 of record CM063711.1, on the reverse strand, counting down.
AAGTTTTCAGTGAAGAAAAACAAATCGGTGTTTTTTTTTCAAAAACTAAATTAAAAAATACTTGTTTTTAATTTTTCTTTTTCGATCATTCAACAACAATTAAATTTAACCTTGGAGCATGATTCGATGCACGTCCAAACTCAAATATCCATTACAAATAATTTTGTTGTTTTCAAACCGTCATATAAATCATCAGCCTCCTCTCGGCCGAGGTTCAGGGACGTCGCCTTCGTTTCTCTCGCGTATGTTATTCTCGTGACTTTGTCTCCGCGTTGAGTTTTGACTGTTCGTTTTGTTTTTGGGTCAACGTCTTTCAGAGTCTATTTATATGAGAACAGACACAACACACAATAGATTTACCGATCAATATTTGCGCGTACACGCGGTCAAACAACGAGACTGCTGAACGTTCACGAGAAATAATATTATTTACTTTGGTGGTCTGTTGTACTCGGCATTTGTAATTCGCGAGAAGCACTCTACTTAATACGATGCTGTGTTTTCCTAGGCCTGCAGAAAACAATATGTTCATATAACCGTTTTGAAGATTCAACTAAAATAATAAAATAAAATATATTGTCAATTAGAAAACAAAGCTCATGCGTTAAAAAAAAAAAAACCATAGGAAGTATTGATAAACACATTTTATTTTATTGTTCAAATATCTTTGGTAAAATCGAGTGTTCATGCGGTTTACAGCACACAGCCCCTTTCAACCGCGGAGATGATATTTAGTGATTTTCCTTGTTTTCACTGTGATTATTCGTTATTTTATGATACGTTCATGCAGAGTTCATAATTTATTGTCATATAATACGTACATATTTTATTTCTTCTTAAATCCTTTTAATATCCGACGAAAATATTCAACCGATTAAGTTGTTCATTTCATTATTTGAATTCGGAATACGGTTCATATAACCGCGAACCAATCGTTCGTAAACTACTACTGAACAGGGTTATTTAATTTAAATTCAGTCCGTCTGAACAGTTCGCGCAACGGGTAACTGTATAACCACCGTAATAATTATTATATTATAATATTCTCGGTGTGTTTTCTATCCGTGCAAATATAATAATATGTATATTCACCACGGGGCACAAATCGTGTCGATTCCGCTCTACGCGCATTCGTGTTCGATTCGCATTTATTCGACTGATTTTACTCGATTAAATGTCACTCCTTTATATATATATATATATTATAAATATTATTATTATTATTATTAATAGTACGAGTTTAATGTAAATCGAAAAATACCGTTAGCGTTATATAACGCGCGTCAATATTACGGACACTACACAATGATAAACACGTGACGTTATGCGTTAACAAATTATACTTTTCTGAATATCGATTTTCAGTATCCTGATACTGGAATATCGATCAGTTACTACTGATATTGAATTTACGGGGGAAGATTTGGTTTTTTTTTCCAACAAACATGCGTGTATGGTGAAGGTTGTGTTGTCTGCAGTACGCGTAATTTAACGATAACAATATTTTTATTAGAAAACATTAATATCCGCAGGACATTCGTAACGTTTCCCAACTCCTGAACGCAGCACATTTAAAAAGATTAAAAACGTATTTAAGAAATTCTTTAAAGGGTGTAGACAATATACTATTCAACTACATATTTCGCTAATTGTGGAATATTACTATTGTATTTAATAATCGGTGAATATTTTCAATATTATTTTAATTTTATATGGGTCGAAACGATATCGGGTCCATTGCAATAACGTTAAATTGTATGTTGACAGAACGTAATCGACGAAATCGTCAAAAAAAAGAAACCTAGGAGAATAAAATTTATTGTTAACGTGCGTAAATTTAAAAAAAAAATTGTTAAAAATCTATACTACCTAAGTATTTCGAGTGGAGGAAGAAATGTTTTTTTTTTTTTTTTTACAGTCGTCTTAAATTGTGTACAAAAAAAAAATAGACAAAGCGTATTGCACCGAAGCTACGCACAGAATCGTTTTATTGTAAATTATTACATTTGATGATCTTTAATTTTACATAGAGGTTATTATATACAACTAAAATCACTCTGGTTTTTCAGAAACGTGCGTCTCCCAAAGCGTGTTCAACGCGTCGAGAATCAATGGTGTAGCATTCTCCAGTGGCGTATTTAAAGGAGTAATACAGAGGGCTAAATCTCCAAAATATAATATAAACATTTAATGCAAACATAATATTATATTAAAAATTGAGAAATAATCGATTAAGGGTGGTTAAAGTGGGTCTATGGGGGGAGGTCCCCCTCGCCCCCTCCCTTAAATACTTTCTGGCGTTCTCTTAATAGGTGGACATATATATTTTTGGTAAGTGCTTACTACATTCTTAACTTCACTGCCCCCCCCCACACACACACACACACACACACGCGAATCGAAAATATTCAAATCGCCGAGTCGAGTGTACGCGCACGCGGCGGCGGCCGGCCGGCCGGAATATGGAATGGAATGACGACGTTCGGTGGTGGGTATAAGAAAACGTTGACCCAACAGCGCGGTGATGTGGCCATTATAATATTATGACGGTTGTAATATTATGCAAAAAAAAAACGCTTTTGACCGTGAACGTTGTCCCGAAACGGATCCGTCTTCGTCATCGCTTACGCCTATTAAAAAAAAAAACACACACACACACACGGTCTGGTACTCACAGCGTACCTATACCTACGTTTATCTCGCACACCGCATAACAATGCGTCGGCCGGGATCGCCAAAAAAAAAAAAAAAAGAAACAATCGTCGTGCCGAAAACGTCGCCGCGGTGGGCGGCTCTAGCCGTGGGACGACGACGACGACGACGAAAATATAATATTCGTCCAACGGTAAACGCCGTTTTGTGCGCACTGCGCAATGTGTACAGTGGTTTTTTTTTATTATCATTATTGTGGTGCCATAAATTTTGCAAATACATGCGCGTGAACGCGATTCGCGCACCATCGCGAAAGAAAAAAAAAAAAAACCGTTTATTTTCTAATATTATTATGTTGTATATTATAGTATAGTGTTACTTCTTCTTCTTCTCGTGTCCGGTTAAAATTGCCAATAATCACAATTAGTTATAAAATAGGTAACATGTATATAAATTATTAAACAGATAAGTAAATAAATAACTAAATAAATAAGTAGTAATAGTTAATATTAATGGTCGGTAACTTTGTCAAATCTTATATTGCAGCCAATGTGTAGCTATGTCTATGGCATTCTTGTTCACTTGTGCTAGGTCGTTCTTTGTACACTGTGTTGGATTCATGGTACAGTTGAGTAAGTGTTCATCTGTTTGTCGTTCACCGCATTCACACTTGTCGTCTTCCTCATTTCTAAGACCCCATTTCACCATGTTAGATCTTGTTCTTGCCACGCCAGTTCTCAATCTATTGATGGTTTTCCATAGTTCCCACTGAAGGTCTTTACCAGGTGGTAGGTGCTGGTTAGGTGGGATGGGGTCATCTAATTCCGCTTCGGCTCTCCATCTTAGTAGTCTAGCCTGATCTGGGGGGTCTTTTAGTTCCGTTGACGATTTAATAAAGCTTTGTCGGGAGGCATGGTAAGAGCCTGCACGTGGCGCCCCTGCATAGTTGTCTGATCGCAAGATCCGTTTAACGAACTAATCTTACCGACACCGGTGCGAAATATGCCAATAGTGTTATATATATATATATACGTGCACAACGACAATAATGATATTATCGCGTATACGCGACGGCAACGGCGCGTATTTCCGAACCCTGACTGAGCCGGGGCGCGAGTGCCCGTTATCCGTAGTGCCGTAGTGTTTCGACAATTACGTCGCCCCGACCGGTTTTTTTTATGGAACAATACCGAAACACACTGTTACCGATTCTGTATTAATCCGTATTTTCTCATTTGGAAAAAAAAATTTTTTTTCAACGTTTTTTTTTTTTATCGTTATTCACCTTTTGCGTTTATCGTTACGGTATATTTTAGCGTTGTGGATTATTTGCGTTTAACGTTAAAGAACGTTTTATCGTTACATAAATATTTACGTTTTACTTTTATCGGTATTTTAACGTTATTTGGTTTAATATCGATATATTTTTTTTTTCAAATAAACAAATCCATTCATATTCCATATAAGACTATAGCACGTTTTCAAATCTCATAAACGCAATGTACTTCGTTGAACTTCATTGATTATAATAGTCCTAAATTTATATCCTTAATTTTTTGATATCATACATTTTTTTCCAGCGACAACCTTGGTTTATTTTTTACTTTATATATTCCGGTGCAGAATAATTTTCTTAAAACGTTGATTATATTACCAATAGAAACTTTTCTGACTATCTGACATCTATTCTCGGACACGTATCTTTGAATAATTTTTACGCGTCCGTGTGAACCCAGCCTTATTTATAGAACCGTATATTTTCCGTAGTATATTGGATAAAAGTATTAAAATAACGTTAATTTTATTTTTCGTTTTTCCATATTTTGATATACATATAACGTTAACGCGTTATTTCGTTTTATGATATATTTTAATTTGTGATAGTTTAAAATTAGTGCAGTTTATTGTTTTCCGTTACGTTTTTTGATATTCATTTCAATTGATATTTTGCGATTATAACGTTATTATAACGTTTGCGAGCCCTGGTATTTATATATTTTATATTATTATTATGCATTTTTACCTCAGCACGTATTATTAAAAAATAATAATCAAACGAGCGTGCCGGTACTCGAGGAGACGTTGACGTGAAAACGTCGCGTGAGCGGTAAAAACGGAACTGAATTTGTGATTGGGATTTGTGAATACTGGTGTCTTTATTCGAAGTAATTTCGATAGTAAATATTATTATTAGTTGTCATAACAACAGCTCGCACATTTTCGTCCGATTTCCCGACATTTACCCTCATACCGTCGTAACAGATGTTTACGCATCAATAACGATTATTTAACTGTCCGTCATTGTTTTTGTAAGAAAAAAAGTAGCCGAATAATAACAATATTTTTAATAGCAGTAATGAACAATTTTTTTTAGAAAAATAGTTGATAATAATATACGGTCCTCTTTTCTTCACCGGATCCGGTGACAGCGTTCCGCACAAATTCTTATTCCTATCACGTGCCCTTTGATGGTTAGCGAAGTCGCACTAGGTGTTGGATACACGATCGTATTGTAAACAGAAAAGCTGACCAGCCTTGTTTTATGTGTGGGTGTAGAAGGGCTTTGGACGACTAGCCAGTGGCATAATCGCGTTGATGAGTGAGAGGAGTTGGATCTGAACCCGGCAAAGATGGCGCACTAAAATTCACGAAGCATCAAGAGGTTATAATATATAGAACGAAACGTCTTGATGATCTCGACGAAAAAAGTTTCATATACGTAAGAGTCGTCCAAAGTCCTACTAAACTTACGGTGCACATGAATTTCGTCCCGAAATCCCTTTTCTACACGAATTGCGTCCCAACGTAAAAACATATTATTTTCCTTCCCATTTTATACAGACTTGGGACTGTCAATAGCAAATTATTACTTTCGGTATAGGTTGAAAATATTGTTTTTTTTTTAATTATTTAAAAAATTATAAGACTGGCGAGTTAGTTGGCCATTTTCATATTTTGTCTCAAAAAATCATCTTCTTTTTCACATACCATTCGTCTGTTTTCAATTATACGAATACTACGTTGTTTATTTTTGTACATTTTTTTAAAACATCAATGAATTGGAATGTATTCGGGTGTGCTGAATATATTATTAAACTTGGAGTGGAAGGCTTCACACCTGTTCGTAGTTCGGGTAATGGAACGTGAATACATTGCCATACATAGAAGGCGTGAAGTCACAATCAGGCTTTATGTATGTATTTAATATATTATAATCGGAAAATTGCTGTACTTTTTTATAATCTGCTTAAAAGTTACCTTATCATTTGAAATGGAACTGGGAAAAAAATATAATACGACAAATATAATTTTCAGATTACACGGATATCGTGTAGTCGTTTAGATAAAACCTGACGCAATTCGTGTAGTCGTATTGATAAAGCCGGACGCAATTCGTGTAGTCGTTTAAACGATGTCCGTCGCAATTCGTGTACCTATTCTTAACGATTTTTTTGTTTCGGGACGCAATTCGTGTGCAGCCTACTGTATTATAAACCTAATGCTGGGTTGCATGAAAATTTACAGAACCGATAACTCGTTATCAGTTCTGTAAAATTAAAAACCGTTCTGTAAAATTTCTAGATGTTATCAAATTTACGGTTTTCGGATCGATAGTTTGTAGATCCGATTTCGGTTCTGTATAATTTACAGGACTGTTTTCCACACAGAATACTCTATGGTTTACTAGTGTCCTTATCATTTTTCTAATTTCTTGCCAAAAACAATAACATTTGAATAACGATAACGATAAGATTAAAAATGTGTATATACCATCTACCAAGTAAGCGGTTATAACCTCATTAATATAAAATATTTACAATATTTTCATGAAACGCAATTTGTTCTATAACTTGTAATATTATACAGAACCGATAACTTTATCGGACCAACAGTTTACGGAACTATTTTCATGCAACCCGGCATAAGTGTATAATGTAATATAAACAGATAAGACATTACAAAATACAGATTCGATAACGATATTTTCGATTGCGCCCTGAATTAGTTAGGGAACCGCGTTGAATCGTATGGCAACGCGGAATGGATACGGGCACTCGTCGTGCCCCGGCTCAGTTATGGTTCGGAAATACGCGACGGCGGGTCACGGTTTTTTTTTTTTTTAACGGTGTCTCGAACGGAATTAACGACTCTTTGTGAGACGCGTACGAGACATTCCCCGACGTCCGAAAATCACGTGCCGTTATTATTTCAAAAAATATTACAGCGCGTATCGGTATTTACGCAGTGCTTAGTCGCCGGAGGCGTACACTGAATTTTTCTCCGTCGTCCGGAGAATAAAGCATTCGTCGTCACCCAAATAATAATTTGCGAAAATATTTTGAATTAAATGTTTTTTTTTTTTATACTAAATAAATATAAACGAAATAGGAGTGAATTATACTCGCCGAGTAAATATAGAACTCGGGTGTTTGAATTTAGTGTTTAGAATGTTTTATAGGTTGTTATTAATTTAGTATTTTTTAGAAAATTTCAATAAAAATTGCAAGTGTGAAAATTGTTTAAGTGAATTACTCGGATAAAGATTTCGGAGTTTTTTTTTTCTTTTCATTTCTGTATACGTTTGACAAAGCAACGTTATAAATCGTTGCGTTCGATAAAACGCTATTCTGAGCTTCGGTGTAATTCGTAAAATTATTATTGTCAGTTATTTCAAAAAAAAATTTTTATTTTTTCTTTTGGTTTATATATATTGTAACAATATGATAGAAAATTATGCGATTCTAGGAGTATTGTTTTCGAAATTATAAAACGTTATTTAAACGATGTCGCGTATTCACGTGTTTTTTTTTTTGTGACCCGTTAAAATGCGAAATTCTAATAGACGAAAATCGGTAACGGATTTTTACAATAAGCAATGTAGTTTTCGGAGCGCACCTTTCAGTCGGAGAAAAAAATGAGGAATAAAATAAACGTTATTGTAAAACCACTAGTTTCATCGCTCCATTTAGAATAATAATAATAATAATAATAAAAAAAAGTTGTGGTCGAGAGAATTTACGGTTTGATATTTCATTATTATTATTATTATTCCCGCGCGTTGCAATCTGTGAATGAAAATTATCGAGAAAAATTCGTCGAGAAAACATTTCGCGCCGTATATACTCAATTCGTGCAGTTATCGGCCATAGCCTATGGATTTTTGTAAACACAATAAATTTTCCATTAATTCGTACTTTAAAAACCAAACACATATTGGATGAGATAATTATATTTTTTGATACACGAGATATTTTTAAAAAGGTTTAAAATTTCGTCTCTTTACCCTACGAAACGCTCGAATCGTGTTTTTTTTTTTTGTTATTGACGTTCTTTTATACGATTTTATTTCGTCATCAGAACGTGCCTGTACGTCGTTATAAAATTCTTTTTTTTCCCGACATAATCGGTATAAGGAAAATACTTTGATTTAAAATTACGTCTTACACATTTGAAATTTTATTTGAATTCGAATCGTTTTTTTCCCCATTCATTTACATATTATATATATATATATTTTAGTATTTGTTCGTAGTATATATATATATATATATATATATATATTAACAACGTTGACAAAACATTTATAATAATTATATATAATTTTAAACATTATAACGTCGCGTTTAAACGGGGATGTCAGCGGTTTTAGTAGGACCAGTGGTTGCGTCAATGCGGCTGAACAAAGTCCGCGACAACGTGGTCCCGCGAAGGGGAGTACGTAACTCCAGAGTTTTATCACGCGTACGGTAAAAGACTTCTTACTACGCGAACAGACTGAAACGGACTGATGATTATTGTTTTGCAGCTTTGCTTCGAGGGATTGCTGTGCTTTGCCTATTCCAGGCTGGCGCCTCTACTGGGTGATGGATGTGAAGGATTGTAAGTTAGTTAAAGTCGGTCTGTCCAAGTTAATGAGCACGGTATAAGTTTGGTGGTTGTTGGGGAGTGTTGTTTTGCCAAGTAGGCGTATGTGTTCGTGACCGGAGAAGGAGTTTTTGTAGAACACCGTTTTGGAATGGATTTGAATTGATTTTCGGATTGATTTGAAGTTTGTTGATTTTAGAAGGACCAAATTTTTAACGATAGTGTTCTTGAAACGCTCCGGTATCTATGCCCGTTCGCAATCGGGTGTTGTCTCTCATTGGCCGGTTTTTGGTTTTTCCGACATTTAAAAATGACACTTGTATAACGCGAACCACGTATATTATAATATGTTGTTTTACGTCGTCGGAATACTGACGTTCCGCCAACGGTTTAGTACGCTGATCATCCGTAACACTGTGCCCGACAATTATATTTCTGTAAATACGCATTTTTTTAAACACTTTGAACACTTTATTTCGCATTATATATGAGGAATTATATTTTAGTTAAATTAACCTAAAAAAAAAAAAAAATATTTTCGATTTCATAATCATTGGGTGTATGCAAATATATGTACAAATGTACAATGTTACACAAAATGTATAGACAAATTATTATTTATTATCAACGTACATAATATATATTTATTTTTCATATAAATCGAGAAAAAAATAATTAGGATTTTAGAATAGTGTACATTTTATAACGATAAACGACGATTAATTATAGTACTAATTATAATATTTATAATCGCATTCACAATTATTGAAAATACGTCGATGCAATATTATTAATTATTATTATTATTAAATATTAGTGAGATATTTAAATAAATAAAATTTTTTTTTTTAATACTTGCATGTGCTATGCGCCTTAATTAATGGGGGTTGATAATCTGTTACGTGAAAACGACTTGGATTAATAAGAACTGTTTTGTTACTCCGAGGGAAACGATTAACATTTTTGTCCGCAAAGGTGGTTCGAATTCCCAGTAGTCGTCGGTAAATATCAAAGGAAGCAAAATCAACGTAGCTGTCAGAGCTTGGACTTTAAATTCTAATTTTTTTATTTATTTTTAATTAACTCACTAATTATCTTAATTACAGTTTACGAAAAAATATTAGTTAATTTGTTATGTAAATTATAATAATTATAAGCTACGATACTTTAAAAAATAGGATTGAAGTTTATACAATAAACTTAAAAATTCTGTATATTTTATATAGACATTTATAAAATATATTTTCTTTTGCACGGTTATCGATACAATACAATGAAAGGTATTATCTTTTTAAATCGTTATCAGAGTTCGTTTTTGCAACATCACCATCACTACGGCTGTGGATCAAAAGCCAACGACTGCTACATAAAATATTTTTAAACGTAGTATAACGATGTCATGATTCGTGTTCGTTGAACACAATTTAATTCCCATTTAATCTATAATATTAATGTCTATCTAATCGTTTTGTAGTTTTTGATCTAAGAAAAAAAAAAAAATTTGGAAGTGAAAGGCAAAGTCAGTATAGCCACCACTTCCTATTACACGGGCCGAATTACTATAATATTATTAATATTAAATACGCAAAATGTATACCTTGCGCTGTCCAAATGACGCCACTGTACATAATATATTAACATATTATTAAAATATTATAATCGTCTGAAAAAATAAAAACCCTTTTTGGCTAATGTTAGAGTAATAATTTGCGAATGCGAGTGCGTAGGTATGAATGAATTGAATATTGTTTTAGGCAGTATGTCAGAACTCGAGGAAAAATAAAATCCAAAACGGTCTAATTTATCTCAGAAGTTATTTATATAAAACGATTGTAAATAATTCCAGGTAATTGAATAACCCGCTCTTTTCCGTGGAGCAAATTCTATTTTATTTTAAAATAAATTATTATCATTATTATTAATAATAAATAAATTATTATTATAATATATAATATTGTTAATTATTGTTATCGTCGATTCATGCGATGATTTAAGGCAGTGTTTCCCGGCTTCTTTTACTCACGGAACCTTTAAAAGAATTCGAATGTTTTGCGGCGATAACCCCTTTTATTTTCCACATTCATAATAAAGCAGATATATTTTTGGTATGATATGTCTGCAGTACAAAGCAGTAGGCACTCCTATACTTCCGGCACAAAGGGTGTGTCGTCAATATAGCAAAAAAAAAAAAAGGTAACTTGCAGCAACCGTTGTGGTCTGTGAATGTCGCATAAGTGACTTAGATAAAGATTTTAGAGTATTATTATTACTATAAATCTGAAAGCAATGATAAACCTTTGAGTTCAATATATACTATTTCAATGAGCTTATGCGTAATACACTTTGTCGAAAAATTTGAGATGGTCATAAAAAGAAATTGTGACTGAACGATGTTTAATATATTTTAAATATAGTTGAAGTAACAAACGCCTGATATTGTTTGAAATTTTTAAGCCCTAAAACCAAAAATTACATTTTTTATGAATTAAATAACTCAAAATCTACACTTGCTATAAATAGCCGAAAATTAAAAGAAATTTTTTGAAAAATCATCCCGTAAATACTGTTCAAAGTTATTTATTTGGTAAAAATTTCAGGTTTCTGTGACTTTTAGTCTCAAAATTACGGTGAAATAATCATAATCGATTTCGACGAAATTGCTGCGTTTTTATCGTTTTTATGTAAATTTTCGGTAGTTTTTTTTCTGACGTTTAATAAAAAAAATTAAGAAAATCCAAAAACGACTTGTTTGAAGAACCAGCGAGATGAAATTTGTTTCCGGAAAATAGTGCTTCACGTAAAGATCGGAGCACTCGTTCCGGTAGAATATTTGGGATAAAAATTGTTGACATAAAAAAAATTATAAATAAAAACACCTATTATTGTAGAGCGTTATTGGAAAAAACTCTTACGCCTTGTAGAATGATCCGATTTCGATATATATTTTTTATTTTTTCGTTGGAAAGAGGAAAACATTTTGCTGGGCGCATTGGACTTCGATTCTCATAATTTTATTTCTAAAAGCTATAATAAGCTAGAGTGTGAATATGAACGATTTTCACAATATTTTTAACCAATTTTTTTTTTTTTTTTATAGTTTTTTATGAAAATAATCTAAAATCGAAGTCCAGTGCGCCCAGTAAGTGGTCTTCCTTTTTCCAACGAAAAAAGCATATATATCGAAATCGGATCACTCTACAAGCCGTGAGAGTTTTTCCAGTAACGTGTATGTTTCAGCTAGAAATACATCCATACAGGTCGGTCGCAGGCCCCTTAAAAGTAACTTTCCGAGCACTGATTTCTCGCGAACGAAACCGTTCCGTATAGTCATGCGTGCCGTGTTAGCAAACGAGACCCGCAGCACAATATGGTAGCAATAACACGTCATTGCGCTGCGAATTCACAAGGCAATCTTGTCCGTCTAATACGGAGATAATATTATAATAATCGTTAGAGTTTAGTGGGCACGTCGTCGGAAGCGCGTATTATAATGCGGCACAACAACACCATAATATACGACGAACGTCATAGCAAACCGCGGGGCGGTCGGGTCAAAAAAAAACGTTTTTGTTCGAGACAACAGACGACGACAGACGATACTAAAAAAACGTGGCGGTCGTCGACCACGCGTTACTTTTCATACCACCGCCGTACGCGTACGAAAATACACGAAATGTACGAGACTGCGTATTAATAATAATAATAACGGAGTTCACTGCCTGTACTCGGGGAAAGATATTCGCAGAGCTCCGGATAAAATGGAAATTTCCGTGGAAAATAAAAGATTCTGGGAGAAAATCGCATTTTACAGTGGTTCAAACGTTATCATTCATTCATTCTTGACCGTTGTACGATTCCGAACGTCGTGACCTTCATGCAAGTACTATAACTATATTGGAAACACTTCTCCAGAACTCTCTATTCTCCGTATTCCGGTTGCTTTCTGACACCGAGCTTTGTGTGAGGGTTTTAATCCGGTCTACGAGTATGTGTAGCGAATAGGGGGCCTGGCTCTGCTCCTCTTTCTTTCAACTTGTCCTTGAATGATGTCTTTTTCAATACCATTTATTCTCATAGTGCGGCCAAAGAATTTAAATATTTGCCTCTGAATTGTGTTCAAGAAGCGGTCTGCAGCTTGTATTTTAAGCTCCTGTATTATAGATACATATTTGTTCTACGGTCGGTCCAGGGAATTCGTAGCATTGTTCCATATATGCAGTCATTTCAAATGCTTTTATTTTCCGTTGACATGATGAATTTATGGTCCATGATTCGGATCCATATGCCATTATAAGGAATACCAGTGTTTTCATTAGATACAACTTTGTTTCTTTCCTGGTCCATGATCCTTCCATATTTGTACAAATTTAACAATCTCGGATTTAGCCATACCCACTCTTCGTTTGATATCCTCTTCCGAACCACCTTTATTTGATATGAGTGCGCCTAGATATATTATACTGTTTTTACGATTTATATCGGGTATGAGGTTAAACGTGGTAGGTAATTTTTTTGTCCTATCAAACGTTATACGATCGTTTAAATGTCGTCAAAAATACCTTTAGGATCATTCGAATTTTCCTGTGTGATTGCGCCGAATGGAATATTTTACACTGCCTGCAATGCACGTCTTTTGCACCAGTGAAATATCATGTATAATGTAAATAGGTATAAGTTAGGTTAGGTAAAAATTTTAAAGAAGTAAGCGCCAATTTTTCTCTCGATATTTATAATTGTGATTGTCTAAAATTAATGAATAAAAAAAAAAAAATACAAATATTGGTAAAAAAAAAAATATATATTTTACTTAATATAGGTGCTGAATGGATTTTTTTGATTCGTATCACATTTAATAAATAATAATAAAAAAAAATTATTTAGCTAGTGTAGGAAAAATTTAAAAGTGATAAAATAACAGACAAACACATTTAGATGAATACGTTAATTATTATTATATATTGTATACAGTTGTTTCGTTTATTGTAACGGTAACTTGACAAATTGGAACATATTGATATTTGAAGTTTTGTATTTTAAAAGATAATCATACGAGTTTGTTTTTATAATTTATATAATTATTTTACAATGTATTCAGAACGATTTTAATTGTTTAATTCTCTATGTTTTTCACATCTAAAAATTTTTTGTATTTTATTAACTTCTACGGAAATCTTCTGTAATACACACATGTAATTGCACTCAATAAATTAAAATGTTTTGCCTGACGGATAATAACAAGCTGTTCCGGCACATCGAACAAAGTTCTCGACACGTAAACACGTATTTATACGGGAGCTTTGTGACAGAACACCGATTTTCACGGTGAAACGATGCTGCGAACTGTATTATAATGACATGTACGTACACGTTTAACGCGGTTTCGTACGCTTCACATGTCTCGTCAAAAATGCAAAGACTGCTCGAATACTGCGCGTGATAACACTGTATATATATATATATATACGCGTAATATAATTTAATATTATGTTGGCTTTTTGAAGTGCGTACCAAAAGTTTGTACCAAAGGTTCGGCATAGTTGTTTAAAGTTACACAACACGCTTCGCGAGGCCCCGGGCAGGAAATAAATTCGCAAACGCTGGAAAACGAATCCCGGTTACCGCGGGCGAGCGAAGTTCGGTGAGAGACCGAGAGCGGGCCGTGATGGGCGCTTGAAGTCGAAAGCACTGAAGGCGAGCACTCGACGTTTTCGAGTAATTTATTTAAGTGGTAATTTTTTTCCAAATATATACCTGTTTTGCATGGAAATGTACGTTCCCCCGGTCCGCTGCTTCCAAAACGTAATTGTGCAGTCGCAAACAAATATGGTCAAATTAATCCAATTAAGGAGTAATATATTAAAAAAAAAAAAAATTTTTAAAATACTGAAATTATTAATTTTACAAAGGATATCCTTTTTTTTCATCGTTGTACATGTTATTGCCTTCTAAATCTTTACAAAATGTAATAAATATATATTCCATATTTTGTAGTTATATATTTGTAAATATAAACAAATTGTAAGAAAACACACGTAAATTTAAAAAAAAAAGTAGAATCACAGAATACGATAATACTTATCACTATGAGATTACGAGCGACCGAATTCAGTTAACGAAGATTTTATTCGGTTGCCGATTTCAGTAACCTGGTGCCACAAAACGCATTCATCTACCAAACAATCGCATCGAACAATCTCGCCAAAACAATTTGTTTGCTGATCAAGCGACCTGTTTACTTCTAAAAACTACATCGCCAAAACACGCCTATCGTCGCTTTAAAAATAGAATTTGCCTTGTGGTATTTCGGGTTTACCGTGTGCGGTTGGTTTTGGCAGTGACGTATTTATAGGGGGGTGGCTATGGAGGCAATTGCCCCGGGCATCACTTTTTTGGGGACAACAAATTTTTAAGGGTTTCGTTTAAATAATATTACTACTTATCGTTTTTGGTATATTTGATATTCGATGTTTAATTTGGAACAAAAAATATAATTAGGCAAATTTCAATATCCACATTTGGCATAATATGTAGTTTCTTTTATTCGTATAATATTAAAATTGTAACCTGCAGCTGCTTTCCAGCGGCCACTTAATTTATTATTTGTATGTAAAAGAAAAGAATTGTATGTTTACTGCGTTACCCCGTAACAACCATATATAATTCCCGGAGTTGTCTATTTATGTTGCACCAAAACATCAGAATCAGACAACTCCATTTTCATTAATATCTTAGGAACAAATGTAATTTGTGGGAGAAACATAATTTATTGCGCCTACTTGTAAATAAATTTTCTTTTTATCTTATTATTTAATAAACCTATTTTGTCAAAAAAAAAGTGTAGTTTTCTGATTGTCGACCTAAACCCTTCAATATTGTTATCCTTAACGAGCACTAATTATTTAGTATTATTTCTTGGTTTATTATACTAAACGAGAAATGATATTGTGCTGAACATTTGCGTATAGTGTTGCGAATAAAGTATACTTTCAATATTTTTTTTTTACATGCAGTAAGGAGGTCAGAGGGGGGGGGGCAGCATTAAAATGTGTTCCTAGGGCAACGAAATTCTAAATACGCCACTGGGTTTTGGTCGAAAGTATTTTTTTTTTTTTTTTATAATCGAATGTCAGTTTTAATTTGTTTTCTTCGGCTATGACATCTATGATTTATTTATTTATCCGAAATAATATATATATATATTACATTATAGGAAAACCGGTGTTCGTATTTCGAATAAATTTATCGTTTAAAAATATTTAGAAAATTACTTGTCTGTACCCGCTTATTAAATAATAATTGATGAATACGAAAACGCGTGTAATACGCACACGCGCACAAAATGTTATCCTAAACCCGTTTAACATTTCACACTTTCAAAATGAAAAAGCGTTTCGACTGTGCCCGATGCGTATGAAAACCGACTGTACGAGATGAATATATTAAATTACATACATAACCGCGTCAACCCAAAATAATAAATGGTATTAATGGCATTTAAAGAATTCTAATGAATTTACTGGAATTAAGTATTTTAAACATTATTATTGAGCCTTTTTTTTTTTCTAGACAAGGTTTTTAACATAGTACACCGTTTTGACAGCGTTTTTACGCGTGAGTCGTTAGCCGTTAGCAATTCACTTAAAACGTATAAAAATCAATTTTATTTTCTAACGCTACATATAGACGTTATAAAAATGCCGAATTTATCTTGAACAAAGTGAAAGTAATAAAAACATTTTATTATTACGCGTAATAATTGTCATAAAATTTAGAACTCACCATTTACTATCAACACAATCTTCCTCGTCTTCATCACCAGTGTAAAAATATTTATTTCGTTTTTTAATTACCGACAAATCACATGTCATTTTATGAATCAATCGGTCTAGCCAAATTGTTTAAATATTAATAATATTTATAAGAACTCGAATTTCGATGCGTTTGCAAATTTTTCTTGAATGATATACACTATACTTTTCAGGCTAAATAATGTGTTTTAATTACAAACTATTTTAACAACAAACATTTTTTGGGATATTTTAGAAAAAAAATTTTTTTTAGGTTTTCAACTTTAAATGGCATTTTAAACGTTTTTTAAAGTCCCATATTTTATTTTTTTTTATATTATTTCTAGTTATATTACAAAATAAAATTACAATTTCTATTTGAATTTGTATTGTACATATGAAATTCATTTTCTAAAATTAAACCTAACAAAATAATTAATAATTACACCCATATTATATATTATTACATTTTATACAATTTTGTTAGTGTTTTTAGAAATTTTTTAAGTTTTTAGGTTATAAATGAATTTTTTTTATAGGTCTTCTTATAATATTTTTAGGGCATTAAAATCCGAGCCCTAATAATAGTATATATAACGTATATTTTATATATATATATATATATAAAACAGTGTTCTATTAGCACTTACAAATCTTTGCTGGAGAAAAAAAAATGAATCTTTCAAAACTCCACCGTATCTGAATTTATCGTCAATATTACGAACGTATCGAATTTAATGTGATTCGATTTTACATCAGGCAAACAAAACGGTTGTTTAAGCAGTTGTACATTTACTGTAATATTTATTTATATATTATATATTAAATATATAATATATTTATTTATTTTTTATTCGTATAATCACGAGTCGCTCAACGCGATATTATATAGAATCAATGTATTGACTTCAATGTTAAATTTATGTCAATTGTATTCGACAATAATAAATTGTACTTTACAAAAACCGTCAAATTATTAATACGTCTTACAATTTCGCCCGAATGCCGTCGGTCATCACAAGTTTGCCCCTGAGAATAGTGGAAATAACATCCATTTCCTCCAGAGTGCCACGGGCACTTTGCGAGACGAGTTGTAACATATTTCTGAGATTTCCTCTTTTGTTCGTAAAAGAAATATATTTAATTAAATTCGACTGACTTATAATACGACGTTCGCGGGTAGGTATTCGACGAATTTCACGTAGTTCACAAAAAAAAAAAAAAAATATGTATAGCTCTTATTAATCCGTTAACGGTCCGTGTTTATGACCTCGCCGGAGTTTAAAGTCAAGTAGATTTTACCCGAAAACCGGGAATGAAATTAGAATATTTTCAACGCGTCTTTATTTACAAACCCTTTATCTCGATATATATAGTCTGCACTTCCACGTCTGTCTATATAAAACCACAGTCGACGGCTTCCATAGTATACAATATTATACTGTCGCACGGCCGTTCTTATGTTACTATATAATATAGGACGCTGGACTCCTGTGTTTTCGTTTGTGCGCAATAACGTCGTCTCGAAATTCTCCGTTCGCTCAGCACATTCCTGGACGTCACGAAAACACTGCCGAAAAAGTATTCCTTCTAAGAACGCCGCATCTGTTTTACGTTTATTTCACGACCCATATATATGTGAAGAATGCGCGAATACGCTAGACGTGTCCGTCTGTCGAATTTCCGCTCGAAAAACCGAATGGCGAAAAACAATATTGTCAGCGGAACAAAACATTATTATAATACATACAAGCATTTTCTAAAGGATTTTCCACCCAAAGTTCGAGTGCTGCGTGCAGTGGCGCCCTTACCTTAAGGTAAGTATCGAACCTACTTAACTACCCATTCACTTACTCGACTTACATTTTTTGAATTTTATTTTTTGCTCTTTAAGTACTTATAGATGTAAAAAGGTTTCTATATGACCGGCAACATATGAACTACAGCTACGGATTTTATATACCTAAAACGGCATTTAGAATTTTCTGGTATCATCTATATAAATATTGTATATGCCGGTTGTTTTACCAACTCTGCGTGTAAGTGTCAATACGATTCTATAAAGCCGACCCCGTGTTTACTAAAACTACAGATCTTATATGCAGTGGTATTTATTTGACCGGTACAACTTATCATAAATTACAAAGTGAAGACGGTTTTTCGACCAGGTGCACTTAAAAAATCACTAGGAATCAATGAGTATCATTATCGAAAACATAACATAATTAATTAATAACTTTCATTTATGCTCAATTATTATACTATGATGCTAATTTTTGCTAATTATTACAAAACCTTTTGCCATCGTAAATTGGCTAGACCGATTTTTTAATCAACTGTGCTTTTAGGATTCTATGAGATCCGTATCACTATAACTACAGCAACTTTTTTTTATGTACAGAGGCATTTAGAATTAGACTAATAAAAATATTGTTATCATTATCATAGTTGTGTAGACAGTTTTTTGACCAGCGATTTCTAAAAAATCCAATAGGGTTTCATGAGACTCGTTATAGAAAACATCTTACGTTTAATCAGTAAAATAATGATATTTATGTTCAAAGGTTATATGTATTGTTGTATTAATTCAGTTGATTACTGATGATGTGTTATTTTATATGAGTTAAAAAACATCAATAAGATTATAGGAGATTCATTATTAAACACATTATAGTTCTAATCGGTAAATGTTTTGTACATCCAAGGGTCATTGTATCACGTCAGTGATTACGAATTTTAACAAAAGGTTTGGATAGATAAATAGGTGCATAGTCAGTTTTTTTGACCAGCTGTGCTTAAAAAGTCAGTAGGATTCTATGAGATCGATATAACATTAACTATAGTAACAGCTTTTGTGTACAGTGGCATTTAGAATCTATCTGGTGTAATTTTACATCTGTTTAAATATTAAAATATATGTCGGCTTTTTGACCGCCCTTGCGTATTTAAGTAAATAGGATTGTATAGGACAGACAACAAATTTACTACAAACGGAGCTTTTATAAACAGTATTAACTATTATTAAAAAATGTCCGGTGTAAATTATAATAAATTATAATACAAGTCAGCATAGGCCGATATTTTGACCAGGTGCGCTTAAAAAAATCAATAGGATTCAATGAGATTCATTGTCGAAAACATATCACTATTAATCAGTAACTGTTATTTATGTCCAAGGGTCATATTATGATGTTAACATTTACTGATTATTACAAAATTCTTGGCCGTCATAAATTAGCTATAGTCCGACATTTTGACCAATTGTGCTTGTTTAAGTGAATGGGATTCTATGAGACGCACGACACATTATCTATAGAAACACATTTGATGTACAGTGGCAATTGAAAATTTGTCCAGTAAAAATTGTTATCATTATCATAGTTGCTTAGTGCCTGGTTTTTCGACCAGATATAATTTTTAAAACCAATAGGGTTCCATATGTGTCTCTTTATCGAAAACATTTCACTAATAGTCCGGAACTGCTATTTAGGTTCAAAGGTTATATTATGATTCAATTGATTGCTTATTATTAGAAAATTTGTTGCTTAGTTCGGATTTTCGACCAGCTCTTCTATAATAAATCAACAGGATTCTATAAGTCCGCAAACATATTAACTACGGCCGCTACAGATTTGATGTACAGTGGCATTTGGAATTTGACTGATATCAATGATAACCTATTTTATCGGTGCCTTATTCGGTTTTTTGACCGACTATATATAAAATTACTACTAGGACTTCATGGGACTCATTATCGAAAACATTTCATGTTTAATTAGTTAATTCTTTTTTATTTCAAGGATTATTATATGATGTCAGAAATAGCGGATTATCACAAAACTTTTGGCTATCAATAATTGATTTATCTTCGTTCTCGTCCAGCTGTGCTTAAAAAAATCAATACGGTTTTACGTGCCCGACATTATATGAACTGTAGCTATTTATTGGTAATTACAATTACAGTTATTTAATTATTGAGTTAATGAATTATTTAATATTTGAACAAAAAAAATTAAAAGTTATATATGTTCAAAATAATGAAACTAGAACTATATAATATCGTATACACAGTATGTAATCGTTAATTGAAAATGTAAAAAAGATCGTTTTTTTTTTTTTTTGGTTGTCGAACAAATATTTATGAAAATAATGGTATATGTCTACTAAGATAATTAAACTACTTTTTTTTGCACATGAGCGAATAAACTAAACATTTTGCCTTGAACAAAATTTATGTCGGTCTTTTTTTTGAAACCACAGATTTGGATAGAAAATTATTTTTCAGGTCATATTATCTTACAAATTTTGTCATACGCTTAAGTTGTTTTAAATTTAAAAACAACTGATATTTTTAAATTTCAAACGACTGTAACTCGGTTTATTTTTAACTTGAAGAATTTATTTATCTACAAATATTCATTAAAAAATACGAATTTATATTTTATTTATATAGAACATGTGGTACTGTATTCAAATCTTCAGACGTTAAGTGAAAAGTTTAAACAACGTGTTTAATAAACACTGTTTATATATCGAATTTCATGTACACATTACTTTGAATAACAATAACGTCCTAAAAATATTTACATTTTTCCGTAGCTAATATAAGCATTTAAATTTTATTCAATGATATCTTGTTAAACATTAATTTATAATTTTATTTATAATATTGTATTTTATATTTATAAATTGTCAGTAATAAGGTGTGTTTTATTTATCTGACACTTTTAGCCAGCGATCTTTTGGTGTGGTCCATCCTTTTGATCAGTTGTTCTTGGCAAATCAAGTAACAATGGCATCTAACCTAATTTATGTCACATAGAATATTGTCCTTTATATGAACATTACATTTTCTAGTCCAGTTATTCGAATAGTCGTGCGTTTAAAATCAAAGATGTGTTGCACCTGGATATTTGTAATCGAATAATCAACAAATGTAATAAATTGGTTTCCTTTCACTCTTATCGGTATAACTATAATTAAAATACAATGACTATTATACATGCAGTGATAACTGGTTATCGAGTTACAACCTTTGAACAACGTTTATTTGGTCTAATAATGTATTTCGACCAGATGTGCTTTGCAATTTAATAGGATTTCATACACTCTATTGTATAAATAACTCGGTATTTAACATAATGGTTCGCAATCGGAAGAAAAAAGATGTTTCACTTTTTAATCAGTAAACTATAATAATATAACTTGTATTCCGATTGCTAATGAGCAGATTCCGATAACCTTTGATCCACTACGATATACGTTTGATTGTTCGAATGGTAGCTTCATAATACAGATTTTGACCAGCTTTGCTTAAAAAAAATATTAGGATTCCATGGGACTTTTAATCAATATTTCAAAACGAAAAAAATCTTTGCCACTACAAACTATTAATTCGATAATTATTTTAATGCCAGTGATCATTGATTATTACGAAACCTTTGGTCATCGATAGTTGCCTAGTCCGGTTTTTCGACCATCTCTGCTTAAAAAACTAATAGGATCCCATGAAACTCACTAACAAATATATTCCACTTTTAATCCAAAACTCTTAATTTAAGTTCAAGGGTGAACAATAATGCCCTGCTGATTATTACCAAAAATTGTCCATAATTAATAAGCTTGACTAGTTATTCGTCCATTTGTGCATAAAGAAGCCAATAGGATTCTATGAGAGATACTTCATACTTATGTATTTACATTAACTACAGCCACAGTCCACAGATTATGTGTACTTTGACGTTTAGCTATTGATAATTTTAGTTTATTAAATCGTTATCTAGTCTGGATTATTGACCAGCTGCTTTAACAAAAACTAATAGGATTTCATGAGAATCATTGTCGAAAACATTTCACCATTAGTAACTGTTACGTAACGGTTTTATTATGATGTCGGTGATTACTGATTATACAGAAGTTTTGGTTACCTATGATAATTGGTGTATTCGGTTTTTTGACCAGCTTTGCTTAAAAAAATTAATAGGATTCCATGGGACCGACATCATTACAGTCACAGCCACAAATTATATGTACGGTGGCATTTGGAAGTTGACTGGTATACTACACACTTCATCGTTTTTTTCCACCAACTGTGCTTAAAAAGATCAACAGAATTCAATGATACACATTATCGAAAACTTTTTGCATTTAACAATTGACTGCAATTGAATGCTGATTATTACAAATTATTTGTCCATCGATATTTGGCTAGTCTAGTTATTCGACCAGTTGTTTCTGAAAAAATCAATAAGATTCTATGAGACCGATATCATATTATATTGTTTATTTTAATTGATTACATTATTTTTATATTATAAGGTTTACATAAAATTAATTTTATTAAGTTCCAATCTTAAATGTTAATTAGAAAAATATTCCATTTTTAAATTCAGTAAAGGGTAAAAATCGATCGATTTTTAGCTTCGCGGAGTTGAACTTTATCAATCAGTATAAAATTTGTTATACTTAATTTTTGTACATAGTAGAATATAAGAATAAACTTAGGGGGATCGACTTAAAAAAAATTAAATTTTTTCCTATATATCTAAGGCCTAACTTGATATATATTATATATAGATATAATAAATTTAAAAAATATGTTTTCTAATAATATATAAGTTTATACTCGTATAATTTTAATCAATTTAATTCACTTGTACAAAGTTTCTTTGGTGTTTTTATTTTACATTTTTTAACCTATATATTTGTATTGTAATATTCATAGTTATCTATATTTATTTATGAGTATTAATTAATTGATTATATTTTTTTTTCTCTCACATACTATTTTTATTCCATTATTCATTTAATTTGTTGTTTTTAATATTTTATTATATATTTAAAAATAAGAATGTAACTTGAGTAGTATGAACGTGTGTAATTTGCAATTATAAAAAGTCGATTTTCGTATTATTATTTATTACTTAATTAATTGTAATTTCTGAAAATCGGTCTTGTTTTCACCGTCTGTTCAAGCGAAATATTAGACGTTGTGTATTTCCCGTTCAACGTTTAAAACACATTAACGATTTACATTTTTATAATATTTAATTGTGAACGTTTTAAAGCGTTCGAATACATTATTCTTAATTAAATAAATGGTTAATCGCGTATTTATAACATGAGAAATATAAAATACAATTTTATTTTCAACACTGAGGATAAAAAGTAAAGCTAGTGTTTGCGAACACCGTTAGACGTTCCTAGTAACAAATGTTTGTTTCGGCTGTATTTTTAGCGCACGCAGCCTGTGTATTCGATTAATAAAATACGATTTCATCGAAAAACGTCGAATTTACAGGCGACACACGCCGTAATCATAATTTAATAGGTAAAAGAGAATTAACGAGTTTTATTCACTCGTATACCATATTTCTACGGAAACGTAATGCCGCGCGGATTCAATAGACTTTTTTTTTTTTTCAATAAAACAACTTTCACCTTTTTTATATTTAATTGAAATCGAGTTACGTATATTGGAATCGTCTTGCCGAAACCGTAATAAGAAAACATCTTTTGTGCCCTATTTTACCGATAAACGAGAAAATCGCTTTTGACGTGTCTATATAATATAATATTGTGTTGTGCGCGGAGAGGCGTATGGATTTTATTGACTTTCGCGAGAAGACATACGTTTCGAGAAATAAAAACACGAGACGATTGTCCAGCGACGCGAATATAATATTTTTTCTTTTCTTTCACCACAAGATAATAATATAATCCGTCGAAATTCATGCCCAAACGAATATACTCCGGAACAAAATATCGCGCGTCAAAATCATCTCTTTAAAATATTTTAATATACTTCGTTTTATTTTTTTACCTTATTTTTGTATACGATATAATATTATAAAAGTTTTTATAATTCGATTGACACGTATTGTCGGTACAGACTTGAACGTTTCGTCTGCACACCTCGGTCATAAAAAAAACTTGAATCGCGACGCGTTTCGCTGAGAAATGTGGATAACGATCGGAGTGAAAAATGTATTGATTTTCACAATGATATGTTTTTAGATTCTGAGCGGAGCGAGGGATCTAGTGGTTTTACAGTGATGTTTATTTTTTTTTCTTCTATCCTGTGTAAAGATTTTCGACCAGAAGGAGTGCTCCGATATTTTCGTGTAGCACCTTTTCTGAACGCAAATCACACCAAGATGGTACTTTAAACAGGTTATTTTTCGATTTTCTCAATAGTTTTTTAACGCGACGCGATAAACTACCGAAAAATTACGAAAAACCGATAAAAATGGGATTTTGTCAATATCACGTATAGTTTTTTTCGCTATAATTTCGAAAATAATCATTCTGTTGTCTTGAAATTTTCAACGAAATTGTATCTGTGTACTATACAACTTCAACAAATTTTCCAAAAGTTTCATTCAATTTTAAAACACTTAATTTTGAGTTTTTTTTTACTTGAATATTTGGACACCACGTCAGACATATATTACTTTAATTTTGTACAAAAAAAAGTAGACAAAGCGTGTTACACCGGAGCTCCGCTCAGAATCGTTTTATCGAATGCAATGGATGATCATCGCTTTCAAATTTATAATAAAAACAAAACTGTAAAATCTTTATCCAAGTAAATCACTTAAGCGATATCCACAACACCCCGCGGAACTTTTTTTTCCTATGTCTGTACCCAAACATTCTACCAGAAACAGTGTTCGGATATTTTACAGCAGTGGCGTTATAGTTATGATTATGTTCTGGGGGGGGGGTAAATAATTTGTCGGCTAAACATAGAGTAGGAGCTTCAGTTAAGTTAAGTTAGTAGAAAAAATAGTAGAAGTTTAAAGTTAAAAGTTATTTTTTCCTCAATAACAAGTTAAGTTAAGTTAAGTTAATAAAAATTATTAACTTATTAACAGTTTTTTTTCAATATAAGATTTAAGATATACGGTTATAACTAAGTATTTACTTTTTGGAAATATGGTAATTTTTAGCTTTTAGCTTTTAAAATTTTAAAATCATTAACAACACAGTATTATTGAAATTGCTACAATTATTGATAATAATTATTAAAATTAACAACAAATAAGCAATGTTTAATTAGTAGATACCTTTTTCATAATTTTAACAAATGGAAACATTCAATACCTACCTGTAATATTATTTTTCAAGATATTTTGTTGATATTTTATAAAATAGTAGAAGTGTACATAAAATCTATGTTAATGTTTAAATATTATTTTCAATATTAATAACATTTTAATACATTTCTTACCTAATATTGGTTATTTTTTTTCACAAATTATCAACAGTAAATTATAATAATTTAAGTTATGCCAAAAGGTGTTAGACCTGATAAAAAAAAACAATTTTTTATACCCGATCGAATGCCCGATCCGGGCTAGTGGAATGGACTTTTATTCTACAAATAATAATGATACGTAATTTATGGCAACATATAATAAAATTCGCTTCTCGTGGGGTACGGGCTATTTAATTACCTGAAATTTACAATAGTTTAATGACTTCTATGTACTACGGTAAACGCTAGTGTGGATTTTATTTTTCGTTGAAAAATGGCTCAGGTTCTGTACTATAAATTGTGAGTATCAAAAACATTGTCAATATTATCGTCAAATATATACTAACATGACAACTTTTTTTTATTATTATTATTATTTAACCATTTTGGTAGACTGTTTGAAATTAAAATTATCCTTTATTTAAATTATCAAAATCAATTATTTTAATATTAACTTAACTGAGTTTTAGTTAAAAGTAACTCGTTAATTTAAAGTTAATATAACGAAAATAAGTTAAGTTAATAAGTTAAGTTAATAAAATAAAATATAAAAATTAACAGGTATATACTTTTAACTTATTATATATACCCAGCCTTTATATATATATATATATATATACTTTTAAATACTATTGTATACAGTTAAATTTTATAATGAAATATATATTAAACATATAATAATATAAATATATTATATATTTATTTAAGTACTTTACAATACATTTTTTTTTTTGAACTTAATAATTAAGTGGATTGAAATTTTGAATCACTAATTGCGTGATATACATATATTTTTAAAATTAAATACACCGATAAAATATAACATTTATATTTCAAGATTTTTACATAAACATCCATTATTAAAATTGAAAATATAAAAAAACTATTTTAGTGAGGTCTTTTTTAGAACGTGCCTTAACGTGCGTATTTTTACACGTAATTTAGAACTACAAACAAACTGAAATAACACGATCAATCGCTATTCTAGTCAGTAAAAAACCAGTTACTAAACGTATGTAATTTATTTCATATTTTTCTGCCGTTTTTAATGTGAACTTTTGAAAGGTAATCTTTTTTTTTTCCAAACAAAAATCGTAAATTATATAATGAAAAATAACGGCAACACGTTGTAGCCGTTCCTATTGTAACTATTCGCCGACGTATTTTATTTGTTTGATAATCGCGAAATTTCATTCCGCTCACAAGTATTCGTATTACACGGCGAAATATCGAAGTCAAGTCGATATTTTAATGTGTATTGTGGTTGTCAATAAGTGCGAAGGACTGTTGATACTGACTTTGCGGGTTCGTATCTAAAATTTTTTCATACAAACGGACGGACGAGGTTATTCCGTTTTACTTACATAACGTAACAAAAAAAAATAAAAAAATAATAATTTTCATTTACCCGTTTCATTGTCGTTGCCGTTTAATTAATTATTCCGTGTAAACCATCTCGTACACTGTACGATTAAATGTAAATGTTTTATTTATATATATATATATATTTGCATGAATATATTTAGATACATGTGATATTATATTAGACGTCATTAACCCGAATAATATTTTTTTATTCGTTTATATATAAAAATATAAATATACAGCACCTATATCAGAGACTATATTTACTTCCGTGTTTTGGTGTTAATTTCATTTGGGCCGCACACGATTCCCAGCCATTGAATGTATAATATAAAATATCCAGCACCGAATTAATTACGGTACCGTGAGGTTTCATAATACAAAACGAACGGGTTCGATTAAGTGTATATTTATCTAGAATAAATCGATTATTCTGATAGTGTCGTGATGAGATTACCGCGTTAAACTTGATTACTAAACCGTAGTAGTACGGATAACGCGTACATTTATAAATCCCACTTTTCGAAAATCCCATTAATATTGTATACGTTCAGATCGCTTATACCGCGGTTTATTATAATACTGAGTTAAAAAAAAAAAAATGTCGTTTCCTTTTGAATTTCTATTGAAAACACCTCAGATGTACCGTTCGGATCCGTGCGAATTCATCTCGACGAGCCCCGTCTAAGCACGTACAACACGTGTCTGTGTATTCGTACTTTTAAATGGCGTTTCGGGGATTTGAATAACGCTTTTCCCTGTCAGTTCCGTGCAACGGATTGGACGAGATAAGTAGTTTTTTTTTATCACAATCAAATAAATCGTATATGACGTAAAGTCCAAAAAAAAAAAAATATTTTTAAAAAGCGTGGTTTGTGAATACACAGTAGGTATATCGTTAGATTCTGAGCGAATCGGAAAACGTAAAGGGAAAATTATCAAAGTTTTTCATAGAATTTAAAAAAAAACTGAAAAAAATTGTAAACGTGATATCCGTTTTAGTTATTTACAATTTCTTTTCGCTTGCATAGATTGCAAATTTATTACAAGATTATTGCACGTACAATATTTGAAGAGTACTTTTTAAAAAAAAGATTTGCTATGCATTTTATTTTATTACGTAAATTTCATAATTGCTTTTCGAATTCAATTGGATTTATCGTTGATTTATAAATTCCAAATAATAGTACAACTCTAAAAACAATTAGATACTTATTTTATTTTAAGAAATCAATAGAATCAATTTTTTATGATTTGCAAAAATTTTTTTTTTTCACCACATATTTAATAACATAAATTTTATTATTAATAAAATACACTAACTGAAATTAATAGATTATCTGAAACAAATACATTTTTATATTCGTGTAATATATGTTGAGTAATAATTATTAATAGTAATAAGCAACCCAAAGTTTTGTAATAATCCGCCATTACTGGTATCATATTATAACCCTTGAACTAAAAAAGCATTTGCTAATTAAATGTGAAATGTTTTCGATAATGAGTCTCATGAAATCCTAGTGATTATTTTCAATATAGCCGTTCAAAAAACCGGACAAGGCACCGATAAAATAGGTTATCATTTATACCAGTCAAATTCCAAATGCCGCTGTACATCAAATCTGTGACGGCCGTAGTTAATATTATGTTTGAGGACTTATAGAGCCCTGTTGGTTAATTGTCCTACAGCTGGTCGAATATCCGGACTAAGCAAATATCGACGGCAAAAAGTTTCGTAAAAATCAGCAAACAATTGAATCATGACATAACCTTTGAACACAAAAAAAGAAGTTTCGGATTAATAGTGAAATGTTTTCGATAATGAAACACATACGGAACCCTATTGGTTTTTTAAAATTATATCTGGTCGAAAAACCAGGCACTACGCAATTACGATAATGATAACATTTTTTACCAGAAAAATTACTAAATGCTACTGTACATAAAATTTGTTGCTATATTCAATGTGTCGTGCGTCTCATAGAACCCCGTTAACTTTAATAAGCACAGTTGGTCAAAAAGTCGGACTACAGCTAATTTACGACGGCCAAGCGTTTTGTAATATTTAGTAAACGTTGGCATCATATTATAATATGACCCTTGAACATAAATAACAGTTACGGATTAATAGTGATATGTTTTCGACAATGAATCTCATTGAATCCTATTGATTTTTTTAAGCTCACCCGGTCAAAATATCGGCCTATGCAATATGATTTATGACAATTTGTACCGGACAAATTCTTAATAATACTGTTTATGAAATCAGTGTTTATAGTAAATTTGTTGTCTGTCTTATAGGATCCTGTTTACGTTTATACGCAAAGGCGGTCAAAAAACCGACACATATTTAAACAGATGTAAATTTATACCAGACAAATTCTACTGATGTACATAAAATCTGTTGCTATATTTAACGTGATGTCGATCCCATAGAATCCTACTGACTTTTTTAGCGCAGCCGGTCGAATAACCTGACTAAGCATTCATATATCTATCAAAACGTTTTGTTATAATTCGTAATCACTGGCGTGACACTATGACCCTTGGACGTACAAAAACAATTACTGATTAGAGATGTTACGTGCTCAATAATGAGTCTCATAGAATCCTATTGGCTTTTTAAGTGTATATAAAACAACGTATTTAAAGTATACATATTATGATAAACTTACATTCATAAAATGCAATCATGTTATATACAAAGAAACTATATATATATATTTGTATCTTAACGTTATAAAATGTCAATAATATTAATTTATTAGTTTTAAAATATGGTCATCCTATTTAAGAATTTATTTTTTTTCTTACGATGTGCGTCACCCACATATAACAGTCAACCTACAGATGACAAACGAATTACCGTTATTTTATTCTTTAAATATAGTTTGGTATATATATATATATATATATTTAAATAATAAATACGCGACAGAATCCGAAACAATAGCTAATAACAATACAAGAACTATAAATAACAATAACGTGTAAACTATCGTCATTTGACCTTCTGCAAAAAGATTTTCGTATGCACGTAATTATAACACATCACTTCTATAAACACGCGATGTCCTTACGTTATTATTGTCTTACCAAGATATATTATTATTATTATTATTAACGGAGCTAGGGTTTATATAAAATATAAATAAAATCGTCACTCGACTTGTGTCTGATTGCGCAACGTGCAATAACTTCTGAAAGTATCGAGATGTGTTTTATTTTTATTTGTAGAGTAATTCACGCAGACCTTAGGAACAAAATTTTTTACCCGGCGTATTTCGGAAGCCTTTTGTGTACTTAAAAGATTCAAACGTGCTAAGAAATTAAAATTTTTATTCTGTTTTTTTTTTTTATGACCAGTTGTAATTTGGAAGAAGGTTAATTTCGAGAAAAACAATACGTTACACGTTCGTAGTTTTAATGCTCAATATTGTGTACGATCAACACTAAATTTTCTTTTTTTACCGGTGTTGTTGGTCGACTGATTCCGTAGCTTAATAATTCGTACTCTGTCTTATCGTGTAATGGCTCGAAACGAACGTGTCAGTAAAAAAAAAAAAAATCGTGTGGAAGCGGAACGAATAGCCGAGTAGCTTCCCTGCGTCTGTATCGCGCAATATTGTACTAGCTGAATTGCCCGCGCGCTGTTTTGAACGAAAACGTAATCATTTATGAAAAAAAAATCCTATAGAACTATTGGAATACTTTGCCGAAAAACCCAGACATTCAAAATAAAATATATTCCCTAACCTCCTCAGACAAAAAAATGAAAAAATGGTCGACGAGGGAAATATTTGAATCGAGTCTGTGAATAAAAAAAAAAACCTCGAAAAATTCCAATATTGTCGTGAGAAATTTAATATATAAAAAAAAGTCCGGTTCTTTTATATATACGAGTATATAGGATTATTAATAGTAGCGTAATAACTAAAAGGAAAAAATCGAACAAAATTTATTATTTAAACGAATCATTTACTTTTCTGGTTTCGTATAGTATTTTAAAAATAATTGCGTACGATTCTTGTACTCAGGATCTACCGCAAAATCATATAATATTGTGTTGATTACTCAAATGATTTTCGCTTTTATTTTGTTTTATACGCTGCGTTACAGCTGGTAAAAGGCGAACAAACAAAAACGCGAGTTTAGTTATTATTTTCGAACGCTAAATATTTATTTTTTTTTTAAAGATATTATATACGGCAGTTTTTGCTACGAAAATTCGTATCGTCTGTATTAGATTGTAAGATTATAATATAATTGTTTATTACTGTCCGTTCTGTATAATAAAATCGTGTAAACGTGTTATTCTCGCCTATATAAGTACCAGTCTGATATAAGCAAAGGAGAAAAAAAATTTCTGACATCAAATTCGATATGTACGTAATAATTATCATTAACCGTCGCGAAAATAATGTTAAAATAAAATACACTGTACCGCTGTACGGAATGTAGGGAATACAGTGCTGGAGGCTCTGTGCAAATTATAAACGCGAAATCCCAAACACCGTATTTTATTCGTACGTGATTATAATATTTAATTATTGCGTGAAATATTTTTAATAACAAAAGGTTTTTTAAATTTTTATTATATACTTTGCGTAACTGTAAATTACTCGTTATTATTAAATCATTAACACCGTTGTTAAACCCGCCATGGGTTCATCGCTACGACCGGAATCTGAAATAATGAGTTTTGTAAATAAAGCATCGAAAGACAACTTCAAATTGACTATAGGGGAATTTTTTGGAATTTTAAAATTACCCATTTTGGTGTCAGAATTCTTTGTTGAGTCGTTCGTAGTTACGATTTCTCTCTTGCGTTGCAACAAGTCACGGGCGTGTTTTTTTTTAAAAATAAAAACAAAATCGTTTGTGATTTTTGTTTTATTTACACAGATATTTTATGAACAACCGTAGGCGTGCGCACAGGGTGTGCCGGGTGTGTCGTGGCACACCCCGTGGCCCGTGGCTTTTTGTACAACTTTCATTCATTCGGTGACTTTGTTTGAATTTTAAGCTATAAATAATAAAAATTAGAGAAAATAAATTAGGCGCTCTAGCAAAATTTTTAAATATTCTAATGTAGGTTACTAACCACTGGGTATATATAGGTATATATTATATTGTAAAAATATATCTAAATGTTGTGAAGCACAACGTTTAATCAATGAGTTTTTATGAATTGATATTTTGCATTAAATTTATCCTTTTTTTAGGTTGAGAGTTAGGTTAGATTTGCTTAGGCTCATATAAGGGAAAGCGGCCCAATTTTCTTCATGGCACACCCCATACAAAATTCCTGCGCACGCCTATGTGAACAACCACCACAAATCTTCCGTAATCGTACGGACCTTACATACGATTGGCGTTAATTTTCAATTCAACATTTTGATTCGAGGCAAATGTATCCTTGATACTTATTACATCAACGAAATAAATAAGAAATCGTGCCGTATGCGAATGTGTAAAAAAAATCATATACACGACGTAGAAAAACTATCGATGCAGTTTATTACGGAAATTAGTATTCCACGTTGAAACAAAAGAGAATATTATTAACATTTTTTCTGTACGCAATTATTAGGAAAATCTGCAGATGATTCATGTTCAGAATGTGTTTTTTCAAACAGATTTATTTGTTAATTTTTTTCAACAATTAATTTCAACGTTTTCACGGTAATTGGTCGGTCGTAACGTTTTAAATTCGGTTAATTTCAATTATTAACTTTCATACGTCCGCCGTGTAAATACATAACGAATGAATTCTCGACTAATTATCTGTTTTTTTTTTTTTTTTGTCTCGTCCAGATCCTTTTTAACGTACACATTTTATTTTTCATTTCAACAAGTCACGTTAACCTATAGAAATTATTTATATTTTATTATTTTGTAGGTTCGTGTTCGTAATATATACTCCGATACGCGTACATATTATATAAATAAAGTCTGTGTTCGACGTGTTATACTCGTAAAATGTGTGTGTATAACTCAATAACTGTTATACGCTTACTTATAAATCGTTGTTATCGATTTGTTATAAATTAAAACGTTGAAAGAATGTGTGTAGGTATCTAACTCGTTCTTTGCTGATTTATGTCATAATACGTTATTATTGCTACAAAACTATTTAATGCGTTTAGTCGTTTTTCTTATTAATTCGCGTATCTGCGTATTTAACATTACACGCGACGCGTTCGTAAATCTCGCCTAGCTTTGATCATAATATTATTTAACAGTTCAACACTTTTTTCGCTATCGCGTTTTTTCTTTCTTTTTTTTTTTACACGATAAATCGATTAGTATTTATTATAATATGTTATTACTATCGCGCTGACTTAAATGCTCTTAAAAAAATAATAATAAATAAATATTATAAAACGTATTAAAAATTAAACATAATATCCATTCAAAATTTAATTCGTATAATATATGATTAATATATTAATTATTGTTTAGAAATGTTGAATAACAGTAAATGAGTATATGGGTTTAGGAAATATATTTTATTGTAAAGTAAAAAAAAAAAATTTATTATTTCGAATTGGATTATGCGGCATAATCCAATTCGAAATTTTTGCCGAATGCCGATTGTCGCAAGATGCGTTGACGTTAACTCGGTTATATATTAACTTTATGGACGACGAGAGTGTAATGTATTTAAAATATTATTGAAATATTTATATCACGTCAAACACAAAATATACAGCAGAAGACATTCCTTTAAAACGGAAAAAAATTCGAAAAACACAGAAAATTGAAAAAAAATAAAGATTCGAAAAATGTAAAATAAAATTGTAGTTGTAGACATTTTCTCGTATACGAGTTGAATTTTGTAATTTGAAAAGCGCAATTCTGGACCACCTCCCTCTTCGCGGGTGGGGGAGGGGAATATTGTATTTTGCACTTGTTTCGCAGGCTACTGATTTCGCATCGCGTATAACGCTTAACTTTTTATTGTCGGCTGTCCCAAAAAAGGGTAGAATAATTTGGCGTTTTCGGCCAAA
Source organism: Slavum lentiscoides (assembly GCA_032441835.1). NCBI lineage: Eukaryota > Metazoa > Arthropoda > Insecta > Hemiptera > Aphididae > Slavum > Slavum lentiscoides. Next base: position 6,467,638 of record CM063711.1, on the reverse strand, counting down.
ACGATTTTTGTTGAGCGTATACGCTCGCTCTTATTGTAGTCTGAGAAATATTTTTCGATTCTTGCTTTAAATTCCCGTCTTACGTTTTATAAATCGTATGTTCTCTTCTAGCCTATAAATTATTCAAACACACACTTTGATTATACAGTATATAATGAAATGTTGTCAAACTCGTAACAAAATGTGTTTATTACATAATTGTTTTCTATTATTTAGTGTTTTCTTGCAAATTTTTAATTTCCACCCATATATTGTCGTTGTATTGGTCGCCGTTTGGCGGGAAAAACATACGAATTTATAATCAAAATCGAAATATCTCAATCAAAACTTTTCTTACGTATAAAATGATTTTCACAACCAATAAATAATATTGTATTTTTCACTTTTCTTAAAATTTCAATGAGTATTAAAAAAAAAAAATCATCTAAGGCACGGATGATTATATAATAATATTGTGTTCTCGTTTTAGAATTTCGTAAACGGAATTTCAGCTTTAAATTCGACCCAGCCGTAAATGTTGTTAGAAAATAATATTCTTTAGAAGTTTTATCGAAGAAATTCGTACAATTTATCCGATCAAAGTGTACAAAAAAATAAAATATGTAATACAACAGCGTAACAATATACGTATAGTGGTTTTAACCGCTATATACAAACGGCTGTATAATGAGGAAAAACGAACGAGATTTCGCCAATCGGTTGCATACGCTCCTTCGAAGAGGCCAGGGTGAATGGACGATCTGGAAAACGGGAGTTTTCCAGACAAAACGTATCATATTATGGCTTAATGGTCTGGTATTAATCATTTTTTTCAAACCAGCTGGTTTCGTTTTTTTTTTTTATAATTTATATTAGTATTATACATCTCGATTGGTATAAATATAAAATATACCAATCGAGATATATAATACTTAAAAAATTTAACAATTATTTTGATTTAAAAACAAATGAAACAAATTTATTTTTTATTTTTTTTGAAGTAGAATTGTTATTAGAGAGAAAAAGTAGAATATGCGTATATTTATTTTTTTAGTAAGTTTCTGGTAGATAGCCTGGATAAGCAACAATCACCCGGCCTGGATTTGATTCGCGCTCCGTCCCTGGAAGAGGCTGCATGCTACACTTGGTGACATCGTCTGATAGTCCGAGTGTGACGTGCGGAGGACTTGTCGCCATCACGCTCAATCGGATAAATCCTTGATCGCGTATTCGTTACATAAATTTCGCGGATTTTCTCTCGCGTCGACACACTGCACTCCTGACGTCACCTTCGGACGCGACCTATTTGCCTGATTTTACCGTCGAGATCGACTCAATCAGTATTTTTTCGTCCCATATGGGGCGCAAAAAATCCAACATTCGAGACGATCCGCTATTTCTCAGTCGGATATACCGTTTTTATACCGATCGCCAGCCCGTGGTGAGGTAGTTGGACCAAACATACCGGATTTTTATTTAAACTAAGATCAGGCGGTTTTGTCGGTATGAATTATAAAAAAAAAAAAACAACTAAATTTGTATAATGTAACGTTTATTTTACTCGGAGAAAAGCTCGTGGAGGAGAAAACATTCGGAAAGAGAAAGAAAAAAATTCAAAGAATCGAATAAAATACAAAAAAAAATGTAATTAATTATTATATGTAATGGACATCGCTGATATATATGGTATTGTAAAATACTTTCAAAAAGAGAGTTGCGAGTGAAGAAAAATATTCTGGCCGATACCCGATTTAAATATTATTTTCTTAATTAATTAGGTATACAAATAATTACTGATCATGCACGCCGTTCGGTGACAGCGGAGGTGGACATAACGTAGTTATCGCCACACTTATAATTAATATGGCGCAGTGCGGGATCCGGTATACGTACATTTAATCAGATAATAATAATTTTATCAAATTTGGGCGTCACACTTTCCCCTGTCCTCCTGTTATGATTTCACTCCCCTGCTCATCGCGCCTTGAACCTTTCAAGTCTTGCGCACCGCTGATGATTACCGTGTAGCCCATCCTTCTTCATGTTCAACCTATTCTTTCGGCCGTGTTGACTCTCCTGCAATCCTGTCTATCTTAAATTTCCAAGTACCGTCCCGTTCTATTCGTTTCTCTGTTCCAACTAATACTCCTTCTTCGAATTTAAAAACCCGCATCCTTTTCCGTTTAAGCCAAGCCACGTCGTAATATTTTTTTTATTTTTTTCTAATACATAATTTTTAGTAAAACGTACCGTTTCGTTAATAAAGGGCTTATCCCGTAAAAATATAAATAAATAAGATAAGATTTTTTTTTGATTAGCCAACATTATTATAGGCGATACAATAATTGTACCTTTATTTGGACCGTCGTGTGACGGCTCAAACAAACCGTATGCAAAATCGAGGAGTTTTTTTTTATATTTATACACGTTTCGAGCGCGCACAATTAAATGTCTAAATAATATTGTTAATTACGATTCATTTTTTCTTTTTCTGAAAAATCTGACCAATTAGGTTGATTTATTTTTCGCGGGATACGACATACCGATCGTTTCACAACCCGTACAGGACAGGACGCGCGTTAATGCCGCGCACAATAATTATTATAATAATATAATGCATTATAAATTATTCCAGATAATGCGTTTATAATTGTGTATCCTCGTGTATAAATTCGAATTGTACGAAAACGTTCGTTGTAATCGTCGATGAAAAATTCGATTTGTAATCGTTAAAAAATATCACAATAATAATATTCTACGCGTTCGACATAATAACGCAGGTGTACGGAATGAAAATCGAAAGTACTTTTTAATTTTTTTATATAATCGACGAAGTGACATAGCGTCAGTGAATTTCGAACAGGAATTCGTTTTTTCTTTCGTCTTTTTAAAAAAAACGAAATCAATTTTATAATAAAAAAATATTAATAATTAATTGCCTATATACATAGATATGATTTCAAAACAAGCAAATGTCAAAATATCCGGGAAGTTATATATATGTGCAGTATGCACGCTATACACAGGAAATATTTTATTATATAATTACTTTCATTTATGACACTTTAATTTTTTGTCTAGTTAGGTACCTCCTGATGTATCACAGACGATCGGGACTAATTAATTGATGTGATATAAATGTGTAGATTAACGAAATCGTCTGTGTGACGTGTTTTCATTTTTATGTTGTCTGTGCAAATTATTTCGCATCGTAAGGACACTATGCACCAATTTCTGGAAAACAAATCTTTCGTTATCGGTACTTAACTTTTGTTACGGTTTTCTATTTCCTCGATGATTTCCTTAAATACTCGAAAATTTACTAAAAATTAACAAAAAATAAATAAATTAGTAAAAAATTCAGAATATCCGTTTTGGCCAAGTAAAATTCTCGCGTTAAAAATGTATTACAAGTTTAAACACATAATTCATTAACGATATTTAAAAAAAATAACAATTTTAAATCCGTGGTCATAACTTTTTTTTAGAGTTCGCGAGGACTTCAAAGAATAATAAAAAACATTTACTAGCTACCGCTCGAAATATCTTTTTCTCGAAATCAACGGTTTACATTGTTTCTTTCAATTTAAAAATAATAATACAAATCTAAGAAACGTTCGATCGAGTAATTCACCCGAACCGACTCCTACAACCAAACCAGGCGCGACGATATTTCTTACGTCTTAATGTTGACCACCGTCTCACCCAGTTATTTAGTCACCTGCATCATTTATATTGGTTATATTTTATTTATTGCTTAAAGGTCATTATTACTAATTATTTAATCAAACGCAGCTTTATTACTATTTCAAAATCAATCCAATAATTTTCGTGTCGCAGATAAAAAAAATTCGCTCCTCCTGACAACACATATTAAAATGCGGTTTTATAATACGACATTTTTCAGTTTTTTTTTTTTTTACAATTTTTTTTCAATAAATATATTTCTATTTGAATGATTATTCTAAACCAAACTACGATTATTTTTCGTCAAAACGTCATTTTATTTTTTACAATATTTGTAACCGTCCAGGACTGCACAATTTCAAATAACGTAACAGATGAAGGTTTAACGAGCACGTAGAAAAAAAAAAACGTTTCTACGAATTCGAACGAGTAGGACGGGATATTGTTATTTTATCACTACGCAGTATCACGCCACACAAACGCGTCATGTTCAACAATCTCATCATTTCGATATTTTTTTATAATGTACTGGCATAAAAAAAGAAAAAAACGTATTTTTCAGTAAATATTTTCATACGACATTCGCTTCACTGGCGTCTCTAATAATATTGCGGTCATAAATATTTATCGTTTTTTGATTATTATCCCGTTTTTTTTTTTTGGATTTTATTCTGCAGACGCGTATATAAGTACAAAAATCGATTGAATAATGAATATAAATTCAATATTATCTCGTCGAAACGGCGATACGGAGATAACGAACGTCAACAACTGTACGTTAAATTATTGTTTTTTAACGAATTCTGGCGAGTTCGCTCGTTTCGATACAGTTGATCTATAAATCGTATAACACGTTATAATTATAAATAATACGTGCCGAAAATACTCCTAATTATATCGTCGGAGATCGATAATCTGGTGGGTTGGGGGAAGCACTAACGTTTTTTTTCGTTTGTTTTTTTCATATGGCGACATCCAAAACGAATAGTAAAAAAAAAAAACACTGGCAGTCTTTAAAGCTTTTAAAATAAACCTTTAAAAATTCCCGAAAAAGGCTGTTAATAACAAAAATAAATTCTCGTTAATACTTATTTTTAATTATTTAATTTTTACGTCGTGTAATGGAACAAAAAAAATATATTTATAAAAAAATAAAATTTTTACGTTTTATATGATTGTAATTGAATTTTATATTTTATATAATAATAATAATAATAATAATAATAATAATAATAATAATAACAATAACAATAAAAATAACATTAATAATAACGGTAACAATAACAGTAACATGAATTATATTAATATTTGCAATTCAAATAAGACAATCTTTGAAAATGGGAAATCTTGAAACGGTAAAATTTGGAACAGCAAAATATAAGGTTGTCATACTGCGTTGATCTGCCCTCGAATACGCCAGTGTTGTATGTTCACCATCTCAAGGATACGCTATAGATATGCTTGAAAAGTTCTAAGAGAGATTTGAAGAATTTCTCTTTTTAAAATCGGATCTTACCGAAAGACAAGCAAATATCGAGATATTATTTATTTTATTTACAAATAAACTACTGGATCTTTTTTTTTTTTTTTTGTATCTCCTAATTTTCAGGCGAAGTTAATTTCCCGGTCGCAAACCAACCCGTCGTGCTAACGATGGAAAATATTGAAATTTAATGATTCTTTAAAATTGTAATTCGGTTTTTGGCTATTCTTTTTTTTTTTTTTTTTAAATATTTTATTGTTATTATATATATTATATCTATTTCGTATTATGTATTTTTACATTAATAATCACTGTAAAAATCCTATTACGGCGTTTATTGATAATAATATTGAGTAAATAAATAACTTCCCGAATCCACTGTTATTTCAGCATTCGCTACGAAATTATTTACATAAGATAATTTTTTTCCACCTGCAATAAATGAAGAAGGAAAATCAGTCGGAAATTTCAAATAGTGGTCGGAATCGTTTCAGACGTGCGCACGAACACTCTACGTGTTGTTCGAGAACGTCGACAGTGTAAAAAAAAAAAAAAGACCTGCAGGTATAAATAAAAAAAATTAATTCTAAAAAAAAAAAAAAAAACCGCTTTTAAATCGCGTCGAATAGGGAAAAAACTTACTGCAGATACGCCGAAGAAATATTACATATTATATAATAAATTATGTCGAATTATACTAGCAGAGAAGTATTAATACGTCTGTGTGTAAACATACGTACATGCATGCGCCGTGACGTAACTGTATAACTTCTGGTGCATGTGCTAGAGAATCCTGTTTAAGGCCCCTTGTTGTACCGCGTTGATACATTCCAATACTCGGTCGGAATATGCGACTGAATATTAATCGATAGAATGCGTATTATTGGTCTGATCGTGCTATTTGTCTAATCGTGATCGTACACAATTGTTGACATTGATCGTGTTTTGACATACGCGATAGTGTATTAAAAAAAAAAAAAATTCTGATTTTCGTCTTTAAATCTTCAAGGAAAGATTGCAAAATATTATAAAATCGCGAAAGGATCGATTGTTTTTGGCGGACCTCAACGCGACTGCGTGCCGTTTAAAATACCGTGGTTGCGATTTATTTTTAAATTAATTATAATTGAAATAACACCCATATTTGGCATAATATTATATATTGTTATATTTAATTTTAATATTATTATAATATAATATTCAATACGTTTGCCGGTGGAAATAATTATAGTTCTTAACGTGTTTTAAATGGAATAGATTTGTACACACGGGTATTTTTTTATAAATGTGACAATTTTTGGTTCGTCGTGATCAAAGAAATCGATCTTAACCGATATTTCGAAAAACATAAATACTGTCAGTCATAAATATTGCTTTTAGTGTTTGAAGTTTGAATTTCACGCGATAGAACTTTTTCGCTTTTTCCACGCAAAAACTAAAATATGTACATACTGTAGAGTATCGATTTGAATGAGATTTTTTAAAATTTTAAACAATTTTTTTGTCCGAACGCAAAGATTAAACATTCAATCCGAGATCAATCAGAGCGTCCACAGTCGTGTCCAGTATGGATTTTTATTTTTAAAAAAATATTTTATTTTACGTTTCGTGTTGTTGCTCATTGATTTGCAAAATTTATCTTTATCGAAAATTCTAATAATAATACTCTAAGAATATACTCGTATTATTAACAATTTCGTAATATCCATAATAAAAAAAGGTATTATTTTCGCAGTAAATCGATAATATACTCGTATTATTCGTTGCAGAGAAAAAAATTATTTTTTTTGGGGAATTATAAAAGTATTCAGTATACGGATTGGAATTTTAATTTTTTTTTTTTTTTTGAAAATAACTGAAAATCCAATTCGATTATTAAAAAAATATACATATATATTTAAATACAGTAAGACCTCGATTGTACATTTTCCGATTAACCGTCTTTTTCAGGCGATACTCGCGAAACATGCGGATAAAAAACAATATTTTTTTTACGTTTGTTTTGTAATAGATTTAAAATAATAATAATAATAATTTGTAATTAAAAAAAAAAAAAAATCAGAAAATCATTAACGTTACCTATAAGAGATGATAAATAAAACTTAAACACGGTCTATTGATTAAAATTCAAAATATATTTACACTTTTCTACATCGACTGTTTCACTTGCCCCATTACTTTTTTTTTTAGGAAAAGCGCGTAATTCGTCAATTTTATCAAGAAATGATAACAAAAATTAATGAAAATTAATTTTGCATGTCTAATCATAAAACACAAATAAAATAACATATGATACATACTAAGTTTTGAAGAACAATTTCGTTAAAAAAAAACTTAAAACAAAAAAATTTGAAAATTAAACAAAAAAAGTAATATTATGTGATAACAAGACAGATTTCGATTATGTGATACCACAAATTTTATGTCCCTACACTATAGAATGTAATCAATATTTTTCCCGTATTCCAAGGCTATTACGTAAAATGTATTCATACAGTGTAAATCATACTTTTTGTATTTTATAGGACTCGATTAGGCGCTTGTTCCAATCCTTCACTTACCCCACCTGACCTTACATAACGTATAAATATAAGTAGAAATGTACGTATACCCAATTAATTATCCCGTTTTCTCGTTTACACCTTTCCACTCGATTACATCCTTCAAGGATCAGGCCCCCATCCACGGCTGACGGTGGTCAATCGCGCGAGGTCCTATTGTACCCGATAAAAATCACATGCCGAAAACACGAAAAATTCCAGTACTTTACACGTCCGGCGTAATGAAAAAATTCACAAATAAAAAAATCCAACGATTATGATAATTATGACGTTTATAAACAAGAATTAGTAGTTGTAATAAATTTTATATTGGAAAAACTGGTAGAAACTTTAAAATACGATATAAAGGACATAACATTTCAGAGATTAAATCAAAATAATCTTCTCTCAAATCTAATTTTGCGTCAACACGTCTTTGAATATGGTCATACTCGTATAGTAGGTATACATTTCGATATAAAAAAAAGGTTTGAATACATTACACGATTAAAAAAACAAAATATATAACATATAATAATATATAATATAAAACGTGTTTAAAAAAAAAAAAATACCCAAATACCTAATATATATATATAGGTATATAAGCTACGTACCTATATATAGTTATTTCATTTATATCTCATCTTAACTGCCATAAACTCGTATAATTCAACAATTATAGCATTTCAGTTGTCGTAGCCGTTGTTTAATAATGTCATCACCATTGCTTCGTGTATTAGTTTCGAATAAAATCAATAGTTTATAATAATATTTTTAATATTTTAGAATTAAAAAATTTTGTTTTTGTATTTTGTATCATAATTTTTTTTTGCATATTTTTAATAAATCGATTGCATATTTTACCGTTTTATTTCGCATATAAATCCTCGCCCTAACTGATTACAATAACCGTAACGTTATCGTTAGTCGTCTCCCGTAGGCGGTGCATTTTCGCTACGAAGACGCGGATGACAGACGATTTTTTATTTTTTTATTTTTTTTTTTGTCGCACTACAATACTTTTCGCTGGACAATGACTTTAAAGTCATCGAAGTTCTCGTCACTATCATCAGTAACAGTATAACGACCGTCTGGTACATAGTTAATATTGTGGTAGGAAAAAAAATATGTTTTTTTTTCCCACTCCCGGACGTCTCGCGCAGGCACCGCAGCAGTCGCGAATGGTACCTAACAGCGATATATAATAATATATTATTATATTAATATTGTTATTATAATAAATTATTTGTATTATTATTGTGGCCGATGAAACGCTAATGACGCGCGTATAGTGTCTCCGTAGTAATAGTAGAAAACCGATTGATCGTACAACGAAATCCGGTTTTGGAAAAAATGTCACAGCCGACATTGTCGCGCGACAATAACGCACAGTGCAACGAACTTGCGTGCCGCAAGGTCTCCGCCGCGACAATAACCGTTCGTCTATTCCGCGTCTCCAAAATAGACATTATTATATCGGCTGTTTTGAATATAAATAAAATGAAATAAATAATAGAATTAAATTTCCACGGTACTATAGTGTTCGCGTAGGTCTCCGCTTCGTTATCGTTCTTTATAGCTCAGGCAAAAGACAATTTGTTCACGTGCGCGGTGCAGTGGCGGATATCTTTGGGGGGGAGGGGCGCAATAGGTGAATCGCCCTTCCCCCTTTGAGTATTCACCACTTTGTATTCGTTAATACATATTTTAAATTATGAAATACCTATCCTAAACTTTTGCTAAATTGGAGTGACTGAATACTGCTCAAAAATTGTTAATGGAAGAGGATGTGGATTATTTTTTTGATGTGTGAAAATCTATTACGGCGGTATGAGGGTAAATCTCGGGAAATGTTTGAGCTGTTGTCATGACAACTAATAATAATATTTATTATTACTTGTATTAGTAATATTAATTAATTTGCACGCAATGATTAATTGCGTGTAATGTGTAAGCTGTTGTCATGACAACTAATAATAATATTTATTATCGAAATTACATTGAGTAAAGGTACCAATATTCACAAATCTCAATCACAGTTTTACCGCTCAAGCGACGTTTACACATCAACGCTTCGATTATTGGCTGACTCGTTATTATTATTTTGCTTTCAATTAAAGTATCAAAAATATCCGTATTGTCCGTAATTGATTTGAGTCATAAACTTCTGATACTAATAATAGGGAATTGTCCGAGGTTTAGCTACATGATCAGGGAAGGGGTGGTTAACTCAACATTCAGTTTGAGTTGGCCCCATCCCTCAAGACTTTGATATAACCGCCACTGGATGGGCGACGGCGCGATTATAATAAACATCCTTCGGCACAAATCGCTTCTCGAATACGAAATTGAAATAAGTATTTTGAATTTAGTTTAAGCACAGTCGTTATCGTTCGGTAAACGATTTATTTTACGCTATTAATATTAAAAAACGTTACGAAAAAACAAATACATTGACTTTGCTTTAACTTTTAAAATTATTTTTATCCAAAAAAAAAAATGCAGAAATGTAAAAATTCGAAACAGTATTCGAATTTAAAAAAATGTTTTTATCTAATCTAATCGCGTAGTTCCAATGTATAAACGATCTAAACAATTGGATACATTTAATGATTACTCCGGTTTCCTCTTTATAGTATTAGACAAATTTCCGTAACGAGCAGAGTATTGTATATACATTTTCGAATCCTGTTAGAAGTTATAGCGAAACGAGAGACATTAATTTTAGAAAATTATTCGACGAACCGGTCGTTCTTTCCGAAATCACGACACTGCTGCACCTATACAAATTTAGTATACTCAGAATGTTGTTGCCTGTAATTGCTGTTTCGGCATACCGATCGTTTTGAAAAAAAAAAGTTTATCGAAAAGTCATCTTCTGTGCACATTAGTACAAGAAAACGTGTGTACCGTCACAGCTATAATATCCGTAGATAACATTAACCGTAAATATTCTTGATAAGTTTTCTGAAATTTAAAGTAGAAAAATTAATTTTTAACGAATAAACTGTTCTAATGAAATACGTATTATAAACATTACTAATTTGTTATTAAATGCACCTTTCTCACGATGAATTAAATAAAACATTCGAATTAAAAAAAAATGGTTATTTCCTTATTTATTTAATTTTTTTTTTACAATACTTCAAATAATTCCAAAATATACATTTGCCATATTAGTTTGGCGGACGGAGTATTCGTACATTCGATTGTTTTACCGTTTTGTCGGTATTAATCTAATATAGGCCTGTGCCTATATTATATAATTTATACACAACGTTTTATAGATAATAAAACGTATTTTTAGTATATAATTGCGCTTGAATTTAATGTTTCTCGAATTGAATACATTTTGAAGAGTTTAAACGTGAACGCGTGGCACAATAATATTAAAAGTTTGTTAAAAATGTAACTTTTTTTTATTAATATAATGTGTATTTTAATTTTTTTTTTAAATAGTGTGTCTTGAGAAATGTATGGGGCCAGGCCACCTATCGTCTCCTCTAATCGTGCCACTGTCAAACACCGCGAACTGTGAACAAAACCTGCAGGCAAGCACCGGATCTACAAATTTTAGTCACCGCAATTTTTCTTTGCCCCGGGCTTCGAAAATACTCAGGATTTGTCATTTGCCCTCTTATTTAATAATAAATTTTTATATAATAATATATTTATTATATTGTCAATAATGTTTAGTGTTCCTCGCAAATCACATATTTTTCACAACAACGTTTTTAACAATTTTAATACTGATAAATTAAACATATAATAAACGCATATTTTTATATTATAGCGCACAATTTAATATTTCGTATGCATACATAATGTTGTTTTAAGTAACACATTATTAAAAATGTTTAAAACATTTTATAAAGCTACTTCCAGTAAAAATAATAATCGACGAGAAAAAGTATTACGTTGATTTTGTATATTACACACTTTCACCTAACCGATATAGGCACGTTATACGATTATTACGAGTCGCAACCACACAATATTCTAAATGAACTTTTGGCCTAAATTAGCTGAACAACGTTTATTGTTTGGACATTTTACGTTAGTCCTAAAGTCCTGAAACCCATTCTAGCGTTCACAATACGGTTTTCTCAAAAACTATTACAATGACTAAAATAATATTACCATACTTGGACCCGTTACACTATATCGTCGGAAAGAAGCTAAAATTCGACATCGAAATTTGCTGTGTTGGAATACGTACACCGATGATAATCTTTATCCAGAGGCGGACTGGAGCCCGAGTTTTGAATTTTTGTGAAAATAACTACCAAATTTATAAAAAAATATCGCGCAAGAAACGTTTACTGTTTTACATTATTTTACTAGTGAATATTGGAGTATTTTGCGCTTCGACGAACATCTAATATGAAATAATAATATCGAAAAATACAAATGAGTTTATAAATTACAATAATGGCTGTTAAATTGCTGAAAACGTGTATTCAAAAAATCATTTCACCTTTCAGTAAAGTTTTTAATATGTTTGAAACTATATAATTTTCTTTTTCTTTGGGGTGGAAATTGTTGTGAATCGCATCAAATTATAATAAGCCAAGATCTCAAGGGATAGCGGGAATCTCCTTTTATATATATATATATTTTAAAGCATTATTATTAGATTATCCTTCGTGCTAATGCGCGTGGAAAAGTATAATTATCGGAAGAAATAGAATTCCAGTATTTTCTCAAAAATGTAAATTTCAAACGTTTCCGTTTATAGAAAAAGCGACGACTTTCAAAAATATTTGCAATGTTATAATATGAAACGGTTGGAAAATCGCTTCGCTAAATTACTTAATTAATTATATCAGGCTTGCGTAATAGTAATAATATTAAAATTAGACATTTTTAATATCCACATTTAATTCACTTCAAATAATTAATAAAAAAAAATTATAATCTTAAATATTTTTTATTATTTTAATACACTTTTAAGAATAACACAATTTTTTGCAATACATTTAAATTTTTAAAAAAAAGAAGTTTCAAAATACCTATCAATATTATTACGAAATTTATGTATGCTTTGCTTCACTTAATTTTTTAATGTTTTGTGTGAAATGTGTAACGACAATCCATGTTATGGAATATTAATTGTTATCACTTATAATTTAAACAAGACCTTTTTTATTATTTTGTGTAATTCATGCAGACAAATATTTGTGCGCAGTTATAAGTAGAAAAAATTAATGAAATTTGTGTTAAAACCCAATAGTTTGAATTATGTAACTTACAAATTTTTTATTTCCGTAAAGATAGATAATATTATATCTAATAAATGTTATATAATATACTTGTATAAGGGTATATATATATATATATATATATATATATATATATGTACATTATAAATTATTCATTTCGGATGTGGCCTGGACTTTGAAAAATGTTACAAAATTCAGAATGTAAATTTTTTTCTATTTAAGTATAGTATTCAAAATATATTTTACGTAAATTATTTTACATTAGATTTTTTGAAATGTGCCTAATCGCAGTATAATAATGGCGTACATAATGGAAGGTAAATGGAACACCTACCTTCCCCCTTGGATTTTAGCGATTAGGTAAAGTACATTTTTTTTTTATTATAAACTTCACTCATTTTTATTATTATTATTATTATTATTATTATTATTATTATTATTATTATTATTATTATTATTATTATTATTATTATTATTATTTTATAAGTGCGACACGACTTTGCCGCGGTCAGTCCAAACGAAATATATGTATAATGTATATATATGTACAATGATTTTCAGTCGTTTTTACGGTATTTTAATTGGGTCACTTATGTACACACGTAGTTTACTTAACCACATGTATACGTGCAGTATAATATTATACTATGGCCTTCAATAAGGCGATGGACCAAAAATAAATAAATATTATTGTGAAACGTCGAATCGAAATTATAATATAGTTTTATTTCGAACGTATAAACGGTTTCTGCGGCGCAAGGTAGGAGGTATTAGGTATTAATCCCGAGCTTGTGTTCCGTGTTATTTTTGTAAACAATTTTGGACCGCTTATCGTCTGGTCGGACGCGTAGAGCCAATAAGAGCCCTAATTTTGGAAAAATGTTTGAATTATAAAACGCTCACAAAACCTTATTGGAAGAGACGAACGTGTTATATATACCGGTGAATTATATTGAGAATGAAAATCTATAGAGAATAATATCCATTTTTATCCTCTTAACCTGTTACTGAATTATCATGTGCGGTAAAGGCAACTTGTAATAAAGTGTTCAAATTCGGGTATTTCATTTTAACTCGTATTTCAGTGATGAAATCTCATCTCTATAGATGACGACCTAAAAAAGCGCCGCTGTGATATTGCGAATTTCATAAAAATTCATTTTGGGTGCCAACCACCCTCTAGCTAAACTGTCGATCCTATGTCGAAACAATTTTTTTCTCATCTTCGTCGCTTTAGATCGAAACGGTTCGATACGCCAACAATAAATATATCCAACAACAATCACGCGATTTGCTTTTTTAACGCCGTTCCGTTCGCGTTACGGTCGTTTTTCGCGTTATTACAATATTCAACCGCCGCTCGAGTTACTATTTACTTTAAACCCGTACTCGATTCGCCGACAATTTTCGTCGATCGTCTGCAAGACCGTAATACGACGATGCTGTGCTGGACCGAATTTATCCGAGCGTTTTCCGTCGGAGATTGCCCGTGAAATCGAGAATATGCTCGGTACGCAGACGGCGATTATTATTATCTAAGGAGTGGCGTGCACTGGCAAAAGAAAGCGTCTAACGCCCTAGAGAACGCCTCCGTTCGTTGTACCGCGAACATACAGAAAATGTTCAAATATTTACGGTAAAACACTTTTGAAGAGGGAAAGGTGTACTCGAGACAACAGATTTTTTTCACAAAACAAATTATCATCTACAAGCGATAACAGAGCCGTTTTCGATTTTTCGATTATATTTAATTCTTAAGAAATAATGAGATTTATAAAAAAAATTGTGAAAATTTTATTTTTTAAACGCTCGCGCAGACATATTCGTTCCGAAAAATAATACGCAATAACACAGTGATGTTTTTCGACTGATTATTATCGCTAGACACATTGAATTTTCCGCAACACACGCAGATAGGTATTACGTAATTATAATAATATCCAGTTGAACGTTCTCTTAATCACCGCGTACAAATCTGTTATTCAAGGTCGAAACTGGGCGTTCATTTGTGTTTCAAAAAAAAAAAAAATTTAAATACGCATTTCGTATATTGACTATTGTATAAACAACCATTGCTGATGTTATCGTTGGATTGCAGTTATTCTCGCGTCGTGCTTATGGGTATAAACGCTTTTAAAACGAATACACCGTACAGTTTTGTTGCGCGGTATATTTACAGTTTGAAAATATTTTGTTTTTGTTTTTTTTTTTAAGCATATATTATATTTTAATAACGTCACGTTGTCATTCGTGGTAATTCGACATTTTTTTTTTTTTATTAAAAAACGAGAAAAATCACAGAAAATCATTACCGCCAAGTATTCATACCTCGATTCGATGACACTTCCGTGAAGTTTACGATTTGAAATTTCAAACGCGAGCGTATTTTTAATAAAACTAACGACCACGATAATAAAATGTAAAAAATAATAATAAAAATCACGATAATTATTATGGTACGAAATATTGGCAAAGCTAGTCCAGAGTTACTGGGACAATGTCATGAAAACGTTCCGTATTAAAGTTTCTTCGGAACGTTCTGGTTAGGAGAGATGTTCCGAATTTATGGACAGAAAAAAATCATTCTCCACACGTTTTGTCGACAAAAATTTTCAGAAAAAGAGTAACGTTTTTTTTGAAAAATCTTTGACTTGCGGTGAAAAAAAAAACGTCCGTTCGCTCCATTTAAAATAATGGGAATGTCATTCGAACGCGGCCACTTTTGTAGTGGTCGAAAGTGATATTGAAATCTAAGAGGACATTTACAGATTTTTTTTTATTTTGACAAAAACCACGCCAGTGGCACCGATATATTATATAGCCACTACCAGTCCTTGTGTCGTCTACAAACCGGAGAAGCAGGCGCGGATCCAAAGGGGGTGGGGGCTAAGGTGCTACAGCCCCCTCACCTTGGGCTGTAGTCATTGCTTGAAAATTATACATACAAAACCTATACTATTTGTCGTGCATTCATTTCTTCTCCTCTCAATTTAAAATTTTTAGATCAAGATCATTAGGTAACTATCTAAATAGGTATAATTTTTTTAGGTATCTGATCATCGTATTAGCCATCCCCGTTTGTGATTTTTAGATTCACGCCTGCGGAGGAGGAAAATATTGCGTAATCAGTGGATTGCACATACGTTCTTCTAACCATTAAATAATCATATACTATTCGGTAACTTTATTTGAAAATTTACGATAAAAATTTAAAAAAATAACACGTTAATTAACTGTGTTTTAAAATACCGAACAAACTTTTTTTTAAACACTACAAATTTTACACGAATAAAAATTTATAAATGCTAAAGTTATTAATATAATTTATTATTGGAAATTGACCAGCTCGTAAAACAGTGACGAGTATAAATAATATGTTTAATCTCGTTGATCGGAAATTTTTTTTCTGCCATGCAATTGTGGCGAATTAATTGAACAATTTTAAAAATGGTACTTTTGTTTTAATCGAAATTTCTCCTTTAACCTTCGCACCTAACACGGCAATTTTTTTTTTTATAAAAAATTACAATATATACATATAAACATTTTATTATGTTAGAATAATTACGATGCGTTTTACAATATTACAGATTAGTTTTTTATATTCGTACGAGTTATTTGACAATTTTTTTTTTTATTAACCATACATTGATTTCCGTAATATTATTCTTGAGTTTCTGTTTAACTATATATAATCGGTTCTTTCATATTTTTTCCAACGAACTTAATAACACTGTACAGTGCTCAATAGAAATCCACGAAATTACGTGTACATGGTGTACGCACAATTTTCGTTAAATAATAATTATATTAACGTGATGGTTTTGACGAAAAATCAATTTGTCGGTAAAACATCTAAATCAGAAATGTTATTATCATTATTGGTGCGTTTATCCCACGAATAACTGATATCGCTCAAGAGAATTTTGAAATTTTTTTTGTTTTTTTATTCAAATATATTCTTTTTCAAACCTCTCGAGTAAGTCTTCACACGATTCCCGCTTTATAACTAATATTCACTATTCTTCTATTTGTGACAATTTTTTTCCTTCGTCCCGATTCCATTCGGAATTGTTTCTACAATTCAATAATTATCTTAAAAATTACTTGTCCAGCACTTGTAATAGCGGTAATGCTTGATTCTATAAAATTAGTGATATAATATATTCGACAAAAAAATAATTTTTTTCCTCGAAATTTCAGAACTGTGTTTTTCTAAAAGTTTATCGGGAAAACGGGACGCGATGCCCCAAAAAAAAAAAAAAAAAAACGAGACAATCCGGTTTTAAACCGCGGAAAGCTCGTGTGTGCTTTTCGAATTTTCTAGTATTTTTTAAATTAAAAAAAAATTTTTTTTTCTATCTCGCGAACAATATCGTCTTTCGAATGTATTATGGTATTTTATTTCTTTTTGATTTTCGTACGTACGTTCCTATACGTTGTCGGTAATATTTAATCATTGGACCGTACACCGCGATATAAAAGGAAAGGAAGTGATTTAAAAAAACGTTGGCGTCTGGTAAATATTTGTCTTTTTAAAGCCAATAATCTTGTAATAAATACCGACGGCCTATTATCTATTATTATACGAACGGAAAAGACGCAATTTAATTTCGTAAAAAAAAAAAAAAAATGTGCCAGTACCGTGTGAATATTTAACACGTTATATATTACAGTGTTGTGATTTATATCGAAATGGAATTATAATAGTATTATATGGCAGGCTATAAAGACCGTTTACTAAACGCGTATTGGATCCGGTCGATATTATAATATAGTTATTCTAAACAAGCTGATCGACAACAACACTATTACTCCACAGAAAAACGATCGACGACAGTTTTTTTCGGAAATTAATGCACTAACAATATTATGATTAGGGCTCGGTTGTTAATGACTTTTGCATTTTTTTTATTTATTTATTATTATTATTTTTTTTTGGACGTCTTAAGTGATACTTTCCTTTCTGAAATTGTGATTCAATAAAATACGAATCTAAATAACTGATTTTTTTTTTTGGATTTTTATTTTTTACGGCGTTTTTTGATATTCTAAGAGAGTTTTTTGTACTTTTATGTCATACTTTATACGGAACTTTATGAACTTCATATTTCAGTATTAGTTCAAGTTTGTGGCGTACATGTTAACATTATTGGTGTGTTCTACTTGCGTTATTAACTTGTATTTTTGTTTCGAATGTTTTGTAAGAATACTTATAATTTGGCAAATCTTATTCGATCATTTAATATTTATTAATTTTTTTTTTTTTAGTATACATCGATATATTGAAACTAGAAACGCGTGTCGCAGTAACAATGTTGATTCCTATAATTCCGAGGCATTTATGCATGGAAAACAATCAAACAGTCGTTCGCATTAAGATCAATAATTTCCCAACACATTAAATTAAATAATATTAATAGATATTGTTTTTTTTTAGTCATGAAATGTTTGAATAACTTAAAAAAATTTATTTCATTTATTATCGTACAGGGAGGCGTGAACCAAAAAAGTTTCGGAACATCTGTTATAATATAATATACGATTCGATTTTATAATGTTTGGTTTTTTTTTTTTGTAATTTATTTAATATTATATTATGTGCCATATAAAAGTAAAACGTATTATGAATTTTTTTTTACTATAAGACTAAACGAATTAAAAAAAAAACAACAGCTATATCTTATTTCGTACAGCGCGTATTATTCAATTAATTTAATATATTATATCGTAATAAAACGAAACGCGTGGTATTCATCTGTGTGGTGGTGATGGTGGTGGTGGTGGGGAGGATGTCCAGCGCGTTCGTCTTCTCGAAAGAATAAATTTAAAACGCATTTAATCGTCACGGAGCGTACATTTACATATATATATATATACGGATCTTATTATTATGTTAATATTAATGTTTTATAATAATGGTCGGGAAGATGACGCGAACGAAACCAAGTGTCGAAACGAGGAAGAGCGCGCGCTCGCGTATTCTCCTCTAATAAACCGCTCGGTATTTTTTAATATACGAGAACGTATTATTATTATTATTATTATTATTATTATTATTATTATTATTATTATTATTATTATTATTATTGTAATAATAACGCTGGTGTGTACGTTTTGACAAATGATGTGCGGTGCGTTAATAATCCGTCACAACGACTAGTAAAATTGGCATCAATGAACGCGACGGAGATACGAGTGTAAAATATTGTAAAACAACAAATTAATGGAAAAAAAGAAATTATTGACGTTGAAAATGAAAAAACAAACGACACCCGGAAATTCGTCCGAAAATCAAAAAAAGAAAAAAAATATCATTACGCGGCCCTGGTGCGAAATTCGCGAAAACCAAACATATTATTATTATTCCTGCCGATGCTCGTGTATATGTTATAACAACAACGACGATTATTATTACTTTTTATACTGTACACACACATAATGCACAGTATCATCAATATAATAATAATAATACGATATATTATAATATTTTGGCCGTGTCTTTCGGTTATTCTGTCGGTATATACGCCAATATTATAGTGTAAATCCGACGATAAAATAACGCGTTGCGGTTTCAATTTCCCCTAATAATAATATACACCGATAATAATAATAATAATAATAATAATAATAATAACGGGATTATTTATAATAATATTCGCGTAAATAATATATAGGTTTTTTATATATAGACGAATCTAATGCTGAAACTATTAGAATTTAAAAAAAGATAGCGAGCCGCGTGGTATTGTCGCTTATGTGAATTACTTGGGCAAAAATTTTAGAGTTTTGTTATTACTACAATAAAGCAACGCGACAAATTATTTTAAACATTAAAAAAAAATTTCAAAACTATAGGACAGTTACGTTTGATCGAACGTAACTTTCCACAAAAAAAAAAATACACTTTGTGTCGAAAAATTTTAAACGTTTATACGAGAAAATTGTGACTAAAGATTTCCAAGATTTTTTGAATATATTACATAGTTGAAGTAACGTACGCATCTGACATTGTATTTTTATGCGTTAAACCAAAAATTATCACTTTTTTAAAATTAAAGACTTCAAACCTGTAATTTGCTATAAATATCCTAAAATCCAATGAAAATGTTCGAACATCGTTTTTTTTTTTTTACTTATTAGAAAATATAATTACATACTTGATAAATGTTTTAAATTTCTATACCATTTAGTTGCCAAGTTACACAGAAATGACGATAATCGATAACGACGAAATCGCATTATTTTTTGTGACGCACGAAAAATGTATTTGAGAAAATCGAAAAATGAACTCTCAATAGAGTACCGGCTGGATGCGATTTCCTACTTCTGGTAGACTTCTTGGGTACAGGCATAAGAAAAAAAAACGTATCATTGTAAAACCAAAACATTTCTTGCTCCGCTCAGAAACTAAACATTTTTATTTAAAAAAATCGAAATGTCTAGAGATAATTTAGATTAAAAATTAACGAGTCAATCGTAAACTAAACGTATTCTTGTGCGAAACAGTAAACGTCAATTTAAAACGAAAGAAAATTGTTAATGGCAGATGACTGGTGGCAAAATGATAGTGGAAAATGCACGAATTTCGTTCTAAAATCATAGATAACGTGTACATAGCTTCTGAATCTAAAGGAAATCTAATTTCGGGGAACACACTTGGTAATTGTAAATTATAATGGTTTTAAAATAAAAAGATTTTTATTTTATTGGGCATTTTGCCGTGTTAATCAAAACCGCAAAAAAATTGTGCGTTCTATTTGAAAAAGAAAAAAATATAAAAACACTTGTCATTTCATTACTCTTGTAAGTAATTTGATGATTTCAAAAACAAATCTTAACCGTCATAATGTACTTTTAGGCGTTTGCTATATATCGTAAATACAGATATATGTATAATTTTGGTGACCAGCTGTGTATCAAAGAATGTGCGAATCAATTTGGTATAAAAAAAACAAGTAAATCATAATCTCCAGTAATTATAAACGTTCTAAATCGTTTTTGACATACGATTTGAGTTTCTCATAAATTATTAATATTTATGAAGAAATGTTTTGTAATAAAAACGGTAAAGAATTCTATAAAAAATAAAAATTTAATTCGAATTGAACATTTGGAAATCGAGTTTTAATTTAACGGATCACGAGCTGGCGATATGATTGAAAAAATATCGATTAAATACGTAGTAAAAAAAATAATAAATACGTTATTATTATTAAAATTTTAAAAATACCACACAACGACTTAATCATTAGTTGGCAATATCACATTGATTTTCTGCACTGCGTAGTTGAAATTATTTTTTTATTTTTAATAAAAATATATTCGTTAAAATTATTTAAATAACGATGTGCACATTTTGTGTGTGTGTGTGTGTGCTCGAACACTGTCGGTGTTCGATTAGGAGGAGTACGGTGGTTAATATACATAAATATATATATATATAAAGAAAAACATTTCGTCGACGAATCGTTTATTAAATATTATTATTACGTTTTTTTTCGCTTATATCCGAAATAATTAATTCTCAAGTACGCGTTATTTTATATGACACACTACCAGCGTTCGTAGGAATTCGTCCTGTAACAAAATGTATGTATATTTTATTATTACCGTGTTTATAATAATACGCATTTGTGAAATTAAAATTTAATTTCAAATATGTTTTTGAATTAATGCAAAAAAAAATTGAATATTGTTAAATATTCGATAAATAAAATTGTTTTTTAATCGTTCATAATAGCTGTGCGTTGCGACCGTACCCTCTGATCCCTCTTATAGTTACGCCTCTGTTTTTGTGTGTTTATAATAAAATATTATTTTTGAAAATGATCTCGTCAATCGCATTTCGAAACAATTTCAATTATTATTGCGTAATAATAACATTGCGTATCCACGTTACAGTAGAAATATTACTAAGGCATTATTGTTATAGTTATTTATTATTATTATTATTATATATTATTTATTACTACTGTTATAGGCAAAACGATTAGGTCTCTAGTATATTGAAAAATACAAATTATAAAAATCTTTGCAAAAGTTCAGAGTCTTGCTTAAATTCTTTAAAAAACAATTATATAAACACAATTACGAGACTTTTATTATCGCTGTTCATAATGTTTACTTGTAAACGAATATTTTACTCGGTGTGAAATATTTTTAAGAGTCTATATGTTTGTTGCGGCAACGTTATATGTATAAAAAAAAAAAAAATGTTATAAACGTAATTTTTTTTTTTTATTCATTTATACGAATAAAACGAAAACAATTTCTCGTTATCTGCAGATGTTATTGCTGCACGATAATATTGTCATAATAGAAAATTACGCAAATCGGTTAGTTACGTGCTCGTTTTTCATCACGATATGCGTCTGTGTGTGTGTTTGTGTACAAATCGTGCGATTCTCATAAACATATTGTCATACGCTGACATTGGTCAACTGCAATGCGTTCACGAAATAATAATAATAATAATAATAATAATAATGTCGAAAACCCTACAGAATTTGGAGTAAAATTGTAATATATAAAATATTCTGCACTTAGAATGTATTCTAAATGTGACTTATTTTCATTGGCGTGATGCAAAAATTTACCCTGCACTTGCAGAAACGAAATAATATCATTCCATAAAATTATCGCTTAATTAAAAATCAAACAATAAACATATGTGTTTTAAGACACTCCGCGGCTTGCTTCAATATAATTACAAAACGTTTTGCATAGAGTATAATCAATTTTGTTTTCAACTGAAATTGTATTAAGTCTGTAAAAAAAAAATAAAAATAAAAATCTATCTGTATTATCACAATTTGCTGAGTACAAGTTGTTGACTACGCGTATTAAGTCGTAATTTTCCGTGATTTTTTTAAAAAATGTTTTTTTTTTTCGTCTAAACTCGTTTAGTGCGCTGTTCAAATATCCTACGAGCAGCGTAATTTTCTTTTTCCGGTGCCACTGTGTACACTCAAGTCCAGACTTGTTAAGTATTCGAAAAAACGTATTTTTTTTTCCTTTTTAATTCGAACATTATTTTTAATACTTAAATATATATATATATATATTCGAACGCGTATTCGGAATACTTTTACCGATTTATTCGCCAAAAAAAAAAATCAATTTTTTTTCAATCAACTACGAATAAAAATCGTCGACTAGTGGAAAAAAATAAATACACGCTTTAAATTTTTATAATATTTTGTAAATTGTTGCGTCCAGCGATCCAATGAAATAATATAATATATTCCCGTAATTATTACGTTACCGCAATATCGATCGTGTACAAAACGTCAAGCTGATAAATAAACAATGTAAAATTCGGACGTAAACGGTATATTTTGAGAAATGAACGAACTATATATAGTATAACTGAATCGATGATCGCAGAAACGTCACGAGTCAAACGTTTTATGAAATTGAGTTGTTAGCAAAAACGTATACTAGTCACGTGTTTCTACGCGTTGAGTGTGAGAACGTCTTTAGTTATACTTTTTTTTTATCCATAAATTTACTTTATCTATAATTTACTAAATTATTTTAGAGCGAAAACGTCTTTAGTCAATGACTTGTCGCGTCGTTCCAAAAGTTTTAAACAATTGACTCGTGACGTTTTTGCAATCATCGACTTCAACATGTACTGTTGAAATAGGAAAAACGATTGGAATAATTTTCAAGCATTCCAGTATATATTTTTATTTTTTTTTTTTTTTAAGAATTCGAATACCGCCTGTTCCGAATAATTTTTTTTATCCGTTTATTATTCGTGTAGATAATGTTATTCCGAACGAAAAATAAATAAATAAATGTTAGTAGGTATATTCATTACGAGTCCGCGTTAAAGTCCGATACGTATACACGAGCTTGTGCGATCCAGGATCGCAAATAATTCGGAATTATAATTTCGTTATAATATATTTGAAAACCGGGACGTTTTCTGTAGGCAGAAATAAATTACTTATTCAAATTAATTGATTTCTGCAACACCGTCGCGCCCAATATTTGGAACGTTCGATTTTAAAAACTAAACAAATTTTTTTTTTGTATATTTATTATATTTTATCGAAATAATTAAAACGTTAATCGTCAGACACCGAAATGCTACGAACTCGTGCGTAAATACTATACGTACGTATAAAAATAATGTTTTTTTTTTTTTTTTATTATGTCAAATTGAGTGCTAATGTGTAGATCACTTAAAAGCATTACGTTACGCGGATTATTATTATTAGCAATATTACGTATATACGATAACAAAGTGTGAATTAATTTCAACGAGTAAATATTGTATGAAAAAAAATAAAATAAAAAAAAAATAAGTAAAAATGTTTTATCAATTTTCCAAGAAACTTAAAATGTCGAAATCAGCGAAACGAACGTAAACGTATTGTTTGTAATAATTACAATACGTCGTCGTGCGCGCGAACCGCGCGTTTTTTGCGCGTGGGTCTATTAAGCGTTTTTTAAACATTTTTTTTTTTTGCTTTCTGGGAACGGGGAAAAAAAATCGATACTCGTGACGAAACGAAATTTCGGTTTCGTTTCAACCGTGTACGTAATACGGTTTACAATAATATTTTTTTTTCCACACAACGCTATTATTAACCAATCGGCCGTTGTACCTATACGTATACGCGTATTTCGTTTCGGTTTTTTTCCCCCCCGAATTTCAATACAGCGTCTGCGCCTCATAATAATATATTGTGGCGTGACGAAGGACACAATTTGAGGAAAGCGCGTTAAATTTATGGGTGGGGGTGGGTGCAGTGGCGTCATTTCAGTTTTCGAAAGGGGGAGGGGCAAAAGATTCAATCGGCCCCATTTAACTATTTTACCATATTTACACGTTTAGCTCAATACAATAATTTCTATTTTTCACTACTTTGGCCTTTTTTCTTTTTTCTTTTTTACACTTGCCACTCACAAATTTATATACTCGTATATTCATAAAACATATACGTTTGAAGCGTTAAACAACGGCTAAACGAATTCGTTTGTGCCGAACGCGATAATAATTGGTTCGTCAACTGACAACTGTCAAACGTAGGTACATCGCGTATGCTTCGAATTAGGGGTAACGTCAATAATTTACGCACTGCCTTAAACAATAACCGTGTTTATCGAAAAAAACCCAGAACCGCGGTAAGTTGTAACCACGAATCAATCACGAATCTAATCGCGGTTATGACCTGCATACTTTTTTATTTTATTATGAATTCAATTTTAATCCACTGTTTGCCACGCGATTTGTTATTACACATTACTAATATAGATTTGGTTAGAATTATTTATATTTACATCATAGGTATCGGCATGAATCATGCCGGGCCACTTTTAACAAGGACGGGGGGGGGCAAATGCCCACCCTGCCCCCCACCAAATGACGCCACTGGTGGTGGGTGTCCCGTGGAAATTTCTCGCCTAATAATAAATCGTATTAGCAATAATCAGCAAACGTCTTACTCAAAAAAAAAAAAAACCGGGTGTGGGGTCTCGGGACCCCAGACAGAAGCGAAGCTTCAAAGTTCAAACATTATTATAATATGTTACTGAATTCGTTTTTATAGACACTTTTCAATCGCACCCAATTTATTTCCAGTGTAATACTATTATTAAGCCGATAAAAGGAAATCAATAATAAATGTGAAAAAGTGTAAAATTAACGTTTATAAAATTTAAAATTTATACTGATCAACAACACTACAATATAATAATATAGAACTAAGATTACTAGGAAACTAAATTATCATTAGTGGCTCTGTCGATTTCTCATTATTATCCGACTTCGTTTTGACAATATTTTCCATTTCACGTAACACTGTTGTTTTCGAAATTCCCATCATAATAAACCAACAATAACTGCACAAGTGGGCACGAGATAAATTGTAGTATTTGTATTATTATATTTGCCGTGTTATTCCCTCGTGCGAGTGTGCGACACTTTTAATTTAAAAAAAAAAAAATATTGATTAACTTTCAACTTAATATAATATGTCAAAAAATACTCAAAACGGAAAGCTAATTTTTATTTTTTTTTGTATAATCACGTGACCGTTAGAGTGCGCACGCGCAGTATTCTCGTATTTTGTTTGTCGTTCTCGTATACGACAACGCGTGGAGTTTCTCGTATACGACAACGTTATTGGTATCTATATTTAGATTATTTTCGGGAAATTCCAAAAAATATGTTGTATCGAAACCTCGGTCAATGGCAGTTGTCCGAAAATGATAACAGATTTGAGATTGATAAACGTTTGAACGCGACAAAGTACTGCCAACCATTGCTAACGAAATTATATTTACGTTTCACAACGCACTATACAAAATTCCAAATACTATAGAATATAACATAAACAAATATAATTATTATCCTCTGTTAATATCGTAATATGACTTTTATCACATAGCAAAACAGTATACACATACAAAAGGAAAAAAAAACATTGGTCTTTAAATTTTTGAAAATGTTATGTTGGTACGAATTCGACGCCGCCGTTTTCGATCTCATATCTGTTATCATTTTCGGACAACTGCCCCCGACCCTCAAAACCTGTTATTTTAGATAACGTTCACACACCAAGTGCGCTGTCACGGGAGAGCGTTATACGTGTCGATTTTTCGGTCTCGGTTTTTCTCAGTTCACTACCCACAACGAGCGTATAAAAGCTTCGTTTCAAAAAAAAAAAAAAACCAGTACACATTAGATTCTGAACGGAGCGAGAAAATTTATATTGGTTTTGTACGATGATTTGTTAAAAATTCTACCAGAAGGAGTGCTCTCCGATCTTTACAGTCATATCCAGTTTCCGGTAGCGAATTGCATCTATAGTCGGTACTTTAGAGAGGTCACTTTTCGATTTTCTCAAAAGTGCCAAAAAAAAAACTATCGACAAGTTACGCAGAAACGAGATTTCGTTGAAATCGATTAACCCTATTTTTTCGTCAACGTGAACCTAGTGGTTATATATATGTAGGTGTTACCGGTCAAACCCGATTTCACTAACCATCTCACTTCTATCCAAACTCACTTTTTGTCGTATCACGATGATATACGCGTTTACGTTCTGCAAAGGACCAAGAAAAGTTTAAACGATTTTGAGTTGTGAAAGTGATTTGAAAAAAACTGATCGCAAAGAGACAATAACCCGTTTCGTTTGATCTTTTGGTGCGTTAAAAAAATCCTCTTTTCAATTAATTAACGACAAAAGAATTCCTTTTTCCTTTTCTTTTATATTAAAAAGTTTATTTCTTCAATGATTTTTTTTTTTTTTTTTTTAATTTCGCCTTGTATATATTCACTAGCCGTACCAGTGCACTTTGTAACCCGTAGAAAATACCACATTCTATATGATTCAAATAATGTTCCATTCGTTGTTCAATACTCGGTGTAAGGATAATAAAAAATTCAAGAAAAAAAAAAAGATTTAAATTTAACTCTGATTTTTATTTTATTTTCAAAACGCAATAATTATATTTTGCACATTACATCACGCTTATTGCATTTAATTTACATTTGTGTTTTTATTCATTTATTTTATAAAAAGTTTACAAAAAATATATAATAATAATAATATCAATTTATAACGTAATTATTATACAAACATAAAATACAAGGATTTTTAAAAGAAAATAAATATTTGGGTCAATTCGTTTATCGCAAATGCCTACATAATGCTTCTAATCCGCTTTTAAAATAAAAATCCCAATTTCCTATTTTCAATTCCCACACTTTTAGCTCAGCCAAGGTGAAATATCGATCTGCGATCGAAAAATAAAATTTCACCAAATTTTTAAAAACTTATTTCATCGTGAAAGCCGACATTGTCGGCTTCCGAACCACCGCGTCGCATCGTCCGCCCGCGGGCTATTACTTCGTTTTCGCTTAGCGCTCATTCTGACCGTTTTTTTCTTCTTACTCGACTCCTAAGTTTCGTTTAGTGACGTTAAATAGCCTATAACCCTTCTTAAGGATTGGACCATCAAATGCGAAAAGAATTTTTCAAATCCATCCGGTAGTTCCAGAGATATTAGCAAACAAACTCTTCAGCTTCATTATATTAGCATAGATGTGTGTGTGTGTGTGTGTGTTACTTAGGAACACAAGTGTATATAGACTCTGAAAACGACATGAATACGAAACGCACGACCGTTTTTATTTATTAGAATTTCTTCTCTTCCTGTGTAGGAAAAATCGAAAAACGAAAAAAAAAGAAAAAGAAAATTCCTTTCAAAAACAATACTTGAACACTATGTTATATTTATACAATCCACAAGGTCGCGGAATAGACATTTCGTTATAAATTAAAGTCGGGCACACGCTCGATGAAAATAAAACATTTTTACATTCTTCGTGTTTTTTTTTTTTTTTTTTTTGCTACTCGTTTTTACGTTTTTATCCGATAATAATAATAATAACATAATATGATAAAATGTTAATAACACGCGTTATAATCGTTCGGTAAACACGCTGTATATCGATTTTTGACAATTTTATCTGGACGAATGTAAAACAGAAATATGTCCGCCGCATAAATGTCACGTTTATTCGGCCTATTACGAAACTACACGCGCTCATAATGCTCATTTATGTAAACTCGTTAGAATAATAACAATTATTATTATTATTATTATTGTTAAACCGGAAACACAATAATGTGAAAGACAAGGCTTATTTATCAAAAATTTACAACGCATGTGTGTGTGTGTGTGTGTGAGTGTGTATTATAAGTATTTATATCGGTGGCCACTATTTTTTTTTTCTGTACAGTCTTATAAATGAAAAAAAAAATCATCATTTTAAGAGAATCAAAACAATTCATATTATACACATAATTATGTTTAATTTTTTATTTCGGATGTCAACAAAATTCAAATACCTATCTCTTTTTTAAGCAAGCATTACAATATTTAATTCCATTCGTCACTAATTTTTTGTTTCAGAGTGGATTTTCTGAACTAACTGTAATTGAAAAATAAGTACAGAAGTACGCTCGACATTCAAAGCGATTTATTCAGAGTAAAAATAAGTTCCATTCAGCCTGATACTGATGTTCTTTTACAACATTATTATTATTATTATTATTATTATTATTATTATTATTATTATTATTATTATTATTATTATTATTATTATTATTATTATTATTATTATTATTATTATTATTATTATTATTATTATTATTATTATTATTATTATTATCGATGAAGCAACGACTCATAACCAGTCAAACACTGTATACTTCTTTAAAAATATTATTTTAACGATTTCGAAATTTTCGACAACGTTTTCAATCGGTTTTAATCGCTATATTATTTTAATAGTTAATAGTCAAATACTCAAATAACGTGAATCATGTTTTATATTATATTCCACAGTATAATATATTTATTTGTTCGAAACAAAAAAATTGTATTCGTCGGAATAGTTTAAACTTTAAATCGTTTTTAACGTAATAATAAAAGAAAATTATCAATTTGTCATTATTATTTTTAAATATTAATTTATGACATTTGTCGATCGGTTTTTACGTCTTTTTAAACCTTTGAAATTCGTAGTAAACGAATATTCGTATTTCCAAAATATAATAATTTTTAACGGCTCAAAACAAAAAACGAAAAAATCGATTAATACTTATTGACCTTTCATGACGATTCGAATTTAATAGAAATCGGAAAATACAAACTTCTTTACGAAAGTGAAATTTTTTAAATAGTTCAATATTCGCGGGTGAAGAAAAATAAAAACAGTCTTTGGCGTTATGGATTTCGCTTCGCTTGTGTCACTGATATATTAATATAAGAATCCTTTGTTATCTTTCAAAACAAACCGCGAAAACAATATTAATATTCGGGAATAAAATTTCTTTATTTTTCTAATGATCTTTATAGGACCCGGCAGCTTAAAATTAATTATTTACCATAAAATAATTTCCTATAACAACAACAACAACAACACACAGATTAAAACTTATTTTTCATATGTTTCGCATTGGAAAAAAAACGTTTGTTTTTCAATAAAACCGCTTTAAAAAAATCGTGTTTCTCAACGGCGAAATAAAATATTAATAATTTTTGTATAATTAAGCGACGGAAGAAAAACTATAGAGAAATGAGAATTTATCCGGTACCGACACATTTGCGCACATTTTAAACGTTTCAGCTGAAAATCGACGACCACTTATTAATATTGAACAACAGAAACCACAATAAAACAGCAATTCTCTGTGTAGTTTTCGCACGTTTTTAATAGATAGTACTGCGCCCTTCGGTGCCGGCCACACGAAACGTTCATACGAAATTCCAAATCGCCACGTGCTCGTGTCGAATTTGGAAGTTTAATATTTTCGAACAATCTAAATGAAATTATTCGTTAATTATTTATTATTTTCAGAAAAAAAATTAATTGAATTCAACTCGAATTCGTATTATTATAATTTCAATAATTTGATCAATTAAAAACCGCGAGGGCCGTATAATATCGACTAATTAAACGCGATCGCTATATTCGCGTCGTCTATTGACTTGCGTACGGTGTGTCCTCCAAACTGCGCAAAATACGCAGAAAATCGAGGATCAAATGTATATATTTTATTTTAGAAAATTTTGGCGCACCATTTATCGAGGCTGGACACTTACAAGTTAAAAGTTAAGTCAATTAACGCATACTTTTTTTTCAAATTGACTTTTAACTCGAAAAGTTACTTTTTTCAGAAACCTAACGTGTTGTTAACTTTACGTTGACTTTTTACAAAACATCCATTTTGAGTTAAATTTTATCTGTACACAATTTAAATTATATTATATAGATTATAATATGCGCCTAGGAAGTGTTTTTATTTTTTATAAATAGGATTAGATATAATATATTTTAAGCCCTGTAAGTATCTTGATAGCTTTCTCATTTTTTTTTTTTTTTGGTAATTATAAAATTAATAACATTTTAACCGAGTAAATTTTTTTTTAAAAATTTTAATTTCAACTTATAAAGTTAACAAAACAAATATTGCTTGATTTTAACTTAATTATTTTAAATTAACTTAATGAGTTTAAAAAAATATCGTTAACTTGACCAGCCTTGCCGTTTAAACACTAAACGCGTATGATTCAAAGACGATGTAACGTGAGATAATTTCTCTCGGACAGTTTTCGATTTCAATAAACCGAATAATTCCCAATTAAATTATTTGTAATAATTTAAATAATTGGAATTAAAATAAAGTGGAATTGTAACGGATTTCCAATACAATTTCAATATGTGTCTTTTTTTGCATAGAAAAAAATTCCTGATAATCCGTAGACATAATTCATATCCGTGATGTTTTGTCGACAATTGATTCTCGTAGCGAAATTCACTTCGATCAGCGCTGGAATGACGTTATCGCAGCACGCGCATAGAAATATGACATCCTGGGTTTTGGGGAAGAGGGTAATCGTTTGTTTTCCGTCGTACGAAATCGTCAAAAAAAAAAGTATTGAATACATCGTTTCAGAATTCGAAAGGGTAGTGCCTGATAGGGTTTTTAAATTCCGAATCGTTTGATACACGCGTACGATAATGAACAATAAATTTTTACGTAAAAACGTGTGATTTTTAAACGAATTTTGTGTGTTTTTTTTCACATTTCCTGTGTAATAAACGTTCGTCGGACTCGCACGTGTATACAAGGTTATTAGAGCTGGTTATTCGGCTGCTCTGGAACCAAACGCACGGTTGCGATTAAAATATTTACGTTTAATGCGTATCGCTTATAAATATATTGACGTTTTGTTTGACAAGACAGAGACAGAGTGAGAGAGAGTGATTGAGAGAGCGCGTGTAAACGATAATATAATATTTTATTATAAGTGTTATTTGTTTGTCGGTTACAAATGTCTAAATAATTGTTCGGGACAATCGTCGAATCAATAACATAATATTATAACCGAATTCATCGTTTGGACGCTCACCACTCTTTTTACAATTTCATTGAACTAATGACAAAATAATAAAAATGTCCTTAAGATTTGTTTTTTTAAATTTCAAACGCAAAAGCAAATTTAGAATAAATGGCCAGTTACAATATTGATATTCGATATGGTGATTATAGCGTTAGGAATACGGTAATAAAGAAAATAATGAAAAATCTACAATTCGGCGATTTCGAGAATTCAAAGACACAAAAGTTTCCTCGAAAGTAGCTATACGTTAAATCCACTTGTAATTGCAATTACAACTATTGCTATTTACGAATATATGCTTCATCCGAATGTGAAAAACCATTTACGAAGAACATCATAACGTCTAATAGAAACGATCTTATTTCTGAACGTATATCATCGTTAGTGTTTAACTGCAGTTGTGTTGGACTTCCCGTTCAATTGTTTAAGCCAGACAATTGAAGAGAATGTGCAGAATTGGATTAAAAGCGGTACGAGAAGAGCAGAAGCTGTCCGAAACGAGCCGAACAAGACTCTGACCATTCATACAGACATTTATGGACGTATTTAAATATATGAATTTAACAATTTTTTTATTCCATAATATGTTTTTAATTTTTTAATTAAAGAAAAATGGTTATTTATTATTCTATAACTGAAAAATAATATAGTGATGGCTGATGGAGGGGGAAGAAAAGCCTATACAAATTTTCAAGACGTTAGAAATTTCAGGAAAACACATTTTTTACACTTTCGCATGCCCCTTTAATATTTTTTCTTTCAATTCAAGCACTGCTATTATATTGATCTTACATTTTCGATACCTACTGATTTTTAAACGTTTTTCACACACGAAAACGCAATATAATATAGTATGTTTATAATTGTTTAAATGTTTTCTTTGTGCACGTATCACAAAACTTCTTTCTATAATAAAAAAAAAAAAAAAAAAATGTCCTTAAAATACAATACCATAATGTGTTATTATGAAACATTTACATAATATTTTTCGTATTTCGTAGACGCGTTTTATCTGATGTTCTAATAATATTTTATAAAAGGCTAAGCACAAAAAAAAAAAAAAAATATATCGAATTAAATTTTATAATAGGAAACGAAAAGTGGCAATAATATTTGACGTTTAATTTTAATTTTTTTTTTTTTTTTTTGTCAGAAATATATCAATGTAAAATCTAAGAAGAAAATAATATCTAATAATTTTTTTAAAGGAGTCTGTAAAAGAATCGTTAATGTATATTGACGTGAATTTTGGACGCGGGCAATTTTTACGCATTTAAAAGCACGAAATCTGATACAAAAGCAAAATT
Organism: Slavum lentiscoides; assembly: GCA_032441835.1. NCBI lineage: Eukaryota > Metazoa > Arthropoda > Insecta > Hemiptera > Aphididae > Slavum > Slavum lentiscoides. Next base: position 6,434,481 of record CM063711.1, on the reverse strand, counting down.
TTAACAAAATATTCGTGGCACAGGATTTTTCTCTCAATTTTGTAGATTGTGATTATGAACATTTCGAAAAGTCTTTTTTAATTGACATAAGTATATTTTTTTCTTTTGCTAATATTAAAGCAATTAATTCGTTCGTGTGGGTACATATTTAACGAATTGCAATATTTATTCAATTACTTTAATGCGCATTTAAGTATTTCATTTTGAAATGCACGAAACTCCGTGAATTAGTTATAATTGTATAAAGTAGAACATTTGCTTTTATTACACCGATTGCATTAAATCACACACGGCACACACCAACTAAAACGCTATTTTTGGTCACCTAATTTTTTCATTCATTATTTGTGACAAAAAAAAAAAAATTGTAGGTATATAAGGGATTATAATTATTATATTATACAATTTTTTGTGTCATCCATAAAACCACGAACCGTTATGATATATATTCGCGTTTGAAATTAAAATACAAATTTCATTGCACTACAAAATATAAATATATCATAAATTATGGTTTCAATTTGATATAAAATCACGTAATATTCTTAGTTATTCTCAATTCAAAATGAGCTCTTTTTCACGTACGAGAATTAAAACATACTCAAGGTCCACTATGCCACAAAACGGATTTAGTGATTTAGCTATATTAAATATAGAATAAAAATTGACAAATAAAGTAAATGATGATGATGTACCGAAAGAATTTGCATCTAGATATAGGCGCATTCGATTAAATAATAATAATTTTTTTTTTCGAAAATTAAATGCATATGTTTATATTTTTTATTTTTTAAATTTATGACGGTATATTGGCTACTTGGTAAAATTGATTCTTACTACTATCTTTAAATATTCTGGTGTCCCCAAACCATTCAATCTTAGTTCCGCCTATGCCTACACTCGCATTAAAAATTGAATTTTAAATCAAATCTTAAATAGAAATGAAAAACAGAAAAGCGCCTACAGAGCTTGAAGAATTTCGAATTACACTTTATAATGCTAATTCGTAATGCTTCATAATAGGCGTAGCTTGTATTTAGTTAAGGAATGAAGCTAACAGAAGACTACCATAGAAGTTAATTAAATATAAAAAACAATACGAAAAATTTTTTAGACGTGAAAAACCTAGAGAAACACTATAAATACAATATTTTATAAATTGCTTTCGTGTGTGGTGCATATTATAGTCATTAATATAATATAAAAATTTATTATGTGTATATTACTCGTCGGGTAAAATTTTAATTTATTTATTAATACAACTTTTGATTTTTGACCTTTCAAAACGTAATTAATTAATCGTGTGACAGTAAGTACATCGCAATGTATTGCAAATTCATAAAAATAGGTAACAAGTATAACATTAAACAAAACAGACTAGTTATAGGGACTAGAATACCACATTACCACATACCAGGAACATGAATATTAGAGCTTGATGTCCATAACTGTTAACATAATCAATTGTTGTATCGTTTGCAATCAGGAAATCATTAACACCAGCGTACAATCGCAATCAACAGTCTCTTATTATGTGGGTTATAGTTTGCCTTTTAGCATCACAATCACATTCTGGCGGGAATCAGTTATACCCCGCTTGAAAAACATGTCAGCACAGTTTCCAAATTCAATTCTTATTCTGTTCAGACCGACCCACGTGTTGCGTTGTAACTCAAAACCCGGGGGTTGACTTTCAATACAAGGGAATTGACTGATGTATTCATTTTCAATGATTTCATCCCATTCCGATCTCCATTGAGAAATTGGATCAAAGTTGTTCAAAACGTAAATTTCTTGCTAATAATGCTATACGGGCGATTGTCCCCACCGAGCTCCCCTTCCCCCACCAATAATTAATACGGGCCTGGTTAGACTATTTCGTGTCTCCAGAAACGTGTTCCTCCGCTTGCTACAAACAAACCATAAGGTTAGACGACCTAACCTAACCGTACGCCTACGCACAGGCGAGTATACTTCGAAAATACCGTTTCGAAGTAATAAAATTATGTAAAAAAAAAAAAAAGAAAAAGAAAATCTCGCCGCGGCTCGTAATAAAGAAATGTGAGCTGACAATCAGTTTGCACTGTGTATGTGTGTGTGTGTGTGGGTACTGAAGTAATATAATATAATATATTATTATCGCTATTATATTATTATCGTTGTACAGTATACACGGTGCACTCTCCCACAAATTGGTGACCTCGACGTGATGCTTTTAATATCGTCCATCGTCTTTCGCATCCAGGCATTAAAGCCACTACTAAATTGGTAAAACAACGATTTGTATGGCCTTCTATCAACAAGGACTGTAAACAATGGGCCCGAGCATGCATCGAGTGTCAACGAGCTAAAATAACACGTCATGTTTCAGCACCACTTGGTTCATATTCTCAACCATCACAAAGATTTGAACATGTTCATTTAGACCTCATCATTATGCCATATTCAGAAGGATTCCGCTATTGTCTTACGTGTATCGATAGATTTACTCGATGGCCGGAAGTGATACCTTTGGAAAACCAAGAAGCAGAAACCGTCGCCCGAGCATTTTATACACATTGATTTCAAGATTCGGTACACCTCTTATTATCACGACTGATCAAGGAAGACAATTCGAATCAAACCTTTTTAAATATCTAAGCTATTTGACTGGTACAAACCACCTTAGGACTACGGCCTATCACCCTTCAGCAAACGGTATGGTAGAACGAAGCCATCGACAGCTTAAGGCCGCCATCAAATGTCACCAGAACAACCGGTGGACTGAAATACTCCCAACAGTCTTATTAGGCATACGAGCAGCTTGGCGCGAAGATCTGAAGTCCACATCCGCAGAACTAGTATACGGAGAACCACTTCGTCTACCTGGTGAATTTCTCTCAACAAGAACTGAGGACATCAAGTTTGAAAACGCAGCAGAGTTCATCAAGGATCTTCGACACCAGATTCGCCAGATTCAACCGGTAAATGGAACCTGCCACGGAGAAAAGAAAAATTTCATCTTTAAGGACCTCGCCACCTCTGAACATGTATTTATACGGCATGATGGACCGAAAACTGTCTACAAATGCCGTACGACGGCCCATACCCAGTTGTAAGTCGCAATCGGAAAACCTTCTGCATTGACGTGAAAGGGAAAAAGATAACAGTGACTATTGATAGACTGAAACCAGCCTACATAATTGCTGATGACATACACGAGGAAGTTAGCTCCGGAAACACGAAACATGCTACACCTGAAACTATCGCAAATAAAGAACGAAAAACAGAAGAACCAATACAAGAAACGAAAGACAAGAAAACGCGTTCCGGTAGAAGAGTCCATTTCCCCGAACGCCTTCAAATAAGTTCCTGCTGACTCCGTCACTGGTAGGGGGGTGATGTGGCGACGTAAACAAAGCATAGCGAGCTGCCCAAATTGTTTACGTTGTCGACAGCGGACAATAGGAAGTATCCATGTTCTAGAATATTCTACGATTATCTCGTAGAGTATATGCAGGAATATTCTAGAACAATCGGCGCCTATATATACCGGCTGATCAGACGCTCGACAAATCAATCCATCAGTGACTACGCTTCGCGACACACCGTGTATTTCAGTCCGTACTCTCCGCGATACACCGTGTAATACTCTCCGTGATACTCTCCGCAATATTTACCGTAGTGTAGTATTGTACGCGTAATTGATATTCGTTTTTTTCCATCACATTATTGTACATACATATCCGTGTAATATAGTACTTTACATTTCATAAATTGTGAGTGATTATTTAGTACAATCTCCCACAATATAAAAATTTATTATGTGTATATTACTCGTCGGGTAAAATTTTAATTTATTTATTAATACAACTTTTGATTTTTGACCTTTCAAAACGTAATTAATTAATCGTGTGACAGTAAGTACATCGCAATGTATTGCAAATTCATAAAAATAGGTAACAAGTATAACATTAAACAAAACAGACTAATTATAGGGACTAGAATACCACATTATCACATATCAGGAACATGAATATTAGAGCTTGATGTCCATAACTGTTAACATAATCAATTGTTGTATCGTTTGCAATCAGGAAATCAATAACACCAGCGTACAAACGCAATCAACAGTCTCTTATTATGTGGGTTATAGTTTGCCTTTTAGCATCACAATCACATTCTGGCGGGAATCAGTTATACCCCGCTTGAAAAACATGTCAGCACAGTTTCCAAATTCAATTCTTATTCTGTTCAGACCGACCCACGTGTTGCGTTGTAACTCAAAACCCGGGGGTTGACTTTCAATACAAGGGAATTGACTGATGTATTCATTTTCAATGATTTCATCCCATTCCGATCTCCATTGAGAAATTGGATCAAAGTTGTTCAAAACGTAAATTTCTTGCTAATAATGCTATACGGGCGATTGTCCCCACCGAGCTCCCCTTCCCTCACCAATAATACGGGCCTGGTTAGCCTATTTCGTGTTTCCAGAAACGTGTTCCTCCGCTTGCTACAAACAAACCATAAGGTTAGACGACCTAACCTAACCGTACGCCTACGCACAGACGAGTATACTTCGAAAATACCGTTTCGAAGTAATAAAATTATGTAAAAAAAAAAAAAAGAAAAAGAAAATCTCGCCGCGGCTCGTAATAAAGAAATGTGAGCTGACAATCAGTTTGCACTGTGTATGTGTGTGTGTGTGTGGGTACTGAAGTAATATAATATAATATATTATTATCGCTATTATATTATTATCGTTGTACAGTATACACGGTGCACGCGCGTTATGTTATTGGGGTCAGTGGCGCGGAGAGAAGTCGTTTCGACTCGTGTAATATTCATAATGTATACGTACACGGATATGCACACACGAGCACCGTCATCGTCGTCATCGTTGCTCGCGAACGTGTACTTATTACGACGGTTAGGTCGTACCCATTTACCGGACGCAGGCCGCAGCAGGAAAAATCTGTGACTTTTAGAAACGTTCCAGATGGATATACGATTAGCGTTTGAAAAATAATCACGATGAATACTTCTTGCACAGAAAAAAAAACAGCGACTCTTTTCGTTTTCCAATCATATTCTGTTAACGAATAACACATTTAATAAGACGTGCAGGGCTTCAAGTGGAAATAGGACTCCCGGGGGAGATGGACAAAAAAAATAATAATAATAATAATAAAAATACTAATTGTGATACGGAAAAAAATCTTTGACGAGCTCCGTCCCCGATTCGAGCACTGAATTTTTTCCAAAATCTCAATGCACACGGTTTTATTACGCGAAACGATGACGATGCAAAGGACTGCGCCAGGAAGGGATTGACGAAATTCTATAAAAAAAAAAAAAAACGTTTACCTTTTAGTACGAGGATTTTGCCGATGTCTGCATCTTTATTCTCTCCCACGCCATACACACACACACACACAAAATGTCTCTCTTGTATATAATAAATGATAATTATAACGGAGGTTGAACCTCCTCTATACACTGAACGGGCCGCACGATTTTCTCACGTTTTTACATCCTAATATTACGTATTCGTTTGACGTTCAAATTCGAAGTCGGTCGAAATTCCATTATAACAATCACAATGAGTGTCAGTGTGTCACACGTGTATTTTTGTAGTGTATGCAGTGCGCGTGATAAAGTCTCTCACACACGTTGTACACGTTAAGTTCCGCGTGTTGTTATTATGAAACTGTACGTAAAACAAAAATCGTAAATGAACAAAAAAAAAAAAATAAAAATACACGAGAGTTCACGACCGACTTATTTAAAGTTTTGCGCGCGTGTATTGCAGCGTAATATTATGTGGAGTATGATAATGATTGATAATTATACGAGTAGACAATGGATAAACAACGATGGTTATCTCGTTTTTGATGAGAATCACAAGCGGTTTTATGTGTTTTGTATTCGTATTGAAAAAATGAAAATAACAATCGAGGCTCCGGGTGATTCTATAGCATTTACTAGAATTTTTTTTTTATAGAACACACCGTAAAAAATAACAGTGTATTGAGATATAATAATTTGTTTTTATACATCAATTCGAAATATATAAAATATTCTATACTAGACATTTACTACGTTTATATGATGGCGTTAAAACGGTTTAAAGCTAAACCGTTTTGAAATTAAAACGCATTCACGTCATGTAAACACTTTAAAACGGTTTAAAAAAGTTAAACCGTTTTAAAAGTTAAATCGCTCGCGCCATGTAGTTTAAGAAATTAAAACCGTTTTATATGCTTAAAACGGTTTATCAAATGGACATATAAATGCATGAATTGTTGTACATTTGCGTCTCGTGTTATCAATTTTTATTTTTAATATTTAAAAATTCGGTTTTTCGTTAATATAGTAGTATTGTTATTGTAGTATTATTGTAGTATTGTTATTGAATTAAGTACAAAATGCCGTCTCCAAAAAAACGAAAAAGAATTTCTTGGTCAAACCAAGAAATTAAAGACTTGTTAGCAATTTTTAAAGAAAAAAATATTATATCTGCCTTGGATGGAAAGCGATACAGAAATGGAGAAGTAATGAATATATGTTATCCTACTTCAATATGTTTGTAAGTATAATTTTTTCATGTAGATATTGGAAGCTGTTCAGGCAGAAATGAGCCTTAAGGGGTATAACAAAACAGTAGATCAAATAAGAGCAAAATGGAAGGCTTTAAAACACATATATAAAGACAAAGAATATTGCAACCGAAAGAGTGGAAATGATCGCAAAGATGGAGGTGAATGGGATGAAGAATTGGATGAATTACTTAAGACACGTCCATCTGTTAAACCATTGGACTATGGAGTTGATTCCATTGAATCAGGTAAATATTTAATTTTTATAAATTATTTAATGTAATCAGCGGATATAATAAATAGTGTTAGGAATTATTACCAATAAAATTATTTTACTATTATTTTTAATGATTTATTATATTAGATAATGAAGTCCAAGGAGTTAGTGGTAGTGGTACATAATAATAACATTTTATGTTTCAGTAATTTTCGTTTGGAAATAATCATTTTTATTATTGTTTTTCTTCGCATTCTAGCTCTTAATTTTCTGCGTTTTAATTCCGCAATAATAGAAAAGATTACTTTTTACATTACAATTTGCGAATACACAATAAAAATAAACAAATCACTTCAAATTAAAATATGAAAATTTGATATTTATTCATATCCATATTATCAGATATTCTCTTAGAACAAACGACTAATATCATGGAATAAAAATATTAATTTTAAAACGGTTTATGAAGTATTTGCTAAACCGATTTAATATCTGTACGTATATAAACATCTGAAAACGGTTTAAGCTAAAACGTTTTAAATAATTTCAAACTGATTTAATTTTAAACCGTTTTAACGCTATCATATAAACGTAGTAATTGATGATCTCTCTATCTCTCAATGGTTCGTCAAATGGAGGATTAAAATCAAAGTCCTCCTTCGTAATCTTTGCACTCAGGACTCATACCTGCCCTCTTGTCACAATAAACAACTTCATTAAACGAAGTGAAATATCTTGACCTTAATATTCGACAGACGTCAGACACGGTCATCTCATCTCAAGGACAAACGCAAAAAGCTCAACTTACAGCCCTGGTTTTAACATTTCTTTTTAAATAGACAATATTTGAGTAGGCAATGTGTCGATAGAACGTTTTAAATACATGAATTGACCAACGGACAATAATATTTTTAATTACAATTTTTTTTTTTTTTGGGGGGAGTAGCTGGGGGTTTAAACCACGGTATATATTTATATACATCATATTTCATATTTGTGGGGTAGGGGAGGGGAAGCAATATTTTACAAACGTATGAAACGAGTTATTCTTTTTCTGGCGTTTCTTCATTATCGTTCGATAAACGCGCGATGTCATCGCACGCGCGTCGTGACCCACTCGAAGGCGGCGATTGTCGATAATGCGGCTGCTGCGCGTAATGAAAATAACAATATTATTATTGAAAAGAAAATAATAAACTACAGCGTTATTTGCTTGTAACTTTGGTGCACTCAACTAGCTGGAAACTGTGCACGAGCCATCGGACAACGTCGATCGTGTGTGATCATTTTGCATTCGGTCCGTCACGACTCGTGAGGATTCGGACGGAGCGCGGACCGTCGTCTGAGAAGGAGATCCGCGGGAGACGCGTGGGAATAGGTATTTTGTTTTTTCTTTCCTTTTTTCGAAATCGTACCGACGAGACGACCCGATTTCGTCAGATGCGATCGTTTGAAGGGTACACACTATTTTCGGCTTACAAAATAAATAGTTCAAATATTGATTACGCCGCTATTACAAATCGATTATTTTCACAATGTTTTATTACGAAAAACGCTCATAAATGTTGCGAGATCAGTGGGGAAGGATGAACGGTGTAGATATCTTCTAAGTTTTCAACGAAAATTTCATGGTCTCTCTTCTGATTTTCCTAAACGAAACGTTGGTCGGGGATTTATTTTTTACAGAACTTATGCGTTCGTAGTTTTTTCACAAGAATAAAAAAAAAATGTTTTTTGTGTATTGATTTTAGAGCGAAAAAGATTTGACGTTTTCTAAGAGGTTTGTAACGCTCGTAAAAATTATAATCACGTCTATAAAAGTAAAAAACTTTATAAAAAATAATTTAAAAAGTAATGCTTCTGAACGTATTTTATATTTGTCGCGTTATTTGCAATTATAGTATAATACACGGGTGCCTGTACAATTGGATACAAAGGAAACGAAAATGAAGTGAACAGTCTGAAACGTAATAAATGACAATTAATTGGACGTTTGTGGACATTGTACGTCTTAGTATATAATTTAAGTTATGATATTATCTTCAATGGGGAAAAGACGGGACGTCGATTAGAAGACAAGCTTTCCACGAGCTTACACAAGGCGTTTCAGTCGTTTGAAACATTTTATTATACGTCTCTCTAATATAATTTTCTCGCGATTTACTATAAGCTGTATACCATAAATAGGCTATAAATGATTATGGAACCTTTCAAATTTGTAGATTTTGAAGATACATATATTAATTATTGTGGCTATTAATTAAATATTAATAATATTAAATGCTTTAAAAAGGTACGTGTGTTTTTTTGTGCACTGTGTGTCGACCAGTCGTATTATTGCAACCGTCATTTCAGTATTTAAAATAACGCAACGCTAAAAATAATTAACGCTTTTTTTTAGGATTTTTTTTAATAAACTTCTAACTTAATCAGTTACTTTTTAAAAACTTAACGCGTTAACCATGTACGCAGAGGTCTTTAAATAAAGTATTTTGATTCGCATAATTTTATGTAAATGGCACTAAATATTGTATAATATTTTAGTATCAATATATTACTATAAAAAACTTGATATGACGTTGAAAATCTTGTCAAATTTTTCTTGTATTTTTTTTTGCTCTTAATTTTTAACCAAGTTGAATCATACTGAATTATTTTTTAAGTTATCTCTTTACATACAAGCAATTAGTAAAAAGGACACATTTAGTCTAATATTTCAGTTTTAAGCAATTAAAACGAACTGTATAATATACCATACAGCGGAATCTTTATGATCAATGAACTTTTTTACATAGGAAATTTTCTTATGATTTTCATTCAAAAAACTTTGTATTTAACGAATTTATATTGTATTATTCGACAATAAAATTAAAAATTTTTGAAAACATTTAAACTATTTTAATTTATAAAATACACAATCGTCTATTCAAAGTTCGGTCGTATCTTATAGTGGTCGAAATGGGAGGGATATGGGGGATGCCATCCCTCCACTTTTTTTAGTTAGCATAATTGTGTTCCATGCCCCCACTTATTTTGTTTAAAATAATTCATCCCTATTAAATGTAAAAACAATTTTTTTATTTTTTATATTTTATTGTTGATATATTGCCTAATTATTTTAGAAAAATATCTTTGGATCATTTTATTTCTTTGTAAAAATTATTTGTTTTTCTAAAATGTTAACATTCAGTAAATCTAAACGTCACTTAATCACAATCATTAAAAATATAGTTAACCATAAAATTTATTAGGACCTTTGTCAGAGCATTTTGTTAAAAAAAAAATTATTATTTTTTGCTTATTTTTCAACAATATGGACCGTTCACATATGATTGCCAACCGTCCAGGTTTTACCTGGACAGTTCAGATTTTCTGTTACCTGTCCAGTGTACAGTTATACCGTTCAACTGGACGCCAAATGTCCAGGTTTTTTCTAAATCCCTTGATGTATTTATGCGATAGCATAAAGTTGGTATTAACTTTTAGATAATATAGGTGTACAACAAATAACAATATTCTTTATATGAGTAACTAGCTAAACAAGTATATATACCTACTATAAGTATATCAATAAATAATCGTAGTAATAAATTATAAAAAATCCGATGTTCGATATCCGAATTTTTGGAAACAGATAGTGGTCAATAGTACTTATAAAAGCGGCAAAAAGCGAGAAAAAAATACAAATTTAAAATATCAAAATAGCAATTAATTTATTATACTATTCATTTAATTTTTCAATTAACGTATACAATTCATTCGTTGTATTATCAATAGTTCTAATGAACTAATAAAAATAAAAATTTATTTTATTTATTATCATGATTTATTCATATCAAATTGACGATTTTTTTAAAATATTAAAATCATACCAGTAGCTTATGACTAAAAAAAAAAAAGTTTTTCAGTAGGTGTGTCTAGTTTTTGAAATTATAAAATTTGGCAACCCTACGTTCACAACGTTCCCTCTATAAAAGTAAAAACTTTATAAAAATAATTTAAAATGTAGTGCTTCTGAAAGTATTTTATATTTGTCGCGTTATTTGCAATTATAGTATAATACACGAGTGCCTGAACAATTGGATACAAAGGAAACGAAAATGAAGTGAACAGTCTGAAACGTAATAAATGATAATTAATTGGACATTTGTGGACATTGTACGTCTTAATATATAACTTTTTGTTTTTTATAAAACAATTATTTTTGGTCGTGTTATGAAAGTTATGATATATTCATTGGGAAAAAGATGGGACGTCGATCAGGAGACAAGCTTCCCACAAGCTTATACAAGATCTTTCAGTCGTTTGGATCAAACATTTTATTATACATCACTCTAATATAATTTTCTAGAACTTTTAAAACTCGAAATGACGACACTGTTTCCACCCCCCCCCCCCATTAAATTATTTCGGTCCACTTCGACCACCGATCATATCTCGAAAATTGTTTATAAGGTGTATACGCGTAATCCATAATGTACAAAATTAATAAAACACACACACACACACTATATTATCAGTGTCATTATTATCGTAGAAAAAATTGTTAACGTTATAATTACATGTTATTATTTCCATAAATCTCGTACGAGAAAAACGAGATTTTAATGTGCAAAAAAAAAAATATATTGCATAATTGTGTTCCATGCCCCCACTTATTTTGTTTAAAATAATTCATCCCTATTAAATGTAAAAACAATTTTTTATTTTTTATATTTTATTGTTGATATATTGCCTAATTATTTTAGAAAAATATCTTTGGATCATTTTATTTCTTTGTAAAAATTATTTGTTTTTTCTAAAATGTTAACATTCAGTAAATCTAAACGTCACTTAATCACAATCATTAAAAATATAGTTAACCATAAATTTATTAGGACCTTTGTCAGAGCATTTTGTTAAAAAAAAATTATTATTTTTGCTTATTTTTCAACAATATGGACCGTTCACATATGATTGCCAACCGTCCAGGTTTTACCTGGACAGTTCAGATTTTCTGTTACCTGTCCAGTGTACAGTTATACCGTTCAACTGGACGCCAAATGTCCAGTTTTTTCTAAATCCTTTGATGTATTTATGCGATAGCATAAAGTTGGTATTAACTTTTAGATAATATAGGTGTACAACAAATAACAATATTCTTTATATGAGTAACTAGCTAAACAAGTATATATACCTACTATAAGTATATCAATAAATAATCGTAGTAATAAATTATAAAAATCCGATGTTCGATATCCGAATTTTGGAAACAGATAGTGGTCAATAGTACTTATAAAAGCGGCAAAAAGCGAGAAAAAATACAAATTTAAAATATCAAAATAGCAATTAATTTATTATACTATTCATTTATTTTTTCAATTAACGTATACAATTCATTCGTTGTATTATCAATAGTTCTAATGAACTAATAAAAATAAAAATTTATTTTATTTATTATCATGATTTATTCATATCAAATTGACGATTTTTTTTAAATATTAAAATCATACCAGTAGCTTATGACTAAAAAAAAAAAAAAAAGTTTTTCAGTAGGTGTGTCTAGTTTTTGAAATTATAAAATTTGGCAACCCTACGTTCACAACGTTCTCCTCTATAAAAGTAAAAAACTTTATAAAAAATAATTTAAAATGTAGTGCTTCTGAAAGTATTTTATATTTGTCGCGTTATTTGCAATTATAGTATAATACAGGAGTGCCTGAACAATTGGATACAAAGGAAACGAAAATGAAGTGAACAGTCTGAAACGTAATAAACGATAATTAATTGGACATTTGTGGACATTGTACGTCTTAATATATAACTTTTTGTTTTTTATAAAACAATTATTTTTGGTCGTGTTATGAAAGTTATGATATATTCATTGGGAAAAAGATGGGACGTCGATCAGGAGACAAGCTTCCCACAAGCTTATACAAGATCTTTCAGTCGTTTGGATCAAACATTTTATTATACATCACTCTAATATAATTTTCTAGAACTTTTAAAACTCGAAATGACGACACTGTTTCCGCCCCCCCCCCCATTAAATTATTTCGGTCCACTTCGGCCACCGATCATATCTCGAAAATTGTTTATAAGGTGTATACGCGTAATCCATAATGTACAAAATTAATAAAACACACACACACACTATATTATCAGTGTCATTATTATCGTAGAAAAAAATTGTTAACGTTATAATTACATGTTATTATTTCCATAAATCTCGTACGAGAAAAAACGAGATTTTAATGTGCAAAAAAAAAAATATATTATTTCTATTTAAGGGGATTGAAAGCGGGTATTTTCTCTCTTTGTCTTACACACATGAAACATAGCAAAATAGACGTTTCGTACTTCCAACGTACCGATCGATCTATTGGTGCGATAAGAAATCTGAAAACAGATTTGAATTCCTCGTAAATTTTACTACAAAACGACTTTCCCACTTTTTTCATTTTTTTTTTTTCATAAACCCTTAAAAAAATTAACCGAACAAATTTTTAAAAAAAATTGTTAATAATTCATTTTTGAAGGTCTTTAAAAAAAAAAAATGAAAAAAGTGGGAAAGTCGTTTTGTAGTAAAATTCACGAGGAATTCAAATCTGTTTTCAAATTTCTTATCGCACCAATAGATCGATCGGTACGTTGGAAGAAGTACGAAACGTCTATTTTGCTATGTTTCATGTGTGTAAGACAAAGAGAGAAAATACCCGCTTTCAATCCCCTTAACGTATTTTTCAAACCGAACCTAACAGTCAAAATCGTTGACTATATAATCAATCTTTCTACGGTGAATTCGCGTATTATAACATTATAATCGTATCGTTTTACTTACGCGTACTTCGTTATAACCTATAACGGGTATTTAAGTTTTTCGCGGCGGTTTTTTTTTTTTGTCTATTTTTTCACGTTCCTGCATGAATACTAGTGTTTTCGCTCGGGTCAAAGTATGCGTTGTCATCCGTGTAATACATTTACGAAATATATAAATACGTTTACTCGAAGGTTAAAACCACACGAAATTCCCGTGATCGTAATACAAAACGCGTGTAATATTATTGTTTTAAATTATAATAATACGCTTGTTTTGAGATTTTCGTATACGCGAAACACGCGAATAGAATTTAACGTTATTATTACAACGACAATCACGATTTTATTCTCGTTCGGAACACGTTCGCGTAACGGTACAATATAACACACATAAAGAACTACCAAAAAAAAAAAAAAATATTGAAAAAAAAAAACCGAATAAACGATATCGGATATAATATTTTTCGTTTTCTTTTTGTGTACAGCGCAGCGTCAATAGACTGGTGAACGCGGTAATCCGAACGGCGAAATAGGTAATAATTTATATTAATAATAATAAAAAATTGATAACATTAATAATAATTTGTTCGCATCTTATTGACGCTCTAAAGACGGTACGTTTAAAAGACACAACGTTTATAGTGGTGCGAATCAGTGACGTCTAATACTCATAAAGGAATCGTGGAAAATACGACATTGGAAATACAGCCGGTCTTCCTCATAACGAACGTAAACGAAATTTTCTTTTCAACGAAATGTATTTAACAACCACGATCTTTAACGTCAAATTAAATACACGTTTTTCGCTGTGTAACTATTAAATTGAATTAAATTCCGGTGAAAAACGAAGAAGAAGTGGAATATAGGAACGCGCAGAAGAACTACCCGAATTTACAGAAGAAAAGATATTAAACGCTTTTTCTGTCGTGAGAAACGGTTTTAGACAACAAACGTAATGTATGCCCGATGAAATTCTTTTTAAACTCAATGCAATCGAAACTTAGAATTTATAAAAGTAAAAAAACGAACTAAACTCGCCGATTGTTTCTTTTAAATTAAGATTAAAAAAAAAAATTAAATAATGAAACAATTTTCGAATGACTTACCTAATATATATATATTATATTTGATGTTGTTTTTAATACGATATAAAAGTGCAAATGCGCTTGCAGTTAATTAAATTAAATGAAAAAATGTAATTAAATTTAACGAATGTTACGAATTATTTCTTTTTTTTTTTAGACTATGTTATATGGAAGTTTAACTGTAATACACGTTTATGCGTTTTCGAGATTTGTTATATTATATTGTATTTTATGCGAATGTGCCATTACGTCGCGGTAAACGATGTCGGCCCGGAATACGAAACTAGAGCTCGAGCTACGGTCTGATAACCGGACCGATTACTGTGTAATAAACGTAGGCGTATATATAGGTATTGAAAGTGGATAAAGGGGACTTGAGAGCCTCTCCGAATTGATCGTGTGGAAATTACTATAAGAAAACAGTCATTAACTGTTCGCCGTTGAAATCTCGTTGTTTTTATCGAAATTTCAAAATAACACGAGATGCTATTATAATTCGCCCATAAGCCGGACAGTATGTGCGCTCACACGCTATTATTCTGGAAGCTTATGGAAAGCAAACGTTATGTATTTATGAGTTCTGCTAAGGAAAATATCGAATATCTCGTGTCCCTTGAAGTCGCAGTGACTCGTTTTAAAAAAAACAACTCGGTATTTTTACTTCAAAGCGAACGACAATATAATTCCAATTATATACCATTGACGTAAACGTCCCTCAATGCGTTTTCATTTATCGAATAAATAAAAAAAAAAAATAGCCCGCGTCATTGGAGTCATTTCAGCTTTTCTTTTCGTTCGAAATTTCAAGCAGGCCGTTTTGAAATTTGTCAACGCTAACGACGTCGGTTGTTGAGACACTTTCGTTTCTCTTTTTTTCTTTGATTTTTGACATGTATATGTCTTATGCCTGGGGTCATTCTATAAATTTGTGCGACACCGAGAGCGTTACCATTAAGTCATAAATCCGGTTCTACTCACCACCCGGCCGGGTCGGTACTTCTATACCGTCGTTGCCAGTTACACTGGAACGGCGATGGCAGCACGATCTTTATTTATATATATATATATATATAGTTATGAGGAGACGAGGACTAAGCTATAGGTAACTTTTTGTCACGTGTAAAAAATAAATGAGATATATACAAGACATATACATGAACCGATGTATCTGCGTGCAGTGTAGATACGGCTTTTTTTTTTTTTTTTGGGCGTGTACATAAAACACACTGTTTAAATACGACCACCCTATTCCAGAGGTCTTGATAAACTGAAAACTCGTATTACAGACTCCATCAACTCGACGACGGTCCACATGCTTCAATGGGTTTTTGAGGAATTTGGCTAACGCTTAAATGATGTGTACCGTACAAGTAACAGGGGGTCACGTTTAACATTTGTAAGCACCGTAAGTCGTAACAAAAACCTAATGTAATTATATATTTATGAGACTCATCTTAACTTGTAATTATCCACAGTGAATACGATTTTCTTTTTAAATCGATTGAAAGACGTTGTATAAAATTATACGTACAAACTTGTTGTTTTAATTGCCAGTGGCGTTTGTTAAATAAGAGAAAATAATAATAAACTACGGGACATTAACCGTAGTCGACAAATTTGATGCAATTTCTTTTATCGTTATTATTTTATTTTTAACGGTAAATATTTTCTAAATTTTAAATATTTTTCAACAACAACGTGTTTTATTCATTTTTATTATTTTAAGCGAATAAATATGAACAGAGTACAACATACCTGTACAAGATATTGTATATAATCAAAATAACTCGCACCAATATGTGACCTGAATCAGTATTTATATATATATTATATAAATACGTTTACTCGAAGGTTAAAACCACACGAAATTCCCGTGATCGTAATACAAAACGCGTGTAATATTATTGTTTTAAATTATAATAATACGCTTGTTTTGAGATTTTCGTATACGCGAAACACGCGAATAGAATTTAACGTTATTATTACAACGACAATCACGATTTTATTCTCGTTCGGAACACGTTCGCGTAACGGTACAATATAACACACATAAAGAACTACCAAAAAAAAAAAAAAAATATTGAAAAAAAAAAACCGAATAAACGATATCGGATATAATATTTTTCGTTTTCTTTTTGTGTACAGCGCAGCGTCAATAGTCTGGTGAACGCGGTAATCCGAACGGCGAAATAGGTAATAATTTATATTAATAATAATAAAAAATTGATAACATTAATAATAATTTGTTCGCATCTTATTGACGCTCTAAAGACGGTACGTTTAAAAGACACAACGTTTATAGTGGTGCGAATCAGTGACGTCTAATACTCATAAAGGAATCGTGGAAAATACGACATTGGAAATACAGCCGGTCTTCCTCATAACGAACGTAAACGTAATTTTCTTTTCAACGAAATGTATTTAACAACCACGATCTTTAACGTCAAATTAAATACACGTTTTTCGCTGTGTAACTATTAAATTGAATTAAATTCCGGTGAAAAACGAAGAAGAAGTGGAATATAGGAACGCGCAGAAGAACTACCCGAATTTACAGAAGAAGAGATATTAAACGCTTTTTCTGTCGTGAGAAACGGTTTTAGACAACAAACGTAATGTATGCCCGATGAAATTCTTTTTAAACTCAATGCAATCGGAACTTAGAATTTATAAAAGTAAAAAAAACGAACTAAACTCGCCGATTGTTTCTTTTAAATTAAGATTAAAAAAAAAAAATTAAATAATGAAACAATTTTCGAATGACTTACCTAATATATATATATATTATATTTGATGTTGTTTTTAATACGATATAAAAGTGCAAATGCGCTTGCAGTTAATTAAATTAAATGAAAAAATGTAATTAAATTTAACGAATGTTACGAATTATTTCTTTTTTTTTTTAGACTATGTTATATGGAAGTTTAACTGTAATACACGTTTATGCGTTTTCGAGATTTGTTATATTATATTGTATTTTATGCGAATGTGCCATTACGTCGCGGTAAACGATGTCGGCCCGGAATACGAAACTAGAGCTCGAGCTACGGTCTGATAACCGGACCGATTACTGTGTAATAAACGTAGGCGTATATATAGGTATTGAAAGTGGATAAAGGGACTTGAGAGCCTCTCGAATTGATCGTGTGGAAATTACTATAAGAAAACAGTCATTAACTGTTCGCCGTTGAAATCTCGTTGTTTTTATCGAAATTTCAAAATAACACGAGATGCTATTATAATTCGCCCATAAGCCGGACAGTATGTGCGCTCACACGCTATTATTCTGGAAGCTTATGGAAAGCAAACGTTATGTATTTATGAGTTCTGCTAAGGAAAATATCGAATATCTCGTGTCCCTTGAAGTCGCAGTGACTCGTTTTAAAAAAAAAAAACAACTCGGTATTTTTACTTCAAAGCGAACGACAATATAATTCCAATTATATACCATTGACGTAAACGTCCCTCAATGCGTTTTCATTTATCGAATAAATAAAAAAAAAAAATAGCCCGCGTCATTGGAGTCATTTCAGCTTTTCTTTTCGTTCGAAATTTCAAGCAGGCCGTTTTGAAATTTGTCAACGCTAACGACGTCGGTTGTTGAGACACTTTCGTTTCTCTTTTTTTCTTTGATTTTTGACATGTATATGTCTTATGCCTGGGGTCATTCTATAAATTTGTGCGACACCGAGAGCGTTACCATTAAGTCATAAATCCGGTTCTACTCACCACCCGGCCGGGTCGGCCCACTTCTATACCGTCGTTGCCAGTTACACTGGAACGGCGATGGCAGCGCGATCTTTATTTATATATATATATATAGTTATGAGGAGACGAGGACTAAGCTATAGGTAACATTTTGTCACGTGTAAAAAATAAATGAGATATATACAAGACATATACATGAACCGATGTATCTGCGTGCAGTGTAGATACGGCTTTTTTTTTTTTGGGCGTGTACATAAAACACACTGTTTAAATACGACCACCCTATTCCAGAGGTCTTGATAAACTGAAAACTCGTATTACAGACTCCATCAACTCGACGACGGTCCACATGCTTCAATGGGTTTTTGAGGAATTTGGCTAACGCTTAAATGATGTGTACCGTACAAGTAACAGGGGTCACGTTTAACATTTGTAAGCACCGTAAGTCGTAACAAAAACCTAATGTAATTATATATTTATGAGACTCATCTTAACTTGTAATTATCCACAGTGAATACGATTTTCTTTTTAAATCGATTGAAAGACGTTGTATAAAATTATACGTACAAACTTGTTGTTTTAATTGCCAGTGGCGTTTGTTAAATAAGAGAAAATAATAATAAACTACGGGACATTAACCGTAGTCGACAAATTTGATGCAATTTCTTTTATCGTTATTATTTTATTTTTAACGGTAAATATTTTCTAAATTTTAAATATTTTTCAACAACAACGTGTTTTATTCATTTTTATTATTTTAAGCGAATAAATATGAACAGAGTACAACATACCTGTACAAGATATTGTATATAATCAAAATAACTCGCACCAATATGTGACCTGAATCAGTATTTATATATATATTATATAAAGTCACTTACGATTTATTAATTTTGTGTTAATCCGCCGTTCTGGAGCGAAGATATTTATATTTTCCACGTTGTAAAACGTGTTATTTAATAACGCCCGATACACCGTTACACCGGTTTGATATTATTATGACAGTAAATTATTATACTAAAATCACGGTAGATTATAATCTACCGTGATTAAAATATAATGCGTACACTCGATGATAGTAGGTATCTGCTCGGCAAGTGTTTTTAATGTACTGAGCGGAACCGAATATATACATAATTTACAATATTATTGTAGTGATATTGTTCGTGCGTCGTTGTTGTTTAGTTGAGAACATCGGATTCAGAGGAAATCCATTATTTCCTAAAGTGCTGTTAGCTAGAATTATTTTCCCATGGGAGAGATACAATTATTTTTAGAATTAATTATATAAATAATCAATAATTATGGAAAATAACACAGAATACGCCATGGTTTACAATCGGATTCTTCTCTGAAATCATATTGAAACATTCTGTATTATCAAAAACTTCCATACATTGGTCAACACTAAAATCGAATAGCTAAATCAAAAATCATATTTGTTGTTTTTTTTTTTTAATATGTACCTACCATCATAATAATACGATAATATATCGTATTATATTTTATTCGTTCGCTTTAGAATTTGAAAATACAAGTAGATAATCATGCAGTATTCATTCTGCTCGAAGAAAAAGTAGCAAATAACATACCCGTTTATTAAACGAATATTATGATATAATATTAATTTTAGATACAGTTAAAAATCAAATATTCGTTTTAAAATCGTTTTCGATGAGCTGTATACTATATTAAAATACACATTCGTAAATTACGATTTTAAAAAAAAAATAAAAAAATTTTGAACCAAGTACAAGTGCAAAACTATTTTTTTTTTAAATTCATCATTTCTGAAGTCTTCCCTCCGGAAATAAAAACGCTGATTTCGTTATTGCCGAAAACAATATTACGATTATACTATTTTTTTCCGAAGTAAAATTTTAATTTGACTCTGTTATATTAAACTTCTAATGGCGGGCTTCTCTCGCCGGTGCTAAAAACTGATATGTAACAACCGACCGTCACGAAATAACGTTACGACACTTGTTGATGTTCTCGCACCGCGGACGGTATCACGAGTCGCCGTGAGCAGGACGGGATCGATGACCACTGATATTGAATATCTATGCCAATGTCGCGGTAATTTCATACAAGCGAACAAAAAAAAAAAAAAAAAAATTGACTTTCATTCGTTACGTTCGTTGTTATTACACTAGTTGATTAATGGTGTATTTTAGATTTTGAGCGTAGCGAGGAATCTATTGGTTTTACAATGATGTGTTTTTTTTTTTACGTCTGTACCCCAAAAATCTACCAGAAGGAGTGCTTCGATTTTTTCCGTCGCAGTTTGTTTCCGGCAGCAAATCGCATCTGATTGGTACTTTACAGAGATCTTTTTTTGATTTTCTCACAAACCAAAATTAACTCAAAAACTACCGAAAAATTATAATTTTTTTTTCTGCCTGCACCCAAAAATTCTACCAGGTTGAAAATGAGATTTTGAGCGTAGCGAGAAATCTATTGGTTTTACAATGATGTATTCTTTTTATGTCTGTACCCAAAAAATCTACCAGAAGGAATGCTCCGATCTTTTCCGTCACAGTTTTTTTCCGGTAGCAAATTGCATCTAGATGGTACTTTAAAGAGGTCGTTTTTCGATTTTTTCAAAAGCGTCTGAAAATATAACTCAAAAATTACCGAAAAAAAAATTGCTTTTTTATCGTTATTATTTTATTTTTAACGGTAAATATTTTCTAAATTTTAAATATTTTTCAACAACAACGTGTTTTATTCATTTTTATTATTTTAAGCGAATAAATATGAACAGAGTACAACATACCTGTACAAGATATTGTATATAATCAAAATAACTCGCACCAATATGTGACCTGAATCAGTATTTATATATATATTATATAAAGTCACTTACGATTTATTAATTTTGTGTTAATCCGCCGTTCTGGAGCGAAGATATTTATATTTTCCACGTTGTAAAACGTGTTATTTAATAACGCCCGATACACCGTTACACCGGTTTGATATTATTATGACAGTAAATTATTATACTAAAATCACGGTAGATTATAATCTACCGTGATTAAAATATAATGCGTACACTCGATGATAGTAGGTATCTGCTCGGCAAGTGTTTTTAATGTACTGAGCGGAACCGAATATATACATAATTTACAATATTATTGTAGTGATATTGTTCGTGCGTCGTTGTTGTTTAGTTGAGAACATCGGATTCAGAGGAAATCCATTATTTCCTAAAGTGCTGTTAGCTAGAATTATTTTCCCATGGGAGAGATACAATTATTTTTAGAATTAATTATATAAATAATCAATAATTATGGAAAATAACACAGAATACGCCATGGTTTACAATCGGATTCTTCTCTGAAATCATATTGAAACATTCTGTATTATCAAAACTTCCATACATTGGTCAACACTAAAATCGAATAGCTAAATCAAAATCATATTTGTTGTTTTTTTTTTTTAATATATACCTACCATCATAATAATACGATAATATATCGTATTATATTTTATTCGTTCGCTTTAGAATTTGAAAATACAAGTAGATAATCATGCAGTATTCATTCTGCTCGAAGAAAAAGTAGCAAATAACATACCCGTTTATTAAACGAATATTATGATATAATATTAATTTTAGATACAGTTAAAAATCAAATATTCGTTTTAAAATCGTTTTCGATGAGCTGTATACTATATTAAAATACACATTCGTAAATTACGATTTTTAAAAAAAAATTAAAAAATTTTGAACCAAGTACAAGTGCAAAACTATTTTTTTTTTAAATTCATCATTTCTGAAGTCTTCCCTCCGGAAATAAAAACGCTGATTTCGTTATTGCCGAAAACAATATTACGATTATACTATTTTTTTCCGAAGTAAAATTTTAATTTGACTCTGTTATATTAAACTTCTAATGGCGGGCTTCTCTCGCCGGTCCTAAAAACTGATATGTAACAACCGACCGTCACGAAATAACGTTACGACACTTGTTGATGTTCTCGCACCGCGGACGGTATCACGAGTCGCCGTGAGCAGGACGGGATCGATGACCACTGATATTGAATATCTATGCCAATGTCGCGGTAATTTCATACAAGCGAACAAAAAAAAAAAAAATTGACTTTCATTCGTTACGTTCGTTGTTATTACACTAGTTGATTAATGGTGTATTTTAGATTTTGAGCGTAGCGAGGAATCTATTGGTTTTACAATGATGTGTTTTTTTTTTTACGTCTGTACCCCAAAAATCTACCAGAAGGAGTGCTTCGATTTTTTCCGTCGCAGTTTGTTTCCGGCAGCAAATCGCATCTGATTGGTACTTTACAGAGATCTTTTTTTGATTTTCTCACAAACCCTAAAAATTAACTCAAAACTACCGAAAATTATAATTTTTTTTTCTGCCTGCACCCAAAAATTCTACCAGGTTGAAAATGAGATTTTGAGCGTAGCGAGAAATCTATTGGTTTTACAATGATGTATTCTTTTTATGTCTGTACCCAAAAAATCTACCAGAAGGAATGCTCCGATCTTTTCCGTCACAGTTTTTTTCCGGTAGCAAATTGCATCTAGATGGTACTTTAAAGAGGTCGTTTTTCGATTTTTTCAAAAGCGTCTGAAAATATAACTCAAAAATTACCGAAAAAAAAAATTGCTTTTATTCATTATATGCTCTATACACGCTCTATTATTATATAGTATTAATAATAAATAATATAACACCGATGTTCCGCTCAAAATCGATTTATCATTGCTTTCAAATTTATATATAGTGATAACCTTATGAACTCTAATATCTTTATCTAAGTGATTCGCTTAAGCGACATTCACAACACCCCGCGACTCGTTACCTTTTATAATTTTAATTTCCACAAAGTAAGTGTTGGGTCAGACTATTTTAATTTTAACATATTACATTATAATATTTATCGCGTTTTTAAATTTTTTTTTTAACAATTACTTTATTATATTTTTATAACGGAATTTCTCTGTAATAAACGAATCATGCGCGATTTATTCGATACACGTACATCGTACATAATATTATATTTAAACCGTGAAAAATTGTATAATTTTTTTATCCACATAAAGACACGTCGGATTTTAACTCGTCCCGGGACGCGGGTTTTTTTTTTTTTTACGTTTATATACTGTCTGCGATACGTATTGAGAACATTAAACGCGTATTGCACACAGACTTGTGTCGCGATAGCGTTACGGTGTTTTGCGACGAGCAAAAAAGAAAAAAAAATTCATTTTATTTTCACACTTCTCGTCGAACAGAAATCTCATCCGGAATATTACCCGAATCGGGGATATTCGTTTGTTTATTTATCGACGTGGAAACAGTACGTATCTCGTTTTATTACTGTTTCGTGTAGAAATCGGTTTACGAGGTCAACTCGCCGAAACGAAACGAAGAGAGAAAAAAAATTGAAAAAAAGAAACGAACGCGTAATATTTTGTGTACCACATAAAATTATGTCACTGTGTCAGATCGCAGTGGCGTAACCATATAGGCGTCGCGCGACGACGACGGTTCGGATTTATATACCAGAGCGCGGTGTCACGCAGACTTGAAATCCGGATCGGTATATTATATTATGTACATTTTATTCGATTATTTTTTTGATTATTATTATTGTTTTTATTTTTCTTCGATACCCTTGGACTTCATCTCTCGCGTTGGTATTCTCATTATTTTTCTATCTACACCAGTCATCTTCGCATCTATAAAATCGTATTTTTATCTACACCGAAATAAACCTCTATAGTATCCTCGTTGATATGAATATAATCACGTTTCATATGACCTACCTTTGCCTGGACTTCCTTCTACAATATTATTATCGTTTATCGTATCGACTGGCTCGTCATGCTTACATTTTTTTTTTTTTTATGCGATTAATTAAATTTCTTCGGACATTCGTTAAAATAATTTTTTTTTCAGAAAACGATCAGTAAGAAGTTTAAAAGTTTGCCTAAACCAAAAGTTTAATTTTTTGGTTTTTTTGTAAATTTTTCGTTTCTGAAAATTTTTCGTTACTTTTATTTTGTTTATGAACGTATTTAAACAGTTAAACAAACGGAATCATGTGGTTATCCTAAAAAACAAATCATTCTCTGTTAGTCTAAGACGTCCTAAGTACCGAGCACAGCTACAAATAACTAGTATTTTATAACTAATACAAGAGGAAAAACTCGTAGGTTATATTATATTATGGTGTGTTACCATTTTTAAGATTGCTCTTTTTTCCACCTAAATTTAATGTTTTTTTTTTTTTAAACAGTTATTATTATGATTTCAAGTACATTTAATTCCAAAATTCAGTTACGACACTCATAATAATATTACACACATTTTTCATATATATTAACATATATATATTATATATATATATATTCTATAATATTATTATAAGCGTTAATATACGTATACGTGTAGCAAAACGATTTTCGAGATGAAAATTCGTTTTAATATATATTTACTTCGATAAATAACAAATAAAAATAGAACAAACTGTAGAAAAAAAAACCCCTCGAGAGACTGTGCGTCGTCACTAGGTCAATCGCACGCGATGACGAGGCTTTTCGGAATTCTACCGAGGAAGAGAAAAGAACGGTCGTTGTCGTCGCTACGATAATTCGGAGCGTGACGGATTATTATTACTATTGAATAATATATTATTATATTTTACATATAGACGTTAATAAATCGTCGACGACGCGCGGAGGACGAGTGTGATAATAATAAAGAAAAAAAAACCCCGGAATTTAAATAAATAAAAGGATAAAAATGATATGTGAAATAAAAACTATAAATGAACTCTCGTCAATAAAAAAAATATGTAAACGTGCGAATATAAAATGAAGCCAAAGAGTACACTATGAAAAAAAATTTTAAAAATTTGTATGAGAGCGCTGTATTTAACCTGTTAAATTCGTTTCTTTACTACCGGTTTCGATGCGAAGTCATCATCTGCGGGTATTGAAAGAAAAAGAATAAAAAAAAATAAAAACGAACGAAATCACATAGGGAAAATTATGAATATTACAATAAAAAAAAAAAAAACATAAAAATTAGTTAATTAGCGTTAAAAAAAAATTAAAATTAAAAACAACGAAGAAATCGTGTATATACGGTTAAACAAACAACTACGGTACGTATTGTTAATATTATTTAATGTACTTATATCGGCATTAATTTATTATTTCTGTAATCTGTTCGTATACGTTTGTTACATTTTTAAACGTATTACGTTTAATTTACAAAAAAAAAAACAGTATATATTACAATTACTATTATATTTTAATTATTGTGAAAAATTTTGCCGATACTTGTAGGGGCAGCTGTAAAAATCGATATGTCGATTAAAATCCCACTCAATCGGGCGTATATCGATTCCGCCGATTTGGTATCGACTCCGCCGCGGCCGGCTACTAAACATACTATATTTATAGGTTAAAGGCTCGAATTTTTACATATGTTTATACAACCAAAACATATATTTATACATTTAAAATAAGTACATAAAATAAATATGTCATTAAACGCATGGGTTTATAGCTTTTCTGATATCGATAATAAAAATAAATTTGTACTTCAACAAAATGTCTAAAATATTATATATTTTTCTTTTTAAAATAGTATTGGCCAGTGTCCAGCAATTGAATAAAATAAGTATATATCTAAAATATAATGTATATATTATTTGTGCCAATATTTCTATTATGGAATATATTATTTACTATAAAAATTATATTCGAGTCGATACATACTTTTTTTGAACGGTAGCCGCCGGAATCGATAGCCGGCGGAGTCGATACATACTTTTTTTGAACAGTAGCCGGCGGAGTCGATAGCCGGCCGAGTCGATATATACCTTTTTTCGAAACCGGAAATTTCGGCGGAGTCGATAAAACCCCACTCAATCAGCTAAACGATAATTACAAGCCAGCCATCCTTATTAACGAGAGTTAATCATCCGATTTGAATTACTTATATTTTATATAACTATATTTTTAACGCGTATTTCCGTTGTACAATCGACAATTTGTAATCATCAATTTACTGTCGCAAGTTCAGAAGTATTTTGCACAATCTCTAACTTAGTCAAATACGATTTTATTGAGTTTGAGTGTAAAAATTTTTAAACTGTGTAGTAATTATTAATTAAATTTCTTTTTTGAAAAAATATGTGCAGATAGAGTTACTTTGTTTTATTGATATTTTTTCGTGAGATATTTTGACCGGTCGTCATACGCGTAGTTTCGTTTGTTTTTTTTTTATAGAAGAATAGCTCTTTACAGGATGTGTGATGGTTAAATATTTTATAACTTTGGCACAAAATAATGTGAGGTTGAGCAAGTCGAAGCAGTTCTATGAAGTGGTAAAAAAATTGTAAAAAAGGATGTTTAGAAATCTCCGATTCTGAAAAAAATCGTGATGCATAGGTTGGTCCGATTTTAGTTCTGTACAAAACGATATTCCTGAGTGAATGTCATTTATTAAACATTCTTATTTCAGGCATTTTTAACCCGAGACTTTTCCGTGACACGTATGTATAGGGATGATTTTATTTTCGAAAAAGACGCCTCGGTTGTTCTCCAGAACATATATCAGGATAATCTTAATTAAAGATTCTTAAGATGTTTGCAAAATTCAAAGCAGACAAGTATCAGAATTTTACCTGATTTAATAATCGAAATTAGAATTAATACGGTACCGCGTACCTCTAACGTGTCTGAATTTAGTACGAAATTATTACACAATATTTACGGCGTTTACAGATTTTCAT
This sequence comes from Slavum lentiscoides, assembly GCA_032441835.1. Classification (NCBI taxonomy): domain Eukaryota; kingdom Metazoa; phylum Arthropoda; class Insecta; order Hemiptera; family Aphididae; genus Slavum; species Slavum lentiscoides. Next base: position 6,407,314 of record CM063711.1, on the reverse strand, counting down.
CAAAAAAATTTTGTTTCGTTTGTAACGAATTCCACCGTTAGTTCGTGATGAATTCGAATGCTATTCATTGTATTGGAAAAACGATTCTGAACGACGTTCATAATTTATTACAATATTAATAAACGTTAAACGTGCACCGTAATACAGGACCGAGGATTATGACGGGATATAGTGACGATTGACTTAGAGATTGTACAGACGTTTGAGACCATATTAATGAAGACGACGGTACGCCGAGCTGTCGTTTATTATTATTATTATTAATTTCGTTAGCGAACGAGGATTGGCATTGGAAATTGTCAGATATAATCGTACAAAATCGACTGTACCAGGAAACGTTCCTCGGTCGCATCGAGAGAAACGAAAAAGGCAATATATTCAATTCCCGTTTTACATGCAAAAAGACATCGGGCCTGAGTGAAATATCGAACGAACGAGGAATAAACCAGAGCCGGAAATCGTTATAATAAAGTTACGCTAAGCACGTTGAAAACGATTGCGATTTGTAAAAGTAAATAAAAAACACCGGGGACAAAGATAAATGAAAAAAAAAAAAAAATTATTAAATCTTTATACAAAACACAACGTTTAAACGATAAACCTGATAAACTCCGTTTAATTACCAAAAAACAAAAACTTCGAATAATAATAACGTTATAACTCAACCGTTAATAGTCATTTTTGTCGTTGTACACAGAAAATGCAATCGACCAAAAGACATAATATTGCTACGCTGTTTTTCGAGTTTATATTTTACTTTCGACGAATTCGTTTATTATTTTTAGGTACCATCTATTTGCGATATTTAATTTGTCGAAGTTACGACGCGTATTTCGACGAAATCCACTTTGGAAAGATTAGTTTTTCCCTTCTTAATAAAATCGAAATTCTACGTTAACCGGGATTTTTAACTTTTAATGTATAAAATTAGATAAATACATATATATATATTTATTTATTGGTATTTATATTGTATAAATACGCGGGGAAACATGTGCTAGTGTATTAAAAAAAAATTACGAATTCTTCGTCTTTTGATTACGCGTTTTGTTTTATAACATATCGGGCCGGTCTCACCAACTTTTGTTAAATACACTCGTAACACCGTGTTAATTAACAATTTGTTTAAATTCACCATCCGGTTAAATCATATAAGTTTCACTATATTACATTATTATCGTTAAATTCTATTTGGTTGGTAACAAAATTTTAGTTGGGTTACCAAAACGGTTACCTTGATTCTAACGTTCTCATTGGTTATCACGAAGTATGATAACTGATCAGTGATAATATATAATATAAAAAACAAACGATTATAACCGAATTTACTGTAGTGGATCTATGGCGTTTTAAAATGTCGATTAAATGTTAACAAGCCGATTTACCAACGCGTGTCAAGGTTAACATATCTCGGTGAAACATAATTTTCACTGACTAATTGTTAAATACAATTAACAACATGTTAAATCGTTAACAAATGTTGGTGAAATCGGCCCGTTGTATTCGTAACGTTAAAAATATATATATATATTTATTTATTGTCGTTTAAATTCAAAAATCAAATAACCTTTGAGTGTTTCATAACGTCAGAGATAAAATGTTCATAAAAAAAAAAAAAAAATATTAATTTTTATTAACGATAATTAACAATAAAATTCTTGTAAAACGTACAGTGATCGATATATATATGTATATATAGGAATTTTTCCAAACGAGCAAAATTAAAATTAAATTTTATTCCGAAAATTTGTATGCGGAAACATTACAAATTTTTTACAAAAAAAAAAGTATATAAATACGTATACATCAAATTGTTTTAAATGTGTTCACCGAAACGTTCGTCCTATTAAATAATAATATATTATATAATTACTTCAAAATAGTAGACGATTACGGTGTGCTAATACCGGAACCACCGATATACGGTGACCGCGAAACGTGCAATAACGCGCGAATTTTTTTTTTTCATCTCTCGTCGTCCTAGTAATATTATTGTCGTATCTACATATTATGAATGTGAAATGGAAATCTTTGTCACGCGTGTTCTCTGAAACTACTCATCCGATAGTCTTGGTTTTTTTTTTTTTGTTTTAAATGAAAGAGTATACATCGCGGAGCAGGTTTTAGGCTCGATTTCAATTCTATACGCTAATTGTTTTAATTTATTTATAATTGTTTATTTTTCAATACCCCACGGCGCAGTGCAGCAAAAAAAAAAAAAATACAGACGTGTGCTTTCCCACTGTAAGGCGTCCCCACTGGCCATTTCCCACCACCACCACCGCCGCCATATCGATACTTGATATAGGTAATAATTATAATTTACACTCATATAATAAAGCCGAAGAGTTTTTTTTTTTTTTGAATCTCTGGAAAATGAAACTACCAGTCCGATTTGAAAAATTCTTTTTGTATTCGATAGTCCAATTCTCGAAGAAGGTTGTTTAACATCACGCTATTGTACCTCTAGGAGCCGAGCAATAGAAGAAGAAAAAAAAATTCGGAAAGAAAGCTAAGCGATAACGAACGGTAATAGCGCGGGCGGACGATGTAGCTAGTATATGTATCTATCATAGATAATACATAATGGATAGGCCGTATTCGTTATCAGGCGTTCCCGAATCGTCTGGCTCACTCAGCAAATATTTAGATTACCGATACGTTGATAACAGAATACACTATTTTTCAATTATTATTCCATGGAACAAATAATTATTTCATGGAACAAAAAATAATTTCTTGCTGAGTAGGATAGAAGATATGGTCTTAATATTGCTATCTCTCTTCTTCATTCAGGATATACATATTGTATACACATGGCTTATCCATTATGTATTATCTATGGACTATGATATATATATATATAAAATAATATATTTATAAAAAAAACTAAAATACCCACGGCCGTGTTTGGGGGAGTCCACGAGTCTTCCTGAAATTTATTTAATATTATACTAGGCATTTAATATTATTTTTTACATAAAAAAAAAATCATCGCTTTGGCGCGAATACTAATATATTCTATCGTAATGATCAGCCAATGAAACGTAGCGTTATAAATATAAACACACGTAAATGTAAATATTGTAAACGCGCATTGTAGATGTCGACAAATGAAAAAGAAAAAACCATCAAACCTATTCTGAACGGACCTACATCGCCGGTGAATCCCATAAAATATACGTTATACACATACGTTTTTCCAAATATTAATAAAAAGTGCCAGTTATATTTCTACAGTGATTCCCCAACGCAATTTTTCGACATTTAAAACGCGTCAGAAAATTTTACGTGGCTCTACACAGGGAAAGAAAGACTAACGCCGGCCTAACTCTATTGGGCGTCCACAGAAGAATTAATATTTGACCAAAGAAGAAGTTTTTAAACAGTTTAAAAAAAAAAAAAAGATAGAAATATGTATTTTATTCGTTTTAAATGTATACGCATTATACATATACATTTTTTGTTTGTTTTATAATTTATGTGATTTTGTGTATAAATCATATTAAATAAAATTGATTTTTAATATTACTAAAAAAAAAAAATAAAAAATAGGTTAAAATATAAATTCATTATTGTAAAGACTGAAAAGTTATGAAATGTATTATGGATCTTCACCAAAAAAATATACAGTATACGGCCATGTCATCCCATAGGTCAAAAACTATGGGTCACTACGGACCGTGGACTGACCAAATACTGATTGGATAACATAACAAATTTCACAGAATTTACAATCAAAAACTTAATTTCCGCGTCTAAACGGCCTACGACGTTGCGTTTAAATTAATATGTATATTTAGACGGTTTCGCCGACGTTTTTTTTTGAGGATTTAACTCGTGTTTAACAATTAGTTAGTGAAAATCGGGTTTCGCCGAAATTCGTTAGCCACGACACGTTGTTGAGTTAATCAGCCGAAATCAGCGCGTTAAAATTTAATCGGCATTTTAAAAACGTCATAAATCCGCCGTATTACTAATCGTCATTGGCGCAGCTAAACGTAAATTTTAGAGGGTGCTATGTATACGTCGCTGACTAAAACACTACACCAACTCCCCCACCCCAAACACAAACATTTCAAAACCGTTAATAACACAACTTCGACGTTATTATTGATTTGAATATTTACTAATATATTGCACTTAGAAAGTAGGTAAACAATTGTAAATTATATATAATACAATATAATATTTTTTTACAATTTACATCCGATACAATGAATACAAAATACATACGTTTGATATTAGATAATAAGAATATGAATTATAAAATTTACTATTTTAAAACTGTACTTGTGTTGTAGTACTTATCTAACTGATTCAGTATTCCTGTTTTCATATTATTTGCAACGTGCCTCTCAATATTTAAAGTGAACACGTCAGTAAAGCGTTAAATTCGAAATTACTCGTACAAGTTAGGAAAAACCTCGTTTCGAATTGTTTTTTTTTTTTTCATTAAAAATTTAAATCTGAATACTTTGGGGATGCTACTATTGAGTATGGTGGTGCTAAAGTCCCCCTAGCACCCCCCAGTTGCGCCTATGCTAATCGTCCCGTTTTCAATATTATTTATAATATTTTTAATATTACGTTTGATCACTTATCAGTTTATCGCGTTTCGTGATAACCGACGAAAAAAACGTCGGAATCGAGGTAACCGTTACGGTAACGTAACCGACGTTTTGTCGACAATTAATGGAATTTAACAACAATAACGTAACGGTTAAACTCGCGTAATATTCAATCACATGTTAAATTTAAACAAATTATGTGAACTAACGCGGCGTATTTTAACAAATAGTCGGCGAAACCGGATAAAAATAAATAGGTAATAATACCAGTAATCGGCATCGTTTAAAATCGTCGTCTATTACTAAAATAGTTATTTACATTTTTTTTTTTTTGTATTAAATAGACTATAGTAAAAAAAAAAAAAATTTTTACGAAATAAAAAAATAAATAAATTACCGGATTACAGCGTCGTAATTAGAATTTCTTTTTTTCCCTTCTCGCGTTTTTATAATTTCGCCTGTCTTCCTAATATATATATATATAATAAACTCTTCGAGTCTCGCTTATGTCACTATAAAAACCAGCTCGTTCGTATAGTCGTTCTCGTAATATCATCATATTATTATTGTCGGCATAATATTATCATACAGTTTTATCGAATTTTCTTCTTGTTTTCGCGCGTGCCCACAGGCGGCGGAAGCGGCGCACGCGGAAATGTGGGCCATGACTTTCACGGAAGACCTACATATTATAAAGACACGCCGTGCAAACGACCGTTTACGTTATATTATTATTATTATTATTATTGTTCGCGTTACACCAGCAGCATTAGCAATCAGGTAGGTATCACAACGTGGCAGCAATGTCGACGGACTGCTTTCTTCGCCGCCGCCGCCGCCGCCGCCGCCGCCGTTCCCATTCGAGTTTGTTGCCCCACAACAAAAGTGTAACGCGCGTACGGCCGCCGGCGGTCGTCACACGAATAATAATATTAATAATAATAATAATATTAGTTACCGTGCCAGTGTATTATAATATGCCCACGTAATATTATCACCGCGCACCAGCATCAGCACCAGCATCAGCAGCAGCAGTAAGTGAGCGGTGCTCCGCTCGTCCTCGTGATTTGTTGGCCAGGGCGCCGATCGTAAAGGGACGCTACGCCAACAAGAATAAGACTTTGATTTTTTTTTTATGTGTAAAAACATCTATTACGGCGGTATGAGAGTAAATCTCGGGAAATGGGACGGGGGAATGCGTGAACTGTTGTCATGACAACTAATAATAACATTTATTAATATTAATCAATTTACACGCGATTAAAATTTTTATTTTTTTATTTTTATGTGTAAGCTTTTGATCGCGACAACTAATAATAATATTTATTATCGAAATTACTTTGAATAAATATACCAGTATTCACAAATCCCGATCACAGTTCCGTTCCATTTTCACCGCTCACGCGACGTTTACACATCAACAGCGATGTAGTCGTAAAATAATTAGTGGGTATGCGCGAAATCCTAAAAAATATACAAGGTGGGGCTTTGCTCCCAACACCCCTCTCCAAACTTAAAAAAATAAAATATTGACTGATTTTTTAAACAAATTACAATTTTAATTAAAAGCGTTCAAAATCATATTTTTCGATTTCTTGAATAAATGCACACGGGAAAACTGTCAATAAATGGTTTATTTTCTCGTGCTATTGTCCCTTGCATCCCTCGAGTGCACCGAGCACGTTATTCAACAAAACTATAATTCATGCTATATTGATTTACGTCATAGTCGTAGAAACCCAACAAAAATTCTCAGTAAGATTCATGGTATAATTTCTCGGAACACAAAATTCGCAGTATCATTAATTTATTGTATCGAATATAAAAATCGGTTTATTATCAATTTTTCATCAACACATTATTTATGAAATATTTGTTTGACATTTATTATTAAATTTTTTTTTTTTTTGAATGGGAAGTGGTTATACGCCACATTTTCTACCGCATACCCGCGGTCTTCATTGTTTTTCATGGGTACAAGCAATTCTTAAAATGTACGAAGTAGGTATGTGGCGCATACCCTCCACTACATCACTGCACACCGATGTCTCGAGTACTAGCAGACTCGTTTATTTTTTTTAAAAATTATTATTGATTTTAAAAACGAAAATTTTGAATTCACTTGGGACGCCATCAATTTGAATTACGTAAACGTATGTAATATATTTTTGGTCATTTCGTAGAATAACTAAATTTCTATTTTTTAATTATAACTGTTCAATTGCATAAAGACAATATTTAATAGTAATGGCACCCTATATCGTTGTTACCTATTGAGACGTAGTGTCGACGTTTATATGTATATAAACAAATGCACATGGTATGTTTTTAAAAAAAAGTTTCAAAAATGAATTGACAACTGATATATTTAATAGCCTTTCCTGATCTCCTAGCTACGTCACTGCGCCTGCGGGTTTAGTATCGGCTTCGAAAATTACTAGACTTCAATAACGGTACGAACATTTTGAATACCGTAATCATTATATTATTATTTAATCGATTATATATTTCCGTATAAAACAGTAATCGATTGGAGGATTTAATAATGCATTAATTTTTTTTAAATTGCGTTTATAAATTACAGTAAAAATTAATAAGTAATACCTGTTAGTTATAATAACTATAATTAATAATTACGATCAAATGATCAGAGATTATTTAAAGAACACTAAAGGTTCTAACGACAAGGTTATTGACGAGCGTTTTTATCGTTATGTACCAGCTACAGGAATTACTCGTATTTTTTTTCTGAAATTAATTTTTTTATTTTCAATAACATTTTGAAACATTTGGCATTTCTATTTTGTAACGCGAAACAGTCATTTCGTCGATAACACCTACGATGTAATACAGCCGACAGAATACAGGAACGTATTTATTTATTACCCATTTTTTTTTTCCATCACCTAATATATTTTACGGTCGTCACTGGTACAAAATTGGAAAAAAGACATAACTTTCCCATTAAATATATGAATATAATATGTAGTGTAAAATACTTACTCTTTTGTATGAAATAAAATTGAGCTTTAAAAAGTATTTAAAATACCGTGGTAAATATGTTTACGAAGAAATTATGTTGATATAACGGCGAAAACGCGATATTGTCAAAATCAAATATTGTGTTTCGAAAACAATTCAGTTGTGTTGTATTATTTAATAATATAAATTACAATTATTACGGATACGTTTTTGTCGTGATGATGGATTTATAATAGATTATGTGAGGATAGACTCGATTGGTCAAGAAAGCAGCATACTTACCGCAATCCATAGACGTGGCCAGACTTTTATAGCAGGCATTGCTGAAACGGTCCAGAAGTCTTCAAAAGTTTTATTTTTATTTATTTACAATAAATTTAACATTGAAATTGTATAACTAATAACAAAGTTTTTTGTTTTATAATTACTATTAATTGTTATATATATATATATATATTTTAAACCAAGGTACTTACAAATTGATGTACCCGCCTTCATAAATAATAATAATTTAAAAATAAAGATCCCGGTGTTGCTACAGCACACCCAGCAACACCCGTAAACACGCCTGTGTCGCAATCGAACAGACCGTTTCATTGAATGTCCTACTAATCGGTAAGAATGAGATATTTAGAAATCGTGTTGTAAAATCAGCACGGATAACGTTATTTAATACGATCACGGAACAAAAAGCCTAATTTTTTTTTTTTGAAGCTTGGCTAAGTGGAAGACTGAAATGAATCGCACTATACTCGTTCACTTTTTAAGGTACGCCTCGATCAGGCGCGGATCCAGGAAACACGAATACGATGATCAGCTACCTTAAAATTATACCTATTTATATAGGTAGTTACGTACTGATCCTGATCTGTTTAATTATGAATTGGGAGGGGAAATAAATGCTTGGCAGATAATACAGGTATTTATATGTATGATTTTCAAGCAATGACTACAGCCCAATGGGGTAGAGGATCCCTTTTGGATCCGCGTCTGGCCTCAATCACGGTGTTTTGATTGAACTTGGACCTAAGACGTGGCGCTACGCGTCAATATTATGTCGTCTCGTCCGGAGAATTGCGCAAAACATATTCGACGATTTCTCTATTATATTATTAGTATTATACGCGAAAAAAAAACGTGTGTATAATAAGATATTATGTCGGACGCGCGGCGGAGGAGAAAGCGCAGCGACTAAGGTCAATAACACTCTGGTCATTATCTCGGGCACACGCACACACTCCGCGATTTAAAAAGAGAGAGAATGAGAAAAAAAAAATCCAAACAAAATATATATATATATATATATATATATATACTCGCTGAATTATTACTCGCCTTCATAGAATACTACGCGATTTCCTCGACGTTCCCTCAACACCGTACAGCTTTCCCCGAGACTTTCGCACACAACTACGACACTATATATAATGTATTACACAAGCCAGGAAATAATTCGAGACCCCGAGGACGACGTTTTTCACGAGGCCCCATTGCTCCGATAAACAAAAAAAAAAACATTTCGTAAACAATAATTTAATTAAAAAAAAAAACTAGACAATTTTTTCTCGTTTTACACTTGGCCAATTCAATTATCGTATTGTCAAAAATTCGTTATTTCTAAAATATCATTTTCAGATGCCAATACCGTAGGCGCCGTTAAATTGTCCTGTGAACTGGTTGATTTGAATTTATTTTTTATTCTCCCGTGTTTTGAAAAAGACATTTCGGCAGAAAAATTTACCTACTCGGAATACTGTTAAAATGCGTCTTAAGCGCTTTGTGTAAATTGGAAAAAACATCAATTAATGCATTTTTATTAAACCGTTTCCAAAGAGTGTGAGTCGAGCTTTCATTATTGAAAGTCTACTTAAAGTTATGTGCCTACATCGATTTCAGAACTGGAAATAAAATTTTAAATAAAAATTTTATTTTATTATAAAACATTTTTGCACTTACTCAAAATGTATACAATTCAATACCGCTATGAAAAAAAAATGTCCCGTATAAAATCCGAGGCCATGGCTCCTCTGCCCCTAACCCTTATTCCGGGTCTCATATTATATATATATATTATAATATATATTGTTACGATAATATTATATTAATTGAGCGAGTACGAGACGAGAAATGACCAGTAGTGGAGACACCGCGATTTTATAATATATGTGGAGGAGAAGCAAAAAGAATGTAAAAAAGGAAACTTTTCAAACAATTTTTTTAAAAAAAGTATTCGTTTACTACAGGATGTCTTATGGATTAAATTTACAAAAATTCGGTATATTTTTTTTTTTCAATTAGAAAAACCATTTCCTTCCTCCTTTATTGGTGAATGCGTAAATGATGTGTGTATAATGCTATTTATTCTAACGATAATGATAATTACAATTATATTATGTTTATAAATTAAAATGTTAACGATAATTTTGTAAACGACAAAATTATGAAAACATATTATAATTTTTATTATATCAGCTACGCGTATTCTGCGTATTGTGCGAAACAAAACGAGTCGTATTAATAATTGATTAAATATTCATGTATAAGTACGCCCGAGTCAACGATAATAATAATTTTATAAAATATTGAACCATGTTATGCTAAACAGTTTTAATTTGAGATATTTATATTCACTATTTGCGAGAGAAAAATATTAATTTTATGTTTTGATATGGTTTAAAAAAAGGTTTTTTGTGTGTTTTCTGCGTTGAGTAATACGATATTTGACTTGAGCTACGTATTTTTCGCACGAACACGGGTTAGGTGTTTCTTATTTTTATTTTCTTTATTTTTTTAAAAATAATTTAAATTCACAAATAATACGATGTTATTGTAAAACAAAACCAGAGATATTTGGTTAATTTTCGTATTTGTTATATGCAATAATATTATTACGATCCAAGGTCTAAGGTCGATGATAAGACATGCAAAAGATAAAACATACATGGGCGTATAATATAAGATTTGTACTCGAGAAAAAAAGACTAGTTACATAATATAGATCATTATTTCGTACGATAAATATTTTTTGGAATATTAGTCGTACAGTCGTTATGCGAATTACGACTGTAAATACAAAACCATTCGAAATTCCTCCTGCTAAACAAATATTCTGGATTCGACAGTGTTGTTTGGTGGCGGGGCGAAGTAAATGATCACATTGCACAGACAACGTCCGACAATTTTATATACCTATATACGCTCAGGGTTATAAAGGTTTTGATTTTCGATACGTACAGATTACTTCTTTTTGGAGCTTAATAATTCAATTGTATTTTTACGAGTTTCAAAGCTTCTCGTGATCTTTATACAATTCGCACGCTCGCGAAATAAATATTGTAAATCCTCATTCTGGCGCAAAATCGATTGGTACAATAACGAAAGTTTCGAATCGAAATTGTCGATGTGTTTAGCATTTGCAGGACGATAAACGATAGTTCACTGCAGCGTTTGTTCAAGACGTACGAGGATATGTGAGCTGAGAGACGTCGTTTTGAAAATGTTATATATATATATATATATTCATTAACACACTTAATAATTTAATAAATATAAAAAAAAAAAACGTTCATTATCGTTTTAACTCGTGTAACAGTATTAACGAACGTTGAGTAACAGTGTGTTGACCTTCCACGTACACGAGCGTTCGCATAAACGATCGTGTTATTATTATTATTATTTTTATCATTATACGCGCACGTGACGTACGCGGGAGGAGATTAAAAAATAATAAAATGTATACATTAACCATTAAAATGTTGTAATCGCAATTATTATTATGTTTCGAACACGAGCGCCGGACTTGGCGATTCCGCAATGCCGATATATAATTATGTATATAACGCCCGATCGATAGATCGATATTAGTACGCGATATATTAACCGATTTAAAACGAAAATTATGCGTAAAAAAAAAAAAACGTGCACGTACTTAAATAAGATTGTTTTAATCGAGCAGTTCGTATAACGAGAATAGCGCTCGTCAAAAAAACCCAAATTGTTCCGTGAACGAGCTGCATGTATTTTATTACTGATTGATTTTAGCAATTGATTATGGCGAAACTCTCAATATATTATTCAGACACTACAGGGAAAATTGTCTATTTCCGTTGTCGTATCAACACGGACGACACGAGCCTCGAAAGCCGATTGGATACGGACAAGTATTGCTTTTTGGTGGAAACCGAATGACTCGATTCTCGGGAAAAAAAACAAATATAATAGTTTTGAAAAAAATTTTGAATTTTGAAAACTTACAGAAAATTAACTTGACTGACCATATGGATAACAACAACGACGACGCTAAACTAACGTGTCTGGACAAGTTTTGCAGTTGTTGGAAAAGTGTTTGTGGAACCGTGGAATATTGTATTGCGTTTTAATGACGACACACATCGATTTTCAGTGAAACGGTTTCGTGACGTTACCATTGAAAACTATAGGAATGCACTATTGACTTATTTTTACGATTTTTACACGAGTGCTGTTTTTGTTATGAACCCTTCGATTTCGCGTTCGGATTACAGTAAAAACATAACAATTTGTACAGGTAGTGTACGCGCGATGCGAGTGGAGAGACAAAAATTCATATCGAGTTGCTTCAAATATGATGAACGCTTTTTTTTTTCTCCGCGTATAATTTCGAGAACCGCGTGGCACAAAATCAAACTCCTCCAAAAAAAAAAAATAATAAATCACTGAAAAATTGTATAATTTTATAGGTTTTGAATAGAATTTTTTTTTCTTCTTCCGATGTCGGTTTCGGCTATCGAAATTATATTTTCCAAAAAATAATTCTAAATAATTACTTTTTATATATAAAATATAGACAAAATTAAAAATAAAAAAATTAATAAATAAAATAAATTAATAAAAAATAAAAAAAATTAAAATTAAAATTAATACTCCTGAATAATAAAAATCTGTATATGTATATAGTATATATATAAACAATAAATATACATACATATAAATAAATGTATACTTAAATATACTATACTGCTAATAGTATTACGTAAAAATGAAATAAAAAATATAAAGTTGTTGTATAAAGAAGTTTATATTTTTTATTTCATTTTACGTAATACTCATTAGTATAGTATATTTAATATACATTTATTTATATGTATGTATATTTATTGTTTTATATATACATTATACATATACAGATTTTTATAAAATATTAATTTAAAAAAATAATAAATTGTTCATTGTTAAAAAAAAAAATAGAATTTCTTTTTTCTCGTTCTGATATCGGTTTCGGTTCACGAAATTAAATTTTCTATTAAATTTACGCGTGCAGAAATTGTTTTGTTTTTTTCTAATCGTTTATGATGTAATAACGTAATTAACAGCGATTACCGACGTGTAACGGAGATATCACGAGAATACATTTGTGCTAGAAATCAGAACTCGGAATTTATTGTGCGATTTAAATGACCATATTATAGAAATATATTAAAACATTTTTTTTTTTTTTTTTTATAGAAATATTCAGAAAAAAAAATCAGGGATCGAATGCAAAACGTTTTTTTTTTTTTTTTTGAAATTCTGATTTCGCGTTTAATAATTTATTTTCGGTAAATAATAATAGCGAGAATTAAATACGATTTGTTAAAAACCAGATAAAGCACGATTTTTATTAGTAATTGTTGATTTGTCGACTGGCGTTTTTGTACAGTTCCTGTGATCCGTGTCAAATCGATACGTGTTCTACAGTAACAATATAAAAGTCTAAAAATAATTATCAAATGATACAATTAATTATATAAACGCGATTACGATTGTGTTGTCTGCGAGGGTAAATTTGTGACGTGATTTCAATTTATTCCTGGAGAGTGGAGGAGGATCGTTAAAATAAAACGTGGAGACTTCGTTCACACTATATATATAGAATATGAATAGTACTTTGAATTGGAATATTTTTTTCTTCGAATATTAAATGAAATAAAACTGCAGATACGAGTATCGATTACACACGAATCAGTAATAAATTACACATCACGTAATAGAACTCGGTTACTTTGACGTGTTTATTCGTATTTAGAAAACGAATAATTTATAACACAAATTCCAAACATATAACGATGATTCTGTTGTAGAGTTCAGCGAGGACTTGTTCAGGTCTTATCGTGTTCTACCGCCAATCGCGAGCGTAGTTAATCCATTACTCTCCCCTGTTAAAAAAAAATAACCGATTTTAAATTAATATTTGATTCCACGAGAATAAATAAATATAAACTCTACCAATACGCACATCTAATGCAGAATTCCTCGAATAAGTGTTTCCGATTTCCTCCGGATCATCACTCTTTCGTGAGTTAGATAAAATCTTCATCACAACCATCGTTTTCTTTAAGTAGAGAATTGGAGTGATGCGTGTTGGTTGTCGACTACGTTTGAATTTTAACGAACGTGTTTATGTAAATTCACCAACGCGCAATAATAATATTTTTTATTCACATTTTGGTCTTGCGGGAGCGTTTAACCCCTTCTCTCCACGTAAATACCCAACTGAGAGTATTTGACGTGGCTTTGCAGCCGAATCTACGCAAAATTCGCTATTAAAGTTTAAAATATGAAAGAAGTTTTAAATGTATACTGTACCACAATATTCGGCGAGTTGACTTTATTGTTTGTACGATACGGGATTCTTTCGTTAAAAATTATTCAATAAATATAAATTAAAAAATTTAATATGTAAAATATTTTTATTTCCCTAAGTTTTTTTTAAGACCTTCCCTCCCATCAGAAAAAAAAATCGTATCAACGCCACTGGTTAGTGGTAATAAAGCATTTAATCATACAATGTGATTTTCAAATTATTATGTTGAATCACAATTTTGTAATTTAGTTTTTCAGTAAACTTACAACAATAAGTCGATTTGCAATACATATACTCGTACCTTTATGTAATTTTTAATGAAATAAAATTAATAATACCTATAATTTGTTGTTTTTCTCCTAGAGCGTATTATGGTGAATATTTTAAGATTTTTTTTTCTAGGTCATATTTGAACGCACATTCGATTATTTTTTTTTATTGCTATAAAATCCCCGGGCCTATTGGTTGTTATTATTATAGGAGTTCGTAGATTCGTAAAAGTGCTTTACGATTCATTTTGTATTGTTTATTATATACATAATGAGCACAGCTGCTGAATACGATTAGCACGGTGATCTTAATAAATATGTTAATTTATGAGTGTATTCAACCTCAGACATAAAGTGTAAATTGTTTATGCGTTTCTTGTCGTGGTACGTCGTATTAAAAAGTAATTTAATGATCTAACAGCTTTTGAGATGTGAAAATTTATTTAATTTGCTTTTTAAATAATCAATATCATCTGAAATATAAACACATTTTTTTTTTCAATTATATCCGGGGGGGGAATTAGTACACTTCTAAAGTACACATTAATACGTCATATTAAACGCGTTCCGTATATAAAATTTTATTAATTTTTATCAGCATCCGTAAGTCGTTTAGAATTTTAAAAAAAACATAAATTTCAACAAAATCTCTTTTGAAATCATTAATAAACGGGCGTTTTTATCGTTTCATCATCAATAACGTTTTAAATGACATTAAATACGAATCGGATTTTTTTTTTTTTTTTGTGGTAGGTATGTTTTGACCAAATGGTCCGAGGAGGCTAAAAAGAAGATGGTTCCAAGACTTAAACACGTAATGTTTATAAGAATAAAAAAAAACCGCTGGGTTAGGTTGACCTAACCGCCGGGTTACTTTTTTTCCCGCGTAACTCTTTGTCATTGCATCTATATCAGCACATTATATGCTTATTTTAAATACGTTTTTACAGATTGTATATTTTAAATAAAAAATTACAAAAAAACAAAAATAAAATGTACACTTACCGACAGTGTAGAACACAGTATTTTGTAAAATATTTTTCTACAACAATTACGCGTAGTTCGTCTAAGACTGCATCGGTAATGGTCGTGAGAGAGGGAGAGAAAACGATGTTGTCCAAAGCCAAAATTGAATTTGGTCGTCGCCCAAATATAATAAATAAATAATAATAATAATGTTGAATATCATAACATCAGGGTAGAAAACAATTGGCGTGAACACTCGCCAGATCCGGTTATTAAAACTCCGAACGTCACCGTCATCTGGGATACACTGATCCAAATTGACAGAGCTATAACAGCCAATAAACCGGACATCGTCATTATAAAGACAAGAAGAAACGTACATGCTTACTAATAGATGTAGCCATATTTTCCGACTACAATATCACTCAAAAGGAGGCGGAAAAAAGGCTAAAATACAAAGATCTGCAAATAGAAATTCAAAGGTTATGGAAAATGAAAACCAAAAGTAATACCTGTTGTCATCGGCACCACGGGGCTAATATCCAAAAACAACCTGTGAAACCATCAAAGAAGCCCTGGCAAACATAATCTTTTCACTCTCCATAAGGCAATTGTGTTGAGTACTGCCCCCATGGTACGTTATAAGTACTGTGACACAAGCACACAATATCCCCATCATCCAGAAGAAGAACCTTAGGCTCACGGTGTGAACCCGGTGATTCACAGAACAACAACCGCCATGGCAGAAGAAAGAATAGCTACGAGATACAGCTAAAATAATAATAGTAATAATATTAATAATGTATATACTGACTCATTAGATTGTTGGCAAAGAAAGTACAATTAACTTATACTTATATATATACGTATAGGTGTACATAACCGCGCGGTGACCATAACACTGGTTCCGGTTGTGAACTTGAACTTCCAATGCGGCCGCCGTGTTGGACGACCATATATGGACAATTAAAAAAACCGGAATAATGCGTGTCTGACCGCCTTCACGCGCGCGCGCTTTGCCGTCACCTGCCAACGTATTCTATTTCGAACGCTACGCTCTCGTGTCCCGATTTTACGAACAGTCGCGTTTGTAATATTTTATTAATTGACTCCCCAAAAAAAAAAAATAATAAAAAATTGAATTCCGTTGTCTTCCCAAACTATATAACCCGGATGGTGTGTGAACACAAAGCGTCGTGTTCCGTTGATTTTTTTTCCATTATTATTTTTTGTTTCCATTTAATTGCGAATTAAAAGAAGAAAAAAAATGCGTCGGTTTTGCAATTCGATATCAGTTAACCAGACTTGGGTGAAATACTTTTTAAAAGTATTTCGAATACGTATGTGTATTTCGAATACTTAAAAAAAAAAAAAAGTATTCAGAATATGTATTATGAATACTTCGTATGACAATAGTGTTCCCTCAAAGTGTTTTGAATACATCACAAAAGGTATTCCAAATACTTTTAGAACACTTTTTTTTTTCTTTTCACTAGTTTTCAATAATACCAATATCAATTATAGTGAATATTATATTATTATTGGATCGAATATAAAACAGTCATCAATATATATTTGGGGGTTCAATCATTTTTTTTTTAAATGCTGCGTTTATAATAATATAAATATAAATTAAAACAGT
The DNA here is from genome assembly GCA_032441835.1 of Slavum lentiscoides. Taxonomy (NCBI): domain Eukaryota; kingdom Metazoa; phylum Arthropoda; class Insecta; order Hemiptera; family Aphididae; genus Slavum; species Slavum lentiscoides. The sequence continues at coordinate 6,390,283 of CM063711.1, read as the reverse complement.
TTATATTTTACTAACGGCAAATCAATGTTTTTTTATTTTAATACCAATTACGACGTGTAATATTATTTAAAGAAAAAAAACATTTTTTTTTTTTGAAAATTAAGTACAATAATAGCAAATTGAATTTCGATTATTCGAAACGCCTTTATTATTTTATTGTTTACTTGGTAATTTTTTTTTTTCATAGAAATTTGATTACACGAATATCGCTATGCCCGTTTTAAATTTTTTCGGTTAAAAGTTGGAATAGCTGTTCGAATCTATTGAGAGTAAGTACTTCTCGCACAAAAAATAATCCAAAGTTATTGCATCTGCCGAAAAAATGACGCTCACACCTTTACTTTGATAATGAAGACGTGTTGTTTACTTGACAATTTATGCCAAAGGTTCGGCAACCAACTCGGCTGCGTACTGCGAAACCCTAAAAAGAATTTAGAAAGCCGATTACAAATCGACGAAAGGAATTGTGCTCCTCCATGACGATTCAATTTCACATTCAGCGAACGTCACGGAGGACGTTTACAAAAATATTCAATTGAGAAGTGTGGGAACAGCCCTGATTTTTCATCCTGTGAATTTCACGGGCCCGTAAAAAACGAACTGGCTAAGATCCGATTGGTACCATTCAAACAACGAAGCAGAAGGTGCCACAAGTTAGCGGTGTTCCCTAACTGAGCAGGAGTTTTTACAACAAGAAATTTCTAGACTCGTACAGAGACACGAAAAGTGTAAGAACTAGTTTTGCGATTTTGTAGAAAAATCACTTGATATACGTAATTTTTGATAAAATCATTATTATTTTTTAAATCGTAGTGCTTTTTGACTTGTGACATAACGCAACTTACTTTTCGATTGACCCTCGTACAAGGCGATAATTCCACTCAAATATAAGTCTACGTATAACCAGTTAATTTTTTATTTTTTTTCTTGTAAGAAACGATTAACCTCTAATTATTTATACGAAATGGTTTTGTACGAAACGCAAAATCGTATTGCGTGTACACGTTCGTTTCGAATGTGGTCAAACAGATAACACGAAAAGTTCAAAAACATTAAACTACTTGATCAAAAAAAAAAAAAGATTAATTCGACTTTAGTGCTAGCGGAGAAATGTCCTAATCAATTACATTCGAGCCGATAAGGGTAATCCGTTAGATTTAAGAAGTAAATTTAAAACTTATCAATGCATCGCCCAGCCACGCGCGGTATTTAATATATCTATAACGCGTTTTCAATCAAATGCGTACGTATCAGAAATATATATATATATATATTATAAAATAAAAATCCTATTAAAAAAAAAAAAAATTTATGCCCATTTTTTTTTTTTTTTGGCAATAATCAAAACACGTTTGATATAAATATTATATCGAATGCATAACCGTCGTCGCTGGTCGGTTACGAGACGTTTTACAGAAGTATGTTCAAAAGTGAATTTCGCGTATGCTTGGAGAACGTAATATAATATTGTCGACGTCGGAGAGATGATTTCACTTTTACGCTGCGCGAGAAGAAGCTTTTAACGTAAATTCTTCTTCGATCGGCACTATTTTTTTTTTTTTTTTTATTACCATATAAATATATATGAGTTTTGGACGAAAGAGTGAAAACGAGACGAGTGAGTATAATATTATAAATACGAAGTATACACAATACTCGTAGCGGTGAGCTCGTATAATAATAATATGTACGCGTTTTTGTGCGAGTGTGTTTATAGAAGAAGAAAACCGTACACTAGCGCACATACCTATTTTACATGTCAAATCTCGTCGCGTCATTCGCAGTGGGTTAGAGTAGAGATCACGCGAGAAAAAATATATATATATATATATAAATAGGTAGAAATATATATAAATATATATACGCGTTGAGAAATGATGAAATCCGTGCAGCATCCGATATCATCACACGAGCGCGTATAAGAGCCGGAACACACGTACGAAAACATTATCGCGTGAAATAAGATTTTTATTATTATTATTATTTTTTTTTTTTTTGCTCGTTTCAAAAACGTCGAACGAAAATAAGTTTCGGCAAGCGCACGCGGAAAACCATCACAGAGGGTACGTAATTAATTTTACATTATACACTTTCGTAATAACATATTTACATCATTGCATTTACATTATAATCCTGAATAAGTATTAAAATAAAAATAACCCGTTTAATTAATTTACTCTGACATAACGTTTGAATAATTTTTGAATAAGCCTTTAAATTAACATTAATTTTATTTGTTATAATTTTAACAGCTCAAGCTTAATTCATAGTTCGTACATAATAATAATGTTAAAGATTTGAAAATAGTGTGTGCACTAGAGTGTCTCATAAAGATTTCATAAACGCAATAATTTTCGTTCAAATCAACATTTAATTTTTTTTTTTTTTTTGGAATAATTATTGGAATAAAATTTGCCCTATTATCAGTGGCGCACCCAGGAGCGGCTTTTGGGGCTAAAGCCCTCTCCCAAATTTTTTTTTACATGTATATACATTATTCCGGAATATTGATTTGTTAGAATTTTTTCTATACTATAACAATATAATATGTTATACGTTAATCATTTAAACTTCGTCCTTGAAATTTCGCGTGTTTTTTTAAATAAAATTGTGTGCATAACTCCTCTTATTCTCACGGGAAAAATTGTAAAAAAAAAAGTAAAAAATTGCAGCAAAATAATTTTTCAGAGGAGAAAAACGTGAAAGAATATACATCAGATTCCGCCGTGATCGAAAATCCTTATTATATATTTATATTTCACGTTGTCGTGGAAAGAGTTTAATATAAAAAAAAAGTTGACGAGCAGCACGGTGTTGTTGCCGATGACGCTCAAGTGAATTACTTAGACAAAGATTTTAGCGTTTTGTTTTTTACTATAATTTTGAAAGCAATGATAAGCCATTGCGTTCGATAGAACGCATCTGAGCGAAATTTCGGTGTAATACAATAAGCCGACAAATTTGAAATAAGTCTAAAAAGAAATTGTGAATTCACGATTTTCAAGGTATTTTTAATACGGTTGAAGTGACGTACGTCTGACGTTGTTTTACATTTTAAAGCCTTGAAACACCAAAAATTACCTCTTTTATGTATTAAATATCTCAAAAAACTTCATTAGCTATAAATGGCCAAAAAATAAAAGATATTTTTTGAAAAATACGTGTTCTCAATACAATCAATAAGGTTACGTGTTTGGTGTAAATTTCAGGTTTCTACGACCATTAGTTTCAGAATTAAGAAGAAATAACGGTAATCGGTTTTGACGAAATCGCGCTTTTACCGTTTTCATGTAAATTGTTTGGTAGTTTTTTCTGACGCTCAGCAAAAAATATTGAGAAAATCGAAAAATGACCCCTCTAAAGTACCAACTATTTGCAATTTTCAACCGGAAAATAGTGCTACGCGTAACGATCGGAGCACTCCTTTTGGTAGAGTTTTTTTTTGTACAGGTATAATAATAAATAGTAAGAATAAACACATCATTGTAAAACCAACACGTTCCTCGCTTTGCTCAGAATCTAAAAAAAAGAAATGATAAAAATCAAAACAATTGCGATTACGTGGCGAAAAAATAATTATTTATTTTTTTACGAAGTTTAAAATTGAAGAAGATAAATACAACAGTATACACACAAACGATTATCTGGTAACCACTGCGTTTATAGCGTTTTCCAAACAAAAACTCTTCGTTAACGCTTCTTTGTACAATTCACGCCATTTCGTTTTTAAATTCGTCAATTGTCTACATCGTTCTTCCGGCACCTGCGCAGTAAATCGAATTTGTGTACACGAATTCCATAATAATCAGAAATTAGTTTTTATTAAAACACGTTAAATTTTTTGTTTGATAAAAAATTTTAATTCGGTTATAACGTACCGAACTATATTGAATCTTATTTCGGATTTGGTTTTGGTCAATGCTTTATATACCAAATCGTATTAATATTTGTTTCGAACGAACAAACTGATAATTTAATAAAACGTTTAATGTACACGGAATTGTAAAAAGAGTATTTTTATTTTCCTATTCGGAATACTTATTCGAATAAACGGATAAAAATGTATTCGAAATAGGTATTCGAATTCTTAAAAAAATATTCGGAATGCTTTAAAAGTATTCCAATCACTTTTAGTTTATTCATTTATCTAATACCTCCAATCTGAATTTTATATATCGATTTTTTTTTTTTAATATTAGTACAGAAAATTCAAAATGATGTGCACTGCACGCATTTACCATCCCAATACAGGATACACGATCATTATTATAGCGGTAAGAGAATTCTGAGAAGTTTTATGATTTTTAAAATATCGTTTATTGCAGTGTTTCCCAACCTGGGGGGCGCCCCCCCTAGTGGGGCGTGTGAACATTGCTGGGAAGGCGCTCAAGCAGTCACTACGAAGTAAAATTTTATTTATTAAATTATTTTAATCTTACAATGTAGGAAAAAAATGAAAAATTAGGTGATCATTTTTTTCAATTTATATGGGGGGGGTTACGAGATTTTTGAAAATCTATAAAGGGGCGTAGGATAGAAAAAGTTGGGAACCGCTGGTTTATTGGATATTGGCAGCAACAATTTACAAAACATTATAAAAACCTTAAAACGTATAATTTTTTTAAACAAATCGATCATTTTTTATTCGAAAAAGTGTGTTTTTCAACGAATACAAATACACCAGTAAAAGTATTCAGAGAATTGGAAAACATTTAAAGTATTTAAAGTGTTCAAAATAGTATTCGAATGCGAAAAAAGTATTTAAATTATTTTTATTCGAATATTTTACAAGTCTGAATGTATAGAGTAATATATTATCATTCGTCAATACAAAGCGCTACGAATGATTTGAAAATTTTACGCTGTCCAGTTTCAGAATGTGTTTGCTGCTCGAAAGTATATTTTTGTGGCTTAAAGGGAATTATGTCATATTATCTGAGATCGTTTTAATAGTCTAGCAATACCTGTACATTACACGGAGTCCGATTTATCCATAAACATACAATAAATGATTGAAATAATTCGAGAATTCAGTGAGCAGAAATCAAAACGTAAAAACAATGAATTTTAAGATTTTTTAACGGAAGTAGTGCCGGAAAAATCCCGAACACGTCTCATAGTATTCTCTATTAATATGTAATAATTCTCAATAATTCTCTGACGGTATAGTGTCGTCGTATTACCGTTATTCCGTGTTTCGTCAAGACGTCGATCCGACGTTTTATATCGTGGAATATTAAGTCTGCATGATAAACCGTTTCTTTGATATCTTTAATGGCATTCTCTACGACTTCGAGCCCGTAACAATCTCGGAATTCGGAATTCAGTCTTCTTTTCATGTCCTACACAAAAAAAAATATAAATAAATTTCGTGTTTATATTATTTTCACAATAAAAAAAATAAAAAATGTAATTTTAAAAATAACGAATATGATAATATTATTATTCTAACGACCGCCGAATGTCCAACAACCATCGGCTAAGCACACTCGAGTGTATTTAAGTATTGTAGTATGTATACCGGCATAGTGTCAAGTGTATAACTAATAGGAACAACGTGAAATTTTAAGTTACATTTTTTTCCCCGCCGTAAAATATTTTTTTTTATATTCATTCGATATTTACAACCTAAAAATGTTATTTCATGCAAATACTGTGATTCGAGCGATTACGACAAAAAAAAAATATATATGAATTAATAAAATTACTATGAAAATGAAAACAAAAATTAGAGTGTCACACTGAAAATACAGATTTTTTTCCGGCAAAAAAATAACGTAACATGTCAATTTAATCGTTTTGCCGTGGAAATTCACAGTAAATCACGTGGTTTTAGTTGTTTTTAAATGAAAAATAATATTTTTTAAATATTATTTGACGAATTAATTAAGTATAATCGTAACGAAATATTGGTGATAAAAAAAATAAATAAACTCGTTGTAAAAAAATGTGAAAGCTTCTACTATTAAAAAAAAAAACAAGTCTATATAATAAACAAAACGGTGATTAATTTTACGACGAAATGTTGGAAAACAAAAAGTTTTTAAAAAAAAATTCACAGGATATATCAGCAGGATATTTTGACGAAATCCACAGAAGAAATTCCAGAAATCCTGGTTTCCGAAAATACAGAACGCTGATCAGTATTATATAAATATTTAATTTTCAACACTGAGCGTAAAAATCATAATTCAAAGTGTAAGTAATAAAATAATAAATTAATTTTACCCAGTTTTGAATAAATCACTTGTGTGCGTATGAAAATAAAAACCTAATTACAAAAAAAAAAAATTCCCGTGGGATTGATTCCAATTAAAAAAAGAAATGTCCCGGATTTCGATACAAACCGGTGGTAAACGCAGGCTACCTTTATGACGAGTAATATTATAATATCCTAAGTCTAGTGGCGTATTTTCATCATTTTTTTGGTGGGAGAGCGGGGTTGGAGTATAATGTTTTATGTTACCAATACCTAAATAAATTGTACTGAAATATTGAACACAAACTTATTTACACTATAAAAACGTACTGAAATTATATAATATTGTCAATGTAATATATGACAATATTTTAACGGTATAACTCTGGAAATACGAAGGTATTTGTGAAATATATTCACAAGCAACGTTTGGAATGTGTTCACCACTTAACACCCGGAGGAAAAACGGTTAAGGAAAAGTTAGTAGAAAATATTATATTGTATAAGTGTATCGACGTAAGGCTAGCTCTCTGATTACGGAGAGTAAAAACTTGATATCTACTTGTATTACCTTCATTTACTAACACTCGTGAAACAAAACTGATTATTTTAAAAGGGTATAAGTGGCGCCTAAAGATTTTACAACAGTACATGCAGTAAGATGAAATTATACCCAACCACTAAATGTTACTTAATCGATATGAACAATTTTTTTTTTTTTTGGATTTTCAAACTAAGAATAAGAAACATATACGTATAAGCAAGACAACAAATTTTTATATTATTAATCTCTGAAAATCAATAGTACCTACTATACTTCGAACACTTTTCTCACTTCAAATATTAAAGTTACATAAAATCTTTCTTTTTTTTGTGTTCTAACGGTATTCTATAGTGCCTCTGGATCCACCGTCCCGTTAATGCACCACTGCCTGCGCCACAATGAGTCTCAATCAACGAACTGAACTCACCGCGATATTTTCCGAGAAATCCGTCATCGAGTCGTCCATTTCGCGGATCAACTGATCACCGTAAACCGAATGCCAAAAATTGCACCGTTCTATTAGATCGTCGCAGTACTGGGAATAGTCGAGTCGCACACAACCGATGTCTATGTACGACTGATTGCTGAGACGGTTCGCCAGGGTCGAGAAGAATTCAAACTTTTCCCCGTAATCGTTCAGAGACGGGTTGGTCGCGACGAATTGCTCGATGATCAGTTCGTCGTGTTTCTCGAACAGAAAGCCGAATCTCGTGAACCTGAAGTTTGTGTGATACGTATGATATTATTTAATTAATCAGATATCAATAGCTAAGGAAGCGAATGACGTATGCCGCAAAAATACTACATTTTACAAGACAACAGTTTTACAATTATTCCTAATTTTAAGTATTTTAAATATTAAAATACTGATAATTTTATATATAATATATTATAAATTACTGAATATATTATTATTATTATTATATTTTAAGTATTTAAACAATTTTAAATATTCTTAAACCCAAATATCATGCGTTATAATTTTTGGCTTTTTTTGAAAATTAATTAATTTGCAAAATGTTCTGTACGTTACGTAATGTACTTTTTTTAGCTCGTTGAAATTTTTTTTTAATACAATTATGTTTCTGTTCGAACTCGATAGGAATTTTTCGTAAATTATAATTATTTTTTTCCATGGACAAACCAGATTTTGATGAGCGTGTTAATATATATATATTGTTGATTTCATAAAAACTTGAATTAATTAATGATAAGTATTGATATTAAAACGTACTTAATCTGCTCATTTATTTGATGTACAAAAGAAAATACAATATTGTAAAATTATTAATGGTGTTAATTGTTTGGGAAAAAGATTGATTATCATCTATAAACATTGCACGTCACAAAAACCGACTTATAGTTGTTTTTGACAAATATAAATAGACCACACTTGTTGTAATATTTGTCCGCTTAATATTCAGATCGTGATAACATACTTATGTCCCATTAATTTCGGACTCGTTGTGTGTGTGTGTGTGTGTGTGTGTGTGTACATTAAAAAAAAAAAATCTACCTCGCGCTAAAAACCATTAAAACTAGAATACCACAAAACGTGTTTATATAATAGTGTTTGACTTGTATAATCTCCCGCTGAAAAGCAAAGACGACCCAGATTCATTCAATGAACTTATAAAAAAACGATTTCGAGAAAAATTCGACGTACAACTTTTGGCCGCGTAGCCATCGGTGTGTTACAGGACGTAAACGTTTTTAGATGGGAGTTAACTTGAGTTCAACATCGTATTACGTTATTCCATTGGACGGTGCGAAAAATGATTTTCGGGAATCGAATAATTTTTCTTTTTAAAAACGTTTACATCCGTCGTTTTAAGCACAAAAAATTTGAGAGAAAAATTCACCTTATGTACAGACGTTTACAATAAGAAAAGTCTACACCCGAAACGGAAAACGACGGAACATTTCGAAAAACACCCGCTATTTCATTAATCATTGGACTATAATAAAAAATTGCAAGTTTTAGTTTCCAAGCGGAGCGAATAAGTTGGCGATTATTATTTTACTTTTTTATACAATTTTTCGATTAGAAGATCGTTATATGCGTGATAAAAATCCGGTAACGAATTGTCTGTCTTGTCGGTTCACGTTGGACAATTTATTTTTCGATTTTCCCAATAATATATTAACGAGTCACAGAAAAATTACATAAAAACGGCAAAAACGCGATTTCGCATGAATTTAAATCTGTGTGAAATTCGAAAATAACGGTTTTGGAGTTTTGAAATTTTCATTAAATACGTATCGTTATTCTTATATTTACGAAAATATTTTTTTTTTTTTTTAAACCATTCTTCTAATATTTGGCTATATTGTGTATGTAATATGTATTATGAATTTTGTGTTTTTCAGGCCTGAAATTCTCATTTAAAACGACAGTCCTATGTTACTCGAATTATATGTATTTTTTAAATATTGAAAACCCTTTGTCACGTTTTTATTTTTTAAAAACTATTTCAAAATCGTCGACAAAGTGTATTATTAAAAATCCCTTTTGAAATTAATACGTTTTTATGAATATTATCGAATACCTTATACGATATGTTATCGCGACAATGAGACTTTATTGCAAACGCATTAAAATTGAAAAATTTTATGTGAAATTATTAAACATTCTAGTTATCAGTTTCAAAACGAAAAGTTCGCTGGAAAAAAATATGTATTAAACGTTATTATGTAAATAAATTATTATATTTATAAAAACCATTCGAATCGATTATTTAGTGCATAAAAACCATAGATCATACATAATGGATAGACCATGTGTATACAATATGTGTAGCGTGCAGCGTTCCTGAATAAAGAAGATAGATAGCAATATTAAAACCATGTCTTCTGTCCTACTCAGCAAGAAATTATTTTTTGTTCCATGAAATAATAATTTGTTCCATGGAATAATAATTGGAAAATAGTGTATTCTGTTATCAACGTATCGGTAATCAAAATATTTGCCGAGCGAGACAGACGATTCGGGAACGTCTGATAACGAATATGGCCTATCCATTATCTGTGGTAAAAACTTAATGAAATTAAAATTGACGAATTTTTATATAAGATTTAAGCCGATAATATCAAAAAAAAATCAAACTATTTCGCGAAAAAAATTTCCGAAATTAAAAAAATACGCGTTTCTCGACCCGTTTAAATTCCGGCGGTGGCACGTATAGTGTCTTTATCGTATACTTTCGAATGATAACATTTTAAAATTATGTAAATTGTAAATTAAAATTTATATTATTTATATATATATATATATATATAAAGCGACTGGATTTCTTTATTGTTTTTTTCTCGCGAAAAATGTCCATAAAAAAGCCTTTTCGTCTCTAACGACAAAACGGCGAGAAAAATAAAAACGCGTTTACTTTTTTATGACATTTTCCACCTTTTCGCCGATTTTTCTGACTGATTCGTAACACTTCGTTTCCATTTTGTACACTTGTTCTCGACCGATAATCCCGTGCTCGTAGAACGAATACGGCAAGTGTCTGTCACCGGTTTCGACGTTCTGCACCAACGGGCATCGGAAGTTCGTGGTCCTCAACCATCTGGGCACGGACCGCAGACTCTTGGACATGTAATCTATGGCCCCGACCAGTGTCTGGGCCACGGTCTGGATGTGGGGCACTAGGGCGAATTTGTCTTTGATCACCCGCCCGTTGGTGACGATCGCTATGCCTCGGTCGCCGTTCACCAGACAATCGAACTCTTTGAAATTGTTGAATATCATTCTGAAAATATGAGCACGTTTCGGATTCGTGGCGAACGACATTGCTGTGTACATCGGGGTTTTGATTCCTCGGGGTTTTTTTTTTTTTAGTGTAACTTTTAAAATATTACAAAAAAGAAATTAAAAATCGACTTTTTCGCCAGTTATTTTTAATTCAATATTATATACGTATAAGAAATTTTTTTTTTTTGAAACCATTCGATCGATTTCGGCAGAAACTTAAAGAATGTTGAAAATGTCAATGATTTCCTGTTCACTAAAAATTATATGAGGCGTTCGGTAAAGAATGACACAAAAAAAAACAGTATGGACCATACGACAACAATATTATGATTTTACAAATTGTATAAACTTAATGACATTGAACTGTGTGAATAATAATAATAAATTAAGATATTTCAATAATTCAATTTTACGTCGATTTTTTTAGATACTGAGCGGAGAGAGGAATCGGTATTGGTTTTACAGCGATGTGTGTTTCTTTTTTTTTATGTCTGTACTCGAAAATCCTACCAGAAAGAGTGCTCCGATCTTTACAGTTATTTACCCGGTTTCCGGTAACAAATGGCCCTAAGTCGGTACATCAGAGAGGTCGTTTTTCGATTTTTTAAAAGCGACTAAAGAAAAAAAAAATTCAAAATGTACCGAAAAATTAGATAAAAACGCGGTTTATTTGAAATCGATTATCGTTATTTCTTCGAAATGTTGAAACTAATCCTTATTGTAACTTGAAGTATTCACCGTATAAATAACTTTATATTATATTAAGGAATAAAAAAAATTTGTTTCAATTTTTTGCTTTTAATAGAAACTATATAGTTATTCGAGGTATTTAATTCATTAAAGATGTAGTGCTTTTAGTTTTAAGGCTTAAAATTTGAATACGATATCAGACGCGTACGTTATTTCAACTGTAAAACCTTGAAAATCGTTTAGACACAATTTTCTTTAATAAACGTTTCAAAATTTTGGATAAAGTGTTTTTTTTTGTATGTGGAAATTTACGTTTGTACAAAACGAATGGTACTAAAGTCTTGAAATTATTACCAAATATGTAACTTTGTACTATATTATCGGAAATAATTTTTAGCTTTCTAGGTTTACTGTAGGAAATTATATTAAAATCATGTACACTATAGGGTTGATCTTAAATTGTATACTGTATATACACAATATATTATAATAAATAATATTACAACACGGGAAGCTCGGAATCGCATTTTATCGAATGCAACGATTTAGCGCATTGCTTTCAGATTTATTCAGAAATAACAAAACTCTAAAATCTTTATCCACAAGTAATTCACTTGAGCGACATCCATACCAACACATCTCGGATCTCGGATATTTGTACCCGACATTGTTACGCTTAATAACTTTCATAATATTCTTCGCACAACAAAAACATATATTTAATTCAATGCAGCAATGTATTTGAACTTGGCGCGTAATTTTAAGCCGAGATTAAAATTAAGAGGGACGATCCGATTGTTAAATGTATACGTATCAAGTTGGATAGTACAATATTATTTGTATTCATAATCTTATCACTATAGTTATCTTCGAAAGTCATAAATCAAACCATTATTATACAAATAATAAGACATTTCTAATACGAGTTTAAAATTATAAATTTTTTTCCTTTTTTTTCCGCGTCGCTACGCCAAGTAAGGCGTTGTTTTCCCGTATCGTTTTTTTTTTTAAATCTCGTATGATTATATTACGCCAATGCAATGGTTTAATACAATTCGAAACGTTACGCCCGACCATACATGACTGAATACGAGTGACAACGAGAGCTTTCAGACTGTATACTGAAAATTAATTTCGATAACTCCCACATTTGTCTAGACATATTAATCGTCCCACCGTCTAGCAATTAGCATTCGTCAAATAAGTGCGGACGGTTTACTTCATGAAAGCTTCGAACAAGGCGTTTTCGTATTTTTCGTAGTACAATCTCATCTGCTTGTGATGTCCGGTCTGGACGTCGTGACAGACCTTTTCGATCAAGTTCAGAGCCTCCATGATGTAAGTCATCGCGTTCGTTATGGTCGACACGTTTTCGTTGCCTTGTCTTTTAAACCGATCGAACGTTTTCTGAAAACGATGTAAACAGCTTTATGAAAACGTGTGTATCTACAAATCTATCAGAGAGAGAGAGAGAGAGAGAGAGAGAGAGAGAGAGATGAACGCCACACGTTTAAGGTAGTTAAATAAAGTGGCACGCGCGGTAATTATAACATCTCGTTTAGAACATTTAAAAACCTTGTAACTTAAACGAATCAAGTAACTTGGCCATAAAATTATGAAAACGTAATAATAACAAACACGTTTTAAGTTTCACTTCCTTATTCGAATGTTTTTCTCGATTTTTTACCATTTAATTAACATAACATAGCATATTATACTTATATACATAAATACTCGACGCTAGAAAAGGATAAATGTTTTATTGTTACCATATTTTAACGGAACGTTTGATACGAGTAACATATTATATGATAGGAGCGAAATGATTTAGGAAAACAATATTGAAAACGACAACGTGTAATCAACTCGCGTCAAGTTACCGATTTACGCAACAACAACAAAAGCAACTTATGCTGTGATTTATAGGAAAATTTGTGATTAGATAAATGTTTACGATAACATTTAAGTACATATTATGTTATTATACGTACGAATGTCCCGTTATTGTTGGCATTGTCGCCGTCGTCTTTCATCGAGAAGAACGAGAGGTTTTCGATTAATTTGAGTTTGTCGACTATTATTAGTTCGTACTGTACGCACACGAGTATATCACATAAACGTTTATTATAATAAAACGGATTTACTAAAATTTTTCTTAAACTAAGTATAAATAAGGGCCGGATTTAGACTCGTGGACACGTTACGGTCTGTTAACTTTACCCGCGTAACGTTTATTTTCAAAGTGCCGGTCATCAAGGTCGGACAAGGTTAAACTAATGTTTTTAAATCGTTATTGATCAATTGTAAAATAAAAATACAGGACTTTAACTTAACTCGAAAAATAATATAACTCAGTTAAAAGTCAAAATTATTACAAAATTCAATATTATTCTTTTCAATAAGCCTATTCGTTTACGGCTGTCGAAAACTACAGGCAATTATTATAAATTATCTAACTCAATTATGACATTTTTTTTTCACCCAATAATTGCCTAAACGTTATGTTAAATACAAAAAACAAAAACTATTATTGAGTTAAAAGGTAATTTTTGTGAAAAACTTGCTCGATATTTTACATCCCGTCGATTCCCCGCTTTGCCAATTATTATTAGACGAAAAAATAAAATATTAAATTATATGGACTTTTATTATTTAAATTTTAAAGCCATCAAACATAAAACGTGGATAAATTGTGTCGTGCATTATATAAATTACAAGTATATTATGCGCACCATTTTAGTGATAACGCCCCGTCTCCGGTACAAAATAAATAATCTTTTTCGAGGTAAAAAGAGAAGATTTTCATAACATGTTAATACAAAAAAAACTTTAAAAAATATTATTTTAGGAAATATGTTTTTTATTTCGTTACCAAAACATTAATGGAAGCTTTTTTCGTTGGTATTATAGTTGACCCGAGGAAGATCCGACCCCGCGACTGATACAATTATTTGTATTATGTCGTGTTTACCGATTCGATTTCATTGTAAATCCTGTTGAATTCGTTCAGGGAACGCTTACTCCTTTTGATAAACTTCGGCAATTTATACGATAAGTAAGTGAACCTGTTTTCCAAAGCTGGTCGCATAGTGTTTTTTATTTCGGTAAAGTGGCGGCTCATCGCTCTGATCTACAATGACGCGATTTATTATCGACAATTTTATTCATATGTTTTTTTTTTGAATTTTTACACACGACGACGTTATCTGTTACGCGTTTATTTTACATAAATATAATATATTTTTTTTGTAGTACACATACGTTTAAGTATGCGTGAAAATTTTTTCCGTTATCAAACATAGTTAAAAAATGTACCGTGTCGACTGTACGACGACGTCAGAAGGTTCGAATGGTTCGATGTTTTCCAGTTACATTAAATAGAAAATTTCAATGCCGTTCGTATTCGCTCGTTTCTTAATGGATTTGGTTAATTTCCGTTTTGTATTAAGAAAATGATAAATCACAATGTTTACGTGAAAAAAGGATTCCGAGCGGAGCGTCAGTTTTATTTTTCAAAACTATCTGCTGTCGGTGGTCATAATTCTTAACTATATATTTTATATAATTAGTCCATGTTTGAAAACGTTTTTTTTCCTTAATATAGCACAATGAAAGGTATTTTTGAACATTTCAGGAACACCAGAACCCCGGTTTTTGAATTTACGAAGATGTATGTGATTTTGACGAAATAGTGTATTTTTCTGTGGAGCATTAGGAAAATCGAAATAGCGAACTCTTTAAAGTACCAACTAGACGAAATTCGCTACCGCCGGTACCTACCTGACAATCGGATAACTCATTCTTGTCGAAATTCTTACACAGGAATATAAAGAAAGAAAACCGTTGTAAAACCATTAGTTCCGCTCAAATTCTATATATATATATATATATATAAGGATTTTTACTCGGGTTTTAACAAAGTACCTACACAGACGGAATTTACTTACGACCGAAGCGTCCATTTTGTTTAACACTTCGTTGTAATCCTTGACAAGTTCGTCGATTGCTTTGACGTTCAACCGTATCTGTTCTCGTTTGTCTATTAGACACCCGATGACATTCGGCAAATCAAAACCGAGCAGGCGCAGTTGGATCGCCGTGTCCGTAACGTAAAACAATTCCTTCTGAAACACAGGACCATCCGACGTGTTTGAAATACGCCGCGGGCTATGTCCACGCGAGGCCAGGCAAACTATTTTTATATATTAAACTAGTAAAGTGGATTAAAAAAATTAATAAATAATAAAAATAACGGACTCGGTTAAGAAATATTTTTTTTTTTATCACAAGAAAGACGTGATAATTTTTAGTTTCTTGTTCATTATTTTATACTACTTAACTCGTATAGACCGAGAAAAACAATTAGTAAGGATACTTTAAAAATAGCAGATGCGCTCCGTCACGAATTCGAGCACTGATATTTGCGCTAAATTTTTCTTAAACTAATTTGAACGAAAACTATGACGCTTTGAAAATAAAGTACTAAGAACAATATTATGATGTGGACCGGTATTGGATAACGTAATAATTATTTGGCGTAGAAGAAATAATAACGCGAAACTAAGGTAAATCACTGCAGTATTTTATATTGGAAATGACGTAAAGGGTCAGAGAATTCAATGGTTTTGACACACAACGAGAAGAGAAGAAACAAAGGAATATCGACCAACAGAGAGAAGATGCAGAACGGCAGGCCAAAGAAACGATGGATGGATGGAGTGGGTCAAGACACGGAGAGATTAAAAAGTAACGGATCGGAAAATTAAGGACGTTGGAAGGATTTAGGACCGTGATTGTTGGAGATCGTTGACAGCGGAAGCCAAAACTCTGTACGGTTACATGATGATGATAGTGATTTTGTAATTTTGAACAACAACTCGTTATAATTTCACGTTAGATCGAAGAAAAAAAAATTGGTCGAGTTAAAAGCCACGGCAAATAATAACTTTCAACTCCGTTTAACTCTTTAATGCGCTTTCGCGGCGCGCGGTTTTTACGTTAAACGTGGACACGAGTTTATTGTCGCGGAAAACCAACAGCGAGCCTTGACGCATCTGATTTCTTTCCATTTCCACAGCATCTCGTACCCATTTGTCGAACGTGTCTTTTTCGTAAGCGAATATTTTTTTACAAAAATCGACGTACACCGACAGTACCTGTTGTAAACACGCGCACAAAACGTATTAAAAATAATAATAATAATAATTCGTTATAATAATCAATTCCCTCCCCTCGATATTTGGGCGAATGATCCAAAATGTACCAGAGTTTTGCGCAAATCATTTGGACGAGAAATTAACCGATCGGTCGGTCGAAAATATAATAATAATAACTGTATATCAGCTATAATATCAATATTGTGCCAACCGAAATGCAATCGCGTAATAAATTATTGTATTAGTGATAAACGCATATGTTACGCATTTGATTCTCGTACTACTAATCGGGCTGAATCTTTTCGTGTATTAAATATAGTGTTATAAAACACAGTTTTATGGTCCACGTCCAAATATTATTATTTATCAAGTTATTCGTGTTTTACGAGAAATTAATCAAACAGAAACCGCACTAAAAAATAATTCTATTAACAAAAAAACAACAAGGTCGTTTGTAAAAAATAAAAAAATTAAAAGAATATGCTCATATTAAAATAATGGGAAGACTATCAAACCGGAAAATAGATAATAGTCGAATGTATTAAAAAAAAAAAAATTAAATAAATATGAATGGTATACCAAGAGAAACCATTAATGAATAAATAAAAATTAAACAAAAACTATATATTATCATAGAGCCGTTTGAAAACAAAAATAACAACGAAGTATACGTATACCGTCTACACTCTATAGAACAATTGACACTTATAATTATTGTGTACAAGGAACATTTTTAAAATTAATTGAGAGTCTTTTTAGTCTCTAGAAATGGAAACTGTTTCTTTTGCACATTAAAAAAAAAATTATATTTAAGTTTTACTTTGCACTTTAGTTTATTATTATTTCATATTCATTAGTTGATCACACAGAAGTTGTCCTGTCCGAATTTCAACAATTTTTTTTTTTTTACGTTTTGTGAATTTGTTTAGTTATTGGAAATGTGTAAACATAATATATTTAGAATTGCGTCCAAATTGTACGTGCGAGATGAATTCTATCGTCAGTACACCGATGAAATGCTGGAAACGTGTGACGTTCTTGGGATGTGATCGACTTGGAGCCATACGGTGTTTTTTTTTTCCAAAATTTAAATAAGCCTGAATTTCACTCCAACCAAATGATTTATTTTCTTCCGTTAAATTTTAAATTACAATGAATCTCGACATGTTTTATTTACAATCATATTTTGATGTTCAAGTAAACAATTAGAAAACACGCTTTGTTTCGATTTCTTTGATTTTCCAGCCAACTTCTCCAGATTTTCTTTCCCTGCGACCTTTTTCCGGGCAATTACGAAAATTAAAAAAGAAAAAAAATCAGCCAAATCGGTCTAGCCGTTCTCAAGTGATGCGGATACCGACCAATAGCATTTCATTTTTATTATAATATAATATATATCTCTCGAATTACGTATATAAAACTCGCCCAAACTCTGCGTACAAGAAGCCGTGGGTTTCCATATAAAATTACGCTAAAATGACCTGTGATTTTTCGGTCAATCGCCCAAACGAGAGCCGCCCGAAAACATTATTTTTTTTTTTATTAAACACTCGTATTTTATACTTCGTTTTTTTTCGAGAAAGAAAATTTCTCGGACGATTCGATGACGCGGGCGGTCTTTTTCGCCTTCTCGAACAAATCGCGTGCCATGATGACGTTTCCCGCCACCGTCGGCACGTCTGTTATCGACCGAGGAGACGATGTCAACGACTGTAAATTCGTTAGGAATTCAATAATAACAATAGTTGTGGAATCGGCGGCATTCCGCACTGTCAATACGTTACTATATACAATAAATATTTCAATTAGGGCTCGGATTTTACTGCACTAAAAAGATATGAAAAAAAAAAACCATTAAAAAAAAAAAAAATTGCGACGAAAAAGCTCCGAAATATCTTCTAACAAAACAAAAAAAATATTCCCTAAGAAAATTTCATATGTATAAAAAAATTCACATTACATTTTTTGTTTTGACAATATTATTGAAAAATCGCCACGCTCACCACACAAAACGTAGGAGGATAATAAAACAAATTTATTGTATAAAATCGATTACAGATAAGCAGGTGTGACGTTTAAGACGAGTTTGGGTACCGTTTTATTTAAAAACTCCCGATTAACTGACGTTTTATTAGTGCAAAATTATATACATATATGTATTTCAACAATGGGTAGAATTTTCTTTTTTCTTTTTTAATATTACCAGAAACACTTTGAAAACTTTGAAAAAATAATAAAAAAACGTTCCAAAAAAGTTGGCTCTTACAATAGTGTGTATACTTAAAACACGTTTGTAATTTGGAGGATATAATCATTATTATTATAATTCAGTGTCATAAAATAATTCAAGGCTGGCGACTCTACGTATTACATGAAATGTTTTTTTTTATATCTTTAAAGTATTTAATAAGTATCCGAATCGAGTTTATAATTGAAATTTTTGACGCAGCGTTTTTTTTTTACAGTTTGAAGTACACTGTAACAAAAAACTGTAACTCTAAAGCTCGAAAAAGTGTGCGCGGATAATTCTGTGTTCGGATTATTTCAATTGATTTACACTACGTTTCCCCGAATGATCGTTTTACCGAAAAGAGATTCCCAAAACGCTTTTTTCGCGAATGAATATTTTTTATTTAAAATTAAAAGAATTTAATAAAAACAATGTATTATTATACTTATACAGTACCAACATTGTGAGCTGTAGTTTGCGAAAATCAGACACGATTGTCGTTTTTTTTGTAATCCAAAGCTATCGCACACAGTCGGTTTTACATTAAAAATTCCTAAAAAAAAAAGGCTGAAGCCATTATGCCAGTATTCGCTCACGCGTTATTCGTTTTATGGCAGATGTCTTGGACTGTTTTATGTCAAATCCAAATTCTTGGAAAGTAACGAGGGATAACAAAGTGATCACGGGATTTTCGCGTTCTTGAAATGGTTTTTTTTTTTTGAAAAAAAAAAAGAAGATTATTCGGTAAAATATCCATTTATATAGAATAAACATGATTTTTTTTCATAATATTTTCTAAAGGTTCAACAGGTTTAACTTTTATCAAGACAAAAGAAAAGGATGTTTTTACAGTAGTTGAATTATAATTTTTCATTGTGGAATTAGCCCTGCAGCGGTCTACAAAATTACGTGATGTAATCATGGACTTGTCGCCTACGGCAATTTTTATATTGTGACTGAAGTGACCGAGATATTTTTAAAATTTTCTATATATATATATATAGATGAGTAAATTTTAATGTAACTCAATATTATTCATTCGAATTATTTAGTTAACCTGTCCAGCCTTGATGTATGTACGTATAATATATGTATATATTTATCTATCTATGTTATTGTCGACAATGAATGTCAAATAAAGCAATTTCGACAATGACGGATTTAATTCAATTTTAATTCATAATACGTTCACACCCGTGACGTTGTTAGCTACCTATTTAACCAGATTATATTTTGTAACGTGTACGCGATAAAGTGTACATAAATCGCGACTCGATACTCTTTGATCGGTTATTAAAGTTTTTCTGAGGACTCTATAGTCTGACTGAATTCAAACTCGTGTCGAATTTTTAGCCGTGATATTTTACGGATGTATTTAATTATCGTGGAATCTAGTAGTTTTTTTTTTGCTGATCATTCATAAAAAACACTCAAAAATCACAATAGTCCTCAGTGAAAATCAACAACTATATCGGCCAATCCACTCAGATGAAATGTTCATATGTCGAAATATTTATAATAAACTGACGGTGTGTTTCGTAGTATAAATATTATGTATTACTCACTCACCATAAACTTTGAAACGAATTCGTTGATTTCGACGGTGAACTTATCCAAAATTATCTCGTACTTCGGATGAAGTTTTTTTACCAGTTTATCTCGAATCATCATTTTCTCGAAGAATTGCAGTGCGTTGTAGTCTTCAACCGGGTTTTTCGACACTTCTATCTTCTCGCTGATCCTGTCGTAAATGTTGTTCTCGAAACGAATGAGAAAATTGTCAAACACGTCTTTCCAAATCTGTTGATTATTGCTTTTGTACACGTCAATTTTCAAATTAAAAAACACGTGAGTAATATCTTTGAGAAACGAACGTGTCTGTTTGGAGCCTTTGAACAGATATTCAACTTCGGAATTCATCGTATTTGATTTGATAATCTGTGCGTTAAGAATATTAAAAAAAATAATAACATTGAAAGTAAATATTTACGTGCATTTTACCCGCGCGTGCAACAGTGTGATTCGAAAGTGGCAGACAATACAAAACTATCGCAACCACGAAATATCAAATATATAAAAAGGCATCAAATCTCTGGCCCCCTACACACTGATCAAGTAACTAGTACGATTACAAAATGGTTCGTAAATATTTTATAAGTCTTGTAGTCAGCACAAAGTCATTTGGATCATAGAATCATAGGGTATTTTACTCTACCTCATACCTTTCTACCGTTTTTACATAATTGAACTCGCTTTTTTTTTTTAATTTCGTGGAGTCTACAAATGATTAAAACCGCCCCGATTTACTAAAAGTATAATTACTGTCTATTTGTCAATGAGGTTCACCTCCATTATTTTTTGTAAATCGTTTACGACCATATGTACGAAGTTCAACCGGTTGAAGATTATGTCTTCGTCAAAATCCCACGCCCAACGAGTGAAATATAAGGCTGACAATCCTTGAATGTCTTTTTTCCATTCTGTGTATCTGATTTTCCACTGGTCCAACAATCGAATGGCGTTGTTCGTCAAGCCCAAGGCGTACTTGATTTTAAGGCTATAACAGTTGGTAGACACATGCGACGTATCAATGTTGTGCAAGTAAATTGAAATAATTATTACGTATCGACATAATAATATATAAGCGAAATAAAAATTTTAGCGTACGTACATTTTCGTACAGGAATAACGATTTTAATTTTTATTATTTAATTTTTTGTTATTTTGTGCGCTGCAGCGCTGGTACAATATTATGTTCTCTATGAAAAGGAAAAATCCAAATCATATCCCCCTCCCCCGAATTCAAAGATAATAACGTCGATGAAATCGTCAAATCCCATGAAACTTCACAGGCTGCATATAAGTATCTTATTTATCGCCATCAAATATAAAAAAGTCAAAAATAATTGTTTTGAAACTATGCGCCGATATCTATGACGAAAAATTCCTGAAAATAAATAAAATCTCTTTACGTCGACTATAGTATTAACACGTGTAATAATATTTAAATATCTGTCATTTATTGATCAAAGAATATTTTGATATAGCTCAAATACAAAACGCTGGTCTCATCAATTATTTTAGTGACTCCTGTGAGGAGTGATGGCAAAGCATCATGAGTCATTCGCTCGATACGTTAAAACGGTGCTCTCTGAAAATTACTGCAAGAAATTTTTTGAATTATTGATATTCTATGAAAACCGTCCATCAAACTCTACAAGATAACACTTTATCGGGTCATCTAATAAATTCGAAGGACAATATTGCACATCCGACTTGCCATTTAAATTTCAAACATTTACAATTTCCTCTTATTAAAATACGTATATGGTCCAACGCAGAGTATGTAATGCGCGCAGTTATAAAAAAACGAAAATTTTAGGCTCTATATAACCTTGGGTAACTGAGAGTTAGTATAAATATATGTATAATAAACTAATCAACCGAATTACTTAAATATCTCGGGGATGCTTAAAGTATTGGAAACTCTGTTCGCAATGGAATTGGAAATCAACTCGAAAAGACGTTCCATTTGTTTTTTCTGATTAAAAAAACTCGATGTCAACCACATTACATTCATTTTGTTGAACAGAAGCGTGAAACTATTTGCCATGTTGATGAACGACCCGTTGGCTATTGCCTGCGAAATGAAAAATAAAATCGGATTATATAAAGTCATTAGGATTTTTATGTATTTATTTAATTATTATTATTATTTATTTTATAATGTTTTAACTAAAATGTGTTTTATCGAATTAAATTCTTCGACAGTGTTTGTTTTGAAAAGGTGGTCTTTCGCTCTCAGTTAAAACATTTCCATTAGAAAATATCGGACTTTGTTTTCGATCATATTAACACTTAATCCAGTTGTTTTCAAAACAATCGAAATATTATATTGATAATCAATTTTACCGATAGGATATCGCGCATGTCAATGAGTTTATCGAAACCAATGAAAATGTATGGATCACTCTCTATATGAGTAGCTTACTTGTACCTTATATTGTTGACCAAACTGATTTCATAGTTCTTTTAAATAACATTGTGGAGAAAAAAAGTGTATGATCGAAAAGTTTAACGATGAATTCGCTACGTTCCTTGATCAATACGCTTAAAAAGAACCCGCGACCAATTTCCAATTTTTGCGTGCAAATAATCCGACTCGACTACAGACGTCTTCGAGTATATTTTACATACGCCAGCCAGCTACTTGTAGTGTAACGTGCAGTGCTTATTTAAAAGTTTTTTTTAGAAGTGCGTACCACTTAGAATCCTCTCATCCCTTAACTTCTCTCTTTCATCCCTTCACCACCATCCTTTCTCTCCTTATTATACCTCTCCTCTACCATAACTTATCACCTTAAGCCCCTACCATAGTTTATCCACTTATCATGTTCTTCCCTCCCCTTTTCCATCTCTAAACAAAGAGATAGAAGTAATTAAGATGATGACATATAAAATATGGATAAATACATTTTTTTTTCATCAAATTAAAAAAAAACCAAACATGAGTTTTAACATTATTGTATCCTTGAACGAAAAAATTAATAATTGTTTCAATAATTGAATTATTATAGATTATAAAGAAAATCATTGAACTTACAATTAAGCGTTTCTTAAATTAGATTTTAAATTGAGATTATTTTAAATTTATTTCTTAAATTTTCTTTTTAGAATTAATCGAAACTTGTTCGAGCGCACGTTAAAATAAGCACTGTATTATAATAATATCGTCCCGCCGCCGGTTCGTACATAAATTCCTTCGTAAATCAAATCCATAGAGTACTTGACGTTTTTCACGGTAGAATTGTAGTTTCTGAATTTTTTCATCTCATCCGTGAACCTTTCGAACGTCTGAAGAACGTCAGGGTCTGCTCTAAACGCGTCCATGATGTTTAAGTTCGTGACCACCGGCCTGGTCGACAACTGTTCCAGTATCGTTTTGAAATTCACATAACGTTTGTTCCAAAACTCGTACAGAACCATTGCGTTGTCTTGTTGAACGTTACCGTCCTGAAAACAAATTATTGTTATTGCATTAAGATTTAATGTATAACAATTTCAGTTCTTCGACGTCGGAGTCACAAACGTCGAGAGATTTAATTTTTGTTCTTTTGTTTTGTAGTGGTTTTTGTTTCCTAACGCACATTCGAAACGTGTGCGCATAATTCATAAAAAAAAAAAAAAAAAAATACGGCGAGGGAATCGAATCAGAATTATAGACCAAATTATGAATAATTATCGTGTGAACATAACTTTAAAAGTGAGTTTCATGTAAAAAAAAAAAATAAAAATCCCTAATAACGAAAATTATATTTATAGTGTTAAACTTTACATACTGAAAATTGAATAAAAACGTTTAGATCTTTCAAAAATAATTTTAAATAATTATTTTTTTAAAAATAAATCAAACACGCGTAATTAAAAAAAATTATTTGGAACGTGTTTTATTTTATATTTTAATTGTTCAATTAAACTGTTGGTCAGTGGCGGTTATACATGATGTTCAAGGGGAGTGGGTGAAAATAGAGCCAACCCCCTCTGCCAATGAAATATCCACATCGACGAGTAATAACAAAGAAGAAAGAACTATTAATGTAGCGAGACGAAATGGAACGTAAAGGAAATAACAATAAAAGTGGAAAAGAAAGTACTCACCAGATAGTGCTACGACACAACATAGAGGGCGTGGCAGAAAGGCGCATATAAATAGCGGTCAGTCTCGAACACACACACACACACACACACACAAACAGCAGTCAGACGCGAACTACGTTGTTCACGCCTGACCGCCGTGACTACACTGAGTGGTCCGATGGTTTCGGACCGCTATTTATAAGCGCCTTTCTGCCACGCCCTCTATGTTGTGCCGTAGCGCTATCTGGTGACTACTTTCTTTTCCCGTTTTATTACGGTCGGCTGACGCGCTATATCGGTGTATGCGCGGTGTTTAGTTTGATGCTGACCGAACGACCGATCGTAAGCGCGTATGCAATATTTATTATTTATTTATTTCATTATTATTAATAATAATATTATTTCGTGTATTTCAATGAAACGAAATGAACGTAAGGATTCATTTTTCCCCGTTTACACGTTTACTCGTTTACTCACATTTACTACACTGTACACGACTAAACGAATTCGTCACCAGCTAAGCACTAAACACTCGATCACGACCGATAATCAGCGCGTACGGAACGCGCTAATCGTCAGTCGAGCACTAATTCCAGCCTTATACACGATGTTCAAAGGGGGGCGGCAAAATGGACCATAACCATAATATATTGGACTAATTTACACAACACAAGTCGGTGTTGTTAGGTCAGAGATATACTAAATTTTAAAATACAAATCCTATGGTGGAAGGCGGTCTACCTATCATCCCCCTTTATAACCGCCAGCAGAGGCGGTATTAGTATTTTAATAATATCTAATATTTTTTCTGTGACAATATATTTTGACATATTATCAACCTACGTACAATAATTCACACATAAATAATTTTCGCATGTGTCCGCACCGAGTAGTGTTTCGATTCCTAATTATTTTGTTGCTTTTTTTTTTTAATTCAAATTTTATCTATTTACCTTAATGTTTTTAATCAAATCGATTTCCGTCTGCATCACTTTTTTCCACGACTCCATCACGTTTGATAGATAAATTACGCGTTCTTTGCTCAGTTCTCGGATGTCAAAATGACTTTCAGCAATCGACGTCAATTCATCAGGAATTTCTAATTTGCACGTCTCGGCAGTAGCATCACTGTTAACACAGTGAAAAAATTCAAACGGGAAACCAACAAAACGGTGAGCCGCGGACGCTGTTAATGTCTCTTTGGGTCGTGGTCGAAAAATGTACGTTATAATACGATTATGAAAAACAATGACATTTTCATGACAGAATCACAGTTTCAGAGCAATTGTTGATAAAGTGCCACTGTCTAATGGGTGTGTGTGTATATAAGTTTGTATTCATATTAAATAACCTATTAAATAGGAAAATATTTTATCGAGTTATGATTTTTCTATTTTTTTTTTAAATCTTTATTTTTTACACGCCAAACTCTTCTATTTTCATCCGGAATTTGAACTAAAACTATAAAATGTAAATGACATTTTTTTTTTAAACTCTGCAAACACAGTTTGCTAAGAAACCGAGGTATTTTCTACAGTTATTTTTGAAACGTTTTAAAGAAAATATCAATTATGTGATAATTTTTGTGTATGGTTTCTGAAAATTAAAACGTTTATATTTTTAAAAAAATTGCGAATAAATATTTTTGAAAATTTTAATTTGAATTGTTCAAAAGAAATTTGTTATATTTAAATTAACGTTAAATAATTTATACCTATGAAATTCGAATAGATGAATATTGTATAACTTTTGTATGAAAAATAAAACGTATTTCACTGTATTTAAAATTTCAAACGT
This sequence comes from Slavum lentiscoides, assembly GCA_032441835.1. Taxonomy (NCBI): domain Eukaryota; kingdom Metazoa; phylum Arthropoda; class Insecta; order Hemiptera; family Aphididae; genus Slavum; species Slavum lentiscoides. The sequence continues at coordinate 6,364,279 of CM063711.1, read as the reverse complement.
AAAACTGAAACATTGTGACTAAAAATATTTCAATATTGGCTAGAAATTATAATTGTATTATTATATAGGTTATGTCTAAATTTCTATTCCAAAATTGTATACTCTTAAATTTTTTTTTTTTTACGAAGTTACTCGATAATCTTCGGAAATTTTTTAATTTCAAATTTCAAAAGTAAAACCTTTGATAAGGAAAATGCGAAATCGCTAAAACATTGTCGAAACGTGCGCGTTTTCCTTCAAATATTACACGTATAATATCGTAACGAATAACTGATAAAAATGTTTTTTTTTTAATATTTTTCGAATTACACGATAAAAACGAAATAATTTATGCATAATCGGGCGTAGTGTCTAGGACGAGATTTTTATCCGTTTTTTGCGCATTTTTTAATAATTTTTCATTCTCACACACGAAAAAAAACTACTCGATAGATGAACAAATTGAAAAAAAAAAAATGGAACATCACTCTAACGCAATCGCTATATAACTCGTTATCCTACGTAACTTATAAGGAAACAAATGACGGCGATTCTCTTAAATATATGAGTCCGGAATTCCGCAGTTTCGAGACATCGTACAAAATAAACGTATATTTTTACCTTGAAAAAGTCTTTTCCATTTTTCACAAAAGCTCTTCTAGAATATAGTATTTCTATTAGAAAATCGTCTGAAACGTTCAAAAAAACCTAAATATCATAATAATAAACAATAAAGACGTTTTGAACGAATCCTTTTACTATTATTATGTAACTATAGACACGTATCGCTCGTCTTCTATGTTTCACGATTGAAATAGTTACGTGTTTTTTTTTTATTATTATAGCTGGAAACGAGTGTAGTTTTTACTTGGTTTTTTTTCTAAAAGGAGTGGAAGTAATTTTACGGTTTTTATTATGTTAATCGTGTGTTGAAGATAATCATTGACAATTTGACGGCGTATAAAATGTATACAGGTTGCACGGATATACACTTATATAACATTTATGAGAGCCGGGCGTGGTCGATTTATTTTTAACACGCGATTATCAAATGGCACTTTTAGTGAATCGTTTAATTAATTTTTTTTAAGACTACAAGTGTTCAAATTGACGTCTACTATATACTCTTTGTATTGTACAGTTAATGAAAACGGATTCGAATTTTGTTTCGAAAACTCTCGTATTTTGTCTTATAAAATCATATAGACCACCAAGGGCTTAAAGTGGAAAAAATTTTCCGGTAGCACTAACGTCCCCATATAGTTTTAAGCGTTCCACACATCGTTTTGCATAAAATCGACTTTGAACATCATTTATTCCGGGACGATTTTGACAGTTTTCATAAGGTTTACACTATGATGTGGTCCTTATTTTAAGACTTTCGAATTATTTATATCTCACCCCCTGCTTTTTTGTTCAATATCATGAGAAAGCAATTCGGTCGTGATGATTCAACTCTTTCCGGTGCCTATGAAGAGTCGAAAATTGTCAAAAAATGTTGTTTTTTGAGTTTAGTTCTAAAAGTATAGTAACTATAAATAAATAAACTTATTATTGACCAATAAAAATCGTTAAATCAAAATTTCTCGTTACTTTATCGGTTTTCAAGAAATATAATAAATTACATAAGATTCAATGTTTTCGGTAAAATTGGTTTATTATAGTTATTTAAATATGTATTTGACAGACGGTTTGGGATAGGATAAAATGTTTATTATAGAAATTATATGAAATTTAATTTTCTTAAAAAAAAAAAAAGGCAATACGTAAAATTTTTATTGGATCAACCGTTTTGTTGTAAATAATTAATTTGTTAAATCATTTTCGTTTGTACAGATAAAATATGAAAACAAATTAAATTATATCATGTTTTTAAACACGTACCTTTTATTATTTGTACAGAGAATATTTGAATTTTATATAAATTATTAACATTTCATGTTATTAAAGTGCCAATTTTCTACTGTCTGGAAACCTATTTTTGTAATCCTTGACACCTTGTAATAGACATTACATCTTTTGTTTAAATACTATTATATTCTCCGATAAGTTTCCAATAAATAACAATTTTTTAGCTACAGATATTTGCTCCTTCTTGGTAGGAATTGTTATTAAACCATTGCTCTGATTTATCTAATACAAAATTTGTTGTATAAATATCGAAATAAAATGTTTGTACTTTTAATTACAACGTCACTCAAATCTTCTGGTAACTATAAATTCCATATCACTTGGTTTAAGCGATATATATTTTTTTTTTACTATTTCATTAATTAATGTTTTAGCCGTGTCCTTTTTTTCGGTCGACTGATACATTAATTTTGAAAAATGCCAAACCCTAATGCTCCTTCAGACAAATATACCACAAATGGCCACAGAATTTATTTTTTTTGTTTTAGAAACATCAGAATGTAGGTAAAAACGCCCCTTTTTATAAAATCATCAAAGTCTTGGGTCGGCGGTATTGGAGCCCCGAACCACACTCTGATGCACGGGCGAATTGAAAAATGTCTTTTGGTCCTTTTTCCTCGCTTTTACTGGAATTAAACCGAAAACTCGAAATAAGTAGGCATATTGTTAATGGGTATAAGGACTTTGCCATCCGCCTAGCGTAATTCTACACAGGACAATGTTCCCGTCGTTGCTGAGACCGTTCACAGGAAAATTATTGCGGATCACGAGTTTCGTAAAATTATTATATGTAGTCGTTTGCTGGTCGTGTGCAAAATAAGTATACGGTTGTATAACACGGCGAACGCGACGGAAAAGGAAACAGCTGATCCCAGTAACGAGTTAAATAATATTGTAAAAAATACATAGCATTACATTTACGTGTATATACACTTAAAACCAAAGTCAAGGCGTATTATTAATTGGACAACAACTGCGTATTACGACCGGTTTTTAGCAAAACGCCAAATTATCGCGGCAATATAAAATTACAGACTCGACGCGCGCGCGCGCGCCGTAAGAACGAAAAATAATACAAAAAAAAAAAGATAAATAAAAAATTATCGTCATTATAATATTATTTATTTTTCTCTCTGTTTCGGTGCGTTTGTTCGACACAATAATATTATTATATTCGCGTTCATTACGCGATGATAATATCACTTCTCGTCGCGAAACCGGTCGTACCTATATTCGTATATTCGCATCGTAGCCGGTATACACATGGAGTATTAATTTTTTTTTTTTTTTATCAATAATTATTTAAATTCCTGACACGTCCAACGTCCCACGTACCGGACGGTATGCCAAATTTTTTTTATAATTTATAAAATATAAACGCTTATTAGCAGTTTCTATCGGTCAGCGTTAGAATTTATTTGTGAATTATAACGCGCAGCGGCGGATCTGTGCGCACGGGGGTGGGGGGGGGGATTCGTCAATTATTTCGGGAGTACTTTTAAAAAAAAGCCAATAAACTATTTTTATAATATTTTTAAGGTTACGGCAATTAGACAGTGTACGCGACACTGGTTACGGTATTTGTTGGCCAGAACGTGTTACACTGAATTATAATGATAAAATGATTGTGTGCGTTTTATTGTGGTCAGTAAACGAACGCACTTCTCTCACTTGCAGCTGTACCTACCGTAACTGATTTCGTTTATACGAAATAATCCAACTTGGAATGTTTTTTTTAAACGCGTAAAAACGGTCACCGTTTTCAAATATAGATGGCACACCTACTATTATTAAATACGTTTACGTCATAAAGTATTTACTTTTAAATAAAAATATAACAATAAAATAATAAAAATTATTCTACAATACTATTTTAGACTACTTTGTAGTGTTTATACTTCGAGATAATGTTTGATAACTGTTGTGTGCCCGGTAATAACGCGTTTTTACTAACACCCCTCGTGCGTGAATTAAATTACTCCTTCCTACAATTATCTAACTAGTTCTAACTGATTTTCTGCTCCAACAGATATGATTTTGATATTTTTACCATTTGGACAATTTATTTACTCTGGTCTTAGAGTGCAAATCAAATAACAACGAAGAACAAAATTATAATTCCTATTAGTATTAGCAGATTATTATTTAATTTGCACACTTTAAAGTCGCATCAAAAATCATACAAAATCGTCCGTTTATTTTATGGCGTTTATAATTGCTTTTGGGACTTCTATACATCATCTGTTATAAATTCGACGGCAGTGATAACGTTATCGGTGTTCGATTCCGTGTTATTTTTATTTTGTTTTTTTACTTGCGCGCTACCGAAAACCATTTGGGTTTTGAATCACTACTCTCGGGTAGGCACGCAATTATTATTATGGAATAGTACGTATGTAACGTACTGAATCAGGGGGTCATTTTTTTATCGAATTCAAACATCAAAGCTCGATGTATAACATTTTGTTGCTCACAGGTGCCGTCAGTGTCGTTTCTAAATCTAAATCTAATTGAAAAAAAAAATATATATATATATATTATATTTATCAAAAACAATGGCCATCGTGTGAGTCCCGTCACAAGCACCACCACAAATGCGCGCCCGGTAGCGTATCGCACTATACAGTGCAAAGTCAAAAAACTTTGCATTAATCGTACAAATTGTTGATAACCTATAAAGATATAAAAAGAATTAATTAATTATATAATCATCATTGGCCACTATATAATAATATGTACGATAAAAAAAAAAAACCAGTTTTATATTAATCAACGAGAAAATTCGAGAGAGAAAAAAATCCTATATACGGTAGATCGTTGAATTTTTAATTTTGACAACGATGTACGACCGGAATATTGTAATAAAAAACCGTAGGGGAGGGAGAGAGTGTGTGTGTGTGTTTGCATGAATAATTATTAAGCATTTCTCCGCGGATCACGTTCACGAACATAAGGTGTATTAATAATATATACAATATTGTGACGCACGTACGAAATAAAAATAGGTTAATTATATCGTCGAACGGATTTATCACAGTCGTTAGATCTCATCGATTGCGATCCGTTAGTAACAAAAAAAAATATATATATATATTATAAGAACAAAAATAATAGTAACATGTCCTTACAATAAATTCCTAAATATAATTATAATAATGTATATAATATACTCACGACGAAGTGGACACGAGGCCGTATGATAAAACTCTGGGACATATTAATATTCTGACGGGGTATTATATTATATCTGCGTGCGAATAGCAGACCATTACCAAAACACGTCTGCGTCCTTAATACATAATAATTATTAGGGTTCTGATTTAATGTGTTCAAACATTTTTTTTTTTTAATAACGTCCTTTAACCTAAAAACAGCAAAAAAAAATGCCGTAACAAAATTTTATTAAAAAAAAAAAAAATTTTACTTTAAATAATTAAATTTTTATTTTTCAAATTGGCATGGCCACGCACGAATCACCGAAATAATGTTACGATCATACGATAATAAAACGGATTGATGTAAGGCCCGTGTGCGTGCGTGTAATCGTCTAATCAGACGCAGGTGTGTGACATTGAGATAAGTTTATTTTTATTTCGTGATATAACAAGAAATATGTTAAGAATGTCTTAAAAATAGAACAGCCCCCCAAAAAAAAAAAAAGTTTTAAAATATCATTATTATAGACGAAAACACGTTTTATGTGTTGGAAATCGTCGTGTCGAGCATTTCAGACAGAACATGCAAACGCGTCGAAATCCGAACTCAATCAAGGAATCAAAACTATTTAATATAAATAGAACCGTAATACTATATGTTTGAGTGGACCGTACGCAGCAGCATTTCTCGAAAGAATCAGAACAAACTATTATAACAGAATTTCGTTAATGTTTGTTATTTTCCCGAGGCAACTTGCGGATAATATAAAATTGGATTCAACGCGATTTCGGGCGCATACACGAAGGTAAACATTTTAAAGTATAAAATATGAAATTAAAAAGTATAAATAATTTATTTTTAATTATAAAATGTAAACATTTTTTCCCCCTCAGTTTAGTACTTGGTTTGTGGTCGGCATTCGACGCTTCACTATGTAAATTGAGCACAAAAACCGATTTTTCGAAAACGTTCCACGAGTATAAGACATTATTATGTATGTACGCGTATGTTTTAGCCGGAAGATTATAACGGAATTATTATTTTTATCGAAAAAAAGAAAAATGACACGTAAAACAGAATTTAAATCGAGTAATTTTTGAACGTATAATTCAAGAAACTTATGGAAAGATTAATTGTTGAATTTTTTTTTTTTATTTAATAAAACGTAACATAGAATGTATAAAATAATGTAATGTATAATACGAATTTTGCTAACTATTTTTTTTTTTTTTGGGGTGGTTTTTAAATTGTATTGTTTTTTTATGAAGTAGCAAAGCCATGATTTCTGAATAAGAAGTGTAGACAAATTTTTAAAAAAACCACCATTTTATTAAAAATAAAATTTAAATAGTTATATCTCATTATATTTTTACTGCGTGTCTAATCTAAAACTTTTGGTATATCCATTATAGATTGCGTTAAATTTGAAAAAAAACGATTCTGGACGACACTCAGTTTATATAATTTTATAGTTTTTAACGAAATCCATTCGATTCAAACGCTTATAAAACAATATTTTGACTTAGGTGTTTATTGATTTTTTTAGAAGTATTTCTGGAAAATATAATGAATGTAATTTTCAAACGCGAAATTATTATAAATGTTGTCAATTTTATCAGTTTTAATTTTTTGCAATTTTTAGTAGTTTTCGTATTGTTATAAAGCACATAAGCACACGTAAATATAAAAAAAGAGAAATAATTCTACTCGAAAACGTTTTCATGGATAATCTAAAAAAAAAAAAAAATATATAATTCTATATCAGTTAAAGTAATATATATGTTTTACACAGCTGGTCACTGCAGGGTAATAATTTTAAAATTGAAAAGAAAAAAAAAATGTACATCTTTAATATATTTTATTGTAACGTTTTGTTCGTCACCGAGCGCTTCTCCTGGTAAATAAAACGAAATCTATAACATATGAATTCAGTAATGCTGGTATAAAAATCATATCAAAGATAATATGCACATTTAAAATCGTTTGTATTAAGCACTTTTTTCTTTACGTTCGAAGTCCGGTCAGTTTTTTAAGCGTACAAAAAAAAAAATTCCGCTGAAATTTCATTCGAGAAGTTATGTAATTCCGCATGAACGTTAAAAAAATTTAAACGAAACGTTAAAATATTCTGTAGAAACGCGAGGAGACCGCTCGGGATTTATATCGGAAGTACTCTGACGTATATTTTATTGTATTTCCTGGTCAGGATTATACGTTTATTTATTTATTTACGAGTGATTTTTTTTTTTTTTTTTGTTCGACATATGATAATTTTTTTATATTCGTATGTTCGTTCTGTTGCTAATAATTCTGTTACACGACAAGTGTTTCAACTATCGTTGCGTAATTATTTATTTATTTGTATTATTTTTTTTAACTATAATTCCGAGTTTGTGTAATAAATATGCGTCGTCGTGCGATTAAAAATCACGCATTAATCCGCGGAAAAACCTCGGCCGTCACCAGTTATATGACGAAAAATTATGACTATATATGAACGTGTATTAAATGTAAGTACTTTGGCAGTTACAGTGCGTATAGTTTTTTTTTTTTCAAACGAAATTTCATCATTTTTCAGAAAATGCGTTTCGAAATCTAATATTCCGTCGTACTCGAATCCGACATATAATATTATGTGTTCGACCGTACGCTAATCCTGCAGTGTATTTCGTTCTCAAACGCTTTTTTATGGAATACGTACAGATATTTATTATAACTTATCCGACTTGAAAAATACAAAACAATTAAATATTTTTATAAAAAATATGTACGTATTTTTCAGCGTAGATTAGATGAATACAAATGGATCAAAAAGATGTTATATAAACGAAAAGAAATTACGTACCACACAACTCTTTACCCAACAAATCGGTGTTACCGCATAATTATTTTATTCGTATATAAACTGCAAAAAAATTTATTTTAAGAAAAATGTTTACCGTCGACATTGTTCTGAAATTCGGCTAAATAATTTTGAACAGCGTAAAAAATATTATTTGAAAAACAAAAAAAATTTCATATTAAAAAAAAAAATCAATGTTGTTTACAACTAAAGTTATAGCGTTCTGTAGATTATGAGCTCGTTTTGAAATTTGAATTGAAAGCATCGCGCGTTTACGTCGGAAAAATCACTTCGGTCAGGTCGCCGTAGGTGTTAATTTTTTTTTAAAAACAAAAAGATTTTTTTAATAAATAAAATTCAAAAATATTTATATTTTTACGAGATTTTAATCGAGTTATTCAAACGGTTTCAAACCCAATGTGCTTTGCATTAACGCCGATTCGAAAACCGCCGTCGTCGAAATGGACACTTAAACTACAACAGTGTCAAATCCACTAGTCGGCGCGTAAACAAGCTCTGTACCACAGGCGGATCTACGGGGTGTGCCAGGTGTGCCAAGGCACACCGTAAAGTAAAAAAAAATTATATTATACAATAGGTTATAGTATTGGTTAGTAAACAAGTGTTGGATACTAAAAATATTTTGACTTTAATGTATGGAAGAAAATTATGAGCTAAGAAAAACGCATAAAACGGGTGAATTTGTTTATAGCCTCCCCTATATTATAAAAAAATAACTACAAAAAAGGCCGGGCACACTCAAACGTAAAACTCTGGGTTCGCTTATGCTCTGTACAATACGCCAAACTCATTCGTATAATAATATGTACAGCAGAACGCTTACACTCGTCCTGTCACAGTGTTTCTCGCTGTATTTTACAATCGTATATTAAACACGGCGATTATTATAGCCGGGCTTAGAAATCGTTTTGGTACATAAGCAAATCCGGCATAATGTGTATAATGTGCCAAAAATATTCCGATAGACGATAATATTTCAACACTGAACGCATTACGACAACGGATCCGGTCCGAAGGACATACGAGGTCCGACCGCGTAAAAAAAAAACACATCCTCACAAAACAAATTACTTATTATATTTTTTTGACCGGTGACGTGACCTCCACGACCAAATTATACATTTCTTATGTGAAATATAACGTTATTATAGCGTATAAGACACAATGTGCCCGAGGCTTTCGAGGGGAACGAGAGGGAGTAACGTTTTGATATTTGTTTAGCTTTCGGGTACGATCACGACGAAATAACGGTGCTCCTCTTCCCCTCCAAACACCGAAGACCAAATAATTATTTATTTTTTATTTTACAATATTTTAAAGTCCATATTTGGTCGAACCTTATTTGAGAACAGCGGACACAGCCCAAAATAGGAAATACGAGTGGCTTATTGGTAGGAGGAGGGTGGGAGCAGAACATTCTATTTTTTTCAATATAGTTTAATTCAACTCTGGATAAAAACAAAAATTAGTATTTTGTTTTTTTTTTTGTTTTGTTTTTAATAGTTACACGAGTTTCCTATGTATGTGTATACATATATTTAAATGTTTGATTCATTTACTATATAAAACTTAAAAATTACAAATATTATTTTACATTTTATTATTTATTATAATTAAATTACTATTAAAATAAGTATAATTATGAAAAAAAACATTATAGTGACACATAAAAATTCGTTAGGCCCCCTCGCTATATTTTCTGCATTTATTTTACGTTGAGTAATTTCCTGCTAATACGGGCGTCCAATAGTATTAATATTATCCTATACGAATATACTGCAGGACAATACCGAGTTGAAATTTTAATTACGTTTCTTACCGAATTACTTTTATTTTTAATTGAATTTTAACTTATGAGAATTACGAAAAAATAATATACGCGTAAGGTATAATTATAATTTAATTTCTCTTAAATTTTTATGTATATATATATTAATTTAATGAGTAAAAGAATAAAATATATTTGTCTTTTATTGTATTTTACGTTTAATATTATTATAATCGCCCGAATTCCGATGGTCGTATATCGTAATAAAATACATTATATGTGCCGTGTATGCCGTGGCAAGTGTTGTGCGTTAAATTTCCAAACGAAATACAAATAATAACGAGATGATCATCCAGGGGCGTATTTATGGGGGAGGCTGATGGGGCTCCAGCCCCCCCACCCCCAAATTTCAGGAACTCTCTTTACTAATTCCTATAGCTATAGGATGTATATATTTAATTAATAAATTCCTAATATGTAGTTGTTTTTAAAATGTTGAGAATTTGGTAATTTGTCCTATTTTTAAGACTTAGTCTTGCATTAGAATTTAGAAATAATTCAACAATGATATTTACTCAATGCCTCAGCCCCCAAAAAAAATTTCTAAATATGCTCCTGTGATCATCGTATTGATCAAACGCATAGATTTATCGCGCATTGATTTCAAATTTATACCGAAAGCAAAAAACTCTAAAATCGTTATCCGAGAAATTCACTCGAGTGACGTACTGCACAACATCCCGCGGTTCGTTGTCTTTTTGCATTATTACACTTTTTTTCCGAAATCTATGATAATTTCAACATTTTACAATCAAAATTTCACACAGCACACAACACTCGTGCAAATTTTGCCGAACAAAAGTGTCGACAGTGTTTTGTAAAAGACGGGATACCATAGAGACTAATTTCTGATGGCGAATAATCCATAAAATACCAAACGAGTGATTATAAAAAAAATATATTATGTAAAAAAAAAAAATTTGAATACAACTAATTCACATCGGTTTCGATCCGTTGTTATTCTTTTATTGAACGGAATAAATAATAACAAGTGTGCAGCATGCTGAACGTAAAATCGAAACGAAATCCCGCGGAATAAAATATAATAATAATAACCCGAACGTCTCTAATACGAGTTTGATATCCGCAACGAATATAATAACTTTTTAATGGACATTTAATATCGAAATTTTTGTAATGCACGCCCGTGTATTGTATATTTCTGTTTAGACGTGTTTTTTAAAAATATTTCCAAAACGCAAATGCTATCGTTAAAGCCGTATAAAATAATATTGTACACGTGTGTATAAGCGTGTATATATTATTAGTTATTACTAGTGCCCGGATGTTGATGAATTTTGTATTTTTCAGATGTTCTCAGGTGATACCAAACTAGCTAAAAATGTGATTCAATAACACACGAATCTAAATAAGTAATTTTTATTTTGCATTTTTAGCTTTTTCATTTTTCAAGGCATTTTATGACGTTTCGAGGATGATTTTTTCGTAATTTTAGTTAATTTTTAAACTATTCTTCAATAATCGACAGAAAAAACACGAGTTTACTATTATTATTTTAATATTACTTTTTTTCTCGATTAAATTTTTTTCCCACGTATAATTTAACATTTGTGCATACATTTTAGTTTTAAACATGTGCATTATAAAAGTAATTTAAACAATTTCAAAGTTTAGATTAGAAATTAAATCTTCAAGGGAATTTTTGTAGGTTTTTATGGAATTTTTTGTGTTTTTTTTTTTTTTTGTCATAATATTATATAAAACACTTACCGGCCGCCGAACGTCTACGGCTCATCGACAAAATTACACCGATTGCGTTTTGTTGTATTTTTCCAATAATATTTTTCAAATGTCTGCAGTCGGTATGAATTCGTCAAACGTTTAAGTTTTATCAGTCAATAAATGTGATACAATGAAAACATTTTAAAATTTTGAAATTTCTATGGGATATATGTGTGGACTCGAAATTCACCACTTGGGTACGCCCCTGATCAGCGTTAGGAACGTTCACTTAAAAATTGAATTCGTACACGTTCACGTTCATATTTTTTTAAAAGAACACGTTCACGTTAACGTTCTTTAAAAAAATGCATGGCGTTCATTTGGTCGTTCATTATATTCGTATATATAAATATAAAATTAATCATTTATTACTTGGAGCATAAAATCCATATCCGTAATTAATTTGATTTTAAAAATAAGTATAATAGAAATAATTTTAGCAAATTTTATTATATAATAATATGTACATATTTATTATATTAAATATGTACCTGAATAAATTTGAACGGCCTGAAAATCGTTCAAGTTCATTAAAACTATAAACGTCGTTCACGTTCTATTTGAAAAAAATGAGTGAAGTTCACAAAATATGAACGCGTGAACGCGTGAACGTGCGTTCATGAACGTCGTTTTTTTAATGTATACATTTTTTTTTTTTTTTTGTAAAAATCTCATATTCGTCTTCGACTATAATATAATATAGACAAATCTATACAATGAATTCGGTCCGTATAAACGGGATATTTTCAGTAAAATAAATTTGACGACGAATAATTGTCGACAGATACAGAAACTCGCAAATTGTTTATGGTTAATTTTTCTTTACTTTTTTATATGTAGAATAATAATTACGCGATGATTCATCGGTAATACAGACATAACAGTGTGGCGTAATAGTCGTTTTATGCGATCGAGGAAATCGCTGTTTGTGTACATATATAATATAATACGTATAGGAAAGTTAATCGTTGCAGTAATCAATAAATACTACACAATCCGATATCGTTTCAGTATACATAGACGTGCCGCGGAATGACTCGTGTTAATAAAGATACAAACAAGAACCTAACTAGAGCGCAAATATAATATTATATAAATCGTTGTGATCACGTGTTCAGTCGTGGTCCAACAGAAGACACGTGCAAGTACAAGCATACGATGGATATTCGCATTAGATGTACTCAAACTCGGATTATGATAACTCGAGGCACCGGGGCCAACATTTTTTTTTTTGCTCCAATAAGAAAAAATAATAATAATAATTCCATAAACTCTAATTTAATTTTTAAAATTTAAAAAACTACAACATTTTTTTCTACAGATTTACCCTCGGCATATTCAGTTATCGTATTGTCGAAAACTTATCGTTTCTAGCACATCTTTTTCAGACGACAATACCGCATAAGTGCTGTTAAACTATCCTGTGGACTGGCTGTTTGTATTTATTTTTCGTTCTTCTTTGAAAAAGCCTTGTCAGCAGAACAATTCGCACTTGGAATTGTTAAATGTATCTTGAATGCGATGTTTAAATTGGGAACAATAATATTTTATTATAAATCAATTCAATATTCACAACTTACACCGTTTAATACTGCTATATATAAAAAAAAAATGTCCCGTATAAAATCCGAGGCTTATAAAAATATCATGCCCCTCACCCTTAATCCGAGCCTGGATATAACGCGTAATGGTTACAATGGTGTACCTGTATATGTTATGCGCAAGTTAAATAATTCTGCAATCAATCGAGTTTCGTTAAGAGGCAGCCACAATCCTTTGATTTTTTTAAAAAAATAATTGCTTCGCGCCAGAAATAACTCTTCTAAAGTATATTATACGTTTAGATACGAAATGTTTACACAAAGTAAATTAAAATCTTACATAAACAATAAAAAAAATAGCCATTTTAAAAATATATTAAATTTTTTTTAAGTTATAAACATTTAAAAAAAATATAGTTTTTAACATTTTTTTTTTTTTATTTTTATCGATCTCCTCTCCGCATTTTTTGTCATTGAGTTTATTTCTACGGACAAATTTTACAAGACTGAACGGGCTTTAAAGCGATTTTCGTTCTATAATCGTACCTATATAAATCACGACGGGACGCGCGTGAATATAATTATACATCGAGACGTATATACGCGCTTGATGATAAAATGTCAAGTACGTCTCTAAAGAAACTTTATACGGCCTTCTACATTAATAAATGTACAAATTACTCGGATTTCCTTTACTGCATACTATATACAAGTAATGTCGACTATTTTATCGGCCGTGTTTGCATGGTAAATAGCAAAAAAAAAAAAAATTTTTTAGTAGGTGTTTTTATTTCGCGGTTTTTTACATGTTAAAAAAAGAGCAAATTCCACCGGTACGTTCCTTTTTTATACCAAAAAAAATTTTTATTTCGTTTCAATTTGCGTTTCGTACGCACAGATTTTATTAATTAAAAACGACTACGAACTCGTTCCAAGTAAGTTTGCGGTATTTTCGGCATTGCTCTTCTCCTTCCCGGTAAATTCGCAACGTATTTCTTGATGAATAAAATGTTTTTAATGGTTTTCTTTGGAATTTCACAAATATTTCCATACACTATTGCGTCCCGTTTCAATATTCAATACGGAGTATTTGACGTTGAAGACACTTCTCGGTTAAAGCCGTACCGTCGTCGGAACGAAAATTGTACGATCTTATTTCTAGCGTCTGCGTCTATATAGTGCAAAGTATAAGTACACATTCGGTGTAAATGACAAGACTCAAGGACCGTTGCTTTGATAGTCTTATTATGCCGCAGTGCCGCGTTTAGAAACTATTGAGAAAATCGTTTTTTTTTTCTCTCGATTTACGCGGTTGTTCTGAATTGCGCATACAGTAAACTATAAGCAAACTGTATTAAAAAAATCGAAAAACGTTGCGAATAAAGTACATATACCGACTGAGTGCGATTCGTTAACAGAACGAAGAGATCGTCCTAAAATCGTTTCTAATCGGAAATCTGTGAACAGAAAGAAAATAGCGTTGTAAAATCAACGGGTACTACGTTCCGCTCAGAATATAATAATGAAAAAAACAATTTTTTTTTTTTTTTTAATCGAATTAAATCAATATAATTAATAGTTATTATAATTAATTCAAAGAAATTTACAGCTGGCTATGCGACGTTTTACAATCGCCTCTGGCATTGTCATGTATATATAGTGTAGAGCGAAAAAAAAATAATAAAAAACGCACACTTGCAAAATAATAAATAACTGCGCGCTTGCGTAATTTATATATCGTACAGACAATGAAACCCAGAGCAATTGCACGTTATTTGAAATTGTTTTTATGCTGTTATGTCACATACGGTTTTTTTTTTGGTATTCGATTATTTGTTACTAAAAAAAAAAAAAAATAAAGACACTCCGTATAGTAATATGAGTCTTGCACACTTGCATACGTACCCACCGGTATTGTGATACATTATAATAACTGTTACTCAGGCAGAATAGTGAAATAACAATCCTCGGTCATGTTTTCCAAAAAAAATTTTTTTTTAAACAGGGGCTCTTAAGCAATACGAATGAGTGTTGGTGTCTGGACACTTCCGAGACTATACGCGTATGTGTCTAAAAAATGTGCCAAGTGTATTTGTTGCATCCTCAACAGTTCAGTGCCGGAATCGTTAGCCATCGTTTTAAAGCAGTGGTTCCCAAATGGTGGTCTGCGGATCACCGGTGGTCCGTGGACTCGTCTCAAGCGGTCCGCGAATGAAGAAATTTCGATTAAAAAAAAATCAGGGAAATCGTCTGAATCCAAGTGACGATATGCGACTCGCACTAAGCAACAGCGTCATTCCAAGGATTCCACAACTGGTGAAAGAACCGCGCCCTAATAAGTCACATTAATTAAGTACTATTTAATAATAATTTGTTCTATTTTTTTTCACATTGAATAAAATGCAAATAATATGAGTTCGTAAAATGGTAACATTTGAATTTGTATCACCTTTTTTTTTTTACTAAATTTTTAAATAAATAAGTTAAAATATTTTTCGACAACACAAACTGTATTTCTGATTTTATTTTGTACCTAGAAATTATAAATTATAAAAGTATAAAAAAATAATTGATATAAAGAGGGGTGGGGGCGGGATTGAAATCAGATCGTGGTCCGTGCCTAGTGTTGAGTTGGGAACCACTGCTTTAAAGAGTAATAAATACCAGGAGGAAATGAAGAAAAAAAAAATATATATATATATCACGTCATTTCTGCGCCGTTTGGTCGACGTGGAATTTACGGCGGCCCGGGTGCAAAGCCCTGACGGATTCGCGTTAATATTACGTGTGCGCATGTGAAATGTATAAATACGGTCGCAAATAATTTATGCGTATGTTACATAAGCGCTGGTACATAACGCGTTACGTAACCGTAATCGAGGTCTGGTTCAGCGGCCGTTGCGCTGTGTGTACGACTTGACGTGAACGTGACATTGTGCGAGAAATAATATTTTTATTACAACACGCGAATATTTCATTATTATTGTTATTACATATTATTATTATTATTATTATTATTATTATTATTATTATTATTATTATTATTATTATTATTATTATTATTATTATTATTATTATTATTATTATTATTATTATTATTATTATTATTATTATTATTATTATTATTATTATTATTATTATTATTATTATTATTATTATTATTATTATTATTATTATTATTATTATTATTATTATTATTATTATTATTATTATTATTATTATTATTATTATTATTATTATTATTATTATTATTATTATTATTATTATTATTATTATACCCTCGGCCGACCGAGACAACGATGGAGTGACCGTGTACACCAAGATCTAAGGCTAGTAGGAGTTGAGAATCCGGAAGAGATGGCAAAGGATAGAGAACGATGGGAGGAGGTGATAGTTGCGGCAAAGGGCCTTAATGGCCTATACTAAAATTATTAAATTTTAAAATTAAAAAATTATTATTATTATTATTATTATTATTATTATCAGCGTAGCAACAAGAATTTTTTCAAAATGAGGGGGAATCCATGTTTGTTTAAACATAAAATTTAAACTAAAGAAAAAAAATCTGGTATATATATATTATATATAAGTCTGGGAATATGATGCCCTATAAAACCCTACAAAATGCCCTTAAAAAAATGCTTTAATGCCCTAACAATTCTAAATAATCCACTAATAAAATACATGTAAATTGTTTTTATTTTTGATAAATTTAGTATAAATTTTAAATAATATTTGATTAAATTAATTAAATTGAAATAAAAGTGATGAAAATAATTTTTCTATAGGCTAAACTTCAACTTGAAATTTCTTTTAATCTGAAAAAACAATTATTTTCTTATATTTTTTTAACTAGACAGATTTGGATTATATATTAATTTACCTGTACACTCTGAACTGTTACACTGGATCACATTCATTACCTAAGTTTTTCTACGATACGAGATACGAGTAAGTATAGTCGTTACCAGATGAAATTATTATATTATATAATTATTAATAAAATTTCAAGTTTGAATTTTGCACCCAAAAACTCCAATAATGCCCTAAAAACCCTATAACGCCGTAAAAAATGAAAAAAATGACGTTTAAATCAAAAATTGTCAAAAATGCAAAATAAATTTTCTTATTCTCATTCAAAAGTACATGTTATGGATTTGTGACCAGGCGTCAGCATCGTACAGCAACCTCTGGAAAAAAATGAAAAGTGCATCGAAATCCCAGCCCTATATATATATATATATATATATACGCATATTACGAATATTTTATTAATATACGTTTTCCACGAAAATATAAATCGACGTTCAGTGGCGCCACTTCAAAATTTGGGCCCGGGAACGGAATTTTCAAAGAAACAAAAAAAAAAAATTTATTTTTTCGAGTCGTCACGTGGTATTTTAAGTGCGTATTGTACTTATAGCAAAATTTTCTGACGTACGATCTCAATCGGTTTTGTGAAATCACTGTGTAATTTTAGAGATTTGCCGTCTTTTAATTTTTGTTCCATTGATTTTTTGCGTTCCACTCGTGGGTTTTACTCGTTTTATCGTAGGTACAACGTATTATAATTATACAATTATTGATTGTAGACAACGCGTTTCATAAAATTAAAACTAAATTCCGTGTATGTTTTTGGATTATCGAAAAAAAAAAAAATTGAACGGTATATAGTTGTCTAATAATAATTAGTACATTGTTTTAATTCGGGCCTCCCTCCCCTGCACAAGTGCACGGGCCCGGGCGTGATTGATTCCTCTTGGTTACGCCACCGTCAGTGTTCATTAAACGTTGATTGCAATTATAATTACGCGCGCGTATAATATAAACGTTACATTATTTATAATTGTCGTTTAAGTTTTTTATTCGATTGAATTTGGATCATATGAAAACGTTTTTAAATGTTGAAATTTCAATCGGGGGGGGAGGAGTCTGGACCCGAAATCCCTCTCCTTATACTCCTTATCCTCCGTATATAGATACGCCCATGATTATTATTACTAATATTATTATTATCGTTATGATTACGTGTCTCGAGGACAACACCCCCGTGCAAGGCTGTCGCGTCGTCACGCGTGAGATAGCAACAGGCGGCGTTGTCGGTGTCGTTACGCAACCGCCGACCACGACGACGACGACGCATTGACATTGACCACCACCACCACCACCGTTGCGACCCGACGACTATCGTGGGTTTTTAAACGATCCGTGCTTTATACCGTATACTTGGTAGAGAATTTTATTATTTTTTTTTTTTACATATTTTAATACTCGACGAACACGATAATACGCCCGAATCCGACGTTTGATATAAATTGTATTGCGATAAAATGTAACGCTCCACTATACATACAATAAACCCCGCTGTAACGTATTCGGTGCGAGAAGCCTGGACGACGACGAGCACAGTGCAAAGTGAGTCGAGGACTTTCGGTTATAAAGTGTGGAGAAATACCTGTGGATCGGGTGCTTGACGTACACACGGATTCACAGAGAGTCGACGAAGGAGTCTGGTAACAACAGCTAGTGAGCTGCACAGTTGATGGATGTACCGGGACCGGTAACTGGCTTTGCCACGGGGTTCGCGGGGCTAGGTGTTGTTGTTATGCGTCGATAAGGAAACGTAGCGCTATATAAGAGCGGCATTTGAATGGATATTTAAAGGCCTAGAAAAAAATGGCCGGTTGGAACAGAAGAGCGTTTTGAGTGTGCTGGGTGTAGTGAATTTTGAAAGATTTGTTACACGAAAGAGGTGGGTGGCGTGATGTTGTGGTAGCGACAAAAAAAAACCGCTTGTAGATTGGTTACGTCGAGAGAAGAAGAAATACAGTACTACAATGATTTTGTACAGTGAATACAAGCAGCATAAAACCATTGTAATAGATTGTGTAAATAATGTACGTCGAAAACACGGACGTCGCGAAAATCAGACAAAAGTTCACTTCACTCTTACATCACTTCGTATTCGAGAGGAAGGAATTCGTTAAAAAATATAATATGGTCCGCGTAAAAACGTGAGCATAAAGTGGAATGCGGAAAAAATCGGAAACTGATAGAATCGTATGAAAATATCGTGGAAAATTTTATCTGCAAGTACAGAGTTGATCAGGCCTATCCGGCATCAAGTAGCAAATTACAATATTTTTACAAGAAAAGCACGAGAATAAACTCGCGTGAGGAGAAAAAAATTAACCTAATATTAAAAATTTTAATGACCTTTTACTTGAAGTATTCCTTGCATTGTATGAATAAAGTTTAAAATCTGGACTATTTAATTCACTTTATGTTAAATATGGTTTTCTCCTTTCTAATCATATATGTTCTCAACCAATTAAAAAAAAAAAAAAAAATATTTTTAAATTTATTGTTAAAAATTAAGTTTACTTAAACTGCCCAATGTAACTAGTCTAAAAAATATTTCTTTAACAATATACATTACCATGAAATGGAAGAGGGAGGCCCATTGAAAATTTTTACTAGAAGGTGCTCAATCAGACCGACACTGTGCAAGAAGCGTCTCTGCGAATGTTGGCTGCAGGACACGCATGGCGTAAGGAAGGATTCTCGCGAAGGAAAACTAGGGCGGACGAGATTATGTTGGTGTAAGGCAGGTTAAAGAAAAACGTAGGAAATGTGAACATAGGGAAAGGACTTGAACGAAAACTGAAATTCAAAATGGGAAACTAGAAAGAAACATGTTGGTCGGAATGTTTTTGAAGGTTGGAAGCCAGGAAAGCATTTATTATATAATGTTTTTCAAGTGCTTATTTGAGTGTTTATGTGGTGCAGTTTTTTTAAGCGCTTATTTTCATGATTTTAAATGCATTTAATCCCGAAAGCTGATAATAACAATCGACGAATAGCATTACATAACGCATAAAAAGATTTCTTTATTTTCTTAAATTTAATCTACCTCATTAAGCTATGCTTTTGGCGAAATAAATGAATTATTAAAGTACAAGATAAATACAATTTTTAATACTAAAACTATTAAATATATATATATATATAAATTACAAATTATAGTTATTGTAACAACCAGTTTGATTTTCTATGACATAAAATTAGTTTTTATTATTGAAATTATATTTGTATAGACGCAATGGCATTCAGATTAAAATTTACTGAACATAAGTAATACACACACTTTCTCCCTACATTCTAATTTTTCTTGCCTCAAGACTAATTAAAAATAATATTCGTGTTTATCGAAATTATTTAATACTGTTTTTGTTATTTTAAATATCATAATTATGTGATGTAGCTTTTCCAGCGTTCGATGAAATAAAAAACAAAAAATGAGAAATGTTACTTAGTGTTGAATAGCAGTTAGTTAAGTACGAATCACTTTGTACAAAATTTTGCCACGTATAATTTGTAAAAAAAAAAAATAATAATAAATAAAAAACAATGTTATATCGTTTTAGATTTCTGTTAATACTCCGAATTTCATATAAATTATTATTTTTTAAATGTTTTGTTCCTATTAATTGTTTTGCAGGCACAAATAGAATGATAAATAAACATAATACGCATTCGTATAGAAATGTGCTATTTTATAAAAATACTACTCACACGCGTTTAAGTGCGAAAAAATAGCGAGACTTATAAAATGGTCATAAACGTAAGTACAATATATTATTATATGTGTAGGTGCATTATGTGGATTTAAAATTAAAAATTGTATAGTAAAATGAATGTAAAACACAATGTAATAGATGAGAAAAAAATTAATATTCCATTATAAATTTTCTTTCGCGCTTAAAATATTTAGATTTTTTTTTAACGTCTATACGCTTTGACTAAAAATTTAAAAAAATAAAAAATATTTTTTACCAAGCAATATTACTCGTACCTATAAATGACTTTATTGTCTTTAAATGTGACAATAGTCGTCAGAGGCGATTAATTATAAAAATCTTTGGACATTGGTCGTGTGATTATTATAGTAATGAATTTTTAACGGTTATGTTTTTTGCCGAAGACGAGCTTTTTTCTTCAAATTCACTATGATACTGATATCAACGAGAAACGTTTTATGCACAGTGTCAGAGTAGGTGTGAAAGAGTTGTTTTTCACTGCGTCACCAACTATCGGATGTATCATAAATGTTATTCCAACTGTATACACTAATAAACTCGGTTAATATCATAATTACAAATTAGAAAAAAAATTTAATTTAAAGACTACTCGTTTTTTTAAGAAAAGCTCATAACAGATGCATTTTGGTTTTTTCGTACTAATTTTTTCTTTTACTGTAATTCAAGTGTCCGCGCAATATGTTATCGGGCATTGTGCTCATAAACCCCTCCTTTTTCAGACATCCATACATCCTTCGAATCCGTAAATAATAATTTTATTATGATTTTTTTTTTTTATAAACTTCATCGTGTTACACGTTTATTTTCACCCTCCGTGCTCACGGATCGGTAACGGACATAAATTTTCATTTCTGTACGTGCGCGTGTAAAACGACTTCGGTCACTATAATCAATGACGAATCGTTGTTTGATGGAAGGAAAATATGTATAGACAAGTATCTAATTCCGTATACTCGAACGAGTTTTGTGTAAAAAAAAAAACGCGTGTTTACCGTAGTACCTACTCAAACATGTCGAAAACTTCAGTATTCACGGCGTGATACGCGATAATTGAATTTACAATGAGTCGTCGTGTCGACCTCGCAGTTACATAACACAAGATTTACAATACGCGTTTTTCGAACAACACGAGTTATCGGCAGTTTATGTAACGATTCCTACGCAAAGTACTCCTGCAATGCAATATTTTATTCGATTTAATTCAGTTAATATTTAAATGTAATTTTTTTTTTTTTCTACGTTTGAATACAATTGGAAATAATTTTTCCGGTACTGTTTTCCCTATCACCAGAGAATAATTTTTGTGTAATGTCCCAAAAACGTATATATACGAGTACATAGAAGAACTCAGAATAAATCTATTGTTAACTGACGAAAATCCGTTGCTCGTAATAGATTACACATTTATATTTGTATTTTTAGCCCAATTTTAGTTTTACAATATACATAATATATATTACTATTTGTGTACGTAGATTCCATAGTCGAAATTTTACCACACTCTTGACAATCCATTCCGGTAATGTCGAAAATCAAATCGCGCTAATATAAAGACACGTTTTTATTGACGTTACTCATCGGAAAAACGTTAAGTATTCGTAAATAATGTAAAATTGAATTTTTATTCGAATAAATATTCTATATACGTTGTACACAGACGAATACGATAAAAAAAAAAACAATAATAATTAATTGTATTGATATATATGTAGTATATTATTGCAAAGTTGGGAATCACTATAGTTGGAATTATCTTTTATCTTATAAATTGCTTTTTACCTAGACATAATATAACGTTACTTTACATTGGCAATTAGTAATGAAATAATAAGCTCACGTTAAACAATATATTATTATGTAACATAACCGTAATAACATTAAAATGTAAAATATGTATGAAACGCTACACGAGAAATTGAAAATGTTTTACCTTATTTATTTATTTTTATTGCAAATTACGAGAATTTTAATTTTAAAGTTGTTCAAATTATTATTATTATTATTATTATTATTTGATTATAAGTGACTTTCGACTGAACGTATCTTCCATTTGTTTGTATTCATTTAACTTGACGAGTTGAACATTAATTTGCTCGACTATGCTCTTTCGAGTGGAAAAAAAAGTTTTTGACTCCGGGGAAACTTATTTTGGAGATGTAAACCTTTCACAAATGTGTTGCCACGATGAGACGCGTACTTTAAATTTAGTTTTTATTTTATATTTACTAAAAATAACCACGATATTAATTTTCCTACGACATTTAATTAAATACCAGTTTTCATCAATGTTGTGATGGATAAAACACCTAATATTTTTGCATGTTATGTTCACGGACATCTGTCGGGACGCTGCAGGTCTTCGATGAAAAGAGTCAAAAACTCAAAACAGTTTATATATGCGTATATATATATATATATATATATATATATATATATGGGAAACATCGTATAAGGAGTTTTCTGGTGAGATGGCGCATTTTAAATCTGAGCAATTCGATACATTACACAAATCCGTTAAGTACGTTACACATAATAGGTACCTACATATATATATATATATATGCACTAAAACAATTATGAAAAGAAGTTTTAAATAAAAATGTACAAGATCATATAGAAAAAATTATTATTAACTTAATCGATTTGTCTACTAATAATAATCCCTTTAAATTTACCGTGAATATTTTAAATCGACAAGTCCCGATTATTCCGGACAAACACGTACAATAATATATGTAATGTATTTTTATAATTTTT
Organism: Slavum lentiscoides; assembly: GCA_032441835.1. Lineage (NCBI taxonomy): Eukaryota > Metazoa > Arthropoda > Insecta > Hemiptera > Aphididae > Slavum > Slavum lentiscoides. The sequence continues at coordinate 6,340,900 of CM063711.1, read as the reverse complement.
TTCGGTGACGGCAGAGGTCGCGCGTAATTAAAACAACGGTATATGTACTATAATATGCACAAACACAAAATAAATATGGGAATTGTGCACACAATAAAACGAATATAGAATTCACATAATTTTATATAGAAGTATACATTCTAATCGAAGGCACAGGTGCAATAACCAGATAAAATATTCGAAAAATCATGTTTGTACGTGTAAATATTAAGAAAAAATTTCTCTATCGATCGTTGCAATATCCAAATACGTCCAGTGAATATTTGTATCAAACGATTATTTCTTTTTTTTAAATTTCTGTGTGGTGCGATTATCAAATACGTCCGGACATATATTTATACATCTATAACGAATCATTTTTTTCCCGGCTCAAAAAGCAGTTATTATTGTTTTTTTTTCGGATATTTAATGGATTCGATAGTGTTATCAGTGGCGTATTTACGGTGGAGAGGGTCCAAGAGTACTGGACCTCCCCCCAGAACCAAAAAAAAAAAATTACTAAAAGGTAAATATACTGAAATATATGCCGAGATAATAGTTATACAAAATACACGTTAACTACAATAGTACAAAATTAGATACTATATAGGAATAATATTATATATCTAACAACAACTTTTTTTTTTATGAAGAGACTTGACGGATTGGCACTACGTTATCCATTTGCAACAAAGATTGTCTCTCACCTCGTGAAATTTTAGTTGAACTTAGTAAAAAGAAATAGGTACTATTAGATTTTGTACTTTAAAATTGAAAATCTATTTTTTTTTAAGAAAATGTTCTTATTTGTTAAAATTATCCAAAGGTATTTCTATTAAATATCTAATATCAATATATTCTGTTGGAATTTTAAAAAAAAATAAAAAAATTTGACCCCCACTCCCCCAGAAAAAAGTTAAAAATACGCCACTGAGTGTTATTGATATGTATTGTTTTATTCGATAGCTAGTAAAACATCGAAATATGGTACCATTGTGTGCGTATTAAAATTTTCACAGCTTATCTGGTGAGGTGTTCGTTATATAATATGTGAGCGTTCTGCGTCTAATACCAAGCCCAGATATTTATAGTGTGTTAAAATTATCCTTTACTTCGTGTACACCAAATTCAACCTGTAGTTCGCGTTTTGTCTTTTTATTTATTTACACGGAACGAGGAGAATCCAGTTTTAGTGGGACTAGGCCTAAGTTATTTCTTGAAACATGACGTATGTAACTATCAAGATCATCATTTAAGATGTCTTCCAGTGTTTTGAACACTGTTCTTTGCCTTACGAATGCTGTGTGGTCGGCACATATGAATTTTGTAGAACTAGTTTTTGGTAGATCCCAGGGACTGGAACCGAACCGAAAAGAGCCGGTTTAGAACAAAACCCTTTGAAAATGTTGGAACCGAAACCTAACCGTAACCCTAATTTTTCTTTTTTCAAAACCGGAACCGATATTTGGAAGTACAGGTTTTTACATTATATCACTTATATATTTTATCACAAGAGATTATATGTAAAAGTCCAATAAATTTCTAATAAACTTCCAAAGAAAAAAAATGTATAAACTTAAAATGATCGGACGGGCTAGATAATAATATACTGGGTATACTTTTATGCTGAATGTGAAAAAAACACACTGAACAAAAAATTGGTATGCTAAAAAAATTATTAAATCCGTAATAAAAATAACTCCACGTTATAAATTAATATATTATTACATTTTAATCGTAACTACGATTTTTTTAAGTACAGGTTAGTACCGGTATTAACCAGAACCGGAACCGAAACAGAACCCGAAAATTTATTTTTCCAAGAAGCGATCGGAAATGAGAACCGATAAAGTCATTAAGGTTCCAGTCCTCGGTAGTTCCGTTGTGTACGAGTTGAATAACGATATTTCATGATATATTAGGATTTTTCAAAATTTATCAACATTACAAAAAAAAATGTGGCGTTAAACGAAATGGTTTCGAATATTTTTTTTTTATGGAAAATGGATACGCCCCGACAACCGTAAATCCCATATTGTAGTGAAATATAAGGAGAGGAATAAAAAAAATAAATCACTTGTAAAACATTAATACAGGTATATTATATTGTGTATTAGATACGAATATAATATCTATAATATTATCGATATTATGCATAGAAGTTATTGTTACATAACATAAATTATGACGTAGTAAATCGGAATGTTATTATTAAGAGATTTTTTTTTCTTCCATAATAATAACAATATTATAACGAGCGTTTTTATCGGGTTTTTTTTTTTTTTTTAGCTCTTTTATTTTATAGCGACGATTTATTTATTAATACGTATATTATGTCGGCGACGTGTTTGCACATTCGAACACGTGTAAACATTGGTTTAGTTTTAATTATTATCAAACGAATCGGGGAGAAAAAAAAAATTCTCAACAAAAAATAAATAATAATAATAATAATAATTGTCCGTCTGCGTTTTATACACGTTTTCGGCGCGATAATTAATTATCTCATAATATTGTACACCGTGTACGTCCACATCCTGTGTGTATACTTCTTATACGTTACCGGAAAAGATGACAATTAGTCAATGTCGACAATGACTATAGCGAATAACGACAACGCGCGATTCAGTGAGAGGAATTGACGTCAACGTTGCTAATAAAAGAAGACAATTACGCTAAAATATTATTTAGATTAAATCATAATAATATATTATTTATTACGTTTTTTTTTTTTTATACATACACTTTATGTCAATTTCTTATTTAAAAATCCTTATTTCTAGACAGCAAGCATCTATTAGTTTTTTACCGTGTTTCGCAGTAGCGGCATCTCGTGAAACCTACTATATGATCCTGAAATACCATGAAACGCGACCGCTTCTCGAGGAGTCATTCTTTTCCATTTAGTTACGACCGTTTCAAAAAGACAATTGTTCCTTGAACGTTCTGTCCCGGTATACTAATATTACTATTTTCAAAAATCAATTTTCCGTACCCGTAACAGTAACAACGGTCTACGCGTTACGGACACTCACCGAAAGTTTCCCGTTTCATGTCCTACGGGCGCCTACTTCGTTTTAATCATTCATTCTCCCGGCTTGTTCGATAATTAATAATCAGACCTATTGAAACGTGTAGATTTACAACATCGGCCGATGTAATATATTATACTGCAACGATGATAAAACCACGAAATATCCAACACTGACCGACCTTAACAGGCATAGTTAGACTAGGAAATAAATAACGACAATACTTGAATAATCGTCTGTTCCGGTAACACGTGTAATGAAACACCGGTCGTCTTACACGTTACGAGTTTTCATCCGGTATTATATAATTTTTTTTTTTTTTTTACAACGAAGCGTTTTAAATACTTCTCAGAACGTCAAATTTTATTATTTCTTCTTTTTGTGTGTGTGTGTGTTAAATCAAGGATAACACGTAAGGAATGGCGAGGAAAACTCGTCCTATTATGTAAATATTATTGCTCTGTCCGCGATCTTTTTTGTGCAACGTTACAATTTTGCGGTTTGACTCCGCGCGATGACACGCGTTTTAAATATCCCATAAAAAATTGTTTCGAAAAAAAAAAAAGAAAAAAATACATAAAAATCATTGTTTTCTAGCCGCGTAATTCAGTTAATGCAATGCATATTAATTATATATAATACCTACGCAACTGTATTATTGTACAGATTTTAACTAATCGACGATTGAGCGTGTGTATAATAAGCGTAACGATTGAATATATAATATTATATTGTACAGTAGTAGTGATACGATATTATAATAAATTTTCTATACATATAAAAAAAAAAAAAAAAATATAACGCATTTTGTACACACAAACGCGTGATATTAAGTAACAGCGCTCGTTCATATTATATATTACAATATTACGATAAAGAAACGTGGAAAATCGTTACCTAACTCTTATCTGTGTACGAAAATTGAACGCATAATATCATATTATAGTTTTAATATCGACGTTTGCAATACTGCCCGAGTGTATAATAGAATAATAATTGTTACGTATTAATTATTATTATTATTATTAACAACGTGTTGATTTTATTGTGTTTAAATACGATTCCTCTTTGAACTAGAAATTTATTTTATTAGACATTATTAATTATAATGTGATAACTAAGGCCCAAGATTTATATGCATTATAAATATATTATGTGCGTTTTTTTAAACAATTCAAAAATTAGCTAACGCATGTATTCATATATTTTTCTTTTTTTTATAGATATAAAAAAATTGTCATCGATTTTTAAGATGTATGATATAAGCAACCATATAAAAAGCGAAATCGGATCGAGACTATTGTTAATAATATCGAATTACGTTTACTTTCGCGATTTTACTTATTACACGTGTAAAATCCCTTTGCTGTATAGTCGATTTCGTATCTTCTGCTTTACGAACAAACGAAACTGAATCGAATCAATCGAAAACAATTGGAAATTTCAAGAATCCCTAAGGGAGAAAAAAAATTTTATCAGGATGGGTACGCAGCCCTAAGCCGCCGATGGATTTTTGGTACTTAGCATTAGGTCCATCGCTGTAAACCTGTCTTTGGGATGCTGCTGATTAAAATATTAACCGCGAGACCAGGGTTAAAAGTCTGACGATTGGTATGACGTGTTTTTTTGTCAAATCACGATCAAAACTGCACGAAACGTTGAAAATTAATTTATCTGCGCTAACATTCCGTCGTGTTATTTCTATTTTCGCAATTATTATTGTTGCAAAAAGGTCAACAACGTGACCGCGTTTTATACATTAAGTATAAAAATTTTATCGCTTAACTCATTCAAATTGTTTTTTTTTTGTCCGCCTTCTATTACGCCGATTAAAACCAAACTAATACAATGTAAAATATTATAATATCGGCGTTCACAGACACGATAACAGGACGAATAGCTCCTATCTACGACGTATTATAATAATATGATAAATTGTATCTCGTTCGGAACCGGTTCTAATAAAATATATTATGTTGCGTAACAAAGAAAAATACATATTATTATATACGTATGGTACCGTTCCTGAAACAGCCGATTCGCGAAACGGGCGGATTTTCGCCGAGTTCATTAAACGACCACACACGGTCTGTCAGCATTTCAAAATTCTTATAGCCGTCGAAATGTATTTCGTATCCCGTCGACTGCTACTTTATTACTTGCTTTATTATTATTATAAAAAAATAATAATAATAATTCGGCCATTTCGTGAAACGGACACATTAATTCTGACTAAGGAACTGGTCGAAAATTCGCACCGTTTCGTGAAACAGGCAATGAAGTCGGCAAAGTCCTTCTATCAGCTAGTGATCGGAGCCAGGAAACTCGGTAAACAGGACTGTACGAAATGTGCAGGTAACAGTGACCGCGAAAAGAACCGATTTTGATTTAAGTCTAATAAAACACGAGTTTTAACATTGATAATCAGAATGGAATTCGGTGACCAACTTGTGTGAGGATACCGAACTCTTTGTACATGTAAAATCAAAATTTTCGTCGAACACAGTATGAGTGGTCTCGCGACAAATTGAAATTTCACAGTAAAATAAATGTAATACGTTTCCACGTAAAATTGCTTACAAAATAAGCGAAGACAATTCCGTACACATTACAAGCAATTCGAATTTTACGATATTTTCGATAAAGAAAATCATTTACATTTTGTATTAAAATGCGATAAAGCTGTGTACGAAACTATTAAAAGTGTATATTTAGACGGAGAACTCGGCAGTTTTTGAGATTTTCAAAAATATTTTGACTTCATTGGGTATTATGTCTGTAAATTGTTAAAGCATAAAGCGTTCGATGAAAATTCCAATTGTTTTGGATCATATTATTTATTATTTTTCGTTCATAATGAAAACCTCTCCTCATAATTATTCATTTTTGTTTAGAAGGTTTGGTATGTGTGAGAGTGGACAATATTTGTATCGAGTAAAGTCCACCAAAAGTGGCTTAAGTTTAAATACTCCAAAATATCAAGACGATAAAGTGTCCGTTGATCGTGATTAGCATAAGTAAATCAGTAAAAAAAAAAAAAAAAACATATAATTGTAAAAGCATTTGATTCGTACAAAACGTATAATCTTCGATGAATTGATCTTGTGGTGAGAGTGTAGTGGCAATATTTTTTCATTAGCGTTAATCGAAATTTCGTTTCCCGAACGATTTAATATGTTATTTGGAGAATTAATTGTTAACGTGTAAACACGTTTAATAGAAATCGGGAGAGACCTGCAAAGACTAAAATGAAGTTATACAAAACATAAAAAAAAATTTAAGTATGGTGGCTTAAAATGTTTAACAGGATACCACAACCAAATAATTTCATAGTTGAAATTTTTTCGAATTCCGATTTCCTCTAATTCGTCTTTCTTATTATTATTATTATTATTATTATTATTTTTTGATTGTGACTGATTTGCGGATGCGACGTATATAAAACGTATACGACGTATACAATTTCTACAAAAATTGTAAAGTAAAAACGCTTGATTAATTCGAAATCACTTGATATTAGATATCAAGGACAAAAGATAAAAAAAGTAGTGAAACGTGTTACATAATTCAATATTATTATGAACGATAAGCGTTTATACGGATATAAATTATTTTATTATACGATTGATAAGACAATGCGTGTAAATATTAACACGTAGTTAAGTAATTATATTAAAAATATCGCTCTTATACGTTTTTATTCGATATTATGTTTTCATATATTGTATTATCATTTTTTCGTATTATAAGCGCATATATATATTTTTTTCTTAGTGCGTGTTTACGTACAATTAAGTTTACAAACGTCTCAGATCTAGGAAAAAATAAAAAAATAATAGAGTGGATTAAAACCAAATTTGATCGAGGCCATTTTCTCCGTTCATCATCCTTGCAGCTTAACGTGTATAAAGAGCAAGAGAGATTCCCAGAAAAATAATAAGGAATTCGGGATAGATATTATAGTTGAGGACGTATGTATATTACAAACTCTAAAGAATATCGTTTGTAATTCCTTCTTCTTCTGTTACGCTGCGATCACTGTATTGTACACCTCATTCCACTTGTTTCTAACGCCTGCAAGTATTTGTAATATTATTTCCACTACTAGTGTTTTCAGATCCTTCTCAGATTCGTCTAACTGGCGTTGTTATAGGTGTTCCTATAGAGATGAGAACTCAGTGCTCGGCGTCATTAACACGTGGTCCGACCCACTCGATCTCTTGCCAGTGCAGTTACGTTTGATTTTCCGACGACATTGTAACTCTTCACATATTCTAATCGTATCCAGTGTTCACGATACCTTATACGGTCTGATGTTTTTCGTTTTTCTCAAATATTTCACTTCCGTCTTATTTGTTTGCACGCGTGTTAAATTTATTGTTATCCGTCGACTGCGATCTGGACTCTTTCGCCGGTCAGTAGTAAATTATTATAGAACCATAAACAGGCCTAGAAAATCTCGATACCCGTAGTACGAGAAAGCGACCGCACGCCTACATCATAATATATTACATATTATGTGTGTCAGGTTATTAAAAAAATATATATGTGCTACGTGTTGTATACATGTAGGTCACGAGCACGGCTCGTTATGATAATGACGTTGTGTGAAGGTATAATAATACACGACGTGTATTATATTAGTATTATTGTATTTATTATTATATTATATGCTCGTGTCCCCCCTCGCCACAGCTCACAGAAGATATTTTATTATTAATAATATGCTTAAGGTTATAAGGACCATAGGAGCATTTAGGCGAGAGCTAGGTGGTGTTTAGCACCCTCAAAAAATTCGACGAGTTATGGAATTTGTAGCGTTACAGTGGTAATACGAGTATTATTTTATTAAATGTCAAACAAGATTTTATGGCATTGACTTTATAGCGATCATGTTATAACATGAAAGACGTGTACTACCCGAATTTATGTCCATTATTACGAGTTACCATAATACATATACCTATATACATTGTAAAATGTACTTTTTCTTGTAAATTTGCCGTCAGGCTAACGTGGTATACGCCAGTGCGACAATAACAAACTTTTTTGTAACGTGCTAAAAAAAAAAATTTCAAACTTTAAAAAAAATCTCAATAGGTGATCGTTAATCGCAATTTCCATTTTTTCGGTTAAAAGCGTATTTTTATAGAAAATTACGTTCGTACCAAATTAACGGTCCTTAAAGAGTCTTGAAATTTCTACAAAATATGTAACTCCATACTGTATTAACGAAAACAATTTTTGAAAATGTTTAGCCACCTGGGTTTATTCTATGAAATTATATCAATATCGTGTTACTGAATATAAGGTTAATATTATGTGCTAAATAAACGCAATAATATATTTTTAATATATTTATCGAATTGATTTTTCGCATTGCTTCCGCGGGGAATCGTACAGAAATAACGAAAAATGGAAAGGATAAGTTGGATAGAGCGAAAGAAAAACGTAGAAGAGTACTTAGAATTGTGGAAGAAAAAGGTTCACTCATAAATGCAATTAGAGCAAGGCGTTGGAAAATTGTTGGGCATGCCTTAAGACACCCAGAAGAGCTGCACAGTATAACATAAGAGGGTATGATAGAAGGGAAGAAAACCGCAGGTCGCCGTTGAAACCCTTATATGGGACAAATTAAACGTGATGCAAGAGTCAAAACCTTTAAGGACCTTAAAGAAAAGGCGAGCAATCGGTCAGAATGGAGAAATGACGTTGTAAACCAATCTTAGAGTTGAAAAAAAAACTGCAGCACAACGAACCCGCGGCTCGCTACCTATTTTTTTTCTTCTATTAATTTCGTTTTTAAACGTTATACATTGTTTTTTTTATATATATATAATAAAATACTCGAAAACGATCGTGCCCTGAGGTGCTGTATGGACTACGACGCTTCGCCGATCTCCGAGGACGACGACCCCGGGACGTCGCGAAAACCGTCCGAAATCGCGCGCGCCTAGATCTTCCGCCCGAGTCCGCGTATAATAATATAATGATGACCACACATATTATTATCGTTATAACCGTCAAGTATATTATGTTCCCACAAGGCGAACGGAATATCGTTATATTATTCGGATAATAATAATAATAATAATTATTATTATTTTTTTAACCGTATATTTATTCGGTACTGGACCGCCGATCGTTTTTATTTTTTTATTTCACGTTTCCGCATAATTATTACCGCGGTCCTGCGCACGACTACGTGTACGCGGAAGTGCTAATAAATATACCGTTTTGAAACAAACGGGTGCCGAAAAATCGATAAATATCCGTTAATTCGTTCGAGGCTGCGCGTCCCCTCTCCTCTTCATCCTGTACACCCCTCCCACTCGAAAATGTCTGAGAAGTAAAAAAAAAACATATACAGTGTGATTAAAAAGACTTTACTCCAATTTTAAAAAAAATTCATGGTTCATACAGGAAGAGCCAGTGGCGTATACAGGGGGAGGCGGCTGTTTCCGATAAATTACACCCTCGCCCACCCCCCTTTGACGGTATTTAAATATAAACCATAAGGTCTATGACAAGGCGGATTTATCGAACCTAGTCTATGATTTTAATGCAGATGAAAATCGAGACCATTAAAACGATTGTTGATAACTGCTATCAATCAATCTACTAGTCAATAGTTGTCGCATGAGGTTACATCACAAGTTCACGTGTAATATTTATACATATAAAAATATCCCAGATACGCCATTGAGAAGAGCATTACAGAAAAGGTAACGAGTTGTGGATGACGCTTGTGTGAAGTACTTAGATTTTAGAGTTTTTTTTTATTAGATACTATACGTTTGAAAGCAATGACACACCTAATTCTGAACTGAGCTTCGGTGTAATACGATTTGTAATATAAATTTGAAATGGTTATAAAAAGAACGATTTTCGAGATTTTTTAAATAAGCAGTTGGAGTGAAAAACGTCCGACATCGTTTTAAATGTTTAAGCCTTAAAACGATAAATTGCCTGTTTTATGAACCCTCAAAACCTACAATCGCTATAAATAGCCCAAAATTAAAAGACATTTTTTTTTTTTTTGTAAAATTTGTCTCGTCAATACAGCAGTTCAATATTACGTATTTTGTGAAAATTTCAGGTTCCTATGACCGCATTAGTTTCAAAATTACGAAAAAATAAAGATAATTTTTACCGTTTTTATGTAATTTTTTCTGACGCTTACAAAAGTTATTGAGAAAATCGAACATTTTCCTGTTTAAAGTACCGACTAGAACTACCGGAAACAAAATACGACTGCAAAGATCGGAGCATCCCTTCTGGTAGAATTTTTTGGGTAATGACATAAAAAAAAAAAAACTCTGTCATTTTAAAACCGATACATACAACTCGCTCCAATAGCGAATTTACCGGCAGGCTGAGTAGGCTGGAGTCTAGGGCGGCAAATTCGGGGCCAACATTTTTTTTTAAGTCTTACAGAAATTTTGAAGATTCATATATTTCATACACCTAAATGCTATTTAATAAAGTATATATATACAGGTATATATATATATATATAGTATAATATAATGTTTATTTATATGAAAGTATTAATTTTCGTTATATTTCTACTAAAAATGAAAAAAATAAAATTATAAAATTATCATTTGTGGACTTCTAATTAGAATATGGAAATTCTTGTTTAGAAAACAAGAATGTTATTATAAGAGAACGGATTTATATGTCATAAAAAGCCATGAAATATTCTCTTAAAAATATGCAAGTGTGCATTGAAAATGCCATAAATGTGTTCAAAAAATATACCCTTAAAAATGTTGATATATGCATTTATTTTCAAAAAAATCATAAAATGTGAATTTATAATACAAATATGATTTAAAATTTATATATTTACATTTATTTAATATATGAGTACAAAAGTATACGAGAATCAAAAAAAAAAAATTAATTTAATGTTTAAATATGTACTATATATATATATACACATATAGTTTTTTTCATGGCTCTAATGCGGAAACATACGAGTATTTATTTTGTTTTATTCGTTTTCTGAAACAGAACAAAATCGAAAATTCTAATTTTATTGTGAATTATATTAATTAAAATGTACATCTGACTTACCAATTAAATGTGAAATGCATTGAACAATCCAATGTCTTCTTTAAGTTTTCGAATGTTAATCTACGTTTATTGTCAGCCGAAATATTGTGTGAACGAAAAATCGGTACGACGCGGCGCAGACGTTTAAAATACGACGAGTCAACGAAGGCAATTAAATATTAACGATTTTCGTTGACAAAAAAAAAAAAAGTAAGACTGACAATATTATATAAAAATGTTTAATTATTTTTTTATTTTTTATTGTTATATTCGCAATAATATGACCTAAAAAATCAATAATACGACATAAAAAAAAATATCAAAATACGCATTTATCAATAAAAATTCGTAAATATACAAAATAAAAGTAGTACATTTTTAATTTCCAGTATTTGAAACGGATTTCTATCTCACTTAGCGGTCTTTTGGACTAACCAAACAAATGTGCAAAACGCATATAAATCCGTTCGCTAGTATATTATATATTTTATAATGTACACAAAATGTGTAGGTACGCAATATAATGTAATATTTTCACAAAATATATTTGCTAAAAACGTGTGATATGAGATCGGTAGGGGCGGCAAAATTCTAATGGCCTATACTGGCGGCAAATCTGTAAACCCGCTGCAATCCGCTCAGAATTCAAATAAATTAAAAATTCAAATAAATTCAAAAAAAAAAAAATACTAAAAATCGACGACACTTTCATAATCCCCCCACCAACCCTTCACGGGGGACCGTTGGGATCCATGCACGTTTATCTAAATCCGGCACCGTTCTTGGTCGGCGTACCTATACAGAAAACGATTCGCGTAAAAACAACTACCGCGTATCGCGTGCGCAGCACCGTTTTGCACGATTACGTCACGACGCTTATTGTGTGTTTATTGAGAGAGCTCGAAGACCGGTTCGGAATTTCGTGGTGGCGATTGACCTTTTTGTATCGGGCAGCGCACATACTCGTTATTCGTTCGGGCGAGCTCTATATATAAAAAAAAATAATAATAATAATAATAATATATATATACACACACACACACGCGCTTAATAATATATTTTTTTACTGGCCCGAGTCGCACCCGCGGAGGATTATAAAATGATTTTCGTACGTTATTGTAGTATAATAGGTACGGCGTTTCGCACACCGCGCGAATTGGCCAGTTCACGTGACGCGCGTAAACGAGTCGTGCAAAAAACCGGTTCTGTCGGTATAACAAAATAATAATAATAATAATAATAAAAAAAAATATACTAAAAAACGACTATAGTCGGATTCCAACGCGAATTTTCGTCATCGCTACTACGCGTTTATTCTATTTTTTTTTTTTTTTTTCGTCCCGTAAAAAATTGTTCCGCGACGTTTTCCCGGTTGGGTGGGGACAGTAGAATTAATTTATATATTTTAATGTATAATATATAAATTGCGTATATTATTAACAGTGAGTCTGGACGATTGCGTTCAAAACAGTTTCGTGGTTTCGTACGAACGTGCAGGAATCTTGAAAAAAAAATAAACGTGTTTGAGAGGAAATAATGTTAAAACGAGATTTTTTAGGGAATTCGGTTGGGAATGAAAGCGTGAGCGTTCCGAGGACGAAGTGGGGCAATCCAGTGGTATACGATTAATATATGAATACGATGTTGATGATCTGAAAAAAAAGTAGAAAAAACAACAACAACAAAAAAAAAAAATGCTTTAAAAACTATAAAAAATGATATTAAAAAAAATCGCATAGATATTACAGTAATTTGAAATTGCGTAACGAATAATTACTGTTAGTGTGTTTACGGATAATATATTCTTGATTTAAAAAGGAAAAAATAAATATATAAAATGTCAACGTCAATTTCTAATCTCGTTTATCCGATTGATTCGATACGATTTTTAAATAAAAATAATCGATAAGCGTGATATCTGTAAAAAGCACGCTTATGCGCATTGAACTCAATACACGGAACGCGTATATCAATCAAAATATGACCCCAGACATAAGAAGCCACCATATGCATTCTATAAGATATAAGTGTCATGGAGGATACGATAAAATATAATTTTTTTTCCACGATATTTACCATGTTTTATACTTTACCTTGAGATAACTACGGGACACGTAACGACGTGCTCATAGTAACGACGTTAGCACCAAAATAGGTTATTTTTACACAATGAAGTTGGTAACAGAAACAGAAAAATAGAAACGGAATGTATATGGCGGCTCACTATACGGGTCCATGTTATAATAATGTATCTGAGGTACTCAAAATACGATATTTATAAACATACGATACCTAAACACGAAAAGATAGTGAAATTAAAAATATGAGTATACAAACGAAAATGACGTTAAAATAATAGCACACATGCATGAAAGATTTAATAAATCGCGAATAAAATAATAAATGTTACGCAATAAAAAAAAAAAAAAGAATATATATATATACCTACGCATATATATGTAAAAAAAACTTACTCGTTAAGTAAAACGATAGATTTAAAAAAAAAAGTAAAATTAACTCGTTATGTAACTATATTGACTAATTATAATTCACTTCATAAATATTGCAAAGGTCATTTCGTTTCAAGTCCGACAGCGTTACATAATATTAATGGTTTTCGAAGTAATTCTTTAATAATTTTAACGCAACAACCAACATCAGCGAATTACATATACATAATATATATATACCTATAGTTTTTTTTAAGCTCTTAAAAAAAGAAAAACGATTATATATTTTGTAAATACGTACTAATCGTTACGATTTTTTCATGCTACGAGTAGTTTATCGAAATTCGACATGGAAGACGCTCTATTCTTATGCGAGTTGCAGCACGTGATAAACAGTGCGCAGCAATGGAGTCTGAAGCCCTGCAGTGAGCAATCGCAAGATACGTACATTTACCAATACTCTGTTGTGTTTTAAGATTTTCTTTCAAGTACAGTTAAGAAAAAAATAATATTAATAATAATAATATTAAAAAAATTACATTAATTGATAATATAATATTAATAAAGATAATTGATAATTAATAATTTGAAAATCAGTCTCGTAGTTGCCGGTAGGTAACAAAAACTTGTAAACTTTTAATGATTCGCACCGAACGCACGTTTTTTAAAACGGTTTTCGAAACAACGAAGTTCCTAAACGGTTTACATCGTGCATATTATAATTGATTCGAATGTTTTACTTACAATTCTACAAATGCATAAGGTGATGTTATTATGTCGATGTCTAAAAAATTACAACTTGATATTGAGTAAAATTACATTACCATTCACTACGTACGGTAAGAGTCCTATAATTCTAGAAAATCATAATATAATTGAAATTAATTCTGCAAGAACACGAATATCGTTAATATCGTTAAGTTATGTAATTATTCGTATAAAATAATCAACAAATAGGCTAAAAAAAAAAAAAAACGTTGTTTTCATACTTGATCGTGCTCAGTGCGAAATACGAAGAACTAATAACCGAACGAGAAGGGCATACCGCGCAATATAAATTATACAAATTTAATTTTGAAATATTCATATACTTTTTTCGTAACAATTATTTGACATTAAAACGTTTTTTTTAAATAAAATATCAACATTAATTAATTTTTTTTTTTAATAAAGTGTTTCCGTTTAATACAGATTTAACAATAATCTTTCGTCTAAAGCATAACCGCGGTCGTGTGCGTTATCGTTCTGATTTTTTAATATTTTTCGAATAATATCTGATGACTGAAAACTGCAGGATAATATTTAAACGTACAGTAAACCGTTCTGCCGAGAAATTTCGGAGGAAAAAAAAAATCTACTGAAAAAATTTTTATGTGTACATTATAACATGCATATATTATAGTCGTTGGTTCTTGCAGAATATATTGACTAACTGTTTTTTCACCGCCCGTCGGCCAATGTCAATACTACGGAGTCGAAAATTATGTATTTTTTTTTTTCCGAGCGGTTCTCTAAACGAGTTTTGCCGTGACCTAAAGGGAAAAACGGGGTCTCTAGCAATAATTGATTGCACGACCAGCTCAAATATTGTCCGTGCGGTTATACGCGCGGACCACAACAATCGAATCCTATACCTATAACAACATAATAATATATTGAATATCGCAATAATTAGATCGAATACGATCAGGGGGGAGGGGACCAGTGCGTTGTCTCCGCGATACGTTTACACAACAATCGTGTACGAGGTGTGTTCAAAAAATATCCAGACTAAAATATTCTTACAGAAGAACGTTTAATTTTATCAGGTAATATTTTTATATCGAAACGGATTAGAGATAATTGCCTCTATTTTATAAATAGTATACGATTAACTCAAAAAAAAAAAGAGCCATTGCAGACAGTGCGCGTTCAAATTCGGACGTTTTGTATAAAATCGCGATTTCACGATGGATAAACGTTACGGAACAACGCGCGCGTATTAAATGTTGTTTTAAAAAAATGATAAGGTGACATTTGAATTGATTGAATCAGCACTGCTTTCGGGGTATGTTTCATTAGGCGGTCGGTGTAATTTTTGACTGGTTGAAACGTTTTAAAGGAAGTCCAGGAGTTTCCATTTGAAGATAACAATATGACCTGCATCGTCCTTCAACATCGAAAACCAATGATACCGCCGCTCTTGTTAGAGAACGAATTAGAAACGACGAATGCAGTCAGAGAAGTAGCCGACGAAATTATTTATTGGTATAGTATCAATAACAGAGGACCAAACGGAACATCGCATTGGAGTGAAACTGAAAAACGAGTACTTATAACGATACAAAATTTTATAAAATCAATTTTATTACGAATGGTGAAACATCCGGGAACTAAAGTCCAATCGCCGCAATGGAAGTCCGCGAATTCATCTCGTCATATACGCGCGTCGTATCGTTAAATCGCGATTCTATATGAAATACCGGAAATTACCTCTAG
This sequence comes from Slavum lentiscoides, assembly GCA_032441835.1. NCBI lineage: Eukaryota > Metazoa > Arthropoda > Insecta > Hemiptera > Aphididae > Slavum > Slavum lentiscoides. The sequence goes on along the minus strand of CM063711.1, from coordinate 6,324,900 downwards.
TTAATTTTGGTACAACAGTATTAAGGATAACATTAAACGTTTTTTCCGAAAGAATATTTTATTCTGTGCGTTTTTAGGAACACACTTCGTATTATTAGGAGTCTTGTAGTACTTATTTTTTTTTTTATCGATAAAATGTATGTAAACGACGTCGTGGAAACAGAAGGAAAGACGGGAGGAAAAAAAACATTTGAAAATTAGCAATTTGTAAAAAAAAAAAATGTCTTTTTAAAATGTGAAGTTATATCAGCGGTTCCCAAATTTTTAAGGCTACGGCGCCCTTAGAAAGTAGTTTATATTTGGTGGAACGCCAAATACAAATGGACGAACATTTATATATATATATATTAACAATTTAGTATTAATAATAATCTATAAATATTAATATTTCATATTTATAATTCGTTTTTAAATTTTTATTTCATAGGTACAAAATTATTTGAAATTTTTGAAATACATATATACAAAGCGTAATGATTTATGTTTATTATTTCAGACAGTTAGTTTTAGCATAGGATAACAGACAAAAGTAAAAGTTTCGCTACGATTATTTATTTGCTAAAGGTTAATTTTACTATAACGTCTTGGGCGAATAGTAAAAGAAAAGTATTCAGGTTCGTGGAATTCGTTTTTAAATTGTTAAGAACGAAAATCGTACGCATAATAATTAATGAATCGCGTATACATTTTTATTAATTTATTACAAAATGTTAAAAAAAAAAAACACTGTTGAATATGATTTTCAATATATTTAAATTATTTCACATGTCTATCACGATATAGAAAAGATATATATATATATATATATATCTCGTATAAGGAATTATTTTTACAATAAATTAAATTCCAAGGAAATATTCGTAATTTTATTATCAAGTTACTAATACCTATATTTTTGTAAACGACTGGAAACAAAAATTTATCAAAAAAAAATAATCTCAATATGTCAATAGAAATATCGTTGATTTTTATTATAGATCATTGTATTTAAAAATCAATATTATTATAAAACACAAAATGATATCGTGCACCTACAAGAAATCGTACATTCTCGACGGATGCGGGTAGGTAGAGAAGTGGAAACATTTTTTTTTCCGAATAATACTCACAGATTTTTAATTTGCCGTAAATATATTTGAAAATTTTCCACGGTCCATTTTAAATATATAAATATGTTTTTACCAAATTTCAAATTTATATCCGAATCTTTTAAAATAATTTTCTATTGCAATTATGCCGACTGCCGAAAAATGGGGACGAGTACGATTCCGTAAGAATTTGGATGCAACGTTGTCAAATTTATATCACTGTGTCTCGGCACCCAGGCGCACGTGTAATAATTAATGCGTGCACTCACGATTTAAGATACCTATATATATATATATATATATATCTTACATCGTGGTACAGTGCACACACGGTGTACTGAATATAACAGTTATATTGTCATGGATAATTTTAATCAAACATTATTTTGCTTATGGTCATTATTAATAAACAGTTTTAGTTAAACGATTGTGAGTGAAGTTCGGTTATAATACGTAGGTACCTACGAAGGATTCAAGATTGTTAATCGTCGCATTAAGACACCATACGGAATCGCGTCGAAAAAAAGGTGTTGTCCAACGATGAACGTACGGAATCGTATTCTACCCGAAAATTGTGTTACGATGAATGACGGGAGGAATGTGTAAATTCACAGATTTTTCAGTTATTAACGTTGAGAGAGATCTAAGCACTAAAATTAATGAAGATAATAGAATAAATAATTTTTGTATTTATTTATTTATTTATTTACAGATATTAACGGACTAATGTCCTATTACATAATATGTTGTTGTGACACAAAAAAAAAAAAGATTACGATAATATAAAAATTATATTGTTGAAGTTTTTAACTTAAATATAACAAAAGTATTAACTTAAACATATGCGTAAATATAAAGTTATAATAAAACAATATTAAATATAATCAAAAGTGTAAATATTACCGGGCATTCATTAAAAGATTAGCGGGGGAATTTAAAATATAATTTTTGTTAGAGGAAACAGGATAAAATGGTAAGGGGTATCGAGTATTAACGGTTATTTATTTTAAAACGAATTAAGGACAACATTTCTGGACAGTCAATAGTACCAGATAGTAATTTGTGCAAAAATTTTGAGAGCAGAAGTAAGCGACGGTCATTGAGCGGAGTAAGACTGAGGAAGTTTAAAACGTTATCGTATGAACTATGGGGGGGGGGTCTATGGATATTAAATTTGAATGAAATAAATCGTAAAAAGTTTTTTTGAATTGATTCAAACATATTATTTTGTTTTAGTGTATTATTTAACCAGACTAAATATAAGAAATTATAATAAATATAAATACTAGACATACTAAGTATGTCCCAAAGACGTACTTGTATCTTTAATATTTAAATCAATATAAGCAATGTATTTACCTATATCTTAAAATTGCCTTTTATTCTCTTTATTTTATTGTAATGAAGGCGTACGAATTACGTTGTTGATGGTGGTAGGGAGGTGTGAGGGGCAACTTTGATCGACATAAATCCAGCACCCCATAAATTTAATCCAAATTGCGCCTATGACGAACCCTCAAACGAATCCCCCTAATCCTGGCTCTGTACCGAGCACACTTTGGGAACCTCTGGTGTTACATTACGCAATCTGTCGACACGAATATTTACAATGTGATTTTATTTAAAACGCGTACCTACCGAACGACTACTACGTAATAATATTTTCAGCGTGCAGTTCTCTCCTCCTTTGCTCGCGCGGTCGCGCCACGTCCATGAACCTGACCCACCCACTCTATTCGTTTACTTAACTGAAAATCGTTGCCAAACCTCGGGCGAATGCGTTACCAAATAATAGCGAATCGAAATTGTGTATTTTTAGATTTGTTTTTCGTTTTTTTTTTTTGTTCACTTCTCGCAAGAGAAGGTCACGCGCCCGTTATTTATACACCAATGACAGAAAAACCATTTTGCGACGAATTCACTTTGTTTAACAATAAAAAAAAAAAAAAAAAATCTTAAACCGTATAAAGAGTCGCGTTGTTTAACACGAATGCATTCGTGTTATCGGCTGTTATCAGCGATAGAACGCTGCAATTGTCTCATTGCTATTGTCTCGCATGACGTTTTCAATACGATTACCTACGTATAATATTTTCAGATCGATCAGAATGTCTCGTTTTTTTTCCCTCCGCTCGGAATTTCTGATTGTCTTATGTCGATTTTTTGAATTCATATAAAACAACTGCAACGGTTCAGAAAGTATTATTACTACTGGGGCCCGAACGTCGATCCCACGAAAAAAACTTATAAAAATGCTATAAAAAAAAAAAAACATACTCGTATTAATTATCTAAAAATACAAACAATTCTATAAAAAAAAACCTACAAAAATTCCCTTAAAAAAGTGTATTCATAATTTATTAATATAAAAAAAAAGAATGTCAATCGTTTAAATTACTTTTTACCGTCTACTGAACATTTTTAAAAGGAAATGTATGCGAAAATGTTAAATTATACGTGAAAAAACAATTTATTTATTTTATTTATTTATTTAAGTTTTAAACGGGCCAAGCCCAATTACATACAATATATAATAGTGACAATCGTTCGTAATAATATAATAGTAATTTACAAAAAAAAAAAAAATTTATATAGTGAAAATGATATACAATATAGTTAATAATATTTATAGTTATGTATTATTAACAAGTATGGAATTACAATAATTTTTAAATGAGTTGAAGTTTGGTGATATGAACAAATCAATTTTCAATTCATTTATAGTTTTCAGAATCCTATTGAGGGGGGTGTTGTTTGCATAATTAGTTACATCTGTGTTTAAATAAAATGTATTTTTAGACCGGGTGTTACGAGTAGGGGTATGGAAAGAGAAACGACTTAAGAACATAGGACAGTCAATATTACCCGTGAATAGCTTATGCGCTAAGTACATGTCTAATCGTAAACGACGTTGCTCGAGAGTTTCGAGGGATAGAAACGTTAAAAGTGGGGTGTACGAAAATTAAAATAATAATAATATAAATTGAACTCTTTTTGTCGGTTATTGAAAAGTAGTTTTTAAACGACCCGAAATTACAAAAAATGAACTTAAAATGTCGACAAAAAAAAAACGCCCTAAAAATATAAAAAGCTGAAAAATGCAAAATAAAAATTATAGTTATTTAGATTCGTACGTTATTGAATCACATTTTTAGCTAGAAAGAAAGACGAAAAAAAAAATGCAAAAGTCATTAAAATTCCGGCCTTAATATTATTACACTCTATGTATAAATAAAACAAAAATAAAATTCACACAAATACGAGAATAAATTAATTTTTTATTTCTGTATTTTTTTTTCACTTATTTATTAACGAAAAACAATCCAGTGCGGTAAACATTATAATAGTATATGTATATGACAAGAGTTTAAAAAAACATATATATATATATATAATAATAAATAAAATTATAATAAAATATATTTATGTACAATTATTATAGTCATACAACTTCAGTCACGGTAATTATTATAAATAATTATAACCTTAATAATATTATAATTACGTAATATTATAATGGTAACGTAAGAACGCACACACAAAAAAAAAACAATTGTACTCGTAAAAAATCCGGTTATACGGGAAACGAGTTTTTTAGAATATACATTCATCGTATTTTCGGTGAATTGGCATAGGCAAATCAATTCGAGATTATCGTATCTGCGGACGTTCGTTGTGTCCAAGTACCGTGTACCAATTAATCGGTTGACCGTAGATTATTATTATATTGATTAATTATTATTGACGGTCGCATAATCCATTCGATAGTTTTGAAAAGGCGACCGTTATTGGTCTCGACAAAACGCGAAAAAGACGAGTAATATTTTCCACGTATTTTCCTATACTTATTAACCCATTACACAATGTTTTTAAGTACAATTTTTTTTTCCACCGAAAAATGCGAAAAACCAATTTTGCGTACTTACATATTATACGTAGAACACGTGAAACGTTTTTTTTTTCTTTTCTAAGTACTTAACGAAAACCAAGTGGGCAGACACCAAGTTCACGGACGTCCTTCGGTTTTATTTATCGTCCACACGTTATAATACGATATACGTGTATTGTGTACATAAGTACATACGTACTGCGCGGTTTTATTTGGCAAATAATTATTATTACTATTCATCGTTTTGCACGACTTCTTCTCGCGTCGTAATAACATTATTATTATTATTATTATTATTATTATTATTATTATTATTATTATTATTATTATTATTATTATTATTATTATTATTATTATTATTATTATTATTATTATTATTATTATTATTATTATTATTATTATTATTATTATTATTATTATTATTATTATTATTATTATTATTATTATTATTATTATTATTATTATTATTATTATTATTATTATTATTATTATTATTATTATTATAATGCGACAATATAAACCCGAAAAAAAAAATATAATATATGTTGGTAAAAAAAGAAAAATAATTAGTGTAAAACAACGGGCATTTATTTACAAATTCCGAATCGGTTTACATTCAGAGAAACGTGAAACGTTTTGAATAAAAAAATTTACTTAAATACTATTTTCTGCGCAGTTAAAGATATATATTTCTATATCCGAGCATTCGAGACAGAGAATTACAAACAAATCGAAGGGAACATTCAGATAAGTCCGCTTTTTAAACATTTTCGGAAACGTTTAATTTTTTTGCGACAAATTGACTCAAATATAATATTGTAAATCATTTAGGTAACGATAAACAGCGCTGTTGACTTAAAATTTTGTTAAATTTTTTCGCTTTTTACATTAGAAGTTCAAATTTGATGTGTCTGTAAATCCGTCCGCTTATTGCATCTAAAACGAACTATATTTCAAGATTAATTTTCAATTTTTTCGTACTAAAAAAAAAAATTTATTTTTATATTATTACTTCAAATACACTTGTGTTTCCACGATAAAATGATACAATCGAACGTTTTACGGTGAGGTTATTTGTAAAAAAAAATTAATTTAAATCTAGTTTAATTAACTTCATTTGAGCGCACAGTATTATTAAGCGGCTTAAGTTCTTTCGAAAAATAAAAATTTCAATAATACGAGGACATTTTTACTAAAAAAAAAAATATTAATAATAATATTATGCAAATAAAATATATATATATTAAAAAAACAATATGCATAATAAAATTAATATGTATTATAAAAATAATTTATATATATAAAGAAATAAATGCCAAGAGTATTTGTTAAATTTTAAAATAGTAACAACTAGTTTCGACCGTAAGTCATCATTAGGTTATAATGAATAATAATTAATAATAATAATAATAATAATAATAATAAAAAATAATAATTAAAAATTAATAATCATTGTAAAATTTACCAAATATACTTTTAGCATTTTCTTTTATATATATATATATATATTACTTTTATATATTATATATTGTATTTTTAATATATTTATATATATATATATTTTTTATTTTATAAGAGTATTACATTTTTAAATTTAAAATTAATTAATTTTTTTTGTTTTTAATTTTTAAATTTTATTTATTAATATTATAAGTTTATTGTAATATTTTTGTTAAAAAAAAAGTTCATGCATTGTTAGTGGTAATATATTGCTAGAGTTTATGGACGATTTTTGTTAAAAAAATGTATATAAATATATACATTTTAATATAGTCGCCTTATAGCGCTTCGAAAATCGATTAAATATAATATTGAATTGTCGATCTCGCAAGAGAAAAAACGTTCAAATATACAATTTAGTTTACCAAAAATATTGTGAGATTATAAAATACATTATTTTCGGTTAGACAGAGCACGAATATTGCTTACAGTTTTGTATTACCCAGTACCTATAAAATGCTAGCACCCGTTTGGAAGCAAAATATTTCGAAATATATAATAATTTTTTGTTTTACTCGCAAACTATTTGTGTAGTATTTCCAATAATAATTCCTGAAAGAAATATGTTTCTTAACGAAAATGATAATATTTAAAAAAAAAAAAAAGTAATAAGTACATAATGGGTACTCGAAACGGAGTCGTGGCGTTGAATTATGGACGGATGATGTCACCCATTACGAATATATTATATATTACGTAATTTATACATTTATTTATAACGCGACTTGAAATGTAATCGCGCACGATATCGCGGAAAACGTTTGAATTAATAATAAAATAAAATGTTTTTTTTTTCACGCTCGATAAACTTGGCAATTGGGTTTAATTTTTTTTTTTTTTTTGCGTCTCTTATCTGGTTATATACATTATGTACGATCAACGTAGTTGTTTACTTAAACCATAAAAATATATATTAACTGTACACACGCCGTTTTGTTTTTATTTTTTTTTGAAATATTATACAGGCGAACGAATTTTGGAAAGGATAATTCGCGTTCGACACAGAACGCCTGTTGTTGCGAGAAACGTATTCATTGGGGGAGGAGAGTACATGAGATCCTTCCCATTGAATTTTTTCAAATACCTGTCAACAACTGATTATATAATAATAATAATAATAATAATAATAATAAATTGGATTTGAAAATTAATGCAGTGGCGGCTCGCCGGGTGGGGCAATTGGGGCTCAGCCTCACCCGGTGGCTGGTATAATATATAAATAAAACCTATTATACAAATCTAATCACGTTTCAAATTTAAACAATTTTGGAAAAAAAATGTATTAAGTTTTCATTGATAACCCGGAGAGAAAAAGCACAGCACACGCGTCACGAGTCACATGGCAGCATCGGTTCGGCCGCCGACCGTTTTGCCGGTGATCAAAGAAGGCGTGAGAGAGAAACAATTTTCGGCTGATCGTAGTGTAATGAATAATATCAAGCGCAACGGCTAGTGACAAGGTGGTGAACCACGGGTATGATGACGATTATTGAGTAGCCCCGAGAATGCTCGAGAGGCAAACAATTTAAAGGTTCAGTTGCTCTATAAAAATATTAACATCAAGTGGTGTGCAGCTCGGAATCGTATTCGGTAAACAGAGGCAGATAAGAAATTTTCTCATAGGTATACACACGCCGTTATGTTCCATATAATTTCTAATACCAAACGACAAAATATCACCTTCGAGATTGTGTCCACCGTACGGAACTGTGATAATATTATATTACTAGTCATTTATCAAAATACACGGAGGTTATATAGTTTATATAGAGGTGCCCGTACCTCCGTGTCGAAAAAAATCGAACTACTTTTAATTTTACCACAGATTAAATGAATACAGATGGATCACTCGTGATGTAAACAAAAAAAATTACGTCATTCGAATCCCCCCCCCACCATATCAGTGTTACCGCATTGTAGCACAATATATTTACCTAAAATTTAAACATTACTCCTGTGAGGTAATCTATTTGTGTTGTTTACATAGTGATTCTGGTTCGGCGATCGTGTCGTAAAATGTCTCATGTTAAATATACTCGTTTCATACACACAGTTGAAAAAAAATCTGTGCTTAATCTGCGTTAAATGTTTATCGGCACGTGATAACCGTTATTATGATAACATTGTTTGAGATAATAAAGAAATTGTACTATAATATTGTAAAATACCAACACAATAATTTATATCGTCGTGTGCGTCTACATTGGTATGCGGGGGACCAATGAGAAGAGCGTATTTGCAATTCTTTTGTTCTCGGGCCGAGTGATCCATCTGTATTCATCTAATCTGTGATTTTACTAGATTCATTACTGAACTACTGTAAAATACAAAAACAATAAAAATTAATTGATTTTCACGTTTTAATTCCGAAATAATATTTACGCATTTAAAATCCGTAAACATGGCGCATTCGTATAACGACATAATAATTGTGTCGTTACTTTTAAACTACCTAAATAATAAATATTGTTTTTATTTCTTGTGAATCACACACATTTCTTTTTTCGGCTAGTTACCACGACATTAAAATTTTTATATTCTATATAGGTATTTTAGATTCTGAGCGGAGCGAGGAATGTATTGATTTTAGAATGATATTTTTTTTTTTTATGTTTGTATCCAAAAATTCTACAAGAATAGGAATGCTTTGATCTTTTCATTCTCGGTCGTTTTCTGGTTGCAAATCCGATGTGATTGGTACTTTTAAGAGATCATTTAAGCGCATTATTTTAAAAACGACATAAAAAGTTTGCCTCGCCTCTCACAACACCCACCCACCAGCCGCCACTGCATTAATGTGCACAAAATTATTTACTAAATAAGCGGATAGCGTAAAATTTATACGCTATGCAATAAGTCGCATTTAATCAGTGGAGATAATATTTATTTGGATTCCCTCACCCCATTTCCTAAATAAAATCCTGATCACGCGCCTGCTCGCTGTAAAATTAAGTAACGATACACCGGATAATATAATATCATAATCGTTTTTACAGGACCGTATCCACTGTGCCGATGGTCGTCTCAGCTCTCAAAAAATTTCAATGTTTAATTAATAAAATATAATATTTGTGAATTTACGTTATCGTAGGCGGTAAGGTTAAAACCGGCAGCACCCGGTTTTTAAAATACGCCTTCCAGTTTTTATATTTTGTCTGCGTAACCGATTATTTATCCGTATAAAGTGGAAAAAAATTAACAAAAAAAAAACCTAATATACTGTATAATACGAATAGCGTGGTAGCGATTTTAAAAACTTTTTTTTTTCACCAACTTTTCATAGTTGCGAACCGTTTTTGAATATTGTCAAATTTATGTGACCGACGTTTATAAATTTATTTTGTTTTTTCGTACACGGATAAATAGTGATAACATTGTATGAAGTATATACGATTTATTTTGGGGAAAAAATAAAAAAAAAAAAAATTACGATTTTTCGTTTCACTTAATTTTTTTGGTTGAATGTCATGGATGCAGCTCTGGTTTTCGGTTTCTCTTGGTAACTGCACTGATATCCACATCGCTGTTGGTCAATTTGAAACGTAACGATAATAATTTGAAATCCGTTTCAAAATTTAGTTTTTATTTTGCAAACGCGACCGAAAATCCGACTTCACAATATTATACGAAAAAATGAATAATGGAGAGCATATAAAGTCTTTATAACTTTATCACGGAATTAGTGTTTAATAAATAAATTGATCAGACAACCAGAACTCAAACATTTACGTTTGAAACTCATTTTTCGTATACGAATCGTCGTCAAATAGACCAGCGGTTACTTTTTTAAAATTTACATTTGTTTTGTAATTTAAAAAAAATATATATATATATATAATTAAAATAAAAAAATAAACAACAAATGCAAGGAATGAAAACTGATTCCGTGTTATATGTATATGCGGTTTGTTTTAGGGCAACAACATCATTCCAAGATAATGCCACAACTGGTCAAATAAGTACGAACTAATAGCGACATTGATTATGTATATAATATATTCATTGAAATCTTTTTACTAAATCACAGTATACGCAATGTAAGTGTTTGATATTTTTTCTCGGTATTTGCTGCGCCATTGCGTATTATTTGTAATATTACCAGCTATTTCCTATAGTTGTTATTATTCGACATTGTATTAGGAGACAGAATTCAACAGTGTACTGCAATGGTCCGCGGCGGTATTCGAAAACGTGTAAAAGTGGTTAGGTTTTGGGAACCACTGAAACGGATCGACCAATAAATTAATTCGTCTTCGGTTCGTATGTGTTCGTCGTGTGAACATGTTTTACGTCGGAAACGTTATCGAGAGACCCACTTTTGGTTCCACAGTTTGGCACAGGTCTATCAGCGGTTTTATGTAACAGAAAAAAAAAAAAAAATATGTAAACGCCGAAATAACAGACGTTTCGTCGGGGCCAGGTGTGCAGAAGTTCTAGACACGACTAATATTTAAAATATTTATGGAAAAAAAAAATTTCTATTTTTTTCCGTGCCGTTGAAACGAGTCTGCAGAATTTCGGGCATTGTCCTTCGGGCAGGACGATTGGCGGCGGTCAGTCCATAATTCGTAATGTTATACCGATATGTTTTTCGACCCTCAAAATATAAAAAATAATAATACGATTAAAATATCAATATTATTAATTTTTAATGATTATCGTCGTCGTGTTGCACAACGCGTACATTGACTTTGTGTATAAGAAGAGCGAATTTTTTTTTTTTTGGAAAAATATAATTTGTTTTTAGTGAGGTCACGACATATTATACGCGTCGAGCTCGTTTATTCTTCTATAATGTTCTTTATGTTCCCCAGTATTAACTGCGTATTTTTGAAGGGAGGAAGGCGATCGTTGCCCTCCCATCAACTCGCCTCTTCGTATAGGTATTTTCTACCTATTTATTAAGACAACATTGTAAATGGTTTTTTTTTTGGTTATCTATTACATACGATATAAACGTAGTAAAATCATAGAACGTATAATATATAATATATATATTCTGTGGTAAAATCAAATAATTGACAAATTCGCAACGATGAAAAAAAGAACATTTTTTTTTCAAAATTTAGAAAAATTGAGACGGTTAAATAGTATAATCGAAAATTATACGCTTGTAAATAATGTAAGAAATAATTAATAAATTGTTATATTTGTACTTTAAAAAAAAAAAAAAAACCGTAATCAAATTAAGTTAGATATAAGGCCTATATTATAGATTATAAGTATTTTGTTCCAACTCCTAGGGCAATCCTGTGTTTTTTTTTTTTTTAGGCGCAGGTTTAAAGGAATACAATTAATGACATAAAAAGTATTAATATTGGAATAGAATTCTGAGATATCGAAACGAACAAGTGTATACGCCACTGTTTTCAATTCACATTCAAGAGTCGGACACGTTGTTTTATACACAAATATTTTTAACGCATAATAGAAATACGTAAGACGAAATCCTTAGCCGAGTGCATAAATTTTAATTTATTTGATTCACACGCGTAAAATACAACACATACCAGACGAACATTTTTTTTTTTTTTTAATTACTATTCTATGTTTTTAAAAATAGCGTAGCGAAATATTTAAATGATTTTGCGCCCTACACCCCGAATAATCGAAATCTGTACAAAACGCCGCGAATTTTTCAATTATAAATACCTCTGGATACGTGCAAAAGGTCGTTTTTAAACTTTGTTTTTCGGGTAAATTAAATAGAAAAATATTTTTTATGAAAACCGTTTTTTAAAAAACCGTATAGCGAGTCACTACGGACGCTGTCGGTTAGGCGTGATAATAAAATAACATGTAAAAATAAATATATTACATACATATTTTGATAAAATAATAAAACGAAAAAATAGATAAATTAATAAAAGATAACAAATTTATGTCAAAGAAACAAAAACAAACCATAATCAATTTAATACTAGTAAATAAAAAGCGTGTATATAAAAAAAAAAAAATATAAATACACGTGTGTGCATATAATATTAAGTATATGCGATTATCGAAATCGAGCCAAAGAGTTTTTGTGCGAAAAATAAAGAAAAAAATAAAATTGTTTTTACACTAAATATATATTATGCGTTTATTATTACTACCGGTTTCGACGAAAATTCATCATCGGTCTAATTAAGCAAAAAGAAAGAGCACAACAACCCAAAAAAAAAACATTATTATTATTAATATTACTATTACTATTATTATTATTATTTTATCTTCGTAATATTCATAATTATCTCTGTGCGACTTATTTTTTGTAACTATTTATGTGACTTTTTTGCTTAATTATACCAGACTATGAGTGTGTTTTTTTTTTTTTGTCGAAACCGGTAGTAAACATAAACGTTGTAGTTATAATACCACAACTATTACGTTATTTTTTTCTTTATTTTCCACACTACTCTTTGGCTCGATTCTCATATACATACACACGTGTATTTGTAATTTTTTTTTTTTTTTTATATATATATATATATATATATATATATATATATAAATATATTACGATAATTACGTCGCGTTGTTCGAGAGATTATTTCGTAACGCGTTGCATTCGGTGTTTTTTTTTGCACGGTGTGCAAAACGAAAACAACAAAAAACACACAAAAAAAAAAAACCATACATATCCGTCCGCGTTAACCCTATTAATAGAGCGCACCCGTGTAATTTTTACACGGCCAAACTGGTCGGTTTCCAACGATTTTACGGCGGCTTTGCTATGTCTAGTTTTCATATTGCCTCAAAATCCGAACCCTTGTCGTATGTAAACAATCGGATGTCCATTATAATAAGACGCGTTCCCGAAATAAGCGCGTGGAAATTAAATAACAATATTCTCCATACACAATATTATACCGTTTTTTCGGAGTGCAGACAAAAAAAAAAAACTCGTTTTACCCAGAAACCTTATGAGATTTTTAATGATTTCAAAAAAAATTATATTACTCAACGTACACGCAGGCCACGGACACTTTCCCCACTACTTCGATTATTTTCATTTCAGAGCGGAATGATTGATGTCATATTGACTCAGCGGGAGAACACCGTGTTAGGAACGTAATCTTTCTACGTAAATTAAGAGTCTAGGAGTCACTAATTGTTTTACACACAGATACCTACACAATATTAATAAAAATATAATATTATATACAAAATATAAATATTATTGTACCTATGAGATACAAAATGTATAATAAAAAATGTACAAATCTTTATTCTGTGATTAATGATAACACAATGTATAGATAAAAACCGTGTTATTGTTATATCTGTAATCCATATCGGACGGTAAGAAATGTAGTGATAATTATTAAACGGCTGATTCCATGGCCATTGAGAGCACTATCTAGAGAACAAGGGGATATCCGTTCTGTGTCCCATGTATACTAATCCTATGGTACAGGAGAGTTTCGTGAATTCGGAACGTCTTGTTGCAGCGTTATTGAACGCCGTTAAGTTTAACAGAAAAATACCAAGAAACATATGCTCCAAGGTGAGTAATAATAATCGATCAAACTGTCACACATTGTACTGTTACAACTCGCTTATAAGAAATTACGTTAAAAAGTGATATGAAACGCACACACGAGGAAGTTTTCATAACGATTTTAAATGTTCAATAATTGTTTCGTTGTCGCATAGTTTAATGCAATTAATAAATAAATAATAATATTTTATTTTTTTTTTTATTAATTAATTTTATATCGTCTTGAAAATAGTAATACGAGTAATTCTGCCGGGTTGATGTGGCATATTTAATTTATCATCGGATACAAATACAGATTCGTTACAATTGAATAATTTAAAAAGTTCACGTTGAACGTTTTCGAACTAATTTATCATATTCAAATGATCGGCTAAGAAAAAAAAGGCTGTCGTAACCAAATATTTAATTTAAAAACGGTATTTCACGTGAGTACAGTAAACCAGTGAATACCAAAAGTAAAAAAATTTTTCAAGTATACGAATAATTTTTCAAATCCGATTTTGGACGTTGTAAAAACAAAATTTTTTCACTTTTTCGTCGCGTTTAATTTTTAATTTGTGTGTGTGTGTGTTATACGCATCATATAAGTACCGCGATATACGAACGCACGATGATTTTTATTTTTAACTCACGAAATTCTACATCAAACGATATTATCGACGTTTATGCAGTTCAAACGATTTTTCCCGATTTCCACATCCTGGACCATGGGCCTGCTCAAAGGGGGATTTAGGGGTTCAAGCCCTCCCATTGACTTTTGAAAATATATTATTTTCACTTGAATAATCGTATTCCTGCGGTATTCTCCACTAATCGAAATGGGTCAAAATAAGTGAGACGATGGAAGCAGTGTCGTCATTTCAAGTTTTGAAAGGCGTGAGGCAAAATTGTCAACGTGTACATATTGTTGAAAAATAAGCAAAAAAAAAGTATTTTTTTACAAAAGGCTCTAACGCCGTCCCTATTAAACTTGATGGTAGACTCCATTTTTTATGATTGTGATTAAGTGACGTTTAGATCTACTTAGTGTTCATATTTAAAAAAAACGAAGTAATTCTTAAAAGAAAAAAAAGTGGTTCAAAGGTATTTTTCAAAAAATAAATTAAGCCACGTAACAACTACAAATTATAAAAAAATTTAAATTTGATCCCCATTTCAACCACTGTTGATCTCGTAATATCAGGCAATTTTCAATACTTAAAATTGTTTTTCTTCTTATCAGTCCTGCGTATTATTTCATAATAATAACTTTTTAATCACCAATGATACTGTGCGCGGTAATAACCTAACCACTACCGCTACCGCGTCTTTTTGATACAGTTTATAAAATCTCTGAATATCACTTTTATCTTGATATAGTGAAAAACAAACAGTTTAGCGGAGACAAAAAATGACGGACAGCATCCTAAAAATGAGTTGAACGCATTGAGACTTTGTTGCGAGAAAGAATACTGTTCCCAAAAATTTTTTTTTTAAATGCGAATTACTCATGTAATTCTACCTGCAGTGTCTATAGTAAAACCAGAGCGAACGTTTTCTCGTTTAAAACTCGCTTAAGAAGCACAACGACTGAAGTACAAGTTTCGACTTATTATTTGATGGTTAAAATGATAATTTAATTGTTCAAATTATATCTAATGTTTTTTTAGGCTCGATTTAACCGGACTGACAATGTTGGTTATTCACAGAAGCTTCGCAAACTTGACTAGACTCTTCATCTGGCTTCTGAGAGATGCTTTTTACTTATAATAACAAGACATATCGCGTGATATTAATAATAAAAATAGTATTTTAATCTCTTCTTCATGGCAATTCGAAATTCCTGAGCGCGCCCCCGGCCCGGACCGAGACGGAAATCTCTAAATGACCGCTTTTTCGCGCTCGGAAACATATTATATTACACAATTATAGATCGTTTTAAATAAATTTTAAAGAACACCGCATCCTTTATAAAATTTACGAAGATCAAGAAGCCATAATTAACATTAACACAACATCAACAACTGCTAAGGTCCAAAGAGGTGTAAGACAAGGGTGTCCACTTTCACCTGTAATGTTCAATCTATACATTGAAAAAGCAATAAACGAAATAAAACTTTGGCTAGATCAAAAAGGAATTGAAGTGAAAACCAGTGGAAATTTGATACCAATGCTTCGCTTTGCTGATGATATTGTCGTTCTCGCAACATCAAAAGAAGATCTACAAACAGCGTCAAATGTAATGAATAACACGTTCAAAGAATTTAGTCTGAAAATAAATGCAACTAAGAGTAAAACCCTAGTATGCTACAAGAACAACATACCTACAATAAAAATGACATTAGAAGATAAAGCAATTACTCAAGTAAACCACTTCAAGTACTTTTGCAGCATTATAACAGAAGACGGGAAATCAACAAAGGAAATCAGAAATAGAATAGGCCAAGCAAAAAGCATATTCCTTAAATAGAAATTAATTACTCTTATCAAAAAATGCGAACGTAGCCAATAAAAAAAGACTTATAAAATCATATATCTGGAGTGTGGCATTATATGGAAGCGAGACTTGGACAATAAATTATAAAGAGAGAGAGAGACATGCTAAACGCTTTGGAAATGTGGTGTTGGAGGAAGATGCATAGAATAAGTTAGGTTTAAAAAAGGACAAATTATGACGTCTTAAAAACAGTAGAAGAAAAGCGATCATTGATTCCCTAAAGAGAAGGAGATGACTTATGATGGGACACACATTAAGACATGGAGACGAATTGCATAGTTTAATAATTGAAGGAGTGATAGAAGAAACGCGACCAAGAGGAAGACCTAGAACAAAGTACATCAGCCAAATAATAAAAGATGCCGGAGTCACTTCCTGCAGGGAGCTAAAATATATGGCGAATGACAGGGAAAAACGGAGAAGACAACTGTCGTGAATGTATTTGATAAAAACCAGTTTTCGGCCTGATAAAAAGAAAAATATCGTTTTACCATCGAAATCCTTCGAGTTATTTTCGAAATAATACAAAACGCACACATACACACACATTATATGTATATCATAATATATGTTGCCGAAAATAAGCATTAAACCGAAGGTTACCGTTTTGTCGGCCAAATCTTTTTTTTTTTTTGTATGCGAATAATATTATTAATATTTACTTACATACATACGCTCGTCATAATAACAACGTACAGCAACCATGGGCAATCGAGTTTGCATCATCGTTATTACACACACACACACACACTCGTGGTTCTCAAAGTTTGCGCAGTTATAGATTTATATAAAACTAGCTTCATTACCCAGCTTAGCCCGTGCGCAATTTTGAAAGAAAATGTAATTATTTATATTCTTTTAAATAATAATTATTATTAAATGATTCTGTACACGCATATTATGATATAAATATGACACAAATATTGCCAGTATCTACGAATTTTTATTTGAATATTCGAAAAACTCATGCATGATTTCGGACGGACTCGTCGATAGTGCTTATTTTTTTATACAATTATTGTAATGTAACCATGCTTATCATTTAAAGTTTCACTACCGATTTGTAGGATTAATTCGGAAAACACTCCTGCGTGCATATCTCCCGTTAATAGGACTCGTATATTTATAACAGAACCGTAACATCACTTTAAATATTAAATTTAAATTTATTGATAACTAAACTAACTGTGAGATCTAAAATATTAATTTTATTATTAAATTAAATTTCGAGTGTAAATTGAACGCGTTCATAAATTTCTGCTTAAAAATATTAATCATAATTTCTGTTTGTCTTTTTGTACCACTAAATATAATGAAAGTATATCGTCTACGTATGTGAAAAAAAGCTTTAATGAATGGACCATATAATTAGTTGGAAAGTTTAGTACTATTATTATTTTTTTTTATAATCTATCAAGTATAATACCGATAAAAATTCGTTTAATTGACCACTCGTTACAAGACCTTCATATTTTGTGTGTATAACAATATTTCGTCTTCAAAACTTCGTCAATGTCAATATCCGAGGCTGATTTCTGGTCAACAGAAATGACCGTATATGAATCTAAACGTTCTTGTGTGTTAGAGCTCGACAAAATGAGATACGTTGATTAAAATTGGAGTCGGACAATTATTTTTGTGCAGATACTCTTCTCCCTTCCCTCGAACACGCTTCTGATGATCGTAATACGAGAAAACGAGAAAAAACCGCTGCAATGGTAAACAGGAAAAGGAAAATTCACGTATAAATGCTATATAAAATTTTTAAAAAAAACCTGTCAATAAAATTAGACGGGTCAAATATTGTTTTAATATTTTTAAATACGCTTAATTTTATTATACGTACACGATTGGTTGGTCGTACTATTAACGCATTTCTAAGCGGTTAGAGCATAGCGTGTATTTGTAGTTTTTTTTTTTTACGAAATCAAATTCATTTTGCCGTTAATGACACTTTAAAGACGTAAGAAATATTCGTCTGAGCGCGTAGATTTTTGTAAAATTCATTATGAAATTCACACGAAACCAATCGTCGTTGTAATTATCGAAATTACCGACTCGTTTCGACCTATTAATATTTTTAAAAAAAATCGAAAACAAGGAAAAATTATTGAAGACCAGTAGCGAAGCTTCGTCGTGTGTAGTTCCTAAGTCAGCCTCATAATTTGTTTCTTCCTGCAGGAAATTGTACGTCGTGTTCCCTTTAGCCGCGTTCGATCCTTTTCTGAACACGCACACATTGTATTAAGATTGTTTTTAGAAAAAAAAAAAAAAATTTCTGTAGACAACAACAGATAATTGTGCATTTATCTGTATCAAAATAATACACTTTGCGAAAAATGTAAAACGATTATAATAAAAAAAATATTATAATCATTTTTTTTTTAATACAGTTGAAGTAACGCTTAGGACCTATGGACGTATTGTGCAAAATGTTCGGTATTTATAAACAAAACGAATTCCACCTTTTATTATTTAAAAAAGCTCTTCATTTAATAATTGCTATAAATAGCCAAAAACTGAGAGACGTTTTTCGAAAATTTCGAAAATGTTTGACCTGTTTTCGGAGTGTATTAAGAAAAACGACTAGTTCGCAAAGTACCGCGCCAATAAAATTTTATTATTTTTTGATTGTAACGCGATTGGAGTACATTTACAGGACGAAAATTCGTACGAAAAACAAATATAATAATATAAACTCAATATTGTAAAACCGAAATAACTTCGGTTCAGAATCTAAAAAAAAAAAACCAATATATTCACAAAATCGTAGACATCACATTTATTATGCTAAATATTATTATTTTAACGTACACGATTCCGTATCGATTAGCTACGACTACGTGTCGGATTTGGATTTCGTCATCGTCGCGTTACGCGCGGTCTGAACGCGAGCGTTTTTCCTGCACCGAGTCGATATTTTACAAAACCCCTAAATCAGCTATTTAACGAAAATCGAACGCCGTTGGCTGAATGAAACTTTTTGAAAATTTTTTTGAAGTCGTAAATTTTGTCGGAAATTTCAAGACAACCGAATGAATTCTTTTCGAAATTACAGCGAAAAAAAACTATACGCGATATTGACGAAATCCCGTTTTTAGAGCGTTTTTCGTTATTCTTCGGGCAGTTTATCGCGTCGCGTTAAAAAACTACTGAGAAAATCGAAAAATGATCTCTCTAAAGCTTACCGACCGGATGCCAAATTTGCTGCCGGAAACGAAATTGTGACCGAAGAGAGATCGGAACACTCGTTCTGGTCGAAAATCTACACACAGGACAGTAAAAATAAAAAATAAACTTCATTGTAAAAACCACTAGATCCCTCTAGTTCAACTCAGAATCTAAAATATATATATATATTTTCCGAGTTCAACTCAATTCGATTTGACTAAATGAGTTAAAAAAAAATAGTAAAGAATCGTTAATTCGCCCAGCCTTGAATATTATTATAATAATAATAATAATTATTATTGTTATTATAAAACAAACGGAATACAATATATTAATGTACGGTGCTAGAAAACGTTGTACGCCTATATACTCGTATATAATAATTAATAATTTACATATTATAACCTACTGATTCCGGCGCGCGCGTATATAATAAACGCGCAGGTACAACAGCCGATAAAAGAGCCATTATAGGTACCTATATACGCGTAATAATAATAATATTATTATTATTATTATAAGTTTACTTTGTACATTGTAGTTATAACCGCCTAGTAACTAATACTTACCGGTCTGCGTGTGTCGATAAAAAAAAAAAATGTTAATAATAGAATAGAATATTACAACGTCGCGCGCGCGCGCGTGTGTGTGTACACGAGTGTTTATTGTATTACGCGCGTATATTTGTAAAAAATATAATAATAATAATAAAATAAAATTATATAAAACGCGATACGCGTTAATATAGTGTGTGTATATAACGTATATACAGTAGTATTATAATATATTATAGCTGGTCCGTAAGATAAGGCGCGCGTGGTCGTATAGAAATGCATAATAACAGAACATATTATAAAATATTACAATGTGTGTGTGTGTGTGTGTGTGTGTGTGTATAATATGTGTACATATATGCGGATTACGTATGTGTATTAACAACGCACTATGTGTGTGTGTGTGTGTGTGTGTGTGTGTTCACCGTAATATTGAAATGGCAAAATCCGCGAGGTTGAGCAATCGTCGACGCGTAACGCGACGCGCGCGCACACAAAATAATCATCGCATAATAATCGAATCGATCATCCAAGGTCGGGTTGGGAAAAAATTTAAATAATTGATTTAATTCTCGGTTCCGTATTATATTGACGCCACACCGCCCGTCGTCCACTTGACGTTTTCCACTCTTTCCCCCCTCCTCCCTGTCGCCGACTTTTTTGAATCGCGATTTTCGATTTTGACGTTTCATCGTTTTATGTTAATACGTACATAATAATATATCGTTTACCGACAGAGTTGTATTATGTTATGTCTACATAGGTTTACACAGATCAGAAGTGGCCAACATTTTTCTATATTGTGCCAAAAAAAAAAAATAAAATAAAAACAGAGATGTGCCGTAAAAAAATTCATTTATAATAATCGTGTAATTTTTAAATATTTTCAACAATTTTATAGTACCTAGTAGTAGTAGTAATAGTAGTGTTTTTTCAACGAGAACGTTGAATTTGTTCGTCGACATTTTGACAAGCGAATTATTTGTTATTATGTCTTCATAATTTGGTGGGAGTTTCGTTGAAGATATACGTGTCATTGCGTTTTTTTAATTGAGAACTCATTTCAATGTTGTCCGGTACTTATTTTTTTTTTTTTTTTTATAAAACTCATCCGAGAAAAACTCTTTTCACGTAATTATTACGTGTAGCCAAATCTACTGACCAATTTCAACGGCAGAGTAAACGCCGTAAATCTTCCTTTGGTACGCATTTCCAAAATCCTATAATTTGATCAACAGAAAACTCTTTATATTCCTCGTTAAATCAACAATAAGTAAATTATAATTGGCGGGACACCTCTGCGATAATAATAATAATAATACACGTCATATTACGCGTGCGTATTATTAACGTTATTTTGCCACGATTATTGTGTAATTTCATATTTACGGCTCTTATAAAATAATTCGAAAATAAATTTTAAAAAATAGTTAAAAATCTGGTATATTTATTATCGACAATTTATACGTCATTTAATCTGACGCTATATAACAGGGGTCGGGAACCTGCGGCTCCGGAGCCGCATGTGGCTCCTTAGCATGCAATTTGCGGCTCTTTGGAGTATGCATCAATTTAAGACTTATTACTGTTTTTAATGCCTACCAATTCCCGATGAAATTGTTTAGTGAAATATATTAGACGTTATTATTGTACTATGGCGTGTTTTTTTTTTTTTATCAGTGCGGCTTTTTGAAAATCACGATTTCGCAATTTTTTGAAAAAATGGCTCATTTACGCTAAAAAGTTCCCGACCCCTGCTATGTAACATCAAATGTGCCGCAAAAGTCACGCGTGCCGCACGTTGGCCACCCCTGATGTAGATAATAAATTTTTTTTTCTTTATCTTTTATCTTATGTAGATGGATTCATAAACCGTGATATCCGATACATTATCTTAGATTAAAATGTAAGTCGTCTGGATAAATTTATCTAGACGAAATAAATTTAACAAGTGTTTATTATTTATCCAATATTCCAATATATTATACAAAAATTTGAGTTTCTCATTAAATTTTTTTTTTTTCAATTTCCTATCCTAAACAATTTAAATTACAGAAATCCCAAATAATCTTTTTATTTTTTCTATGTCGCAATGTGAGATATTTACAGAAGTCAGTATAGTAAGATCAGTTTGATACATTTCTCAAAATTGTGTGTTTTTTTTAATTTAGTACTTTTAAATAATTCGCCATATAATATATTTTTGTTTTCAGTGGCCTCTGGTTGATTTATAAACAGTTAATACAATTGTTGGAAAATATACTACAACTAATTATACAATATATTAAATTTGATCTATTTCGGCGTGTTATTTTCGTTGTCAATCCGTTGTCAAAGACATTTCATATAATAGATTGTTAAAACATTATATAATCGAGCATATTGTAAATATATAAGTACATGCGATTAGAAAATCTTCCGATTTTATAATCAAAATGATTATAAGAATTTATAATTAAATTAATTTTGAAATAATAATGGAAGTTTTGTCGAATTCAAGAAATATACTGTAAACAAATGTGTTTTTGCCTAACACAGTGAATTTTGTTCAGGGAATAGACTTCGAGTCCGGAACTCCCTCATAAAAAGCAAAATACTGTCATATTCAACCAAGTACGTATATCGTAATTGTGTCCATTTTTTTTTTTTTATTGTCAATATAATATATTTTATCTTTTATTATCCTTTCTAAATTTTATTTCGAAAAAAGAACTTTTTTCACCAACGATAACGGTTTTCCGTTCTTTTTTTTTTTTCTAATCGAAAGTAAAAACGCGTTAACGCAACAGTTATAATTTTATCGTTTACAAAAAATTCCCGATATTGCGGTAGGTCTATTCGATTTATGTCGTCACGTTTTTTTTCTACTTTACCCGTTTTCTCTACATGTGTTTTAGCTCGATATTGCCGTATCTCACAATTTTAAAATAACATAGCGGAATTTCTGTAATTATTATATTTATATAATCTCTTTTTTCTCCTTTCAAATAAACCTGAATCCACGTTGTACACAATTCCGCGTATAATTCTTAATAGTTTCTTTTCGAAACTCAAGAGCTTTTATACGTCTCTGTTTTTTACTGGCCCATGTATTTATCGCGTAATCTCTCTTCAGATCGCATTGACAGTAGTTTCGACGATAAAAGAACCCCTTCATCGCGTAATGGCTTCCTATTGGCTACACTAGTTGTATGTTTGATTTGTTAGTGCATAAAATGTGTCTCTTTGGTATTTACACGTGTAAATATTTGAATTCTTCCACTCGTTCTAACGAGTACCCTTCAACCACAAGTTTATTCTTATTGGAGTCTCACGCTTCGACATAACCGTATCTTTTTGCTCGGGATTCATTAACTTATTAACCCATATATGTTTTGAAAACTAGTGTTTTCGCATTATTTTCCACTTCATTCTAATATTATGTTCTTGAAGGGACGATGTAAGTATACGAAAAGTTTTTTTGTTCCGACAAATTCAACTCTCCGTTTTCCAGCACGTCACTTACCGCTTTTCCCGGGACCAAGTTAAATACAGAAAACTTTTGATAAAGCTTATCCTTGTCTCAAACCAGATCCGTACATTTAAAAACCGGATGTCTCTTCTATAATACGATATATGTACCATGTTCGTCTATAATAAATATAAAATTATTAATTATTAAATATACTTATGCAAAAATCGTATTTTTTTTCTCTTCGACGCCGAAAAAAAGTCATCAATAACTTCAGTATGAAAATCAATGGTTTTTCACGATTTCTTTTTTCTTTCAATTGATATTAGTGATGAGTTTGAGAGTCTGCCGTCGTCAATCGTGGATCGTATAATTTTCTTTACATCTACCGAATCTGCGTTAACAAATTGCAATAATGCTGATGTTACGTACAATATTATAGTCGGACGGCACTAAACATATTTGGGGAAATCATTGAGTATTATTTTTCACCGAGATTTATTTAAACGAAATCAAAAAAAAAAAATATATTGTATCAAAAATAATTCGCGAAACGTCGAAGAGGCTTACTACGAAGCCGCAACTTGTGTCATCGTCAACAATTCCGTATGTTGTAAAACTGGCCGAATTCGCCCGTGAACAGTTTTGCCTCGTATGTTAAAGTGTGAAATGTAATATTATTAAATATAGCTGATTACCCGGCTTTGCCCGTGTTAGATTGTTCTGTTTTACATTTTTTATTTTTTTAATCTTTAGAACTATAGATATCGTTATCTATCTACACACGTAGCTATATGTGATCTGTGCAGTGTCGGCCTGGCACACGAAAGGCCCCTGGATCTTTTTGTTTTGGGGCCCCCTGCCCCTTGGTTTAATATGAAGTTAAAAAAGACATATCAATAAAAAACAATTCATTATATAGGGTGTCCCAGATCCAAGGGCGGAGTGACTCTAAAATTCTTACCGGGCAAATAAGATTTTTCCGGGCCACTTATGAAAAAAATTAATTTTTTTTTTTTTTTTGTTGGACTTGCGCCTTCTGTTTCCGTATAGAGTTAATACAGATTAATAAAAGAATCTATGGTGAAGTCAGAATTTGGTGGTTGGATTTAATTTTTAAGTTAAAACAATCTGAAATTTGACAATATTTTATCGTGTTTCTTTAATAGATTTATTTTTTCCGTCTTTCGGCTCGTACTATAATAATACAAGGCAAAGATTTCAAAACTGGTGGAGACATGGCGTTCAAAAATATTGGTAAATAAAAAAAAAGATGGGGCCCTGGCCGCATTCGCGGCCTAGCGGCCATGGCCAGGCCGACCCTGGATCTGTGGTTCGCGGTATTTTTCCCGTACAACCCGGTTTCTTACAAATTTCAAACCCCTCATTTTAACCCCTTTTAAACGTAGAATTTTCAAAAATCCTTTCGTACCGGATGCCTGCGTCACGATAGCTATCCGTGTGCCCGTTCCTCGTACCTAACCAGCCCGATCCGTCCATTGGTTCGAGCCGTGCTTTAATAGATCAATCAGTCAATCACGTTTTCCTTTATATATCTATTATATATAGATTTACGTCCTGCGAGACGCATTCGCCGGCCTCAACGCAAAAACCTCATCGAATTCAAACGGCAAACTATATTATAGCAACAAATCTATCGAACGAAGCCCAATAAATATATATTTTTTTAAACAGCTTCAGAGGCCGTTTAGGCCCATTGCTGCAATACACACTTCCTTCCATCTCTCTCTATCCATTGCTACCTCCCTGTAGTTTTCAACTCCTAGCGTTGCCAGGTCCTTTGCGACTTTATCAAACCATCGTTGTTTAGGTCTGCCTAAGGGCCTCTTTCCTTGTGGCTTCCAACTTAGGACCTCCTTTCCAATCATGTTAGACCTCAGTATGTGGCCTAGCCAGCTTAGTCTTTTGGCTCTAATTACCCCAATTATATTTGGTTCTCCAAAGGTATTGTATACTTCTTCATTTGATCTTATTTCATATCTTTGTGTTATATTATTTATTTTAGGTCCACATATCTTCCTTAGAAACTTTCTTTCTACATATATTACAGTGTCTAAAATATCATACATTTCTATTTCGATAAATTCACGGTTATTGATATGGTATATACGACCGAATAATAAATTATTACGTAATATATTATTATAAATTATCGTCTCGCGTAAGTCATAATTTGCATAAAACGCGCACACACGCTCGTCAAGTGTTTAAAAAAAAAAACGTTTTATCGTTATAAACGTTGTTTTTTATCGGTGTGTGTGTGTGTTCGTTACATAAATAGAACACGTGTTTGTCGATATGTCGTCGGCAAAAGACGAAGAGAATTTTTCCCCCGACACATAATATACTTGTGCGTAACAATAATTATTATTATTTAAATATTACGCGGCGCGGATGATATTTCATCATCACCGCGCGCGGTTTAAATTATATCGTTATATAATAGTCGCATACTTCAATATTTTTTTATTAGACATAAATATATATATATATATATACATATTATAAACGATATCATATTATTTATCGTCTCGAAATTTAGAGCAAAAAAATAAATAAAAAATTAATAATCGACGCGATGAGTATCGTTTTTAACGTTAGAACGCCGCGAGATTGTATTGCGAATACTGCAGTTAATCCCGACGCTTTATTCGGTAGTAACGTAAAGTGCTCAACATTTTTTAGGGAGTGAATGCAAAAGTACAGAGCTCCTCTGATATTTCCTTTACAAAAAAAAAAAAATTGCCTTTCTCTGTACGAAAAATTTTGAAATAAACGCGGGGGGGAGAGCGCTCGTGAATACGTAAAAACAGTAAAAAGTACAATATTAAAATTCGTGATATGCTTTTATTTACAGAAAACGTTGTCGAATATTGCTGTATTAATAATCGGTACGGTGAATTAGTTTTTAAAATTGAAATAATATTGAAGAATACACGATTATAGGTATTGTATTAATGCGTGATACAAGGGATTGCAGTGTGTTATTTAATGAATCGGTAAAAATATAATATTATTTTAATCGAAGTAGTTGCCGACGTTGTTGAAAGCGGTGATAACGGATACAAATTTCGCCAGTATATATATTGTATTACTCGAAAATTGGTCGAGTTTAGATTATTTAATAATTGTTAAATATAATATTTTATTGGGAAAAAAATAACGCTAATACATATTATGGTAACATCTAAAAT
The DNA here is from genome assembly GCA_032441835.1 of Slavum lentiscoides. NCBI lineage: Eukaryota > Metazoa > Arthropoda > Insecta > Hemiptera > Aphididae > Slavum > Slavum lentiscoides. The sequence continues at coordinate 6,298,073 of CM063711.1, read as the reverse complement.
ACGCAGAACTGATCATTATACAATACATTTTTTTCGAAACGTTTCTGAGTTCCATAGAGCTCAGTTACAGAACTGTGTAACTAAATTGCAGCATATTTATTATCCTTTTTGGTCCTTGCACACCGAATTCGGGAATTCTAAACGTTATTCGATTCTGGCAAATATAAAATGGTCGGACCTGTTGACCACTATATCGGTTCCCGGTTTCTGGTTTGATACATTTTCGTGTTACGTGCGTATGTACTAGAAAATATGTGGTATTCAATAAATGTCAAAGTTCGGTTTGGAGTTGTGAAAATCCTCGTTACGACGTTGTACATTTCTTTGGAGAAGGCTTCTTTTTTTTTCTCACTAAAGCTCTCTTCTTCTATAATTCTCCCAATTCGAGCACTGAGAATTTCAAATACAGCAGGACGCAGTATTTTAAAGAGTTAAAAAAATAAACGCTCCTCTTTTTAATGCGCCGAACAATATATTTAAACGGAAAACTCGCCGAGAAAAAAAAAGCGATGTAAAACGCGCCATATAGTACAACCATTCTATGCTGTTCTAGAATTTATATTATAAAAATCTGATGCCAAAACTTTAAAAATAAAAAAGTATCCGTATTTGTAAATGCTTTCCGGTTAGATTATTGAATATCGTTGTTCACATTTTATGATTTATAGTACACAAATGACAAACTCTTCGTCGCACTTAGATCCATCTATCTGGCCCCTTAATTCTTTATTGTCTGATACTCGAAATAAAACTTTTTTTTTTTTTTTTTGTATATTTTGTTTTCTAACAAATAATTATTATTTTAATATAATCCACAATAACTACGTTTTAGTTACTAGAAATTACTATTTTACCGATATTTTATAAATATTATCGTGTACGTGAAGCGAAAAAAAAAATTAACAATTTTTATCTAATCTCTTCGAATTAACGAATATTAAAAAAAAAACACTTTAAAAAATATTATAAATTATACGAATGTATATAACGTGGATATGTTTAAGGACATTCCAAAATTAGCTTCATAAGACCATTTTCTCGAGAATTTTTTTCCAAAAACATAATTGATGGCTTGTACTCTTATTGCAGTAAAAAACAAAAATAGAAAATACATTATATTTTCTCTAAATCACACATCCATGTTTCAATGTTTTCCCGTTCAATCGGTGACAAATACGATCTTTTCGGACGCTGTATTTTAAGTAAGTACTCAAATAAAAATTTTTCAACGTTTATTTTACTCGAGTACGCAGGTCGTTGTTTTATGTATATGTATACTTGTATAAGTGTTTCCCACACTCGTGGACGGAACCACGGCTAATTTGTAAAATATAATTTTCTGAACAAACACTAGAATGATAACGAGAGCCCGGAATCGTATATATGCATATGCGTTTAAATATTTTTATCCGTATGAAAAATTATATATAGCTCATACCAGTGTCGTAGCCAGAAATTTATTTTTTTTTGGGGGGGGGGGGCACTAGATTTTTTTTCCACTATTACAGTCATTCTAAAATACATCAATTTATTAGTGGCTTAAATTTAATATATATATATATATATAAAATTTCGGGGGCACGTGCCCCTAGTGCCCCCTGGCTACGGCATTGGCTCATACTATCTATTGGTAAGCTAAAAACAACAAAAGCTTTTAATTAATGATTTATGTATGTAGACAAAATCGTGTCCGAGCAAATTTCCTAATATTTCGGCAAATTTCAGTTTTATTCCTTCAAAAATAATCCCGTACAAAATATAGCTCCGACGAAAAAATAAGTCGATCGCGTCATTGATCCTTCGGAAAATTGCTCGAAAATCAATTACAGATTGTTTTTTTAAAGACTATTGTTTATGACGTCCGTGACATTGCTTGTTTAATTATTATCATTATTATATTACTCAGAAGATTCGATTTTTTTTTTTTTTTTTTTAAACGAAATTCCGGTCCAGCAAAATACGAGTAAATAACAAAGAAAATATACTTAATAAGTGTTCCAATTTTAATGTTTAATAAAATAGGACATATTTTTTTTTTACGTTAATTAACGATAATTTAATTACCCACGTATTATACATGCATAAACATGTTTGTTTTGATAATTAGTGCATTAATGCATACACGTATTTTCTACGTTATTAGTGCATAATACAATATCCCGCACTCTAATTATAATTCCTAAATTGGTTATTAATTTTTTTTTTTTTTTTATGTAAACAAATATTTAAAATCATTTTTCACAAGTGAAAATCAACAGATACCGATAAACAGGAACTCAATGACTCAAAGATCCGTCTAATACGCAAAACTGCGCATTAAAAGTCAAAATTATTTTATTTAACAAATTATTATTATTGTTATTGTTTTTTTTTTTTTTGTTTTACTCCGCTTTTGACTTACTATATTATACCCTTTTTAAACTGTCAAAATCAAGTTCACTTCAGCTCAGTGAAGTTATATCAGCGATTAACTAAAGTGTTTACGCATAACCTATCTCATTTTACAATTTTACATATTCGCACGATTTTCAGTTTTAAGCAAGTTTTCTTGTCTTACTAAAAGCAATTAAAAGTTACTTTCAACTTATATTTGTCGTTTCAAATATCTTTGAATTAAAAAAAAAAAAAATAATAATAATAATAATAATAATAATAATAATAAAAACATGTAGATCGGATTAGAGTAGTTAAACGTATTACAATATGTCAAAAATGCAGTCGTGTATAAAATACTTTTAAAATTGTATTTAATTAGAGATAAAATACATTGATATAAAAAGTATTTAAGACGTATTTCAAATACTTTAAAAAAATGTTTAATAACAAATACAGATAATTCATATGTATTTAAATACAAATACAAATAAGTCTTATTCGAACGGAGCTTTAAATTTATTTTTATAGTAGTCGTATTATTTAAATTATATTTTTGTATAAGTCTTAAAACCCCTCTGCCGCTCAACTTCTAATGTTTTCAATTATTTGATGTAATAAATTATTGAATAATAAAAATATTAAAATTATTACTAACATTTTAGCTTTTACGGTGTTTTTAAAAGCAGTAATAATTATTTTTCATTGTATACACGGAAATATTTATGTCACAGTGTTATTATTTTTAACCTATTTTAAGACACAATTCACACGGGCGCGGTCATGTTAGGTTGTAAATCTCCGTCCGTCAGTTTGATCAAACACAACATAACAGTAAATTTAAAACTGCCTCATAGATATTTGAAAATTTATTTTAATTGAATGAAATGTATTAAAATTAAAACTTATTGCAAGAAATTTTGTTCACGAGTATTGAAACAAGAGTATTTGTAATTCTAGTACAAATACCTATGAAATAATATTTAAATACTTTGAAAATACTTAATTTAAAAAGTATTCAAAATACTATAAAAGTATTTAAATATATTTACTCGAATACTTTAGAAGACTGCGAAAATGTTTATACTTGTATTACCGCATATCGCATTGTTAGTTTATTTATTTAAAACGTTTTAAAGGTGAACAAAAAAAAAAAAAAAAATTAGTCTATTATTAGATGTTTTCGTTCTGAGCGATTAACAACGCGTTTTGGGAGTTATCGCGCGTATTCCATTCCTATCAATTGTTTTGCGGATTAAATTACGTATAATTAAATTTTCATAATAACTCCAATATTGATTTCGTTTTTACGATTTCATAAGAGTATTATTATAAAAAAAAAACAATTTTATTACGTAAGTACCTACTCGAGATTAACTTGGCGTTAACTTTTGATGATATTGTATTAGGTCCGTATTTTTTTTCTTGAGTATTTTTTTCAGAGAAGAAAAACAACTCCGCCTTGTACCTATGTTGCACATTTTCTGTAAACGACTGCAGTAATATTAACGAAACTCCCAGTATTCGGCCTCCGTATCGTCTGACGTTTAGATTACGCGTGATATTGTTTTCATTTTCGTGTTACTACACAATATGTAAGAATTTATTTGCACATAAATATATTTTATAATACGATTACTAAATCTTTCATGATTATTATTTGTAATTTTTCTTGTCTCCTTTTAAAACCATCCTTGACTCATCGGTAGGGCAGATATTTATATGCCTTAAAAACCTATCGAATATGTATGCAGTTATGCGCTAAAAATTACCAAAATATGCCCTTAAAATATGCTCTAAAAAAAAAAAAAAATTAAAAAAAAAACCAAAGAAAATTCGAAAATTGTATTTTATTACTATTTTTAGTTATTACAGTTAATCTCATCAAAAAAATATTTTACATTTTTTATAATATTATAATTTAAAATTTTCAATATGTTGAATTTAAATATATATTTTAATTTGATTTATGGAACGGCATTGTTTCACGATCCATGAAATAAACTGTAAAATGTATAGATCAAATTATTTGTCATATCCCGTATTACTAATTAATTGAAAAACCATAAAAACCAAATTAATAATATTTTATCTAAAACATTGATAAATAAAGTTATCAATTCGCCTGTTGATATTTATAAAATTATTTTGTAATTGTCGATTTTGTTTTTTAGTTGAAAATGACTTTAAAATGTACAAAATCCTAAAATATGCCCTGAAAATTCAAAAATGGCAAAATATGCAAAATAAAAGTTTGTTTATAGAATCGTTAGGTCATGAAACACATTTTGGTTAAACTAGCTATTTTTTTTGACCAACCAATAACAATATGCAAAAGCATATAAATATCGGCCCCACTCATTGGTATACTAGTACGAATATTTTAAAGACAGTCCCAATCGAAGCGTTTGAATGCCGATTCGTTGCGGTAGTCATTCGAACTGAACAAAGTAGTTAGGTGCAGTTAACACTAAAATCCCATTTATTCATTTATTCTTTTTTTTTTTTCTAAAAAATAATGTTTTGGACGATGAGTAAGTGTTTTCATTTATTTATTTTTTGTAATCTCTTTATTGTGTAAAAAAAAAATTAATTACAGTACTCGTACGTTATTCAACGAAACGTTTATTTAAATTATTAACGACGTCGCAATATTTTAGTAACACAAAAAACATATTTATACGATTCGTAACAATATAATGTCCGCGGTATTTCTGCGAAAGTCGAATCGCGCAAAGTTTTTTTTTACATTTAAGTGCATAAGAAAAAAATTTAAACAGTTAAAATACAAAATGAACGCACAATATTGATTTCGAAGCAAAAAAACATCAATTTCAATGAAAATTAAACATTATTGAAGCGTACCGGGATGGGTCCCATTATCTGAATTCGTATGGTCTTGCACGTATTCGGTAAATGCTTGGTCGGTGGTTCCCTATTATTTTCATCAATAACGTTCGTCACGTTTCGTAATGATTTTTTTTTTTACATTTTAAACGAATAACCATCGTTGAATAATAGTCGTACATTAAAAAAATACATAAAAAAAAAAGAAAAGACTATATAAAAACATGCGACGGAGTCGGTATAAAAATTAATTCGAACAAATACGTATAACTTCAATTTTATAAGTACGCAATAAAACAAAACTATAATTGTCAATTTCAATTCGCATTACACTATAACTGCTAGTTAAATCTGATTATTGACATAATATATTATAGCCACTTAGTGAAATCGTTGTTTTCATGAAAATTTGACCGTTTCGTGAAATGAAATTCGATTGTTTACACTTTGTGAAATAACAAAAAAAAAAATTCCATTAAGCGAACAATTTTTCGTGAAACGTTCATTCGAATTTGACTAATAATTTACCATTTTTAATTCTCTCTAATATTATACTTGTGCAGTGTGTGTATGCCTTATTTGAAATTGTCTTAGGCTCTACCAGCACGTTCTCAGGACATCATTTCAAAACCAATATAATTCATAGATTGAAGACACAGATAATATTGCTATAATAGGTACATCGTTTACAATTAATATTGTCGTGTTTTGTACGTACTACGTTGTGTAACCTCTAATACAAATAGCGCACGAAACTAATGACACTCCGTAGATTATTGTGTTTAATGTGTATACGTATGTACGAAATATTCGCCCGTAATAAATATAAATTTAATATTATGTAATAATTATATTTTTATGTTATCCGGCCTTGTTTTATAATTCAATGTAATAATACAATTATAATTAATAATTTAAAACGTTTAATTTAATGCGACGGTGAATTGAAAATGAAAGGACTTTTGTGTGTATATATATATATATATATATATATATATACATTTGAATATAATATATTAATAATTTATTTATAATAATATTGTTTATAATATATACTGATATATATATATATATATATATATATATATATATATTATTTACTATTTTTTATTATATATATTATTTTATTTCCGTAAGAGTATTACAGTTTTTAATTTTAATTTATCGTTGACTTTTATGCCTAGAAATTTTATTTTATATACTAAAATATTATTTTAATAAATAGTGTTCGACATTTCATCCTAATATTGTGCTATTAATAATAATTAGATAAATAAATAAAAATCGGTATCTACTTAAATAGGTATTTGTTTCAACGTTTATAATTTCAATGAATTAAAAAAAAATAATAATAATATATTCAAATACTTTACAAAACGGACGTCGTCCAAGCGATGAAAAAAAAAAAAAATTACACGACATAATATTAAAACGTATCGACCATTAAACGTTAAAAAGCTTATTGACTCCATTTTCTTATTTCACAGAGTGTAAAAAATCGATTTCCATTTAGTGAAATGATCGATTTTTCGTGAAAACTGAACCGAGCGGAGATTACACAATGTAATAAAAGCTAGTGGCCTTTTTCTTCTGGTCCCACGAGTTAAAACCCGTTGGAAACATCGAAATCGAATTTTACACCGACTATTTAAAAAAATAATGAAATCCTCGACTATAATATATGGCTTTTATTAAATTCGAAGTTCAGAGAGAAAGAGTCCGCGTAAGAGTTAGAACCGAATAGTAAAAAAAAAAAAAAACAAACAAAATTGATCGCGAAAAAGCAAAAAAACGAAGTCTTTCTGATCTGCACCGAAGGATAATATTCTGTAACGTCGAAAAGAGATTGAGACACTTTTTCACCGAGCCAAGCCCTCGGGTACTCGTATTAGCAACGAGTACGTCGTTTTATGTCGAGTATTGCGATTTACTACAATAATATATTGCCGGCACGCGTATTAATATATTATTATTTCGTTTAACGGCCACGCGAAGTGATAATCGTTTGATTGACATATTTGCAGTGGTAGAGAACGAGTAATTTGTTTTTCTCATTATCACGACAACCTATTGTGTGGAATCGCGTGTATAGACGGCAAAAAATACGCGGCCACAGGAATAAATAAATAAAAAAAATTACCTAACCCTTTGCAGGGGGGTCTTTGTGTGGGCCGCGTAAAACTTTTCAATCCAAACGTCGGTGTAGTCCAAATGGAAAACGATGAATTCACTATCAGATTTCGTTGTCAATGATATTGGATCTGCCTTGAACGCGCTTCAAAAATTTCGAATACACAGCATTAGTGCACACTCAGGAAAAAACTCGTCCTATATTCAAATAAATCGTTTTATAAATTTTTTACTTTGTGTTTTTCTTTAAATTTATTAATAAATACTTTAAAACAATTAAAATTCTATTATGCTTCATTTGATTTTATGAAGAAAAAAAATCGTTGATTTTATACGTTTCTTTTATTATGAATTTTATTTCGAAAATTGTAAAATCTGTACTTATATGTGTACAATAAGAAAAGAATAAAGGCTAATTTTATTAACGGCTTGCTTGGCGTGCGGGAAGGATCTTCCAGTGATGACACTTCGGCTTGAGTTCAAAGTTATTTGTTATCTTTTATTTATTTTTTTTTTAATTTATGGGGCCATTGTCTCTTAAGCCTTCTGGGAGGGTTTCCAGGAATGGAGATGGATAGAAGGTCTTGAACAAGGGGGTTGGTATGATTTTGAAGACGGTTTCTACATTAAGAGTAGTGTAGCTTGGCTGATTCAGCGACTTCAGGAATGTGAAGACCGGTATGGAGGGTATGGCTTGAGATGTAATAAAACGGTCCACATTTTCAATCTCATTTCGTACCACTCATCCGCTCTCCTCCAAAAAAAAATTTGCTCGCGATATCGAAACGTATCTCGGATTCAACCCGCTGTAAAAAACAAAAAAATGAGTGATCTAAACTGCATAACCGACCGTACACGTACGGAAATAATACTACTCATTGTACACATTTTATTTCAATAATACATTTTCAAATGAGCTTTTCAACCCATTCATTTTTTCGAATAATAGTCAGTATTTTTTGTGCATTTTTTTTTTTTATTAATTTAAAACGATTTAATTAACACGCCTTATTATTGTTAAAATTTAGTCAGAAGTCTGATCGTTTGTGCATTTAAAAATTTGTTTACTGATGTTTTACCCTCGAAAATGCCCTAAACTATACCTTCTTATCGTATCGGGTTCGAATTTCATTTCTTTATTTTTTTTTTTTTTTTAGCCATTGTTTAAATTGCTCAATTATATTTAAATTACTTCAACGCCACCTTATTAAACAAATGTAAACTTTTGATTCGTCGACCTATTTTTTTTTTACACTCCGTCTTATGTCGAACCGAAATAAATATGCTGAAACGCTTTTTTTTTTAATTTGAATTTTCAATTTCAGTTTATGAATAAATATTTTCTAAAAATGTTGGTCATAAAATCGTTTATTAGAATGCGGCGGAAACAGTAGTGTCATCAGCTATCTACTACTCTAATTATCTTTTATCGGATAGCGCGTTCATTATATATTTTAACCACCGGACTCGGACAGTTCTGGTAGAAAGTTCCAAATGTTCAATATCTACAACGCTATAGTACGTCTCCACTTGACCGTATCCTCGTGTGTTAAAACGTTTTTTATTTGAGAAATATTCGCTTACACGAGATATCCAAAATCGACACTCACGAATTCCAGAATAAAAATTCATATTTCTCGGTTACAATTTACAATTAAAATCGTATAGGTTTAAAAAGCAAAATAGACATAAACAAAAGTTTAAGTTGTGTACAAATGAACGGAATGGGGAGAAATATACAACAATAATTATTATTACGTTTTCCGAGATACACTGCAGCCACCTGGCTCGTGATAAACGGAAAAAAAATATCTTTGCACTATTACGCTGTATTACACGATAAAATATAATATAATAATAATAATAATAATAATAATAATAATAATAATAATAATAATAATAATAATAATAATAATAATAATAATAATAATAATAATAATAATAATAATAATAATAATTCGATCGTAATATTTTTTGTAGTCGCGTTATATAAATAATTTATTTACATTAAAACAACAACGATATCATGTAACGCATTTACATACACGCGTTATTGCGTATTACGTCAACGGTGTCGCGGACGATATTAACTATTCAGAAATTATAATTATAGCAACAAAACGTTCGTTTAAATTATCATAATACAAAAAAAAAAACCACCAAAAAAAAAAATTGTTTCGAAAAATAACATTTCTTTCCGCGATGTCAGCTATAAAATCCACAACGATATATTGTCGTCATCGGGTGACGCGAACGGCACCACACGGTGAACCGTTGGGAAACAAAAAGTTTTTGGAGTTGGGGGATGTGTGAGATCCGTAATATTATTCCTTTAGGACTATTCAAAAAAAATTAAAAAATAAAAAATTACTCGTAATAAATATATGTACAGTGTATTTCCCGTGAACTTGAAAATCGTATTGTAAATGAATTATTATAATATTATAATAATTAAATATTAGATAATATTATATTATTCCGCTGTACCGATATACATATTATATACTTTACGGTTTGTTTGTCATAATAATATATTAATACCGTCTATAACTCACGCGTATTTATTAACATTTAATCCACGTTACTGTGGTCATGGGTTTGTAATTATTTCTTATTATTTAAGATATATTCTATGTATTTTATTTATTAATTTCATATATTAATTTGTGAACCTTTTTTCTTCGTTTTTTTTATTATTCATTGAAACCCGATGATGATTTACGGCCGACACTAGTTGTTACTTTCTAAAAACATTTATCAACATATACTCTAGGCATTTTTTCTTAATATATAAATAAAATATAATAATTTATAAATAAAATAATTTTAATTTATCGTTGACTTTTATACCTAGAAATTTGTATTGTTATACTGAAATATTTTTTTAAGAAATAGTGTTCGACATTTCATCCTCATATTATTGTGCGACGTGAAATTGTATATGATGTACACTTAAATTTCAAAAATTCGTGGCTCGCCTTCTTAATGCGCTTTTCGGATTCTTTACAACAAGACACGCAATAATTTTATAAATAGTTTAAAGTGTAATTATGTGTGGGGCACCTGGATTTGAAAGTCTTCGACATTTTTTTTTTTTTTGTAATTCACGTCATACTGTTATATAGACTAAAGCGTTTAAAAAAAAAAAAAAAAGACGATAATAATAATAATAATAAAATATAATTGTGATATGTGAATATAATAGAACTTGAATTGTGTAAAATGAATCGATGAGTTTTGTGTTAGCATAAATAGACGAGGGGCCGAAAATAGATGCTGGACCCAGAATTTATAGTTAAGCCAATGGTTATTTTTATTCATTGTCCACGGGAATCGGGATTTTTTTTTTTTTTAATAATATTGTACGGAATTCGATTAAACGTTTGGAGAGATTTTTCTATAAAAAAAAAAAAAAAACAAATAATAATTTTATTGATTACTATTACATTAATTCGGTTTTATTGCGAGCAGTTTCGTTTGTTATATATACATTTTTTTTTTTAAAATGAGAGCGAGTAGATAAGAAAACGTTTAACTCGTTGCATTAAAAATTGACTTACCGCGACGACGCTGATTTAATCTCATGTGAATTATATAGATTCTGCGCGAAGCGAAGGTTGTATTGGTTTTAAACTGATGTGTGCCTGTTTATTTTTTTATTATTTGTCTTTGTCTACAGTGAACACTTGCACGCGTGGCAAAATCATTACGCGCGTTACCACACGTTAACACACGTTTTCCGGCGGCAAATTTATTTCACTGGTTTTTCAAAAATGTCTTCGGTAATTCTCTTAGGGAAAGAAAAAAAAAACTACCGAAAAAATGTGGTGCAAAAAAACGAGTAAAATTATTTTCGATAGATCCGAGAAGCACCGAATTCATCGTATTCTCCAGAAAATGTCATTTTGTTCATTTCTTTTTTTTTTTTTGTAGTTCCAAAAATTCCTCCGAGAAAAACGTTGAATTTTTACAAGTTATACGTATTTCGATATTACGCGTACATAGAGATCTATATACGAGTACGCATTCTAAAAGAAATTTCGTTTTTAATAATCCGATTAGTTTTCGACTTTTTAAACGTTTTTATACATTTTTATGCTCGTACATTTTATATGCTATGAAATTTTAACACCAAAGTGTCACTGTTTAGGTTTTGAAAGTGACGTCTTCCCTGCACCGATATATCGGTCTATTGTAATAAGTGTATAATTTCCATATTGCGAGTTGCATTGAATGAGTCAAATCAGTTTTCGGCCGATGAAACACGCGAAATTTGTTTTCTGCGTTTGAAACTGGAAACTGCAGACGACCGACCTACGACGTTGAAAAGAACTATTTCAATAAGATTTGCAACAATTTTTGTTTTTTTCGAATGTAAAAACTTTTATTTGTTCATTAAGTACCTAATAATTTATCGAATTTGAGGATTTTTTTTATTTTTCAATTTTTTTTTTTACAAGATTTTTTTTTTATATAAATCCTTTGTCGTGTCGTCTCGAATGATAAATCGAATCATAAAGTCTTCTTGCAGACTGTGGCGTTCCGCTCAGGCTCGTATCATTGAAATCCGGCATTGAACATAGATCGATATCCCACTGCTGTTCGATCTTAGAGATATTTGCGAAATTCGAGACGATATCGTTCGGCTAAAGATTAGATCCCATATTATGGAGACTGCGGCGAATTACAGATTGCCTACGAGTTAAGAGTTACATAATATTTCATAGCCACAAGTCAGTGACGTTGTATTCATGTACGGGGACGATCTATATATGTATCGATCGATCCGCGTTTTTCGTCCTCTTCTTGGCTCTCCTCCCCCAATTGTAACAGTATACGATAATACGCGTGTTGAGCAACTTCCATCCGATTAAAACAAATCCTGGAAAATTAATGAAATTTAAATATCTACCCCCAGAACGTCCAGAAGCGTACGAAACCATTACTGTCTGTATTATTTAAATTGTCTCCTTCTCAAACTCTTCCTCTCGATTCGAATATACAAGCCAAAATGTATACGTTATGAATTTCGATAGGTCAAAGATTACGACGAAATAAAATGAATATATTATTATACATCAGAAAATATATTTTTATATACTTACGCGCGTGTGCGTTCGACACGCACCAATGGAGAACAGGAAACAGTCATACATTTGAGCAACGAATACTATTAATTTAATTATTATTATTATTACTGTATTCAAAGGTATTTATAAATCCTTGATTTATACGTGTGGAAAAAAAACGACCTAAGTATACTATTATAACGTGTCGCGTTATTTTAACACGAATCGTTTATAAATTGTAACCTTAACACAAACTTGTACACAACATCTATACACGAGTATGCATATACTCACGAATTTCGGGTCGCATTATGAACTCTAATTTCGGAACGTATAACGAAAATCGCTTTTGTTTTAACTATTATATTGTTATATTGTTATTGTAACGTTTGACGGAAACGAGATTTTTTTTTTTTTTTTAACACACATTTACCATTTTTAACGAATGCTTCGGTCGTTCCGATAGAAATGACCTTAAAAACGGCCTTTAAACTTGGCCAGAGGATGGTGTACCAACGTTTTTATTTTAAAAATAAATTTTTTTTTTTTTTGAAAACCGATTTTTAAATTTATTGAAGTTTTCTTTCGACATAACGTAAATTATATTTTTGAAAATTTACTATTTAAATTCATTCGCCTATATGATAAAATGACCATAGGCGTGCTCACAATTGTGGCTTATACGGTTAGGTTACCACACCTGAGACTTTCTTCTTTTCAGGTAGGTACTACGTGAAAAGAGCCAATAACTCATTTTTTTTGGAAAATCAGAATTTTTTTTTTTATCAATTTTATCGTAAAAATTGTCGTGCTACCGTGTTATCACACTCCGGACGATAAGCTATCAGTCGGTCGGTTGTGGCTATGTGGTGTTTATTCTATTACCACTGTTAAACTGTTGTCAGTTTAACGCCATAAAGTAAATTAAGTAACTGAAGAGTATAATAACAGGAGAACGAAGATTAATACTTCAAATAATAGTTATATTTCGCATAACATTTTTACTAGAAATCAGTTTTAATGATACATTTTATTTCTACTTACCTGTGTTTTTTATGTCTATTTTACTCGTATTATATATTTTTTTCTTTGAGGAGGGGAGTTAGACGGTGGGTGATCAAAAGAAATAAAAGCCATCTCTGAAAACGGAGTCTGCGCAGGCCTGTGAAAATAACGTTGTGTATTTTATAATAAAGTAGCATACGATTTTTTTTTTTTTTGTAATAATAATATTTGTATAATATTACATGTTTATTGTAGTGGGCATATTGTTATAGTGTGTGTATATTTTTCAAAGAGTGAAGGATGAAGGGTTTCGAAAAACATTAAAAGAAGCTAAGAAACTGTATAGTTAATGAATTTCAAATTCTAGGTAACTTTTCAATTCCAGCTGGAATTCATCGTAGAACCACTCAATTTTCATTTATGAAACACGAGACGAAAATATTCGTAAATCTAAACGAAGTTTTAAAATAAACTTTTTCAACACGATTCTAGATACTGCTATCCAATCAATTAATGATTTTTACGACCTATATAGAACACAGTGATTCATTTTCACTCCTCTATAATATATCTAAGATTTCCGATCACATCGGAATCACTTTATATATATACTTTTGGATTCTGAGCGAAACAAGAAAGCTATTGGTTTTACAACGATTTTTTTTTTCTGTTTACAAATTTTTCCACTATAAAGAATGCTTGGATGATCTCGTCATGCGATAGGTGACGGTAACAAATTGTAATTAGGTGGTACTTTAATTAAAACGTTTTTCGACGTTCTTCTTGGTTATTCAGAATAACTTATTGCGTAATTCAAAACAACCCAAAAATTGGAAGAAAATTCATACCGAATATGTAATTTTACACTACGTAATTTATTTACAAATTCATCAAATTTAAACGTGTTTTTGACAATTGACACAGTCTTATAATAACTCGGATTGTAAAGTTAAATAATTCGAAATAAAAAAAAAAAAAACGTATAGAATTTGTTTTTATTCATACTTTTATTAATTACAACGAAACAAAATGCAAATCTTTTGACATTTAAATAAATATCCAAAACAACAATATCCTTTAACTGGAGGAACGAGGCTGAGTGATAGTAAATTGTTCAATATTCGGCTTCAAATTAGTCAGGTTCATCCTTAAATCTCTTCGGCCGGTGATTATCAATGTGTTTCTGTTTTTTATAAAAGGATTGGTAACCGTGTTGAAACCCGTATCCACGAGGTATATGTATATGGAAAAGCTGTCAAAAACTTTCTTGCGACAGCTCACAATCCACGATAAGTAACAAGTATACGAGTATCTCTCTAAGAATCCGGAATTGCTAATATCACCTTCTTAACTGCACCTAAAGTTCTTCGTTAACATACTAGGTATTCAGATAAGTTCTTATTGTAACATGACATCCAATTGTTCAACCATACGGATCGATAATAATCCGTTGTGATATTTCCATAGTCAACACACCGTCAGACCGGGTTTTAAAGTCTGTGTGCGAAGGGCGTTTCAATGTCGAACGTAGGTCGAAACGTTATCGTGCTGACAGTTCGAAAACTGGAAAACTTAAACTTTCTTTAAAGAGTCGGACGCGAAAAATCGAAGGATTTAAATCGCGATCCGTGTGTAATCACAGCTTTTTTACAAATGAAAGATACGTATTCGATCGTCATTTGCGACAAACACGCTGTGTTCGTTTATGCAATATTCTATAGATTTTATTTCGTTTTAAAATACCATTACGTTATGTAAATAAACGTCAATTCCGCATAATAATTACAATTTACCGAAAGATCCAGTCCTGCAGTCCGCCGGACGATTGCGGATACGACGACGTCATACTGTACGTAATATATGTGCGCTGTGTGTTTAGTTAATAAACTGTCATAAAAAAATAAATAAAAAAACGTGTTTAGTACCGCGTTTAAGGTTTTGACCCCGAGAACGCGTTTCGCGAGACAAGTCGGTTTTTTTTTTTTGGCGCATTATAAATACGCGTATTATCCTGAATCGAAGACGTCTGAGTACACTGCAGTGAGCAGTCCGCGTTTATAAATCCTAAACGATTGAATTCACGACGGAGGAGAACTTTATAATAAGAATTTTATAATATCATCGGTTCTTATAACCAGTGGTCCGCGACCACCCGCAGGGAAGCTGGGAAGCGACGGCCTTTTTAGTCGCGTATAACAACACAAGTGACACGAACGTCATCGAAATAATTTTCATCCAGTGGCGGATTTACGAGGGAAAGGGGTCCAAAGGTACCGGACATCCCCCAGAACCAAAAGATTTTGTATACCTTTAATGTTTGAGATGTGGAAAGTATACAGTGGGTATTATTAATTTTTATTGGTAACTATAAGAATAATTGTCTTGCCCATATGAATTTAAATTTAAATTTAAAACCTAAATATCGAGTAACACTATAGGTACCTATATTCTTTATATACTAGTCGTTTATAATATATTGATATATTATTAGAGCTCACAAAATAATGAATTTAACTGCCCCTCAAAAATAATATCTTGCGTTTTTTGCCTATGATAACCAAAATATCAAAATTGTGTACTATGGAAATCGTATTAATAGTTAAATATAAGTGGAAATGAGTGTTAAATGAGCCGGTTAAATCTTTTTCCTCCCCTTTGGAAAACTGAAATGAAGCCATTGAATGAGTCCGTAGAATTTTCAACACGGCGTGTTTTATTAAAAAATAAAAAGCAACATTAAAAATACGTTTAATCTATTCATAATAAATGATATTGACCCGTATAGGGTTTTTTAAAATGCGAACACAACGGCGTCCAAGAATACGAAAGTATAAAAGTACATCGTGAATCGTTACATCGTGGCGTTTTATTTTTTTATCATAAATTCAGAGGGTATTTTTACAGATGTCCGCGTGCCACAAAATGTTAAAAATCGCTCTTTTATATTATAATTATTATACTTTATTGATGCACGAATTTATTACCAAGACTTGTTAACGTATGACGTATCGCTGAATCGCATAGCTACCAGTGGCGTATTTATGGAAGGGGTCGACCGAACATAACCCCTTCCTATGAATTAAAAAAATAATTTTGAACGGCCGTTTCTGTCGCTTGTAAAATTATATCTGACACTGGACTACGCAGAGAGCTATCATTTATTATTCCAGGCTTAATTTTTCATCATAATAACTTTCGTGATAAAATTTGGTGAAAAAATGTAAAAATTCCAGCGGTTATTGTATAATTCACATTCAACAAAAAAGTTCCTCTTAACCGTGATCTGATTTTCAAGTATAACGTAGGGATTGAATGTTCTCATTGAACTGGCCATATCTCCTGAACTATTTGACCTACAACGAATTCGAAAACTCCATAAGAACCCTCATTAAATTTTCTCGAAGAAAACATGCCGAGCAAGATTCCAATGTTATTTTCGCAAGCACAGGCACAATCCAACATTTCGAAAATTCGGAAATGTCTAAATTTTAAAAAATTTGACTTCTATCCAACGATTTTTTTTCTCGTTCAAAGGTGTGAGCGAATTTTACACGGACTTCGTTTTCTAACGAGTTTTCCAACTGTATAGTCGTTTTTTTTTTTTTAAATTCAGTCTCGGGGAGAAGAAATCGCATTCGAAATGTAAAAAAAACATAGTTCAGTTGAGAGGGGTGAAATAAAAACATCGTGGCAAAAGAAAAATCCTTTAATAATTAAATTTTTTAATAGATTTTTTTACCGTCCGATGATAATCCATTTAACGGGACTTAAATATCGAAACACTATTTCATCCCTCCCCCCCAACTTTGAAAAATCCTAAACACGCCTCTGTTACTCCCAGATGATTCCGGAATAGCTGGTGCGTATTATTATACGAATTATTTTGTAAAACACGAATTATTATGGTTTTAACATTTTCTCTCCTCTCCTCCTGATTTCGTCAGTTGGGTACCGACCGGTGTAGTACATACCGGTAGATTCGCTCGGGCAACGAACGCTCCTATCCCGAGTGTCGACCTTGATGGATAAGATTAATAGCTGCAATGATATTTCGATAACAAATCGCGTACGTACACCACGCGTCCTTATGTATAAATTCAATAGAACATTATTGTCGCTATACGTCTTAATAGCGTGTGTATAAATATAATAATCACAGCTATGATCGCTAAACGGGCCGTGGAGGTTGGTCATATTATAATAGGTAATTCAACGGATTGCTCAATCAAGAGTCTGCAGTATTGTTTTTTGTCGTTAAGTGGCCGGAGTTCGCAAGAGATGGTTTTGATGTAACGCGCGCCGAAATCGCATTTAATTATAATAATAATTATCATTATTATATTCCGCGAATTTTTATTTCTATATTTTATATATATATATATATTATTCTGATATAATAACTCCTCTCTTACAAAAAACGTCGTCCTTATATTATTTTCAATGACAAATTTATATGAGTAGGTACATAACATACGAAACGTAATTATTATATTAGCATAATATGCTGTATACATATTGTATGGTGTCTCCACATCACAATATACGGTGTCTCGAACACGCGTTTTTAAAAGTGTTCCGAGAAAATTAATGTATCGAAGATATTTCTTAAATGTCGAAAACTTTTTTTTTTTTTGGATAAATCAAATTTGGGTTTACTTCTAAAAATTGTAAATTGTATATATATATGTATATAAATGTTATGAAATTTTTTTCGAGAAAAACGCGTCAAGCAGCATGGTTCCAGTATCATTTCCGCACTAAACAACAAGCGTAGTCCTAAAATTTAAAAATCCGAAAATGTCTGAATTTAAAAAAAAAAAAACGACTTTTATCTAATAACGATTTTATTTTTGTCACTCAGTGGCGTACAAATTTCACATTAAATTACATTTTAAATAACACCAAAACTTGATTCTATTGATCGTTTCTTGATTATAACATTCGCGTAGACTTAATCTGACCTAAATACTCGACGTCCAGTAATATTAAATAATAAATAATTATTATAAATCAAATAAATCAAAATACGATTTTAAAATATTATTTATAGACGAACATTCGTAATCATGATTATCTTGTATGTTTCTGCACTTACCAGCTGGTTTGTACACAACGGTTACCTATAAAGTTTATGACGGTAAGACCACGGAACAAGACCGTAGTGGTTATGAGAAAGAATAAAGAAAGCGAGTAATTTCCTATGATTTTTATTCTTTCCCACGGGTTTAACGGGGGGTATCCAGTAATTATTAAACTGCGCTAAAGTAAACCGCAGGTCAGTAATTTTCCGACCGGAACTCGACAAGATTACACAACCATAGAAATTTAGACACCGACTCTCCAGATACAATCAGACATCAAGTGGTTTTTTTTTTTTTTTGTAGCGAACTGGATCCGTCACTGGCACACATCTCTAACAAACGTATATTAATCGTCAGACGTCAGAAAAGGGCGGTTAAAAAAAAAAAAAATTATTTTTTCCTACGCGTATAGGGTCGGTTTTAAACCCGTTCGATCCCTCCCCCGACCGCACCACCATAAACGCGCGCCACTGGACGGAACCCCCTTAATCCGTGATACAGGAGAGGTAGGGGCGCGTTAAGCATTCGTATAAACGCGTAAGCAGCAGCAGCAGCAGCAGCGGCAGAACACGGCGCGCTCGTTATTCTTGTCCCCGTGTTCGATGACGTTGTGTGCTGCGGCGCGTGGTGGGGACGGACGGCCACAACGGCCGGTCGTCGTCGGTCGCCCCCCTCCCCAACCGCCACCACCACCACCACCACCACCGCCACTAAAGCGGCCACAGCGGCGTTTCGTCAAGTCCGCGGATCGCTATAACAATAATAATAATAATAATAATATAATACGTCGTTATATTACGGTATAAACGCCGCCGTGTGTTATACGACGCGCGCGAACACGGAGGCAGTCGGCTACGTCGCGTTCGCCCGGCAACTGTGTGTGTGTGTGTGTTTGTGTGTGTTTGTGTGTGTGTGCGCGCGTGTAACGTGTTCCGCCGTGCCCCGCCAGTACGCGTATTTAGAAAGACACACGCGCGCGCGGCTCGCGCTCGTTCTCGTCGTCGTCAGTCGTTCGACCGCGTTCGCCGCACAACAATACCGTTCGCGAGAATATTAATTATAATATTTCGTAACGGGGCCGTTTTCGCGCGCAAAAAAAAAGAAAAGATTTTTCTCGTTCTCGGCGATTTATTATTATTATATTTTTTTTTCCGAAGGATTTTTCCATTTTTTTTTCATTCGCGGTGACTGATATGGATACGCAACGGTCCTGCGCCGTCGTCTGAACACTGCGTCCCGTGTGAATCACAGGAAGCGAACACCACCACCACCACGACCACCGCCATTCGGGGCGGTACACCACGCGCCAATAGTGAGTATATTTTTACAAAAATAAAAAAATTTTTTTTTTATTATTATTATTATTGTTACGTTCCCGTCATACGAATTTTTTCTTATATTTTCATTCGTTTTACTCGAAATTTCTCTTTTACTCTCGGCATAACGATTTCGTCGCCGTCACCGTCTTACCCCCTACCCCCCGGAAAACGGGTCCTTGCGCAGAACCGTCGGCCGTCTCCAGCATTGAAATCTCCGCGCGCGCCGAATCGTTTCGCGCGATATTACACCAAAAACGGTTTTGCAACGGAGCCGACGGACCCGTGTAAACGCGAGATGTTAGTAACCTATGCACACTGTCAAACTTAGTATTAGCATCTTGTCGTTTTTTTTTTTAGGTTTTTTTTAAAAAAATTATTTTTTACAACCGAGAACGGTTTTCTCCGTATCACACTGAACCCGGTGGGGCTACAAAAAAAAAAAATCCTTCCGAACGGTAGAAAAATAATCGGTCTTGTAAAAAAAAACACCGTATTCAAATGCTTTTTGAAAAAGTATTCGCATGAGAAATACACACACACAAATATACTAGTATATTTGAATGCTTTTTTAATAGTATTTTTTACGAGACTGAAAATAATTAATTTAAAAATATTATGGGCGAGGGAAAACAAATAGAATGTCGTCGCATTGTCGCGAAGAGTACCCGACTGTAATATTACGAAAATTTAGAAAAAAAAATTATTTTATTAAAAACGGTATTTCTTCGTTACCCAATACCTACCACTGTTATTTGTATCGACATCGTGTAAAATATAATTTTGAAATTAAATTTAATTTTTTTTGTTTCAATTCGGTAAAAATTTTGTTATTGCCGTGGAAAATTCTCTCTCTCTCTCTCTCTCTCTCTTTTTGGAAATCGCTCGTTATTTTTCGAAAATTACCGAAAAAAAAATAAAAGATTTTTTTTTACACGTTTTAGAATTTCGGTACTTAAACGCGTGCGTAATGGACGAATTCCGAACGTTTTCCATATTAATTTCCCCGTTTAATAGTTTTTATAATACGTAGCCAATATATTACGGCACGTCATCCTATATACACGCCCAATAAATATATATATATATAAGTAGAGGCGTTCTGTGGAAATATAATAATATAACGCGATACGACGGGTTCATCGTACTTTTTTTTGCGTGTTTTTTTTTTTGTCATAACGCAATTATTATAGTTCAAGGTTGCCGCCGAGGAGCAGCAGAGTAGGAGTAATAGTAGTGAGAACAAAAAAAAAATCTGCAACGTTTTTTTTTTTTTGTTTTAACGTCGTGTTACGCGCGCAGAGGAGACCGGGCCGCGATTTTCGTTTTTTTTTTTCTTCTCTTCTCTCGTTGTCCGCAACGAATCTGGCGAATTATAAGCGTCGAGTGCTCGTGTATAACGTAATGTGTCGTTTAAATGGTTTTTTTCGTCTTTTCCGTTATGAACGCGGAAATTCGCGACACAGATTTACAATTTTTTTTTTTATAGTTTACCCACGTATCGATTTATGGCCACGAAAAAAAACGTTTCTCGTATGAAATAACACACACACACACGAAAAAATGTATATTTCACGACTCTTCCAGACGAAAGACCGTAATATAATTCCTTTGTAAAATTCCTCCTGAATTCTCGTCTTATTCACACTCGCTACGCACGCAGTACCGTTTCCGGAACACAGGTCTCCGGTGTGAGAAAAAGAACATCACGTATGCCCCGGAAGAGGATTAACATTTTTTTTTTTTAATACACCCCTTTACCCGCCCGACAAAAAAAAAGAAAAAGGAAATCCTCGCTGCGCGCCTGCCGAAGACAACTGATTTTTGCGAAAAGCGATGGAAAATAATCGTTACTCGTTGTGAGTGTTTTACAAAAAAAAAACCATCGACCGTACGCGTTATAATATATATTTGAAAAATAATTCCTAGCACGTCGAAACGCGCATAACGGTTAAAACCGAATCGCGTACCGGTTTAAATATTTATATTTTTGGTACGCCAGTACCTATTGGTCGCGGTTTTTTCGACTTTACGTGCGTGTACAACAAATAATTGAGCCACGACGAGAAAATTAGTGATTTTTAACGATTTTTTTTTTTTTGAGAAATTCGACGTGTTTCCTACGGAGTCGAAAACGATTTTTTTTTCTCCGCTGTTAGAAAAGGGGAACTTTTTTTTTTTGAATTTCGAGTGTTACGAACACTTGGCCGTGTCATTTTTTACACTCGTATGTAATATACACGTACGAAAGGTGTTGCGTTTTCGTTTTTTTTTTTTTTTACAATTTTCGCCCGAGTACCGATTTCGAATATATTATAAACTGTATACAGTCGGTATGATATATTATTCGGCCGTGAACGATGACGCGCGCGTTCGTCAAGCAGCAACAGTGAAAAAAAATAAATAAATACACGTCCGACCGAAATTAACATCATAATAGGAGCGCGCGCGCGGTTCGTATAATAAAAGAAACTAAAAAATTGTGTCTCAACATTATACAGAGAATATTTTTTTAGTTTTTCTCTTTTTTGGGGGGGCAGACACTCGTGAAAATAATCGCATTTTCCCTACGTATAGAAAAATACACGCGTTTAACCCGATCTGGGACGAGTTAACCACGTGGAAATTTTTATATTTTCTCCGTAGGTAATAAAAATTCCGTAATTTTGTGTTAACTGCGAGAATGGACGACGACGACGACGACGAATGATTGATAACGTTAAATAACGTAAAATATAATCCGTTTAGCGTGAAAACGTTTTTTTTTTTTTTACTATGGTTTTCCAGTAATACGAATATCAAAAATATATGGTAATCACAGTGGCGTAACCAGGATTTTTATTCTGGGCTGAGGCCGATAACTTTTTTATACAGAGAGAGACTTAAAAAGGATATCCTCCAGAAAAATAATATAACGTAAGCATTATTAAATTTCGGATTAACCCCCCTACCCCTATCCCGTCCTGGCTACGCCACTGGTAGTAATTACGTTATTATTTAATCGAACGCGAAAAGTATTACCGATATTTAAGGTGTTTTTAATACGGGGGTTTTTTTTTTTTATTAGTCATGTAACAGTTTACACGATAACACGGTGTGCGCTATCAAAATAATAAATATACTCGATTATTTCTCGAATACGGACGATGGGTTCAAAAACCGAACACGGCGAGATTGTCGATGAAACATATTATATACTTTTGAACACGTATTGCTGTTGCTCGTAACGATTTTTACATATTTCGAGCAACGAGTTTTTTTTAGTATTCCTAAGCATTTGTGAAATGTTTCCGATCCGTTCGAAAATCATTGCAGACACGTTATTAGAGTGTATTTCAAACGGAAACTGCAGACACGAGTCTTTTACTACGCGCGATCGTCACTGACGATGGTCGAACCGATTTTTTTTGTATCGTTTTTTTTTTTTTTCTCTCGTCGTCTCCGTTTATAATGCCGCTAGAGAGAGAAAAAAAGACCGTTATAACACACAATCAACGTATAATATCGTTTTAATATTGTTATTATTTTTTTTTTATAACGAAGCGACTACCGCCGTAAACGTGCAGTAGAGCGCGCGCTCGAAAACGCTTTTGTGTGTCGTGTACCAAAAATAGAACACTCGCGTTACCTATGCGGCGATGCCGCGCATTATATTATTATGCCGCTATTAATATATAAGCCGATCGAATACGAGGTGGCGGGGAAACAGTTGTAGCAGTAGTACCTCCTTTCCGCCTCAGTATACGTTTCTGACGAGTATATTTGATATGATCCTTTTCAAAAAAAAAAAAGAAAAAACGATAATAACGGATTCAAACGCGTCGTCTTCGTAGAAATATCTTTGGAATATTATTAATAATCGCGTTGAAAACGTAACACGGAACGGACGATTAAATGTAGTTTAAAAGAAAACCAAAGTGTCCAGAGTGGGGGAAATAAAAAAATCGTATTCTCCCTCATAAATACGCTCGTTTTACAACAATATACGAGTATTATAATTTGTGTATTAATAATTTTTTTCTATTATAAACGCGCTGTTTTAGAACGCGACGACGTAGGTATTCACACATGTGATGAGAGCAGATACGCGCTGCAGAATGTTATATTTTTAGACGAGTACAAAATAATGTGTAAGTAAACGATCCCCCACGCCACGTTTCGTTAGTAAAACGGAAAAAAAAATGAACCGCTAGTACTCGTCAAAATATTGCGAAATATTTGGTATGGACGTGTATTTGTCGCTAACAAATATTTCGCTTTTTTTTTTTAAATTTTAAAAAAATGGCTAAATCGACATCTCACTCTTGTGCGCTAACCGAAAATTCGATTAAAAAATTATTATTAACGATCCGCGTCACAGTGACTGATTTGTTTCGTATAACACGAAAAACCTTCCAGATAAAAATCGTATCGCCTGCATTTGTTTAACAATATAATAATAATATTATTGATATTTATATATAATATCATACAACGTAAATGGTAAAAAAAAAAAAAACATTGTAATTTTCCGCGCGTTCAAATGAACAGAGAACGGACGGGTGCGCGGAGTGTTTTTTTTTTTTTTCAAAATGTAAATTTTATTATTTCGGCGTAAACCCGTAGGCAAACACGAAATTTCCAACGGATTTTAAATCGATTTTTCGATTAAAAAAAAAGAATTGTTTTCTTCTCGCCGCCGGTACATTTAAAGACCATTATTGCCGTCTTCGTCTATCTGCTATAGAGTGGACTATTCGTATATGTCGCGTTCTTGTCTTCTCCGTTCTTCTGCATCAATCCCGCACCCGAGTCTCTCCACAGACGTCTTGTGCTGTTCACTTTTTTCCTCGCATTTTTTTTTTATTAATTGGAGCGTAGAGCGTAGTCTCGTTCTGACGCTTTTCAACGTTCGATCTGTTTTCACTTTTTTGTTTTATTTAATTCGCCGAGCGTATAAATATTAAAATTATATTTTCTCGTAAACGACGTCTTTCTCCGGAGTAATTCGGTATAGGAGAATCGTTCGAAAATCGCGCGTCTCAGGCGACCACAAGCCCTGTGGTCCAAGGGGAGTCCCTAGGAGCCGTGGCTCCCTCCCGAGACTGAATTTTTCTAAAAAAATGTATATTGTCTATCATACTAAAACCGTTACTCTCCCGGTTTCTCTTCCATTGGTAAAGTGAGATCTTTTTTTTAAGACTTAGGCCCCCGCCCGACCAAGTCTCTGGAGCCGCCCCTGGGCGACCACCGACGGCGGCGTCCGTTAAAAGTGGGTGACAGGGACGGCGGTTAGGTCACTTTTGAAACGACGACGAAAACCCGGAAGAGTATATATTATAAAAAAAAAAAAAAACAAGAAAATATTATTCGCGCGTTCGAAATCGTTGGATAAAAAAAAAAAATAATTAATTCGTTGGATTATTAATACGAGTAAAACGAAAACAATAATAATAATAATAACGAATAAAATGTAACCGGGTCGGGTGGCATTATTTTTTTTCTACATGAATACGCCCGCGTTCCACCTGTTAATTTCAAATAATAATAATAATAATAATAAAACCCGCGGGGGCCGGATTACACGCGTACGGAATTTTAAGTAACGCAGGGTGGGGGGTTACGCGTAATCGTCTCAGATGTGACCGGTCGGTATATAACAATAACAGCGCGTTATAGGCGACCGCGTCGCCGGCTCCGTCCTTACACAGTGTTGTATAGGAAAATCGTCGTGGCCGCGGCGGTCTACTAAAAAAACAAGTGACGCAGAGTGTGAGCGGTGACGGTTGACCACGCGCGGGATAAAAACCTGCGTCGGGTGATTTACGCGGTTTCGGGTCGGCGATCCGTGGAAATCGCGTTACACAACGCGCGTTACGGGCGAGTTCAAGGCGACGACGGCGCAGGGCTCGGACCGCCCTACCGCTGTTGAGCGGTCACTTTTTTCGCGTTTATTGTATAAAAACTCGCGATTGTGCGCGCGTGTAGGTATGAAAAAGTGAAACTAAAGCGTCCCACATACAAGGTCAATAATATCGATCGTCATTCGATATTGACAATAATATTGACCGCGTACACGGATCACGTAGAAAACGAGTTCGGTGTGTCGAAACAATGGAAATTATTTTGATATTTATTGATACAGAGCGTCGATACAATTGAATTGTAGCAACAGCGGTAATCGCGCCTTCTTTTCGCCGAAAATTTTGAACGAAACCGAACAATATATATATATATATATTAACGAATGTTATTGAACGCGTGTGTGTGCCAAAAAAAAAAAAAAATTGAAACGTTTATTGATATAAAATATTGATCAATATTATTGATCGTGTACGCGCGGCTTTAAAACGTTTCCGTCTCGTGAAGGGAAAATTTCGTTATATTATTATAGTATTGTGGAGAAAAGCTCAGCGACAGCACCGGTACGAGTATACACATTTATGGAGAACGACAATATTTGTTTTTTCTTGCCTGAGAATAAAAAAAAAATTATTTTCGCTCTCGTCCGCAATGAAAAATCGACAGCTAATATCGAAATCGATTGGTGTGGTTAACGTCATTTTTGATAGGAGGGACAGGATCAAAGTCGTGAAAAGTCCATATTGTTTAAGTAAAAAAGAAAAAGCGTTTTTTTTTTTTTTTTAATAAACCCGTTTACAATAATAATAATAACCTCGACAAAAAAAACTAAATTTTTTTTTTCGTGATCCACCGACGTTTAGACGTACTACTGAACGTTAAGATTTTCGGAAAACGAAATGAGTTCTTAGAAAAACGATTCGAAAATATTCTACTAAAAAAATAGAAAAAAAAAAATCAGACAACAAAACGACTAGAAATTAAATTTCAAAAGGAAAAAAAATCCGATTTTCAAAAGTCCGAGAGGGATAACGAATTTTGAACAAAATAAATTGGTGGGGATTGTGGTTTATGTTAATATTTAAAAAAGTTGGGTGATTGGGCATCACCAATAAAATAAAAGAACTAAAGTTTTTTTTTCGTGATCCACCGACGTTTAGACGTACTACTGAACGTTAAGATTTTTGGAAAACGAAAAGTGTTCTTATAAAAACGATTCGAAAATATTCTTCTAAAAAAATAGAAAAAAAATTCGATTTTCATAAATCCAAGAGGGATGATGGCATCCCACTACTATTGGACCACCGATTATGTAACACGTACAGGTACGTGTGTACACACGATTTGGTGCGGTGTATTTTATTATTTTTTCGTATAAAACACGCGTATTTTTATTGCCGTTTGAACAGAAGATTTATATCTTTTTTTTTTTCATTTCTTTCCTTTTCGCTTTTTTTTTCTTCTCAAAAACGCCGACGGCTCTTTTCACAATACGTAATATTTTATTTTGCGTTGACGGCCTGCAGCGCGGAAGACCGGTGTCAGTGCGAACCGAATTCGAACAAAAAAAAAATACGAAATCATACTTGTTTTATAGACGTTATGCGACGGATAAAATATACACAAGAGCCGAAATTTTTGGAAAACATAAAATTTTCTTTTCACTTAAGGACTCGTACAACCGTTACGGATCCGTATTTGTACACTGTTTTTTTTTTTTTTTGTCGTTCCGTTTGATAAGCCACATTGATTCGCACACGCGCCTGTATCGGCCGAACTCTGTCCGCTATTAAAATCTAAACTTGACGAGAAAACAAAATTATTTTAGTTTATAATTTTAAGACCCGTCCGGCCGTGTAAGGAACACAAAACTGGGCACCCACCGGCCAATCCTTCCAAATACTCGTCCGAAATACAATCGCATTACTCTTCGACTAATATTATTATACGTACGCGCCGTAGTAAACCTTTTCCTTAAACGCCTTAAACGTCACTGCCACTGTTAACGTTATACTACAAACGATTTCACAATCAACTGTCAACTCACACGCGCAAATCCCCTGGTAAAAAAAAAAAAAATACTTCCTACCTGAAAACCCTGTACGACGACCAAAAATAACGTGACCTGTACTACGTAATATGTATTATATTTATTAATAATATAAAAAAAATTACTCTCTAATCGTACAATTAAATAACGAAAGTGTTGCCGATCTCCACTCGAGTCACGTCATCATTACCGTGTTATCTCGTATATTCGTTGTTTTGGCGCATTTATACTTATTGTTAAACTGTTGTACATATAGGTACTGATTGTAAATTTTCTTGAACAAAAAGTATGACGGTCGTACCTACGCGCGCGAGGACGATACGCTTTATTTCAAGATTTTTTTTTGCTTTTCGTAATTTTTTTTTTTTTTTTAAGAACAGTATTACCGAATTATATACTATTATTATTTTATCAAATGTATATATTTTTTAAATTTCTTTCGTTTTCCACTAGTATATTTATTTACGTGCCACGCGAATGTTCGATAACACGAATCGTACACGCGGTCCAGCCGGCGGCGGATTAAGCAATTTGCCGCCCACACAAGCAGGAGGAAATTTGCCGTCCCTCCGTTTGCATAAGTGTTTTTCTTAAAACGCATTATTTAGCAAAATATATTATTAATTAAATTGTTATTTATTATTTAGAAATATATAAAACAGTTAGACATCAAAACATAAATACGGATAGTATATTATTAAAACAGTTTTCTTTGCCGCTCCTAAAATTTCGCCGCTCCAATCGCCTGCTTGTTCTGCTTGCAGGGAAACATGACGCTGGGTCCAGCCGAATAAAACGATAATTATTAAACATATTATTTTTATAATTTATTAATATATTATATAATATAAGGTTAACGAAATAATCGGGCTAGCGCGAGATTGCATAACGCGCCGCGATATAACGTAATAATGCGTGTCAATATTGACCTTTTCGACAGACGCGACTTGCAGCAGCAGCAGCCAGACCTTGTACGCGGTTATTATATAACAGCGCGCGTCTCGGCGAACAACGATAAAAATAATAATAATAATTAAAAGTACGCGATCGATGAAAACGGCCTTTTCCTTTTCCTTTTTTTTTCGTTTTTTCGTTTTTCGCTTTTCTCCGCATTTTAATGTTCAAAGGCGAAAAGAACGTGCGCGCCGAGATGAGCGTTCTCGCCGAAATCAGAGCGGAAGGGCCAGCTGCTCAGGGCACAGCGGCTTAAACGGTGGAGTTCAACGTTTTGCGAGACAAGAATTTTTTTTTGTATTTAAAAGAAAAAAAACAGTCCAAATAACGATAGTAAACAACAGCGGTCGACTTATAACCGTATGCTTAATGAGCCGAATGCTAAATCTCCGTTACAATCATAGGCCTGCCGAGATGGAAGAAAAAAACGATTTAAAAAATTCCCCACCCTCCTCCTCCCTATTATTGCGCAAAAATGTTTATTCTCGGTAAAAACGTTTTGAATTTTTTTATTTATTTTTTTTTTCAATATCAAAATTCTATCTAGCAAAATAATATTTCTTTTTTAATGCGTTTTAAAAAGTAAATACGTATTCGAGGAGTCTATGTTTGTTTGATTGTACGCGTAAAAAAAAAAAAGTTTTTTACATACATTTGTGGGGAAAAATGTCATTCTACCTACGGCCTCCAATGAAAACTGTTTTTTTTTTTGTATTTCACAAAAGCCTTCGCTGAAAACCGAAAGGTTTGCTACAATATTGTTCGTATACGTATACTTAATAAACGCTAATAATTTTACTGTAAAGTCTCGGGCGAATAGTTGACAAAAAAAATTACCCCTCAGGTTCGTGGGATGTTTTTAAATGATTAAAAAAAACCTACGTAAGATTTTCAATATTATAATTTAAACTGCCTACGTGTCTTTTATACGATATTTTATTATTGTTTTAAAATTTCGATTTTTCCTCTATTCGGCAATTTATGAATATTTGTATACGATTTACCTAAGTCTTAAACAGATCTGTATGTACCAGCTGGTATATCCGCGACCCAATAACACTTAGACCCCAAACAAACGGGCAATAATAATAATCGATCCTGAAATCACCCTCCTCCCATAGGCGGAAATCCATTACAATTTCTGGGGGGAGGGGGGAATAATATTTTTTAAATCGAAGTAAGCCTTGGGGACTTCATACAACTTAAGTCTAAATTTTATACAATTCATTTTTTTTTATAATTATATTTTCAATACCTGCAATATAGTAATTAAATGTTTACATAAAGAAGATAATTCAAAAGAACAGTATTTTATGATTCAATTGTATTTATTATCTCGATATTAAGGTTTTTTTTTCAACAAATCTATCGATAATTTCTGTGTCGTCAGTACTTTTTGACAACTGTTTTTCAATATTAACGATAGAGTACCGAAGCGGTTTTGAACCGTTGAATTGTTTTTATCCGCATTCGTTTTATTTTATTTTTTTTTTTTGCTAATTACAATAATATACGAATCTGTACTTTCACGTGTTACGTTATATAACTCGATTATTTATTACATCGAATACGAACGATTTTTAGGGGGCTGGCAATTAATAAGATATTTTAGGCCTTCCGTTTCCGTCTACGCTCTCACCATAGGAAAAAAAAACGTCTTGTGCCTACCAGTGACGTACTTACGGGGTAGGGGTGATTCGGGTTAAATCCCCCTTTCCCCCCAGGAACGACAAAAAAAAAAAACGTTTAAAATTACATTGTTTATACAATAAAAAATATTATTTGTTTCCGATTTATTATAATATTATATCAGACGGCTGAACAGCTAGACGCACGGTATACTTTTCAATCCGTATGAATCTAAGAATCGATAAAGAATATTCCTGGTATCGCGCACAGCACATTACGTTTGTTTCTTGGCCGGAAAATTACCGGTTTTATTCACAAAACATATTCGTGTAATCGTGCGTGGACGTGTCGTAATCCGTGACACTATATATTATTACATATCGTATTATTATATTATGTAACAGCCGTTTCGATTTATTTCGTTTGATCCGAAACATTGTTGCGGACAAAGTCTCAGCGTTTTATATAAAAATTATAAACCCGCCGCCCCCATTCGCCCCCAGAGAGAAATCGAGTAGTGTACGGCCACTGGTGCGCGGGGCGCACACCGAGTTTTAGAATCAATATACGTTGTATAAATAATATTTTTCATTCGACGACTGGCATAATTATATTATTGTTGCACACGCGCGTCTTGTTATATAATAATATGTCGTTTATTACGAGACGGTGTAGTATAGTTATTATTGCACGAGTGTTATGCAAAAAAAAAAAAAAACGAGGAAAAAAAAAAGAATTCGCTCGCTCGCTCGCTCGTATTATTATTATTATAACGTCGTTCTGTAAACTTCACCTTGAGGGTGAAGGCCAAACAGAGAATATATACGTATATACACGTTGGAACGAGTTGGCCTACAAGATACCGATATACCTGTACGGCGTATGAGTATATGAAAAAAAATATATATATATTGTAATGCGCGCGCGTTCGTTCGTTCGCATATTATCATCGCGAAATGAAGTAAAAAAAAAAAATAATAATAAAAACACGCCCAACACGACGACGATTATCTCACACACACACACACACGGGCTCGCTGACGTTACTGACGTTTGGCAGCGTGCACGCACGCGCTCGTATATTTTCTTCTGTGTGTGTGTCGATCCGAGTCGCGGCGCGCGCGTAACGCGGCAAATTCAAGGCTGTCGAGTAAAGTAGTAGTAGTTTTTTTTTTTTTTTTTTTCTACTACTACTACTACTACGCGTAAATTTTCAACAATGTCATCTCGGACGATTTCAAAAACGAAACCGCTGCGCATATTTCATTATTATTACTATTTTTTTTTTTTTACTCTATTATTTTACTATTTACGTACGCGTAACGCGTGCGCGGTAACAGTATAGATAGAGATACGCGCGTCACGTACGGATATTATTATTATTATTATTAATAATAATAACGAGCTCGTGTCACCGGTGTTTACTGTTTGCCATCGCGCGATTGTATAATATTATTTTTATTACCTATATAATGGGCGGGCGCGTATTTTGTGCGACGAAAATGCGCGCGGCCGAAAGGTAAAGAGAATTTTTTTTTGCGCGCGCGCGCGCGCGAATTTTCTTCTAGAATTTCCTTTTTTTTCGAGATGGGGGTGGGGGGGGGATAACATATTTTATCGATACGCGCAACCATATCGATTTTTAATAACCGCGTATTACGGGTATACGTGAATCTTTAATATTCTATTATATTATATAAATATGTTACCGGAAAAGATGATAATGTCGACAATGACTAGGCGCAATAACGACAACGGCTGATTTAGCGAGGGGAATCGTCATAAGTGATTATAGTAATAATTGACGTTAGTTCCTAGAAAAAAAAAAAAAAGAAGGCGACCGTGCTAAATATTGCAATAATATTGAAATATTAATTTATATACCCATTTATATACTTAATATTTTTATTTTTGTTGCTTTATAGTGTAAGTCAGGATATTGTATAGCCGATGTCATATGCAAAATAAATAAATTAATAATTATTTATTACAGCGCGGGGGCGTATTAGAGAAATTTTTTTTTTTGGGGTGGGGGTCGAGTACATATCGTTGTTGAATTATTTCTGAATTCTAATCCAAGACTTAATCTTAAAAACAGGACAAATTACCAAATTCTCAACATTTTAAAAACAACTACGTACGTTATAGGAATTTATTAAAAATATTACGTCCTATAGCCGTAGGGCTACATAAAGAAAGTTCCTGACATTTCCGGGGGGTGGAGAGATGGAGCCCCATCAGCTCCCTTCCCCCATAAATACGCCCCTGTTACAGCAGGGTAAACTACTATATTGGAGTTACATGATTTTGTAGACGCACGACAAGCGCATCTATTAGTAGTTTTACAATGTGTTTTACGCATTTGCATCCGTCTTCATTACGGACTGTTACGATACGCAGAATTCGATATTATACAACAATCAATATTATTATGGGCAATGCAAATAAATATCGAAAATTCCGAGACGGAGACCGCGTTGAGATTATCTATATAGTTTGGTTCGATCAGCCGGTGTCAATTTACAACATTGCCTAAAAACAATACGGAAATTTAGGTACGACTACGAAATTATCAACAATGACTAGGCAACGATGACAATTCCTAAACGATCGTCTTCTCCCGTAACGTAACGTACAATTCGTTTACAAAACGAACTCTACAGGGTTTTTTCGCGGAGTTATTACGGAGACCGGTAAAAACGTCGCGTCGACCGATTTTCGGTTCACTCTGATGTTACGAATTTAAACGAAATATTTATAAAAAAAAAAAAAAATTCGTAACCAGTGTTAAACAATACTGTTGCTCCGTGTACTCCTCACTTTGTTTCTTAAATTTTTTTTTTTTTGTTCAAAATCTTTTATCAACACGGAAAATGCGCTAACAACACGTTTTCTCGACAGAGAAAAAGAAAGCACACTATTTTCATGCGGATAAATTACGTTTGTGTTCAAGCGGAAACGGGCGAAAGATTATGGAAATTCAAATGCCACTGTTATTTATATACTCGTCTCTGGTCAACGTATTCACGTAATTCTCTACTACCGTGCAGACGCGGCAATGAAAACCGATCGCGCATCGGCTGGCGCGCGCGCGCTTTATTTCTGTTTGAAAACGCCGCGAGCGAACGACACACAGCTGCAGGCGCTGCGGTGGCGTCGTCGACCGCGCGCGCGCGCGCGTATAAACGAACAAAAAAAAAATGTCTACTACCGCCGCCGATTCGATATTTTTTTTTTTTTTTTGTATTATTTACAATTTATATTTCGTTTTTATATATATACGTATAAACGTACGAGTCGCATTATACTATTTATAATAATATAAAATATTAATACACCCTCGGCGTCACGTACGCAATATTAAATAATTTATAATACGGCCGCGTATTATACATACGTGTCTATATATATATACACACACACAGCGCACGAGCCGGCCGAATTCCGCCGCCGTGCGTACGACTATAGTTCGGCGGCAGTGTGCACAGGTGGTTTTTTTTTTGGAGCGCGCGGGCGGCGATGTTTGTGAAAAGGTTTCGGCCGCCGTCTACAATACCGTACGCGTACACGGTATACGTAGGTAGGTACTATACACCGGAACGGCGGAAGATAACTGCCGGATACGAAATACCGTTGCCCGCAGGGCTCGGGATTTTAGATAAATAAAAAAAAAATTGTTTCGAATGTGTTAAAGCTTTCACGGATTGTTGATTTATTCTTTAAGAAATTTTCGGACTTATCCGTGTCATCGGTTTGTGGCCGACGTTTCGAACTTGTTTCAAAGTTCATCTTCAGAGACAAACCGATGACATGGATAAGTCCGAAAATTTCTTAAAGAATAAAAAATTGTTTTCGTGAAATTTGTTCGGGGGGGGCAAGTGAAAAATCTTAAAATGCGCGTTAAAAAATTAATAATAATAAAAAAATTGACCACGTCACGCGCACTGCAAGAGTATTTCTGATTTTTCCATATATACGAGAGACTTGTGAAAAAACAAAGAAAAACTCTAAAAAGTACGCGATATATAGAAAACATTTTTTTTTTTTTATATTATACACAACGTAATCGTCTAATGCAGGGGTTCCCAAACTTATTTCCCTTACCGCCCACTTCCAAAAAAAAAAAGTCTCACAGCCCCCTATCCCAGAATTTTACATTAATCAATTAATAAGTATATGTATAAAAAAAATGCAACAACGTATATTTTATACTATCATACTAGCCCAACCCCCTGGACCGTAATATTGCCCACTTTGGGAACCACTGGTCCAATGCAAAAAAAAATAATTTACCACAATTTATACCTCTCCGACATTTATCCCGTCTGTTCAGACAGAATAATAATAATAATATATATATAGCAGAATCCGAATCCTGGTTATTATTGTTATTGAAATTGCGTGGAAGAATCCGACGACTCGTGGAGATGAACGCGAAGCGAAATGATTTACCACAGCAGTGCGACGCGCGTTTTTCTTCGCTTTTTTTTTTTTGCGCAAAGCGAAACTCGATTTCCGAGACGGGGAAAACGGGACAAATACGAAGAATATTTAATTAATAATTCATATTTTATTAAATAATATAATAATTCATAATATTAATATTAATTAATTACAATAATATTGTAATTATTTCGTAAAGATTTCGACGAGGTGCGGAGAGGTAAAAAAAAGAACGTACAAAGCAGACGAACACTCGATATAAGTCGCGATCCTTAATAAACCGCGAAACTTAACGCGTAAACGTACATTCAGTTCAAATCCATGGAGGATACGATGAATAATAATTTTTTTCCATGATATTTTTATCGTGTTTTATTGTTTACTTTGAGATAACAGGACGCAAAACGACGCGCGCTCACAGTAACGACGTTAGCGCCAAAATGGGTTATTTTTACGCAATGAAGTTGGTAACAAAAACGGGAAAATTGAAATGGCGGCTCTGTCACCGCAGTGAATAACGCGTCAAAATACGAGAATATTGTACAGAATGCGCACGTTCCACGTGTTGAGTTCAGTGGATAATATATTTTATACGTGTACGGCGAAACGTCTACGTTACAAAACGGTTCGATAAATAACAAACGAGTACTCGTATTATTATTATTATTATTATTATTGTGTAATCTGCGTGAGTCTGTTACTGCGGTAGTAGTGGTGTAGGTATACGCGTTCGCGAGAACGATACGCGCACGACCGTTTTTCGCCTCTACGACGTTTCAATAAAGGTCGAATTAATATCGCAATACGCTCGAATTTATATTGTTATTATCGTAATGTAATATTTACATGTTATAGTGTTTTATAATGTGTTCTCGCTTTTTATACGCGCGAAAGTAACGCTTGTTTATCGTAATACGACGAGTCGGAGAGGGAGAGAAAAACCGTCGAACAAAACGAGCGCGAATAGAGTTCGTATATCGTCCTTGCTCGCGGTTTACGCGCGTTATTTTGTGCGTATATAGGTATTATGTGTGTGTGTGTGTGTGTGTAGACCGAAGAGTATTTCCTCGATCGCGACGATCATCATCGTCCTTGGCCAAGACGGTCCGTGTCTCGTCTTGTCTGTGATACAATCGGACGTGTTCGTAACAGTGCGATTCGAAATAAGAAAAAAAAACGCGAATCCACGGGTCTTGTCGTCCAAATCCACTCGTATACAATTTTCGTTCTCCCCGAAAACAATTGTAAAATTAAAAAAAAATCAATAACAACGACGGTACGACGGCAGTGACGAAACGAGCGCGCGAATCGTCTCGGTTCTCCGTTCGATTTGAAATAATAACGGCACGTTATACGAAAACGTTACCCGAATACCGTGCAGGCATGGTGTGACGTGTGTGTGTGTATATAAACGGTGAAATGTCCCCCATTCGTATTAAAATTGTGTAATTATAGCAAAAAAAAAAACAAATTTTTCAAAAAAAAAAACCGAACGATTTTAACAGTTGAAATAAGATAATCGAAATCAGGTATGTTTGGAAATCGTTGAAAACCCGTCCGGCAGTATTGTCAAGCGCGTGCAATTTATTTCACAGGAGTGCCGCCGGTGTAACGGAAAAAGAGACGTGCGCGGTCGCGCAGGATTTTTTTTTTTCGTACCGCGAAATACGTTTTACACTCGTTCGGCCGCGTGCCCATAATAATATACCGCGCACGGTTATTACGAAATTTTTATTATTGTATTTGTAACGGTCGACGGGGTTCCGGGACGTGTAGCAGTGGAGAAAAAATATATATTAAAATACGCGCTCATAAAAAAAAAAAAAAAAACAAATTGTTATTTAAGGAATAATATTTTATATTTACTTCAACTGTACGTGAAGGGTACAGGGAAAAATCCCGTAAACTCGCCTTTTTTTTTGTCCTCCCCCGAAACGGCGGTTTTTGGTATCGAATTATTTCTATCGGCACACTGTATCTTTTATGAGGTCGTATCAGGGGGGAAAAACACAGATTAATCGCTGGAAGTTTAGGCGTACGGGAGAAAAAAAAAACCGTGTAGTCAATGTTGATACGGCGGATGAACCGGACGAGTCTATTATTTTATTTCAGTCGCAAACACCCGAATTCCTCGTGGTATTGGCCAAAACTGTTTAAACTTTATATTATTAAATACATAATAAATAATATTATGAACGTAATGTCGTGTCGCTATATTATGTAATATAATTATTGAATATTGTTTAAAATTATTGAAAACTGATATTTCGAAAACGAGATGAATTATTTATGCGTTTTTGAAAAACGTCTTTTTTTTTTTACGCCGTCCCGAACTGGCGCGCAGACAATTATTTCGAGAAAATAAAACCACAAAAAAAAAAAAACGGCGTGCGAGATTATTAATAAATATATAATATATATATATTTAAAAAAATTAAATAAAACGAAAATTGTTGATCAACGACTTTCATCGAAAAAGTTCGAAATTATATAAAAAAAAGAGCCAATAAAGAAAAAAACAGTTAAATATGCCTTCTTCGTACAAAAAAATCGCCCCAAAACAAAAAAAAAAAAAAACGTGAAAAATTCGAATTTAATAACACAAATTCGTTGCTGTACACCGTGGAAACGTTTCGATTATAACGAGTTAAATACATTAAAAAAAAAACGAAGAAAATTTCTACAGGAAAAAAAATACAGAAATAAATAGTTTTCGCCGGAATATTACGTCGGTGTTTTCACGTCGTCGTCATCGCCTCCCCCGGCCCGTGTCCACTATTGCGAAACGTTCGCAGCCGCGCCTATTTTTTTTTTTTTTTGGCGTTCCGCCGACGCCGTTTTTTTTTTATATACGCGTATGTAATTCGGGGCGCGCGCGACTAAAAAAAAAATAAAAAACGATTTTATTATTTTGTAATAATACACTCGTAATATTTATTATTATTATTATTTATTATTATTATTATTTCGTACGCGTTGCTCAAGGTCAGCGTCGTGCGTATGATATAATTATTATTTACGCAAGTAAATTAAATAAATAATAATAATAATAATAATAATAATAATAATAATAATATATTATGCGTGCTCGCGTATACGACGCGCATAAAAATATACGCGTATAATAAAATATTACGGCGAGTATTATTTTTTTATTATTGCAACATAACGCGCGCGTTATAAATATTGTTGTACGCTACGGGAATATTATGTAAACCGAATTTTCCTCAAACTATATACTACAGCCATAAGCGAAACCTATGACGGGAGGCGGGCGTGGAGAATGATAGATATGAAGAAAAAAAAATCTAATTATACGACTCTATAATATACGGTAATTTACTTTACTTTTTTTTCTTTTTTAACGCGTGATGCAAATTTTTATTATTTTTTTTTTGCACGTCGAGTACTTAAAAAAAAATTAATATCTATTACAGCAGTGGTTTCCAACCGGGGGGAAAGTCTCACCCAGGGGGGAATTTAGATACCGTAAAGGGGGAATATAGTGATGATGAAATAACGAAAATTGTTTGTTTTAAATAATTGTGCCATTTTACAATCGGCAAAATTGAAAACAATTAATTGAATTCATATTTAAAATGTAATTAATTATACTTATAATATTTAATATAAAAATATTTATAAAATTTTGTTGAAAAATATAAAAGAAATATTATTAATAATTATTAAGTTTATTTATATTTTATTTTTAAAATGACGAAAAAAAGAAATGTCATTATTGATTAATTGTATAATATATAGTTATTTTGTAAAATTTATTTGTGCGGCTCACAAAAAAAAAAAAATACTGTCATCTAAATTCTAATTTCAATGTGGGGGGCGTGAAATATTTTTAAATTTACAAGGGAGGCGTAGA
This sequence comes from Slavum lentiscoides, assembly GCA_032441835.1. Taxonomy (NCBI): domain Eukaryota; kingdom Metazoa; phylum Arthropoda; class Insecta; order Hemiptera; family Aphididae; genus Slavum; species Slavum lentiscoides. The sequence goes on along the minus strand of CM063711.1, from coordinate 6,259,458 downwards.
ATAAAATGGGTTGAGAACCACTGTATTACAGTATATGTATACGTCTATACAATAATATTTTGAACGCGCTGTTCGCGTTGGTAATCCGCGTCGCGCTTGAGAACGACTAGACCGATTTATTATTATTTATTTATTTAATGTTCATAATAGTCCGAATAAGACGTCGTAAGACATGATATTAAAAAAGCGAATAATTTTTTAACTTGTCTCTTCCGCTTGTACGAACTTATTGTTTTTGTCATTCCTCGCGCCAGCTTGAAGTTTGCGTCGTCATTTACCATACTAGTATTATTCACTTTTTATTGTTTTTTTTTTGTTGCTAAATTTACATTTCCCCGTCAACAGATTTTATGAAATTAATTACCGACTGAATTTAAAGTTCTACTACTTTTACCAAATCGATATTTACTTTTTGATACTCATTAGATGTGTTTTACAAACGTTCCAAAATATTGTAGACAATAAACATACTTTTGTAACGTTATAACACCTAAGTATTAGAAATTTGCCCCACCCCGAAAACAAGTTGCCATCGTTTTTGAAGTATTGTGCTCTATGATTTTTGCTTGGAAATACGGCACTGGGCGGACACCGCAGGTGTTGCAGTGATCCTGTCCCCCGTCGTTTCCGCGGTGACTCCGGTCCCATCAAATCCGAGTTTCGATCACTTCGCTCTCGCCAATCTTACGCCGCGCGTGTCTATAATAATATGTAGGAGACCGTTTAAAAAACCAATTCCCATCTTGTTTACCGGGCTTTTTTTTTTGTTTTTCGCAACGATAAACTGACGCGGGACGGTGTTTCGTGTTTTACAGATCGAGAAATGGTAGCGGATACGGCTGTCGACTACCATCTGCATCATCATCATCACCACCACCACCAGCAACAACAACAAAAGAGCCAACAACAACAACAACAACTACTGCAGCAAAAGTCTGCCGGACAACACGGTAACGAGCACGACGAAGATCACCAGCTGATCCAACACCAACAGCAGCAGCAGCAACTGCTCCATCTCCAGCAGCAACAGCAGAACGGCGGCGGCCAGAACATGCCGTCGTACTGCAGCGACATGGAACAGTCGGGCAGCATGAGGTACGACGACTCGGGGCCGGAATCGCCGGGGCCCGGCGAGTCGTATCCGCCCGGGTTCGACCTGACGTCGCATTTGCAGCGCAAGGAGTTCTTCGCGCAGCGCAAACAGAGGGAGTTCATACCGGACAACAAAAAGGACGAGAGCTACTGGGACCGGAGGAGGCGCAACAACGAGGCGGCAAAGCGTTCGCGCGAGAAGAGACGGTTCAACGACATGATCCTCGAACAGCGGGTGGTCGAGTTGAGCAAGGAGAACCACGTGCTCAAAGCGCAGTTGACTGCCATCAAGGACAAGTTTGGCATTAGCGGAGAGGCCGTAGTCAGCGTTGAACAGGTAAGCGCGTCCCAGTCCATAATATTTTATTTTTATTTTTTTTCCCAAATTTTGCCGCGCAAATGATTATTATCCGACCAACTTATAAAATACGTAATCCCGAAGCTAACCAAGCCAAATTGTCGGGATATTTACACACCTAAATCATCAGATTTCGAAAAAAAAAACGGTACTATCCCAGTCCAAATTCATACTAATTCGATTCGGTCCGGTTTTCATCGAAAATATTATTTAAGGGTTTTGGCAAAAAGATCTCGGTCGGTTCCGTCCGGTCCGGTGCATATATATATTTTTTTGATAATCGTTTGAACAAGGATATTATTAGAAATAGGAATATTGCCATAGTCACCAAAATACAAAACCAGAAAAATAGCGAATTGCAGTATGACCATGTATAAGACAAAAAAAATATTGTACAAATTATTTCCTACCCCGTTTATATACCGCTACAATATGTGTTATCATTCGCAGAAAAAATGCAAACGGTTATTTGTCATTTGACTCGATTTCTTGTTATTTTGTGCTCGATTTCGAGGTTTTCATCAGCTCTACGGTAATGTAGCCTTGTACGCCCGCCAAAATAATATACAACACTCAAATGAATACTGACAAAAATCAGTGCAATTTCTAACCGGGTGATTACAATATTTTACTCCGCCAACTATAGGCCACACTGCACTTCGCTATTTTGCTTGCTTCATATTGCTCCGTATACAAGTATATGTGAAGGCATCTCTCTATACACTGTGTTCTACGCTCTGGTCCGGTCCGCGTAGAGCACTGGTTAAAAAAATCACAAAAAAAAAAAAAAAAAAAATTGACGTCAGTAAGAGTTAGAGTAATATTTGTATTAATTACAAAATATAATAAAATATGTATATACTATATAAGTCGTCGTCGGTTTTTTTTCCGCTGTACGTTTCGGAATTATATTATAAAAATAAAACTTTTTTTTAGCCGCTTTGGCAGTAAAAAATCGCGTCACATTTTTTGACATTATTAAAAAAAAAAAAAAAAAAATTAAAAGAAAATAAAACACGTAAAATGTTTAAACTCGCGTACATGCAGTTGTGTGTGCGCATTCCGCACGTCGTACCAGCGCGCGCCAAACGATTCAAACACGGAAACACGTCATTCGCGCGAACTCGGCGCATTACTCAGCGAATTTTTTTATTCTTAAAAAAAATTTTTTTTTCAATTATTCATTATACTCGTGTGTTAAGCACACACACACACACAGCGATTTTCACGGTTTCTTGTCCGAAAATTAAGGAAATTTTCTTTCTAGCCGGTCGACGGCTACAATATACACGCCTGCTGCATCTGAAAACGCTCCGTTTTCGCGCCCACAAACCCATAAGTTATTTCGCGTATAAATACCGTTATAAAAAAATATGACGTTATAATTGGAAAAAAAATTGTTCGCTCTTGAACCGCCCAAAAAAAAAATAAAACTATTCGTGTACGAATTCTTCCGGGTCGGCGTCGCGTATTCACCCGATGGCGGCCACCAGACACTGTGTGCAGCCTGTGTAATATGTAAATTACAATCGTTCCGGGTCTCTGTTCACCGTGCCGTGAACTCTATACCGCCGAGGTTATCGCGTCATATTATACGGTTTAGACACACACACACACACACACACACACACACACACACACGTTCGGCAAACAATGAATCCGTGAGACAAACTCGTTATGCAGCGTAATTTTTTTAAAAATTTTTTTCTACAAAAAAAAAAAATGACGAAAAAAGTAAAAGAAAATATTATATAACCGCTTCCGAATCGTTATAAATCGTTAAACAAAAGACCGGAAAAAATATAGTGCTCTGTTAAGAGACAGTCGTGCGAGTCACGGGGCTCGGTTCAAAGGACATTTTCCTGCTACCCGCCCGAAAAGCTAAAGACGTTTTGTCGAGATTCGTTCGGATAGTAATATCCCTCCCACCCACCCATACCCTAAAAAAAATGTCGTATAATAACCGCATTTCGGTGGGAGGGAGGATGTTGGAGCCCCACCAGCCCTCCCCTCCCCCATAAATACGCCAATGGATTTACTGCTGGAAAACCGGTGCTACGCATAAAAGATACTCTTGTACGAGGCTAAAATGAAATGATCGTAAAACTAAAACTGAATTCGCTCCGTTCGGGATCGAGATAAAAAAAAAAAAAGGTTTAAATCGGTTTTCGTAGGTTATACGGAGTGTGGTCTCAACACTTTTCTTCCGTGTAGAGACATTTTAGCGCCGCGTTCCTAAAAGGCGTTTTAAACGATTCTCGTTCCAAGAGTGTTCCGAACGAGAACCGATGGAACTCCTCGTTACCGTACGAGCCAAGAAACGGGTGATTTTCACGGCACGTTTAAACGAGACGTTTTGTTTCAGCAAACCTATCAACGAATCGATTGTAACAAAACGATAAGTGTGTGTATTATGTAAAACATTGTGTGTGTGACGCTGTTGTACACTACATTGTTTTATTTCGTTAGCAATACACCGGCGGCGGGTTAAATAGTATTTCATGACGCACGAAGTCGACCGTCGTCGACAATTTACAATCGCATCTGCATTTATGTGCGTTTTGATATGACGCAAGACGCACATTACGCGGTGCCTATTTATTGTTCAACACCGCGACCTTTTCGATACACAGCACTGACCCGGGAGATTTCACTACCGGCCGAATATCCTGTGTGTTTTCAGACCCTTTGAATAATTCATTACATAAATTAAAAAAAACTATCGGAATATTAATTTACACCACGCGAGAAACTATTGGAATGCGAAACGAATTAAAACGGTTTGAAGCACCAATAATTGCCGACCGAGAAACGATTTCGATCCGATTTCTTATTGTCTCGGCATACCCGTGTCCCGTCACGTTTGAAACGATCCGGTTACGTTTTATTAATTTTCTCGCGCAACGCAACACGGTATTGGTGTCCCGCCAATAGATACCGGACAATTGATCGTGTGACAATTGACCGCGTGCCACGATTGATAGTGCGACAATCGGTGGTGTGGTTGCGACGCTATAAACTCGTCGTTGCATCCATCAATATGCTAGTTTATAAGCGCGTTGCAAAAGGAAGGACAAGTGAACGGTATGAAAATTAAAAAATATATCTCCGGGATCGAACCACCAACAAATAAAATATATTATAGAAACCGAAGTGCTAAACATAAAAGAACACGTTTAGATAATGAAAATAGGTCGATCGGAGACTATCTTCGAGGAATTGCACGTAATTTTCAATTGAATGTTTAATGCAATACTTTTAAATTTCTTTTTATTAATTTTTTTTTTTTATGTGATTTAATATTACTAGTGATTTTATTACTTTAAAAAAAAAAAAAACATTGATATTATAATCCTACGTTCGATAAATAATTGGATTCTATGTATAATAAATATTACAGACAATAATAACATAATCGGGGTTTTTAAGTTATATTTTTTATAATGCCACTAATTTGTCGTGCTATCAATTGTCGTACGCGATCAATTGTCGTACGCGATCAACTGACTGCTATTAATCGTCGCGCGATCAATTGTCCAATATCCATTGTCGTATATACCCACGCGGTATTGCGTAATATTTACTATGTTTGTGCTAAAAAGGTATTTTCTTTGTTTTTGTTTCTATAAAGGTCATGGCTTCATTGCCGACAAACGAACAGGTTCTGAGCATCACGAAAAGACCGAAACTCTCGTCGTCCACGTCTTCGGCCAGTTACTCACAAAACGGTAACGGCGGCGGCGGTCCGATACCCACGTCGGTCATCCATCAGCCCGTGCAATCGACCACGCCCAAGACGAACGGCGGCACGTCGTCGTATTACGGACATTCCGATTGCGGAAGTCCCGTGGAATTATCCCCAACAACAACAACAACAACAACAACAGCAGCAGCAGCAATCACAACAGCAACATCAGCAACAGCAACATCAGCAGCAGCAACATCAGCAACAACAGCAGCAGCAACAACAGCAGCCCGACCGTTCCAACGGCGTCGGCGGCCTGTCCATGTCGGTCGCCGCGGCCGCCGTCGCGGCCGCCGCCCAGGCCGGGTACCCGCCGTACACGTTCGCGCCGATTTTGCCGCCCCTTCAGCCGCCGTCGTTCGAGGCGGCCGCCAACAGCGTGCTCAATCTCAGCCGCCGGCCACAGTCGCCGTACGAGCTGAGCAGCGGTAGCGGAGACGACACTTCCTCGACCGGCGTGCCGATTTCCTTGGCGTTCGTGGCCGCGGCCGCCGCGGCGGCTGCCGGCGGCGGTGCCGGCGGATCCGGTGCCATGATGGTCGGCCACCACCCACACCACCATTCACACCACAACCATCACCACCAACAGCACATGCACCTGCAGCAGCAACGCCATCTGCAGAACGGCGGCAACGGCATCGCGGCCGGCGGTAACAACGGGCACGTCATCAACAACAACGCAATCGTCGCCATAAACAACAACAACAACAACAACATCGCCGTGAACAACAACATGGTGATCGGCGGCGGCGGCGGCGGCGGCGGCGGCAACTGTCTGCCGCTCAAGCTCCGTCACAAGACGCACTTGGGCGACAAGGACGTGGCGGCCACGGCGCTGCTCTCGTTGCAGGCCATCAAACAAGAGCCGGGCAGCAGCAGGGCCAGCCCGCCGTGGGACGCGGAGGGCAGCAGCGACGAAAGGGATTCCGGGATCAGTCTGGGCGCCGAGTGGGGCGTAAGAACGTCGTCGCTGGTGGTCGCGGCAGCGGCGGCCGCGGCCGCGGCCGCAGCCGCCTCTTGTCCGACGTCGTCGTCGGTGGCCCCGCGCGCCGCCGCCGCCATGCAGTCGCCCGCGATCGCGGCCGTCACCGCGGCGGTCGGCGGCGAGCCCGCCGACGGCGCCGTCCACGCGACGGCGCCGACGGCCGCGGCCGCCGCCACGGAAACGGCCGGTGCGGACGTCGGCGGCGCCGCGGACGACACCAGGCTCAAGTCCGAGGTGGCCAGGCTCGCGTCCGAGGTGGCCAACCTCAAGAGCATACTGTCGTCCAGGAAGGCGGCCAGCAGCCCGGCCGCATCGCAGCAGTCCACCACGGTCGCGGTGAACTGACCGCGTGCCGCCGCAACCGGAGACTGATCGCGGACGGTGGGAGCAGTTTTTTTTCAGACGGCGAATGCGAATGTGCAGTATTTCTCGGCCGCGCATAATTATTATTCGCCCGGTTTGTTGAATCGTTTTAATAAAGTAATTCAATTTACTCGTTTAGTTCTTAGGAAATTAATAAAATAAAACACCTCATTCTCATATTATATTATAAATACACGCACGCGCACAAACAAATATTATTTTAACCATTTATATATATATATATTTACTTTTTTCTCTCCCACCGAAAGTTTATTATTTGTATTGTGTCTTGAACTAAATTCGCATTTTGTATTTTTATTGTATTTTTTCAATTATTATACTACCGCATTTTTTTTTTTTTTTTGACCGTCACCGAATTCGTCGTCGCCAGATTGTTTATTCGGGGGACGCACGATAATATATATAATTATATATGTTATAAAATACGTGTATCGGCCGAATATTCTATACCGTGATTTTTGGCTACGACAATCATAAATGTGGCTACAGTGAAAAATTTTAAAAATATTCTTATTGTTTAGTACAGGAGTTTTTAAAACGCATTACAAGTACGTATGCGCGTGTACAGGAGAAAAGAGCGATAATGGAATGAAAATAGAAAAATCGATTTTTTTTTTAATTAAAAAAAAAAACTACACCGCGTTTGCACTAGACTCGAAAACTCGATTGTTGATAATAGTTTATCCTTTTACTTATGATGGCCAAAAAAAAAAAAAAAAACAAATGTAAAAACACACAAGTCTGTTAGAAAATAATTTCAAAAAAAAATCCTCCTTTATCGAGAACGCGTTTTTGTGACATGTTCCTGTGAATATCGTTGTAAAAAAAAAAAATAAATAAATAAATAAAAACGCTTTAAACGGCTGAATAATATTCGAAATAACGTGTTGCAAAAAAACCAAGAAAAAAAAAACGAAAGTCCTTTTGAGTGTTTTTTTGTAAACGTACGACTTGAGCATGCTCGTCTCGTCGAAGACTCAATTTAGACACGATTGTTGAGGTAGATCTCGTAAGATGTGTAACCCATGATTTTGATGGAAACAAAAAAAAAAAAAGCGGTTTAATTTTTTCATTTTCTCGGGCCATTCGAGTATCGTTTTTAATTTACTGATATTTTGTATATATATATATATATTATATGTGTGTGTACGCATATCCTGATGCGATCTTTTCGTCTTTTCCCTCGAAATTCTCGTGGCAAGTCTCTTTTTAAATATATATTTATATATATATATATATAAAGGAAAATTCACACACTGACACACGCGCGTACACAAGTTTCAAAATAAATTTTAAAAAGAAAAATAAAATTTCACCTGTATAATATTTTAACGAAAGAATAGCCTGTGATAAAACAAAAAAAACGCGTTCTTATTATTATTATTATTGCCCTTGTTCTGTTTGTGTTTTTTTTTGATTATTATTAATTATAATTTTATCTCGGATAAAATAAACGATGTAAATATTATATACGTAAGTTAAGTGTATTATTAATGTTTTTGTTATGTGTATATATATATATATATATTATATATAATTTAATATTAATATATCAATAATAGTAATACGCGTAATAATATTAAAATGAAAAAATTAATAAATCATATTAGACACTAATAATAAATACACATACACACGCGTTGTATAAATGATTTGTAACGCGCGTTATTATTATTATTACCTGTATAATAACTACTACAACAACAACAGTAATAAAATTAATTATTATATTTATTTTTACGTGTGTTTTATCCGTGAATATATATATATATATATATATATAAACCACCGCTTTGTGGTAGGTACTCGTAGTTTTAATATACACATTTGTACATAATATTATCTTTGTAACGATATTTATTTTATTTATTTCTACGTAATATTATTATTATTATTATAATTATTCTATTCTTATCGTGAACATTATATTATTATTATTATTATTATTCTGTAATAAATTATTATTATTATTATTTACGTATTATTTTTCCTACGAGTTTTTCAACGTATTTTACTATATCGCATATTGTGTATGGAGTACATGTATATATTATTTTTTACACGTATATATATATATTATATATATATATATAGACGGATTGTTATTTGCTTTCTATATTATATTAAATGTGCGAAGAAGAAAAAATATGTATTCGCGTACATGTGAATTATTTAATTTAAAATCTTTAATGTTATGTGAACGCTAGAAATTTGAAAGGAATTTTACAAAAATATCATTGCGTCTCGATAGAACGCGATTCTGAGCGCGCAGTTTTGGTTTGATAAATTATTTATTAATTATGCGCGTAGTGCGTATACGAGTAGACAATAATTAACGGGTCGGCCTTACATCACGTTTTCGTGTATAAAATCTTGAAATCACCACAAATACAAACGTGAAACAAAAAAAAAATCTAAAACTCTTATGAATAGTTGAAAATTTGTGAAAAAAAAAAAAAAAACACCGTGATAAAATAATACGTGTTCGGTGTAAATTCAAATCTCCGAATAACATAAAACGAATAATTTTTTTCCCCCCGTTTTAAACTGATTTTTTTTTTTTTTTAGTAAGTTTTTGAGTGTCGTCTAAAAGAACTACGTCGAGAAAATCAAACGCGACATGCCTAGAGTATCTCAAACCCAACAAAATTTGTTGCAGAAAAACGAGCGCGGATAGTGCAGTAACGATCGGAGCACTTCTACCGTAGTCGTTTTACACAGTAAAAACAATATAAAAATTATTTCGCTACGCGCCCAAACAATTTTGTGATGAAATGTAAAACGGAACGTTGTTCGTACAATCGTCGGCTCAGAATATATAAAAAAAAAATATATATAAAAAGAAAATAAAATTCGATATTTTTATGAAAAAAAAAAAAATTTGATATTTCCAAAAATCTTACGTTTTTCCCGGCATCTTCCAAGGCCACACGCTCGCGCCGAAACGGATTGTCCGCGGTCGTGTGTTTCAAATTAATAATATTATTTATGGACACAAACGCTGTCGTCTGGCGTGTGAAATGAAAATAAAAAAAAAAAAACCCGTTTTAACGGGTCTTTCTGCCGCGAGAATATTTCAAATCGTCGTTGTCGCTGGTTTTTTTTTTTTTTTTAATATGTAATTATTAAATACACAGCGGATCCACGTGCACGACAGTGTAACAGAGAAGTATATGCGCCGAAGAGAATCCCGATTTTTACCGCAGTACGCGTTTTAAAAAGGTGCCACGGAGTGTTGTAGATATCGTTCAGGTGAATTACTTGGACAAAGATTTTAGAGTTTTGTTTTCGTTATAAATTTGAAAGCAATGCGATAAATCATTGCGTTCGATAAAACGGTTCCGAGCGGTGCAATACGGTTTGTATGTTTTTCGTACAAAATTACAGTAATATAAGCCGGACGTTGTGCACAAATTTCAAGTGAAAAAACTAAAAAATTAACTATTAACTTATTCGCTTGAAAATAGCTTAAAATTAAATGAAATTTTTTGAAAATTTTTTCAAAGTTGTACAGTATAAAGGTACAATTTTGTTGAAAATTTCAAGACAACACAATGATTGTTTTCGAAACAATAGCGAAAAAACTATATACGTGATATTGCCGAAATACTGACATATTAATTGTTAAGTTATTACGATTATCTGTGGTAAGTTAAAAAAGAAAAAATCCAATACTAAAAGTGTAGAAACCTGAAACGCGTAAACCGTTCGTTTATCTCGTACGATTTCGATTTGAATATTATATATATATATATAAAAGGGTAAACGCGCTGTAATATAATGATTATGTAAAAAAATGTAGTCGCGCGAATTAAACATTTTTTTTTTCTTGTTTGTTGATATTCACGTCATCAAATTGGCATTTATCGCTACGGATAACTGTTGGGGGGGAAATTCGCATTCGATCATGTTTACATATTCGATACTGCGTGTAACGGTGACGGCTCGCGGGCTTTGTAAACGGCGAAGCGAATAATTTTTAAATTATATATATTTTTTTTTACGTCAGAATTTTACTATCCGAAACCGCGATAGATACAAAATCAAGTTTCACCACACAATCCATAACGGTTTTAATGGTTTTTTTCAATATTATGCGTTTGTAAACACACATTACGTCGAAATAAACGTTAACAAATACGTCTCGCGAGATTCGCCCGGGACTCTATAGTTGTTGTAAAAAACCCGATTTTTCTACTCGATGAAAACAAGTTATCATCAAAAGGTTTGATTAAAACGAAAATAAATGATAATGATAATAATAATAAAAAAAAATCGGTAATTTTTATTAATGAATCAAACGTTTTCACTTTTAACGAAGAAACCGAGTGTTTTTTTTTTTAAAACAATTTTTAAGATTTTCCAACGGATTTTTCATCGTCAAAATGATGCGTCGTCAATAGCAACGGAAGAAGAGTAAAAAACATATGGTTAATGTTTATGGCGTATAAACGGTCATTTATTTTCGGGACGTTCGCAGAAAACCAACAACATTCTCCTATACAATACGCTATTAAGAGTTGTCGAATTTAGTTTTGTGGAACGCGTACAAGTGTACAGTGTAATATTCTTTGATGAACAGCACGCGGACGAGTTCGAGAGAAATAAACGCGATATAAAAACGCGATAATAGTGTCCGTTATTGGAAAAACGAGCTTTTGATAATAATAATCGATCTACGACCGAATATTAGAAAGTAAAACGTTGCCCGAAAAGAAGTTCACGGATCAGCCGAATATTTCAGGAAATCCGCGGAAGAAAATGCAGAATCAGTGGCGTAGTAACGGGGGGGGGTTTGGGGACAACCCCCCCAACCCCCCGAAATATTCAGTAAAAATATAATTAATATATTATACTATATTATAATTTCCCAATTTTATTCTTGTAAACTCGTATTTACTTTCACCTAATTAACGCTTCATTATGGTTATTAAAGATATGCAAGTAATTTTCTAAAGATACTTAGACTTTCAGATTCAATTAATACGTATACAATACCCCCCCCCCAAAAATTTTTCTTACTACGCCACTGTGCAGAATTATAACACATGGATTCCCGAAATCCCGAATAGACTAATCGATATTATATTGAAATTTTAAACGTATAAATCGTTATTGGAAATGTAATAAAAGTGTAATGATTTTTCGTAGTTTTAAAATCGCCGCCACGTGGTGGTAATTAATATTTATTTCCGTATTTCTTTCCCGAGAAGAGAAAGAGTGTTCCGAATGCACAGTACCGGATTTTGGTAAATTTAATCTCTCGTAACGTTTTCAGCGATTATTGTTATTTCTCGATTTTCATATTATCAGCGATTATTTTTTTTTTAAACACTTACACACGTATGCAATATACGAAAATTCTTTTGAAATCGATCGGTACGGAATTACACGGAACGAAACCGGTGGCGTATTTAGAGGGGCTAAAAACACATTTCTAAGAGTTTTGTTCGAATAATATTACTACTTTTTTTTTAATATTCGATGTTTTTTTTTTTCACAGTCCGGAGAAAAAAATATAATCGGACAATATTATTCAGTAGCCGATTTTGGCGTAATATGAAGTTTTTTTTTCATTCGTATTGCGCGACGACCGATAATTATTGATGTACATTATAGTCAACATTCTTTAGTTGAATGCAAATAAAAATAAAAATTTTACGTTTACCGGTCATCATACGACTCCTGAAATTGTCTATTTGTTGCGCACCAAAACATCAGAATCAGACCATTCGTTAATATCTTAGCGACGAATTACGGGAGACATACATAATATCGTTGCGTTTACGTGCACATAAGGTTTCTTTTTAACAGACTTGAAAAAAGGAGGGTGTTCTCAATTCGGTTTGTATTTTTTTTAATGTTTGTTACTTCATAACTCAGTAATTTATGGACCGATTTGGACGAATTTTTTTTTTTTATACGAAAGATTATCATCTCCCAGCGGTCTCGTACCGATTTCGTAAATATTGGCCCAGTATTCGGCTATTGATTTAGTTTTTTGTATTTTTGTTGTTTTTCATATTTTCTGATTTCATAAGGATCTGCCTATAATACCCTACCTGACCACCCAGTCAAATGTAGGAACAGGAATGAAAAAATGCCCTACAATTTAGAAATAATCAAAAAACCTTTTTGAAATCGGCGACGAATTTCAAACGACATTACATTGCAGAAACGCATTTTATTAAATATATTAATAATTTGATTATTTCACACTTTTTAGTGCATTTTTTTTAAGTCGGTTTCTTTTTTTTTTTAATATTTTTCTTATCATATTATTGAATAAACCGGTTTTGTTAAAAAATAAATAAATAAAAAAGAGTTATGTGAATAGTTGACCAGCATTAATTATTTATGGTTTTTCGCTATATTATTAAACGAAAATGATATTTTGCTGCAAATTTTCAAAGTGTATAAAGTGTACTTTATAAGAATTATTTTTGCGCGCAGTGTAGGACGATCAGAGGGGGGACAACAACAAATAAATGCGTACCTAGGGCAAAAAAAAATCATAAATACATCACTGTACACCACGCACGTTTAAAGATTTTTACCGAAAACGTATTATAAACTGAATAATATACTGTTCCGTCGCTGCAGTGTAAGAAAACATAGCTATCTCATTCCCATCATCTGCAGGCCAACAGCATCAGCCACTGCTCTAATGTAAAGACACGGCATTACAATAATATTATAACAGTACCGAAACGTTTCACTCGAACCGTTCACTGCAGTAAAACACCTGTACGAGCCGCACACGTGTTTCATTTTACGCTAGACCGATACTTGACCGGTTTCTGTTAGGTCATGTCGAGTATTACTCAATGCACGGCAATACGTAATATACTTATATACGGTTGTAAACATTCGTTTTTTTTTTTTTTTTTTTTTATCAAACTTCTAACTACATTGTTGTTGTAGATAGCACCGGCCATAGAACGCGTATATTATTATTTATTTATTTGTGTGTGTGTGTGTATACGGCGGATATGGCCTACGCACGCGGAGGTAATCCGGACACGGTGTATATTATAATATACTGTTATTAAAAAAAAAAAAAATGTGGCTGACCGAGGACACTTATATATTGTTATTATGTCTCGTATACGACGAAGCATCATCGCGTAGCCGTCTACGTTTACAGCTCTACAGAACAAAAAAAAAAAATAATAATTGTAAGAAATATGCTTAGAACTCGTATGCACTTGAAATCCGATAATTCTTATTGAATTCTTAATGTCTCGATCAGTAATCATAATTTTTCGCCACTTAAGCGGACTGAAAGAGAGTGTTTCGTCTTGCACACACGAATCATAGCGAACTAAACGTTTCGTATTTCCAACGTACCGATGCGTAGTCGATGCGATGTGAAGATACTGAAAACAGATATGAATTCGTCGTGAATTTTATTAGAAAAAGACTTTTCTAAATTTCTATTTTTTTCCTTTAAAAAAATTGCTCGAACAAATTTTGAAAAAAGGTAACGAGCCGCGGGGTGTTGTGGATATCGCTCAAGTGAATTACTCGGATAAAGATTTTAGAGTTTTGTTTTTTATTTTAAATTTCAAAACAATTCTATGTCATTGTATTCGACAAAACGATTCTGAGCGGAGCTTACTTTTCTCGTAAATATAGTCTAAAGTTACATATTTGGTGAACATTTCCGGTTTCTATTATTATTAGTTTCAAAATTACGAAAAAATAAAACACAACAATCGATTAAGACGAAATTGCATTTTTGAGTTATATTTTTAGGTGCTTTTGAGAAAATCGAAAAATGACCTCTCTATAAAGTACCAACTAGACGCGAATTGCTGCCGGAAACAAACAGTGGCCGAAGAGATCGGAGCACTCCTTTTGGTCGAAAATCTGTACACAGAATAGAAAAAAAAAAGAAACATCATTGTAAAAACACTAGATTCATCGCTCCGCTCAGAATCTAATAAACGTTTGGTATATATATTTCACCAAAGATATTCGAAAACATTTTAAAATTTTATTAATAAACGAATGAAATCTAGATAAAAAAAATTAAAACTGAAATATTTTCAACTAAAAACCAAATACTCGTATACGATTATTTCTATTAAACGGATTTAAAGCGGTTATTTACGATATGCGTATTGATAGAAGACAACTTATCTCCTTATAAATGAAGTGTTATTATACTTATTACATACACGCACACATATTCATTGATATTAGCACGAACACCAGTGAAATATTATCGACAAATATTCCTTAAAATAGTTTCTTCGAAATAAAATAGAACACGCAAATTTAATTCAATGAAACAGTTTTGTAATACATTTTATTTAGGTTTTCTAAAAACTATTTTTTTTTTTGATATTTGCAAATTAACTTATTAGTACATTATTATTTTTTACATTAACAACAATATTTTATTCAACTAAATTTTTACATTACAAGAAGTGATTATTTAGTAGCATTTTCACGTTTTCAAAGCAATTTTTTTTTTTTTTTGAGAATATTGATACATTTTAAGCGCATTTACACATCAAATAAATACGTAATTAATACATCATTTTTCCTATACCTACCTAATTATAATATTTTCTTATATTTTAAATAAATTTACCTACGTCACGAGCCAGGCTATATAATCTCGTGAAGATTTTCGCGCGTTTCATTATACAATTTTTTAAAAATTATTTTTAATGTTTTTTACACTATTCGTGACCACTGTTCCCTGCGACAATAGTATAATATAAATTATTGGTTTTTTTAAAACGACGACCCGTAATTCCAATCGTAAATATACCTACTCGAGGAATTTATTTCTATGGGAACGCGTTGGTATTTAAAATCCAACGAATATCTCCAAGCACTGTGTATTTGAGGCGCGGTAATGAGCAAATGAGAGGATATTGAATATTATTACACTCTTTTTTTCACACACTTTATCCGAAATGTTTCGGCGGCACGGTAGTTAAACGTACCCATTAATCAATGTAGTTACAACGACTATCTAATTTCTATAATCAAAATGTGAATTTATTATTGTAATAAATAACTGCTATTATACCGTTTCCGCCGAACTACACGTAAAATCGACCGCTACGGGCAAATATTTAAATAATGACTAATGATGATTAAAGCCGCAGACGGCGGAAATTAAAAAAAAATTAAAAATCCCTATTATTAATTCGTGTGTTATAGTTCAAAAATGTAGTGTGAAAAAAATTATAGGTTATCGTTTGAAAATCAAACGTATAAAATATAATTTTTTTTAAAATCTTCGTTGATAATAATAATAATAATAATAAAAATCATCTTTTGCACTATGTTTCCATTAAAACGATGTACATGCACGCGCAACTAGCTGTACGTTTTCGACGGAGGCGAGTGGTTTCGGTTCCCTGTTATAATATAATTTAAAATTGAGACCAGTTGGCAAGAGCCGAGCACTTCTTTTTTATTAAACGCACAATTTCAAACCGCGAAAAATCAATAAATCGATTCGTGCTCACTGAAAAATGCAATATTAGTCAATTACATAAGTAACGTATTAGTTGTCCTTTTTCCATCGTGGTATGCGGCCGAATCATAAGCGCTCAAGGCCGAAATCCGGTAATTTTTTACTATATTTCAAGAACTGTAACAACGAAATAAAGTTCAATATTTATGAATTTAATAATCAACCTGGAGTTGAAAATAAAAAACATGGACTTCGATTATTTTTTACGAAACTTGTGTAATTGTTGAAATTTAAAGAATTTCAGAAACAATAATTATTATTCCTAGTAATTTTAATAATTATAGTGCCTAGAATAAAAAAAAAAAAAAATACAATTCAACAAAAACACGTGTTTTTTTGTTCGTTCAAATACGTTTATTATTTATAACTGATATAATATTTTTACATCATTATTACGGGAGAAAATTACGTTTACTGCGTCCACGTTGTGGGTATTTCGGAATCGTTGATTGTTTTTTTTTAAATTTGAGATTACGAAAGTTATGGTAAATAATTTCTTTTGAAAACACGAATATGATCCAAGTTAATTTATTTGTTACCCCTATCGATTTTTTAATATTTAAAAAAATATTATTATAGCAATGTAAGTGTAAGCTAGTATGAAAACGTCAGTTATTAAATACGAAATCCGTTCGCTTCTAAATGTGTAATGTCTTTAATTGTACCGGTTTATTGCATTTTATATTATAAGTTTATTTTCAAAGAGTTTTATACTGCTGTGTACAGGCAATTTAACAAACAGTGTACGTTGCAGCGTCGATCATTAGTGTGTGTTTGTGTGTGATCCATCCCATATTATTTTTGTTCATACGCATGCACATGTCATTGAGAATATATTTTTAAATGCGAAAAGTGTAATTATATGACCCAAAAATAAACGTACTTTCTATTATAGTCCAATATCAGTATCGAAAAACAATTTGGATTCATTTGTGTCTAATTTTATAGGAGGTGAATTTCGCATTTTATTTCGAATTTATTTAATGTGATCTATATTAAGATTTTTACGTCTTTTTAAAAATTTTTTAAACTACCATTGAACATTGAACATATTGAACATACATTTCCTACAAGACCTACGGTAGATAATAACAGAATCTAAATCAGTTCTTTTTACAATTAAAATTGAACTATTAAAATTTTTATAATTCTGGCGCCATAATAATCGAGTTGAAATGCACGAAAAATCCACTTATGAACGTTACTGGGAGAACAATCGAAAAACGTGTCAAACAAAAGTGAACTGCAGCTGTGTACGATTTTTTCGTCGCAAATAAATTATCTAATGTATTATATAAAATAATTACGAGAAAACAAAAGGTAAATAATTCGGGAATGCTGTAAACCGATCGCGTGTTAATATCAAATGTGTTATATGTATAAGAAAAAAAAAAAAAGTAAATCAAAGTTCAAAACTGAAACGATGAGCATTTCAAACCGACATTTTTTTTTCTTCTTTTTATACGTATTTTATCATTTAAAAAAAAGTGCAATATCTATGTATTATTTTTATTCACTGTATTTAACATAAATAAATTGGTTTTTTTTTTTTTTGGAAATAATTTTCTACAAAAACAGACGATATCGTCGTAGTTATTTTATAAATAAGACGATATATATTTTTTTCTGTTTCCCATTATTAAATTTAGAATCCAACTGCCGCTGTAATACCATAGTATCGTGACCTCTCCTATAATATACTTATTAATAATTATTTGTAAGCTATTTTGTGCTTTTTCTTCGCGAAAACTTTCCTATAATACCCTCGAATTCCGATTAAAACTTTCGAATTCAATACGTGTTTTCGTGGGAACGACGGGAACGACGGAAGGAGGTGAAAGACGCATATACGAACGAAAATAATAATGAAACTGACGTTTCCTACTTTCAAAGTGTACCCACCGTTCGTGTTAGCAACAGTTATTAGTACGATGCGAGTGGATTCCGAAAACGAATTTGAATAAGTGGTGAATTTTACAATTTTTTTTTTAATTTAGACGTGAAAACGTATTCAAAATTTTTAAGGTACGGATCACAAAGAAATTCGACAAAATGATTTTTTATTTGAAATCGTTATAATTTACGTATTTTCAATCGTGTTACCGTTTGCCATATATTTTCTGAAAATAGACAAAGTTAGGTTAGACATCCTTTTAGGTATCTGCACACGTGTTTTATCGAGTAGTGACGGGGGGGGATGGGGGCGAGATTCGGGGTCTTTCATAGGGCACTCCGGCCGTACAAATAATAATCAGCCGCGGTTCGTTAACAAAACGAGAACGAGACACTTGATTTTTACGCGTAGAGTTCATTGAATATTATACAAAACGAATTTCACGAAACGGAAAAAAATTCATACTTCAAAAACGTATAGGCCACAAGACTGAAAATTGTCAAAAATCAATATTTTGTGATACAACGGTAAGATTCGCGCTAACTAGAAAGAAATCGAGAAAACAGAGTCGAGTCCGAGGTGTGTCGGACAAGCCTAAGACTTCGTCCGCAGAACGAACGAGAGAGAGTTACGGGATCGTCGCAAGACATCGCGGGTGTGGCGATCGAGCTGGTAGTCGCGTCTGCTGTAGTAAAGTTGAGCAGGCGATTTATGTGGACACGGATTGCGAGCAATTCACCGTCCACACAGAACACGAACGAATTAGAAACTTGCAGAAACTCACCGTTTTATTTCCCTCTTATTTTGCATTTCGAGCGCACCCGAACAAAAAACGTTTTCACGCAAACACCGTTAACACTACACAAATTGTTCACTTTGAAATCGTAAGAAATGTGAAAAAGTCGGTCCCGAGAATACTTTCTTATCGCACAAAACCACTCCCCAATCGATCGGTCGGAACCATAGTAAACGTCAATTTTACTGCGTGCTTCGTTCGCGCGCAAGCGCAACAAGAATCCCGGTACGTCCTGCATAACGTCTTAACGAGAGTCTCCAGCCGGTACCATCAGATAATTGTTTTATTAAACGTAATGGTCATTCGTATAATGGAATATTATACGAAAACACACGATATGGAAATCATAAAAAGCGTCTAGTCAACGGTCCCTTTTTTGTGTGTGTGTCGTGTGTTTGTATCCTATATGGACGACGAATAACTGTGTTGGCGAGAACCGGTATCGTTGGTGGTGGTGGTGGTGGTGGTGTTGATGGCGAGTAAGACGGACGATACGCGATGTCCGAGAGCGCGGAAGAGACGAAGATAGTCGATACGAGACGGCCTTCGAATGACGCAAAGAACATAAAAAAAAAAAAAATTAAATAATATTATCCGTTTGAAAGAGAGGGAAATATACGTGTTTTGCATAACAAAAATCGTTCAAAAACGGTATATAAATAATAATTACGTCTTACGACGCGTCGTGGTACTCTACACCAGCGGTTTCCAAAATTGTTAAGTGCGCCGACGCCCTTAGAAATTGATTGATATTTGGATGAACCCCGAATTCGACTCATCGAATATTTCGACTGTTAACACTGTGAATACACAACGGTCTGGAAAAGTGGCGATTTACTCTTGTTGACGATTATTTTCGTGAGTCACGACTGTTAAACGTCGTTCGCATAGTACGCGTTTGATTAAAAATAACAATAAAAACAGTTCAAAACGAAAAGCATTTGATTTAAACAACTTTATAACAGGTGTGACATCAAGACGTACGTTTAATTTTAATACATCAAATAACCTAATGTACGCAAACGTTTCGTGGTCTTATTTACAATAGTTTTGAAGTCGGGTTTTGTGTATAAATAAATAAAATAATAAACCTTTTGCCATCCATTTGACGGTATACATGTATATGATCAAATACGGTTCAGTACACCGAAAATCTTTTAGCGCCGGGCTGAGAAACGTCTCCTAAGCGTTTCCAATGGACTCATCTTTACGCGTCCATTAACGTGGGAAGTAATGTATATTATAATTTTTAGTGTCCAACTCCACATTCACTACTTATATAGCGTCTGCAGCAATTCAAAGCGATTTAACCTCTGTTGTATGTATAAAATACGTTTTTTTGCCGGAGAATTTAAAATTACCCATTATTTGGTATATATGGCGTCCTCTCAATAGTGGTTTAATTTTATTATTAATATTTTTATTATATATTATATATATATAACGTATAATTTGTATATAACACTATAGAAATTAGTAATATTTTAATATTTAAATACACTAAAGAAAATAATAACCTTACAAACCACTGGCTGTTTTTTGTGATATTTTTTTACAGAAAATTTATGTTTCAGAAGATATAAAAGTACTATTAAATCAACACAGACGTAGATCTTAAAAAAAAATTGACGAAATTGTTTTAAATAAATTTCTCAACCATTTATTGAATCTCAATGGGAAACTGCTCACGGTTTTATTCAAAATAAAGCGATGATTTTAATTTTGTTACTAAGGATAGGTATTCCAACATTATTTTTACCGGCTATTCGTATAGGTATTTGGAAATTGTTATCCCTGTGTGTGTTTGATTTATGGATATATTATAATACATAAGCCGTTATGGTGAAAATGAATTACTTATTGTATCATAATAGCTAAAAAAAATTTGACTAATATTACATCAATTATATATATATATACATATATTTTATATTTTAATTTATTATACTTTCGCTTTCTTTTTAGTTTTCTATTTGCAATTTAATTAATTAAACTTATTCTATTAAAAATAGAACATTAAAGAAAGGTATTTTTATTTTTTATGAAATCTACTTAAGACAATTCATAGAAAAATCAAATTTTAAAGATCCGGCCAGCAAAGTTTTTTCAAAAACCTTCTTAAAACAAGCTGTATATTATTTAGGTTGGTAGTAAAAAACTTAAATCTTCATAATACAGCAGGCACACAAAAAATGTAGATTACACCTAATCGAGGACCCGTGTCTGAAGCTATTATGACACACACACAAAGCCAGTTAGTGAGTTGAGGCGAGCTTTTATCATTACTGAATACCAATAACGGGCACAAATGATTGAACTTAAAAAAAAATATTAAACGGACATTAAAATATAATTATATGTACAAGACTAATAACATTGTATTGCTGGCTTTTAAACGTTTCAAGTATTGTACTCTTTCACACCGAACATAAGAGGCCATCTTAAAAATATCTAATACGAAGTGATTCAGTACACTTCATTTTGTGCGTTTTCATCAGTTGTCTTTGCTTTATTTTTGTTCTTTTTATGTGAAAATTAGGTCGTTACAAAACACGTTTATATAGGCGAATTAAACGAATTTGTTTTATTAAAATATCTTTCATAACACACGGACAAACGGATACATTATTATTGTTATTTAAAATTATAATAATTCAAATTGATTTTGGATTCGAATCGGTATTGACATTGAAATTCTTCTTGAAAATGCACGATGTGAATGTTTCCGCGTTGTTTTCGTTCGATTTACAAACGAATTGACGAAAACTTGGAGTTTTTTTTTTCTGTTACGTGTAATAGGCAGTGTCGTTATAACGCGTATATTCAAAACGTGTTTTCAATATATATATATATATATATTTCTTTTTGTGCAAATATAATATATTTTAATGTAATTTTTTTACAATTAAATCGATTCCTCCGCCTAATTTTGACGTCTTAAGGTTAACCTAAATCTTAAGACGCGTGTGTAATAAAAAAATAAATATGTTATACATTTTATAGTACACGGTGTCCTTTATACGGTGTGCGCATACGTACGTGTTTGTCGTGTTTCAAAATAATATATCTGGTAAAAAAAATCGTTATATTAACGTTTGCGACAGTTACTGTAACCCAGTGGTTCCTAACTGATGGTCCGTGGACTCATCTCAAGTGGTCCGCGAATGAAGAAATTTAAACTCAAAAAAAAATGAACGAAATCTTCTGAACCCGAGTGACGATATGTGCGACTTGCACTAAGCAACAGCATCATTCCAAGGATTCCACAACTGGTCAAAGAAGCGCGACTCAATAAGTCACATTAATTAAGTACTTAATACTGTAAACTTGTTCTATTTGTTTCAACAAACACTTGAATTTGTATCACCTTTTCTTATTAAATTAAATTTTTCAAAATAATTAAGTTAAATATTTTTCCACAACATAAACAGTATTTCTGATTTTATTTTGTATCTAGAAATTATAAAGTTATTATGAAACTATAAAGAAATAAGTGATATAAAGAAGGGGCATTGAAATCAGGTCGTGGTCCGTGACGGTGGAAAATTTATAAATGTGGTCCGTGTCTATAGTGTTGAGTTTGGAACCACTGCTGTAACCGTACCGAAAAGAGCAGCCGGTTCTGGAACGCAAGAATATATCAAAATACTCGATTGGACATTTCGTCTTGAATTTTTATCACAAATCAGTCGCTTGTATTTTTATTCTTTTTGGTTTTCCTATCTCATTCATCGAGTTTATAGTAATAAATTATTTTTGGCGATTATTTGCCTGAAAATTCCAACGGTTTTCGCGCGCAGTGACGCACTAGATAGCACGATAACCGACCGACCGTTTGCGGTGAAATAGACGCGCAGTTCCAAGTCAATTGGGTGAAATAGCCCCTCAGTCACCGTCTTAATACCGTACTATCAGATTATCTGTTATGTGCTGATCAAAACGTTCAACTAGCATTTAAGTATTAGCATTTTTATTAGTCATTTATTAAATTTAATTTTGGTTATAATTTCTTTTAATATATTAATTTTAAACCTTATATATTTTATAAAAATAAAACAAAATATTAACTAAATCGTGTTGTTAAACTATATATCTATTGTAATTAGTTAAATTCAAAGATAACTATTTTGTTATTATGAAAAGTGGTTGATTATTTAAATATGTTACAAATTTATAACATTTTGTTGTTCGTTATTATATTATACTTTATTTTTTCATAATAGAAAAAAGTTGTCATGTAAGCAGTTAAAATTGTCTTTTGTTATTATTATTATACTATATACTTTTTATAATTGGTTATTATACATTTTTTTGAAGATTATATTCTCTTATATTTATTTGAGGTGTCAAAAAGGCCTTTAAAAGCAAGAAATATGTGATTCACATACTTTTTTCTAACGGGGGATATTATGACCCCTTACATTCTACGGGTGAACTGACACATTTCATGGTATAAAGTAAGGTTAATGACTAAGAATTACTAAAAAAAAATCAAATGAAAAATTAAAAAAAAAAATGCTGTGGCTCATATAGATAACACACTGAAATAGGTGTGGCAATCAACGTGTTAATATATACATATTTTCTTTTAAACAAAAAAATTATTTTAAATATACGAATATTTCGTTTCTCCTATAAAGGCCGCGATAGGACACAGGTAGGGTTTCGTCTTAACGAGATACATTTTAATATATTTTTATATACACGCGTGTTTACGGTAAAATTCTTAAAAATAATTTTACTCTGCAAACAAGGTTTTGTATGACTGTGCGAAAACTGAGGACTTCACAGGATCCGAGTTTCACCCGTATTCGTTATTTCGTATGAAACGAGGATGTTTTTTTTATGCTTTTTCTGCAAATGAAACTTGTGACTTTGATTGACGTTTTAAGTCTGACATTTATTGTACTCGATTTCTCATCTCATCGTAACTCTGTACATCGTGATTTTTCCACAAAAGTCCTCTTATTTCTTCTCCGGCAACGTGTAACAGTACCTAATTTTTTTGTCTCCCAAACGTTTCGGTTTGGGAATCCGGTATCTTCTATTCCGTTTCGTCTTTGACTTGTGATTATTTGTAATGTACGTGGTACGAATCTCGCAGTAATGCACAAAATTCGACGGGCAACATTAGTAAAAATTCGAATTCACGTTGACAAATAAATATACTACGAGCATATTATCACACAAATTACACATAACTAATGTAATATTTACTTTTTTCCGCCAAATATTAAAATCACACGAAGATTATTCAATATTACTAGAAACTATGATAAACGATAGCAAATTTTTTCGTACATAATATATGCGAACAGATATTTTTTACGTATGAAAATCATAAATCAATCTATTTGTTGCAATTAACGAACGAACGAATCTTTATACTTAAATTTAGGAATCGGTATAATTGTATTCAATCACAAATATCGAAATGTTATTATTTTCGTATCACTTGTAAAAGTATTTTTAAATTAATATACCAAAAAACCAATTTTTTTTATTTTGAAAATTATTGAAAAATTTTTTCGTAAATTTTTTTTTTATTACCTAAATATTGGCTCGCACGGTTTTGAAAAAAAAAAATTAAGGTCACGATTAGGTTTCGGTTCCAACGTTTTCAAAGGGTTTCGGTTCTAAATCGGTTCTTTTCGGTTCGGTTCCAGTCCATGACTGTAATATACGTTATAATTCAATTGTTATAAAACGTCGTCACGGTTTATTGTGTATCGTGTTCTATACATCATGATAATGATATTGTTAGAAGAAAAAAAAAATTGCGCCGGTATCCGACGGAGAAAATCCGTGATTCTAATCGACATTCTTTTAGAAATAATACTTAGAAAATTATTAAAAACGTTTCGTCTAGTATGCATGGAAATTAGAGAAAGAATTATTTTGAATACGTATTCGAATAATTTTTGAGAAATAAATATTTATTCAAATGATATATTTAGTGTTCCAAAGTCATTCGAATATTCCACATTTTTTAAATTAAGAAATATTTTTATGTAAAAAACAAAAAAATTCTCGTTTCATAAATGCGCTATTCGATTTTCGAGTTTTGAATATAATGTCGTTTTCAATGATCTGACTTAAAAAAAATATATATATATATACAATGCATAATAAATATAAAATATATATTTTAGATCAAAATCTTTCATAATACATTATCTATGTAGCGATAGTCATGCACAGTTTTTCAACCTGTTTCTAATTTCTATATAAGTTACAATCAAAGAAAAATGACTATTTTATTTTACAATACGTACTCGGTGACTTAAAAAAAAAACAAAACAAAGTGTTTAGAATAATTAATAATAATAAAAATAATTGATCTTTTTAACTTTTCACAACGGTTTTGTTACTATTTTTCTTATGCTTTCACTAATAATTTTAAAATTATAATGTATCAAACATGCACGCTGTATTTGCAGACAGCGTTTAAATCTCCAACTAAACGATAAGGGTAATATAATGTACACTTATGTTTTGCGACGTGTATTTTTCTCTACGGAATCTCGTCGAGTAAGTTTTTGTTCGGTTTTAATTTTTCTCAGTTTTCACGATAATTATATACACGACGTAGTATTACCTGAAAATGAATTTCGCAATAATCCCGCGAACAAAATGAGTCGCGTGTAATGAGATCTGGAAAATATCTTTGTAGCTGTCGTGACTAGATGACCTCAGTGCCTCATCAGCACCCCTCTAGGTAAATAAGCATGTACTTACCGCTTTGTAAGTAATTTATAAAAATTATAAATATGGTCGTCCACACATAGACGTATACCTATATAGTACTGATTTGCAACGATATCGATAATTGGTTACGATATCGATATCGTGGCAAATATTTTATATCGATTAATAATTTTCCGATATATCACGATATCGAAAATATTTTATTATTATATTATTTTTCGAGAATCACATTTTATTTGCAGGTTCTAAGCTATAATAAATTGTATCGTGTGTGCATATTTTAAATTAATAATTGTTAATAAGTATAGGTACGTATGTTATTAAAAGTGTACAATGTTGGTGTACCGATCATATTTAGTTATTAAAATATAGCATTAATAAAGTAAATGAGTTAAATTCCTTAGTGTGATATAAATTTGGTTAAATGAATACGAAAACAAAAGTTTTTTTATTTAAAAAAAATCGATTTTTCCGTTTTTGGAAGGTATGAGTTCGATAATTTTCGATATGAAATCGATATCGCAGGGATTTCGATATCGCGATACGATATTGGTAAAAATTGAACGATGTCGATATTTGAATTATATCGCTGCCCATCACTACTATATAGGTAGTTTATATAGAAAACTTTTTAAAGAAAATCAATAAAATTGTTCCGAATTTATATATCCTGTTCTGTGGTAGTGATCGAATTAATCGACCATTCGATGAACTGGATAAAACGACTCGATATACGAACGAGTATTGAATGCTTTCCGAAATACATAAAAAGATTAAAAGTTAATCGTCAAACGATTGTTTTTTTTTTATTTTTGGTAATGGTTTATTTTAAAAACTGTTTACAAAAAAATTAGGAGAATTTTAAATGAGAAAAGTTATATAATCGCATTTCAATATAACTATGTATAATGTATACGCTGGTATGATCAAAAAATAAAAATATAAAAAATATTTAAGCAATATCAGTATTAAATGACATTATTATTTTTTGTAGCGCGTAAGATTTAGTTAAAAGTGTTTTTGTGCCTGTAAAAGAACGACATCGGAAACTCAAGGTTTTAAAATTGACTTTTCCAAATTATTACAATTATATATATATATACATTTAATTTTAAATAATTGAATATTTTTTTCTAGATTTCCAGCCGTATAGATTTAGAAAAATAATTATTAACGTTAGTGTAAATAATTTTCCCTCTCCATGGGATCGTCAAAATATTAATTATCGACTGCTATTAATCGAAATGTATGTCACGTTAAAATATTTTAATTGCTTCGTACTTAATACTAGGTACGTAAACGCTGGCGGCAAGTGTTTTTTTTTTTAGCAAATTAAATTATTCATTTTTTTCTTTCATTTACATTTGAAATGACACAGTGACATAATATTATAATTGAGAATAGATATCGAATAGACGTCAAGCGTGTTAAAATATTGTCGTCAATACTTAAAAATGACGACACATTCGCATTTATTGTTGCCTTCGTTTAAACACATTTAATATATCGAAATAACATTCGGTACGTAGACCTTGAATTTTGGCGTTTGGATTTAATTTCATGGCCTTTTTTCAGAAGTATTATCGAACAAAGAAGTTGCAGCTACGAAAAAAAAAAAAATCAATATCTTAAATCATTTTTCCTCCTTTTACATAGGTCAAAA
This sequence comes from Slavum lentiscoides, assembly GCA_032441835.1. Classification (NCBI taxonomy): domain Eukaryota; kingdom Metazoa; phylum Arthropoda; class Insecta; order Hemiptera; family Aphididae; genus Slavum; species Slavum lentiscoides. The sequence continues at coordinate 6,232,331 of CM063711.1, read as the reverse complement.
AATGGCAATAATATATCTCCTCTACAATTTCGCCAATAAGTTTTAAAATTCTAAATTCCATCCAATTTAAGTTTAACGTAATGTTAATTCGCTATATTGCACGTAATAGTTTAGCGGAGACAACAAATTCGGGCGTCACCCGTGCTATTTAATAATTTTCTTCTTATAAAAAAAAAAAAAATCGATTCGAGTTTTTTATAATTATGCAACAAATTGTAATACCTTTTTCGTTTTAGCTAAATACATTTGAACGCGTAAAAAACGAAACGTGTAATCATTATTGAATAATATCAGTAAATTTGTATACAACGGAATTGCATCATTAACTGAACAGACGAATAGTCAAGAAAATCAACCGTAAAAATCGTGTAAATTAAATTAATTAACTGCTCTAATGGTTTAAAAGTTTTTTTTTTAATTCTTCATAACATTTTTACTTATTGTTAATTACGCACATGTTAGCATTTGATTGTATGCGTGTTGTATTTGTGTAGACCAGTGGTTTTTATACGTGGTTTGTAGTACGTGAACCCATGATGATGAATTCCTTCAAATCACGGGCCAATTTTCTTCTAAATAATTTTTTATTGTACAATTATCTCTTATTATTATAACCAATATATTGATAATTTTTATATTATTAATCACATAAGTAGGTGCATAAAAACATACACATTCAAAAACGTTTTTTATTATACTTGATTTCACGTAGAAACTTTAATATTTTATTTTTATCGTGTTTAAAATTTATTTTAAACATTTAACATTTATTCATTGAATACGTAGAATAGTAATGTTTTCCATATGCGGTTTCGTAACTTGTCATCAAATGTAAACAAGAGCGTTGAGGCTTTTTCGCATAAATGATATGTGGTCAGTGGAATTAAAATTTTACACGGCTTCACTCGATATTTTTGGATTAATCTTTTGACCATACATTTTCTAACGAACTCCGGTAAAATCGTATTTTTAAACTACTGTTTGTAGAATTTTCTACAAGACTGTCTTCTTCCGCTGTGACGTCAAGCCGTTTATTCGACGAACATCACTTAGAGGGTGTCTAATTCAGTTTTTACACGTATCTCTATAGAACAAGAGAGTACGGTGAGTTTCGACAACTCGAGTATAATAGTGTCTTTTTAAATTTATACCGAATAATTTGGTTATTGTACACAAATCGTCCTGTACCTGTACCAGCGCCGCAGACCTCCAGGACGAACGTCGTGACTGTTAAATTTGTTTTCGTTTTCTAAATCTCAATTTTATTTTTCAAAACTTTACGTCACGTTATCCAATAATCATTAATGACATTATATATGACTTTTCGCGACGATTATTTCCACCATAGAAGGAATGAAAATTCGACGTGCCGTCTTAAACGGCAATCTGCAGGGCCGTAACCTTAATCTATTTTTTCAAAGACCGCGTATAAGACTACACGCGTGCACACTCCTACGGCTCCTTGAATTTATTGTGTATCCTCCGTTCGCCGATTTCGCTGTCGACCGCTTAGAAACGATTGTGACTCGCAGTTGACGGCCGACCACCGCAGCGTATCCTTTCTCGGTCGAACGATTCGGGAACGAACATAATGCGACGACTACGCTATTGGAAACAACGTAAAAGAAAAATATATATTAAAACTTTGGTCACGTTTTCGACGACTAAACTCACGTAGTATAACCGAAAAAAATCTATTATCTAAATATTTTACTTCAATAAGATAAATACGAACGATTTTGTTCAATCTATAACTGATATGGTTGAACTACCGAAGATAAATTGTCACGAGATATCGTTCCAGTTGTAACGTCGTCGCGTATAAGTGTCACGTTATCTAACACACCGGGCACAAAAGATGATCTAGCGCGTTCGATCTATTCGGGTAAGGTGGAACAATAAAAGTATTGTATAATTATTATTACATTTCATGTAAAATATTATCCATAAAAGAGATTTTACAAGGCGAATCCAAAAATTTTTTACTATATATAACATATATATTTTTATATTAATATTTTAGTTTCTTAAATTTTGCGCTCAGGGCACAGGCATCTTTCTACGGCTATCTAAACCACATGTTTGTATCACATTCAATAGTTGTTTCAACTGAACATAGTTATTCTATATTTTATTCAAATAAATAAACACTGGCACTTGTTCTTCTCGGAACACCGATTATATTTAAAAAAAAAAAGGAAACATTTAAGTCTTAACACATGTTTCGGATAATTTCTTCACGGACTCTCAGAATACAATAGTGTCATTAAATTGCCATCACACACGAGAGATGCTGGTCATCAAGGCTAAACAAATAATACACTCATTATATATATATATAACAAATTATAAACGACTTTTTTTATAAAAAAATAGAACACGTGCACGCGCAACATAAGGGATTTTATACAGTCAAGGACTTTCCAAATAAACAAGTTCAGGCATTCTTAAAAAAAAATTTTTTTAAATATACGTACAAACCCTCGTAAAACAAATTTTACTCTTTATTAGAAACGTAAGCAACTTACAAAAACAAGACTCGAATGTGAAAATGTGTAGGAAGAAGACACGCCAATGACACATTCACTCTATTGAATTCACAAGTAACTACTTACTTTACTTTATTTACGTTACTTGGCCATTGAGCAATTCGACCACCACCATCAGTGCCTGGTCTTATTTAAAATGACATGATATAATAAAAATTGCACCCTCAGCCTCTCTGATGATCTCGTTTTCTCGTCAGTGTGCGGACAGTGTGCGCACACACCAGCTCACCAGCTACAACTCAAGAAATCAATCTTCCGTGAGGACAAGTTTAGTTTTTCACGCACTTAAACCAGTCGTGTGTTATTTTGTTTTGTCGCTGACTTCACATCCAGCTGAAAACAGCGATCCAACCTACTAGTTTCACTAGAATTTTCTTTCCCTCTATCGCGTCGTTTCACTGAGCTGTGCTCAGATCGTCACAAGCAGTTGGAAGGGCTCATTTTGTTATTTTTAAAAGGCACGAAACCAAACGAATGCAGTGAGAAAAGTGACGTTTTTTCTACTCATAGTACGCGTTAATTTTATTTTTTCTTCCTAAGAATTCGCGTTTTTAAGTCCCTGAAACTCTCCGTCAATTAATAGGAAAAATAAAATAATCTAAAAGATTCAGTTATTAATATTTAAATTCTACCAATTTTAATCTCTTTTTTTTTTGATAATTACAAAGATTAATTTCTTCTTTTTACGTTTACATAAATTTTATTTTACATTTCATAAATTTTAGAAAAGTGTAAAAAAAAAATTACGTATAATAAAAAAACGTACACAGAACTCGGATTTTCAACAATAATTCATGTATAAATATTTAATACGTTTTTGCTATGTGCTTGGTTGTATTTTCTTTTACCACTTTATTTGAAATTATCAATTCGATCGTGGTTTTTTTAAAACTTTTTCCTTCGACAACCGCGTTGTTGCTAATACGCAATTATCAGTAAATTCTACAAAATGCAAAACTTCTTACTTTCCATAACGCACACCCGAATCGTCTTTATAACTTATGTATTCCTACAACTTATATGATACAAGCTACTTCTAAGTTCACGAAAATAATAATACAGGAAAATAAAATATTTATTTTGTTTTTTTAATTAAAGTGCTTACTAAGAAATGGATCGAATTCGTTTCGAAATGGCATGGATTTATTTTTGTATTCGAAGTGGTATAAATTATTATCATCGAATGCGCCGTAATAATAAAGGGATCTTAATTCTTGAGAATTTCTCCGCGAAACGTAATTCCAAATTACAAACTTTAATCGAGTATTGGAAAAATACAAACTGTTTACTGCGCATTGGTTTGTTTTTGATGACTTCGTGGATCTCTGATATATGGTAGGTAGGTTTCGATAAACAAAAGCAAAATAAATATTAATTAGTTTTTAGTTACTTTAAATTTAAAAACAAAGACGATCCGTTGCGTTTGCAATAACAACTGTTAATTTTGTTTCCAAACCGAAAATGCTCGGGAAAATAAATAAATACAAGCGAGAATTCGTGAGATATCACATGAGAAAGTAAGAAAATATATATTTGAAAATTTAAAAAAAACACACTTTACTAGAATAGTAAAAAAAAATATTGTTTCTATCATTGTGATTTCCCAAATATATATCTACATTTAGTACTTATTTAAAAAAAAAAAAAAAACGAAAATAGCTTTAGGCCGATTCAGGGCCGGATTGGCCCATCGGGGTACCTGGAAACTTCCCGGTGGGCCGGTATCCTTGAGGGCTGCTATGGCCGCAAACAATTTTAATTTTGCTATAAATTATCATGAATTTTAAATTTTCAATTATATTGATAGAGAAGGAATCATTGATAAATTAAAAAATAAAAGTGCATTACTCAATAAAGAACTCTCATATTAAATTGTTTTGCTATATTATTTATGTGCAAATTTTATTTTAATAAATATAAAAGTCAGTGAACAAAATTGTAATTTTTAAAATTGTATATGGGGGGCTGGTTGAACCACAGCTTGCCTTAAAAAACACGAGTTTTTATGTATAATATTAGATAATATAATATAGAGGGCTGGTCTAAATAATTTTCCTGGACCGAAAAATTCTGCCAATCCGTCTTTGGACCGATTATTAAGATTTCAACATCATAGAAGTAGTTGTTATTAAAATGTTGAGAATTTGGTAATTTGTCCTATTTTTAAGATTTAGTCTAGGATTAGAATTTAGAAATAATTCAACAATGATATTTACGCAATGCCTCAGCCCCCCAAAAAAAAACAATTTCTAAATTCGCTCCTGGTATGTTGATATAATAACCACTGGATGTAAGGAATAATAATTAAATAGACATTTAATTTACTATTAAATATACTTATAAAAACTTATATAATAATATAACGGTAGTTTTCACGTAGATCTAAATGCTAAAATGTGCAGATTATCACACGTCCATTTTGGTAACTATTATGCTAGAAGTACGCGAAATATTAAACCATATTTTATCCGACGTTTCCTAAGTTTTGTGGTTACATTGAAAATTTGAAGTTTTTAGAAAATGAGTATTCTACAAATTTATTCGTGTTTTTTTTTAATAACTATTTAACAATTCGTTATTTTGAGAAAAAAATTAGATCGGAATTCAAAAAGATAAATAAGATAATGTTAATGTATGAATAATAAAATAATAGAAAAAAAAATGCCCAATAAGTGACGGCTAATTCATACACCATCTGAATGAAGTCCGTTGTTGACATTTATGACACTGTTATAGCGCGCACCGAAAATGTGAAACAAAAATAATACTTCAGAAAAGTGGTAGAGAAACTTTTTCGGGTTATGTGCCAATATATTTTGTAATAGAAAAAAAAGCGCCAGTAATATGATCATATATTATGAAAACATTGTTTTTTTTTGCAAGGGTGGTTTTCGGAGGAGAGGGAATTAAGGGAGGGATTTGTTAAAAAATACACCATTTATAGAAACACAGTCTTAAATAGCAGTAAGTAATAAATACCTATAAAGTTTTTATAAGAATTTAAAAACGTATACGAATTGATTTTTCAAATAATTTCTTGTACCAACACTTTTAAATATATATATATAAGTATAAATATAAATCATATGTAAAATAATATATGTACGGAAAGCTAATCCTTTTCCAGGACTGCCATCAGTGAGTCAATTTTTTTCTCCCAAACAACAATTCGAGTAACGTAATTAGTGTAAAATTCGTCCTCACTAACGACACGAAGAAAACAAACAATTTTTATAAAAACGTTTAAATGTTATTTATTTTATATTTAGAGTGTACAATAAACGTGCCGGCTCTTAAACGATTTTACAAAATTATAGATATTTTTTTCTATAAATTTATATTCAATTCTAGGAAACTTACCTAACGCAACCGCAACTTAAGGCAGACAAGACTTAATAAAACATAATAATATACGTAACGTGTTTGATACCGTAGTATTAATTTGTAATTCCGAGGTCTACTAAAATCGTTCACATTTTTTTCCTCGGTCTAAGTAAAAGAAAAAAAATGTATATCTTTCATTGGATATTGATCGATTAGTTAATTTTTTTTTTGTGTAAAAATTTTTTTATATATCAAAATCGGATCACTCTACAGGCCGTGAGAATTTTTCCAGTAACGTATGTATTTCGGCTGGAAATACGGCCATACACGTCCGGTGCAAGCCCGTTAAATTAATATTATTCGATTACCTGTTCTATATACACACCCGATTATTATAATAACAGTATTTTAATAATAAATAATATAACACCGCGAAGCTCTGCTGAAAATCGTTTTATCTAACGCAACGATTTATTATCGCTTTCCACTTTATAGCGATAAACTCTAAAATCTCTGTCCGAGTAATTCGCTTAGGCGACGTTCGCTCGTTGCCAATTTTTTTTTTTTCGTTTAGATTTTCAACCGCAGGACGATTGATGGTGAACGGTGTAAATGTTATGAAAAACGCGCGGTCCGTCCGAAATCGAATTTTGTCTCCACGCGCGCCGCAGGGATTGCAATTCTCGGCGCGCCGCGGGTTCGTTCGCGCACCGCCTGGTCGCCTGGTGCCCGTCCATTCGCGGTCGCAGGACGCGGGCAGGGTAACGGTGCGCCCTCGTCACCCGTCCTCTTTCCGTGCGCCCTCGCGGCGTCGCCCGACGTCCCTGCGACCGAACCCGCCGTGTGCAGGACAACGCGCTGCTCCACCCCCGGAACGCTGCCATAGGGCCGCGCCGACGTCCTGGGCGACGTCTACCGCCCGACGTTTCGGCGGCCGGGGTGGTGTCGGTCGTAGATTGGGGGCGGATGTTACGGGGTGTCCCCCCTTATAAATACCCCCACCAGACCGCGTTGCCGAGCATTATCGCCGCGGACGTCCCCGCAAAGCTGTTGTCTGTCACCTGTTGTTGTCCGCCAGCGCTGCGCTATCGTATCGTCGGAGAGCACACCGGAGTCCGCCACGACATGTGGCCGTCGTTGTCGTTACCGATCGGTGAGTACGATAGAAAATTTACCGGATTTCTAATTAATGAAATTTTTTTTTTTTTTTTCAAATTCTTTGTTTTTGAGTTTTTTTTTTTTGGCGCCAAAATTGTACGTGCCAAAACGGTTTTACGAACGAGACAACGATTTGGAATTATTATTATAAAATTATTGTATTGAATCGAATAATACTCGCATTGTACCGTGTTTGTAAAACGTTTTGCGGAGTAAAAAAAAAAAAAATTGTATTGTAACGCAATATTATAATATTTCTATTGGAATTTAAACGGGAGACTCGTTATGAAAATGACGTAATTCCTTTTTTTTTTTACCGTAAGGTTTCGGTACACGTATTATGCGAACAATTATTGTCGGTATTCAGTAAATAACGACTCGTTTGTTTGGTTTACAAAACGAATTACGATATTCGTTATTTTTCGTAAAAAATCAACCGTAATCGTGCGCACGTATACAGTTGGTAAAACGTAGATTATCTCGCGTCCAAAAGTGACTGTAAAATTGTTTTTGACGAAAATCCGTACTTGTTATTACGAGCGTTTTGTCGGCCTCCGCTTCGTAGGTCCCGGATAAAATGTTCATCGCGTGTCACGTTGATTTCCGAATATGCGTACCACCGAAAAAATAAAAAAATGTTCGAGTGGGTACTGAAAAACGTGATCGTAACGTATCATAACGATACGATTTGTAATATTCGGCCGAACAGGAATTAAGATCCAGATGTTTACCAGGATTTATTTTTAAAAAAAATTATGTATTTGTCCAACGCAACAAATTTTAACCATCGCGGTATACGATTAGGGTACAACACGATTGAGCACGGTACCTTTTTTCACCTGCTTTTTGATGTCACGATTGAGCACGGTCAATATTTTTAAATATTCAAAACGTTGCCAGACTCCTTTCGTTTCGAAAAGATATACTCGTATAGTGCAATTTTTATTATAATACATGGAGTATTTTATTAATAAAACTCCGGAAAATGTAATTAAATATTTGGAATATGTCGGTTTATGTTACCAGGGCATTAATATATAGGGAAGTAATATGATTTTTTTTTTTTAATTTTATTTTATTACACGAATTATGATTTTAATTATTATTATTTTTTTTTTTATTGTATGAATTATTATTTTAATTAATTTTTTTTTCTTTTATTATTACATAAATTACGACTTTATTTATTTATTTTTTTATTTATATTATTATTACGTGTAAAATAAATATGGCAACGTCGAACAAGAAATCGTGCTCAATCGTGTTGTTTTTCGGGTGCAGGTAGCTGGTCCTCTGTTATACACAGAGTGTGCTCAATCGTGCGCAAAAAAGGTCGATCGTGCTCAATCGTGCTCTACCGATACGATTATTTATTTATTAATTTATTTTAATTCTTAAAAAATGTTTTTATTATTATTTATATTGATTAAAATTATCCGGCCTTTAGTGTTTTCCAGTAGGTCGACAAAATTCCAATAGTAGTATTTCGGAGTTTCTTTCGGTTTTCGTCGCGCCTTATAATACGTATATGACCTCAACGGTTTTCGACAAATTCGAATTTCAACATTCCCATAGACAAAATCGGAAACGGTCGAATGATCTCGCTACGCTGTTATGTGCGTGTGCGCGCCAAATATGTCATACCGTCGTTTTCATAATATTCTTTCTTTTTTTTTTTTTTTTTTTGATGATATTACGTCGAAATAGAAAATATTAAAAAAGACGAGAAGAAAAAATTGGCTTATTATTTGTATTTATTTTTTTATGAGCCATCGAAATACGACTCGACATTATTACGATAAAGTTGTTTTGACAACGAATAAATATACAACCGATGTGTGCACAATTATGAAAAAATTTAAATTTTTCTTCATTTCGAGCATGACATTTTTATGATACTAAAACAAACCTTTATTTCTACGTTTAAAAGCCTGTAACAAAATATTATAATCACGACAGTAAATTGTTTAAATCATTATTAGCAATTTACTTGTATCTCAAATAAATATTAATCGATAATGAATATTTTTCCTTAAAAATAACCGTTTAAATAAAACAAAAACAATCAAAATCGATTTTAAATAATCCACTTGAACGCAGTGACAGTCGCATTCGTACTCACACATTTTTTTTTTTTGAAAAATTATATCACTTTATTGATGAGAAAAATTAATTTTTTTTTTGACCATACACTTATCGGTAGTATTTAAATAAAATTACTCTTTTCGTTATTAGTAATTAACATATAGCACTGCCATATAATATTAGGGTTCATATATATATATATATATATAAATATGTATGTATTTATTTCATATCTCGTTCAATAAATATATAATTTTAAAACATAGTTTTGGTTTTGTACGTATATTTTAAAATATTATCTATACCTCAGTGTTAATTATTGAATAATTTAAATTTGTTAATTTAACTCTCTGTAAATATGTAAAATTCGTAATACAGACAGTTTTATATGGTAAATATTATTGAACCTACATACGATATATTATCGTCTTTAAAATAAAATTCGATTAAAATGAAAATATCCATTTAATTGACTTTCAAAAAAAAAAATAATAAAATCTTATTTACTACACAAAACGATAAAATTTATAATCGTTATTTTTAAATAATCATTTTGATTGAGTGCACAGTACAGTTCGTGTTTTACAATAATTTTATTGAACATCGTAGATAGATATAATTTTTTGTAATTCATATAAAAATATCTCGATAATACAGGTAAATATATAAATATTAATATATCCGAAACACGTATTTCGCCGCTGCGAGTAAAATTTAAATATAATATTAAAAAAAAAAAAACCATTTAAAATAGAACGTCTTTACACACAAAATAACAAAACGAATGTATATAGTATAGTAGGAGCACCGTTATATTTTGATTGCACAAGTGTGTTCGTCGTATTTTTTTTTTCTTTTTTATTACTATTTTTGTGGTATACATACTTTATGTTTGTTTAAAATGATGTAAAAAAAGAATACAATGGGTTAGACGGAAAGAAAAAAAAAACTTACAGACAATTATACAGACAATTGAATAATATATACACCACTTAATAAAGACTGTTTCGTAGTTTTCAATATTGTTACTGAAAATTAGAACAAAAAAAAAAAATTAAATTAAAAAAATTAAAATAAAAATGATTATTTAATTCGGTTCGTAATTTTTAACGATATTAAATTGTCGAGTACAAAATAATTGTTGTTGGCGATATCGTGTATTCGCCGAGAGCTTTAAAAACAATATCGTTTTTTATAATATGTATATAGAATTATTCTCTTGTGAAAAAAAAACAGTTTTATTCAATAACAGCGTAAGGAAAATTTATATATATATGTGTGTGTATGTGTGTGTGTGTTTTTTGAAAAATCTTAAATCATAAAACTTTTAAAATTATCGTTTCGAGAGAAATAATAAACAGATTACCTACGTATCTACGATGTAGGGAGTGCGATTATTATTTTTTCCACTCGTTCGGCTGTAATTCGGTTTTACAATCGCTTTTTTTTAAAACTTGTTCAAACTTAAATTGATCGTTTTCTTTTTCGTCCGTCACTTTTTATAATACGCGTATTCACAAAAATGTGTTATAATATTTTTGGACTACAGCGCATATTTGAACAAACACGCCGTAATAATGACTTTATACAGTTATAGTAATAATAATAATAATAATAATAATAATAATAATAATAATAATAATAATAATAATAATAATAATAATAATAATAATAATAATAATAATAATAATAATAATAATAATAATAATAATAATAATAATAATAATAATAATAATAATAATAATAATAATAATAATAATAATAATAATAATAATAATAATAATAATAATAATAATAATAATAATAATAATAATAATAATAATAATAATAATAATAATAATAATAATAATAATAATAATAATAATAATAATAATATAACATTTTATATACAATTTTCGGGTTTTAAATTTGCGTATTACATAACTTCGTCGTTTTCGTTTAAGTAGAACAATTTATTAAATTTTCGTTTTATATCGGTGTTGAGTTCTTAATACGAGTATATTTCAACAGTACACATGTATGAACGCGTTATTTCACGGACCGTTAACAATCGCAATAATGAAGTAATATAGGAATATATTTAAAATATGTGTAAATATAAAAAGTGGTTTTTTTTTTTTTTCAAAAATAATGTATATATTTTGGTGCAGTGAATGGTGTTTTTTTTACTCGCTGATTGCACATTAATTTGTAAAGTAACGAAAATCGAAAAAAAAAAAATAAATAAGTCGATTTTGGTGAAAATCGCGAAAATGTCCTAAACACATAATAACTGGTCGATGTAAGTAAAAATTCAATTCTGCTCGTTCGTCTGCGGGGTAGGTAATATTGTACGTTTGTATATTACAACACCACACACGTCGATAAAGTAAACTGTTCAACGAGTATAATGTTTTGGAAATTTCAAATATTTCAAGTACCTATAATAATATGTGATTTCAACGTTTATTATACCAAAACGGGCAAAACGTTTTCTAAAACGGTATTGTGAAACAAATTTAGTTCGTAAAATACAAAAGTTTACGGTATTAAAATTCGGTAAACATATACACAAAATATTCGTAATTATTAATGTACGCCCGTTTTCCATAATGTTGTTCGTTTGACGTTTCCAAAAATAATCGAAACCAAACTATTTAAATCTGACCTAATCGAACTCGGTAAATAAAGTTCTAACCACACGCGACAATACGCCGGTTTCCGGTGGGTAGGTGAAACACAAAATATATTCTAAAAAAATTACCGACGAATAATAACATATCGAACGACGAGCGTGAGAAAAATTATATTTTTAAAAGCATGTTCGATTTCCAGAATTTAACGATATCGATTGATGGTAAAACACAATATCTGAAACAATGTAATAATCTCCTTAAGGGGATTAAAAGCGGGTATTTTTCTCTCTTTGCCTTACACACATGAAACATAGCAAAATAGACGTTTCGTACTTCTTCCAACGTACCGATCGATCTACTGGTGCGATAAGAAATTTGAAAACAGATTTGAATTCCTCGTGAATTTTACTACAAAACGACTTTCCCACTTTTTTTATTATTATTTTTTTTAAGACCTTCAAAAATGAATTATTAACAATTTTTTTTTTTTTTAATTTGTTCGGTTAATTTTTTTAAGGGTTTGTGAAAAAAAATGAAAAAAGTGGGAAAGTCGTTTTGTAGTAAAATTCACGAGGAATTCAAATCTGTTTTCAAATTTCTTATCGCACCAATAGATCGATCGTTACGTTGGAAGTACGAAACGTCTATTTTGCTATCTTTCATGTGTGTAAGACAAAGAGAGAAAATACCCGCTTTCAATCCCCTTTCAAACGGATTAGAGGGAATAATATTCGATTGGATGACGCGTGATTTTGAACTCCGATATTATTGTTGTACGCGTAAATTGAATTAAACGATGTTTTTTTTTATTAATGCAAAATGTCAAATCATTTTTAGAACAATTCACGATGGATGTCGAAGCCGATGCTCCTGCACCACCGCGTAATCCATCATCGCGGTTCACAAAAATATTCCTGATTCAGTTCGCGGCCTTGTTGGCATTCATATACTCGACGTACTGTAAGTATATCGACCCAAGATGTACGATAATAATGTGTTCTTATTTAAAAAAAAAAAATCTACTGGCTGCGTGCTCGCATAACTCGAATTGCAAAACGTGAATGGCTCAGACATTTCGTCACGTATGTTCTGATCGAAAATCAACACGGGTACAAGAATCGGATACATTTATATTGTTTACGTTTCTCTTTTCCCGTTTAGAAAATATATTTCGTTTTAAGAACGAGCGCATCCAAACGAGCCGAACAATTTTTAAAAATTCTCAATCGACTTTCAAACAAATTGTTACACAGTTTATTGGTATTTTATTCAAATTAAATTATTAATAAACACACATTTTTTTGGATGTCATCAACTCAATCATTTAGAAATATTATATTTACTTATTTTCTGTAGTTAACGATGCAAGGATCTTTGCTCTTCTAACTTTAAAACCGCTCTGAAGATTTTCACGAAACGTTGTGAACGTGTGTATTGATTTGAGTAACGAATCGCCGTGTTAAAAAGGTCACGCGAATCCCGGTAAAATGAATTTAGTAGAGCGAAAACGCTTGTTTTTCAAAATGTAATTATTTCGACAAGTATTTTTTCTTTTTGTGATATCTGAATATCAGAATATCAGAATATAAGAACTCTGACTGAAATGGTCGACTTTTAGGAACGTGAAAGAAATTTGACTGGATTTCCAAACAGGGAAAATAATTTCGTTAATTTTTCAGAGAGTTTCTAATCAAAAAATTCGACATAGTACATAGGTTACTGAAAAAAATCACAAAAATAACACTGTAATTGTTTAAGAATTAAAACTTTATTTTATAATAAAACTAACAAGTCTAACTAGGGATTTAAAATTTTTATGAAATTAATTTTTTGAAATATTTCATGAAAATTTCACGAAAGACATATTATTTTAAATTATTATTTTTAATTAAATAATTTGGGTTAAAACGATATAATTTGAGTGAAAAATAAAAAATGTTTGTTTCTTTTCGATAAAGTTAAAAAAAAATTGTTTTATTTCAGTGAAAAATAAATTATTTTCTGTTTTATTTATTATAGTATAATTTCTGTATTATTAATTGTACTAAATATAAATAAAACTAATTTATTACATTCAACAACAGACAAGTATTAGTTATTATAATGTATAAACTATAAATCGTTTAAATTTTAATAAGTTATTAGACGAATATTTATACGTTTTACAAATTACAACTTACGTAATACAAATATAACCGTAATAATTAAATAATTGAAAAGCAATGATTACGGGCACGGTCTTAAAATATCTTCCAAGACCGTGATAACGGAACTCGGTAACATTTGTTATCAACACGCCGTTTTTTCCGTACCTATACCAGCTGACAGTTATACCAGAGACCACAACCATTGTGCCGAAAAGATACACAGATATATATATTAACTAGATAGCCGTCTTCATGTTATCATTGAGGCATAAAATTCATTATCAAAGAGGTGAATGTTTGCAAAATACATACTAATGAAAAATATTTTAATATTCATATAAAAACTATATTACATATATTGTTTAATTATAGGTAGGTACTTACGAAAAAAAATGAATCCCACTAACCCGTTTGTTTGAGCAATTAAAAGCGCAACAAAAGCAAACCATAACTGGCTAATATATAATAGTTATGTATATAATATAATATATATAATTTATGTATATGTATATGTCACAAATTTATATTATAATATATTATACTAATTACCGTATACAGTTAATCGCGTAGCACGATTTAAAAAAATCGTTTTGCTATCGTGTTGTTATCATATACATATTGTAAACATTCACCTCTTTGACAACGAATTTCAGGCTTCAATACAATACATTAGTTTATAATACAAGACGGCTATCTAGTTAATATATATATATATCTGTGAAAAGATATCATAAAATATGAACTGATTAAATGACATTTGGCAATCACTATCTCAAACGTCAAAAAAAAAAAAAAAATTTTCAATATTTCATAAGGCGTGCAATATACGATTCTAAAATATTTCAAATTTAAAACCCTTAGCATAACAAAAACAAACCAATAAAATAAACGGAGTTTATCGAATTTTATCGTACTACTATCGATCGACGCAAATTAAATTGTACGTTGCAACGAAGGTATTAAAATTCTCAAAACGTTGGTATGGGTAGGTCAATAAGCGAAAACCGTCGGAGGCGTTTAAAAGATCTTAAAAATTATACAGAACGACGTTTTCGGACGAATTAATGATCGTATGTCGGAGAGCGCGATTTAAATATTTTCGTTGTAAAAAAAAGAGTAATAATAACAACAGTATGACTCAACAAAAACGGTAAACGGCGAAATGCGCAGCGCACAACGTACATTACCTACATCACCCGAAAATAAAATGATTTACAGACACGGTGTCAAACGAAAAACACATCATTTTTATAACAAATACGTTCGGCATTTCGCTCGGAATTTAAAACATATAAAATAATAATAATAATAAAACGAAGCGATTTTCTCGTTATACGCGAGCGAAATAACCAACAATGATAATAAATAACGATATTAACCGACAACCGTGTAAATTAAAACGTTATCGACAACGATAAAAAAAAAAACACAAATCATTAATCGTGTGTCCGTGTAATCTATGATAATTTCGTCTGCAGCGCAGACGATATAATTCTAATAACGCGAGTGCAGTAATACGAACGTATTATTATACTAATCAACTAATCCAGACGGTAAATCAAGCTACCGATAAAATACTCGGCGGGGCGAAAAAAAAAATAATTCGATTAATTTATTATTTAAAAAAAAAACAACACAACATACGTCTTTGTCACACGTTAAAAACAACACGGTTCGGGCGAACACGGTTTTATCCGTATTGTGTAACACAATAATTTCGATCCGCGAAGAAACGTGTTTTAAGCCGGAAATTATTATAATAATCGTTTAAATCGCGTATATAAACGACGTGTATTTATTTTGTGGAAACGTTTTAGTTGGCCGTAAATGCGAACAAACGTTCGGCGATAGAGTGCACCGTGACACTGTAGACTGTCGTGCGCTATAATAAATAATCGAATCCGTAGAGCGAATAAAGGATTTTTTTTTTTTCAAAATTCAATTATTATTTGTTTAAATATTTTTTGCGAAAACAAAAAAAAAAAAAAAATGACGTTGTAATTATTTAAAAACGGCGTTTTTCACTCAAATATTCAATTATAATCACGGCTAATAATATGTGACGATATTGAAAACGAAAAGCGTAGTGTTTTACGACCAAAGTTTCCGCCCTGCCCACAATAAAAAAAAAAAAACCAGAAAATAGAGAACGAATTGAACGAATAACGATGAAAATAATAAAATTCAAATATAGTTATTATAAAAACCAAAAATGATAATTGGTCGTATTATGTATAGTTAGATTTTTTTATCCGGCACAATAATCTAGTTTTGAATGTCACCAGACGGTACAGTATACGATATACGAACAATAACAAAATAACAGTAATAATATAACAGTCATTAAGGGCGTACAACATTTATACGGTTTTGCGGCTTTTCCATTCGTTAGTAGAAGAAAAACGCAGCTATAGTTTATACCAAAAATGTGTTTCGCTTTTCTGTAAGTAATACTTTTGATTCCGGCATGTTTTTAATTTTCCTTTAAAATTCAGTATGTGTTTCGACGGTCTATTTTAATCGTAATAAAAAAGTAATAATAATAATTAATGCATTAATTATGACTTTCAAAATAGCGTAGTATGATATTAGAAAACAGTGATAAGCGTTTTATAAACCGAGATCGTACGATCGAACTGTTATTGTACCATAATATTATTTTATGAAATTTCACGTGTTTTTGTCGAATTTGAAATCGACCGAAACACACCGACAACCGACACCGAAGGAACGAAAGCAGTGAACTATTTTACTACTTGGAGCCAGACATTTTTTTTACCCACCCGCCCACCTAACCGAGGAAAAAGTATGTACAAATACGCAAAAAAAATCTATTGAAATGGTGTTACTCCCTAAAACCAACCCTGCACCTTTTAATCCAACTAATGTATCAGCCAAAAAGAGGTCTCCAAGTCTGGACCCTATGATATATAAAAATTATTTTAGACCCCCTCCCCCATTGAATGTGTCATATAATTTGTGGTAACACTGAACATTGATATGTGATATTACCGATAACATAGATAATGATAGATTGTTCAATCTAATTAAATAATTTATTTTATAGCAGTGATGATTAGAACTTAGTAGGTACATTTATTCGTAAACATTCTTATGAACCAATTTTTATATAACAACTAACTCACGTCTTGTAGTATTGTACTACACTACTGAGCAGTAGTGAGCACTGACGTCAGACTCAACCGCCCGCCCCAAATTTTGAAATGGAGTTGTGGCTCAAAAAAAACCCCTTCGCCACGCCCCTGAACGAAAGAGTACCTGTTTGAGAGAAAAACTTTGCAGCTGATTAGAGAAATACTGTCCGAGCGTCTGGAACAGGTGAACACGTGAAATCACCGAGAACATTGTGTAATCAAAGATACTGAATTTATAAAAATAAAAATAGAAACGCTTGTAGGGTTGTTTGTTTACTATCCGAAAAGAAAGAAAACAAAAATCTACACTCTTTCACGAGTTTGGTACAGATTCGCGCAATTGAACTTGAACCAAAATAATAGGAAATTCATGATGAGTTTTACACAGTCGACAAGCGTGAAAGAAATGCCCCTAAATGAAGCCTCAACACACTGCACGTGAAAGGCAAATTAGTCATTATGTACACTATACACCCACTATATTTCAAACGTTGAATTATATTATCAAAAAAAATTACTCAAAGCCGGTATACCACAACTTATATTAATAATAATAAAAATGATAACGATAATAATAATAATTACAGTATCAAATAATTCCGTGAAATTTAAAAACTTACGCTATCTGACTTGTAAAAAAAAAAAAAATGTATATTATATTTTTTTTTAACAACGTAATTTACATAATTTACGTAGAACCTAAGAAGTGTATTGTGTCGTTTGAATTGGAATTTACGCGTTTATTACCGAATTTGAAGAGCAATACTTATATTTTTGAGATAATGGTATGTCAGGGGAAAAGGGTAAGTGTATAATATATAACATTGTTATCTAAAAAGGATTTCCTCTTCGAATTCGGTAATAAATTGTTTTTAATTTTAAACGTGCCCTAACTATCAATTCAAATTATACTCAATATTCGTTTACGGCGTACAAAATGTAAATGATTTTTAAATTTACAATAATCATAATAATAAAATCGTTGTTCTTCGGACGTACACGCGCTACACGAACTAACGACACAACTATATATTTGAGAAGCCTGCGATACGAACACTGCATGACGTATAGTAATAACAATCTAAACGCGTAATAAAAAATGTTCGGCGTGTTTAATTGATAATTACAATTCAACGATTAAACGACTGCGAGCCGGAATCTACACGGGGAAACGTTTCACGAACAGAACGGGAACGTATTTCGATCGTTTTAATCGAAAATTGTACGTTTCATTATATTTCTATTTGTCTAGACCGATTCGATAACCGTTCGCACGCAACGCGTCATATTATATAGAAACGGTTGTCGTGTATTATAATATCTTATCGCGTCAAAAAGATAGAGTCGATTTTTTTAAAAATTTTTTTTACATATCGAAAACAACGTAACACGAAATGTTATTAAAAAATATAATATTAAAACGAATATATTTATTAAATGTTAGATTCCGCGCGATAAGATGACAAACGTCCAGTTTTTTTCACAAACATTTTTTTTTGAAAAAAAATACCGATAAAATTATTGACGCCGATACAAAAACGAGGATTTCCAAATTAATTTAAATGTTAAAACGTTTAAATGTCATTGTCGCATTTCTACACACGATACTAACGATACACGATACATATGAAAAGGACAAACGGCTTTCATACGACCGGACCGTTAAGACGTCCTGCTCGAAGCTGTTGGAAGAGAATAAGTGATCAAACGGTCGGGATCGTTTCTATAATATTAAAAAAAATATATGGATATATATATATATAAATGTGACGGCAAAACAGATTTTATACAAAAATCCTTTATTTTATATTTCATTATTCTCATCGGCTTTGTTTAATTATTATACATATATATATATATATATATATATATATATATTTTATTATATTATTGCTCTAATTCAGCGTTTCTCAAACTGTGGGTCGCGAACAATTTTTCGAATTATATAGATTCCAAGAAATTTAAAATAAACAATAAAAAAAATAAGCAAATTTTTTTTTTTTTTTATAACTACTTTTTGAAAAGTGAAACCACGTGGGTCGCAAAAGATTTTTGGTGGGAAATTCTGGTCGCTGTCCTAAAAAGATTGAGAACCACTGCTCTAATTAATATATTCTTTAGTGGTTTTATTACAAAATTGAAAAGAATTCAACACATAATAGACTTAAAATGTAGCAGTAGTTTAGTAGTAACTCGTTCGAAAAATGCGTTTGTTTCTAATAGGTACAGTTACCACGATATCACGGTTTTTTTTTTTTTTAGTGGTCCGTATTACATAAGGTACGTAACGTAAAAAGGTAAAATATTTTAAAAACTCGTTTGATCTGCCACTATCGAGTTAGAGTAAAAAAAAAAAAAAATTCAATATTGTTATCGAGATTCGGATGATGAGCGCTAAACGTTGGAATATTAGAAAAAAATTGTAGCGAGGAAATACCGAGAAAATGATTTCGATTTCGTCGCGCACAACACAGCAACGGCTATAGTAGGTAATGATTAATGCGCGTGTTGTTATACGCGAGTAAATAATCGAACGGTTTATCGAACTTGTGTACACAAAACTACAAAAAAAAAAAAACACTAACGTATACGTGAGATTAAAAAAAAAAAAAAAAAACGAGGAAAAAAAACCATATTAAGTTTTGATTTATTCGGATATTATTAAACGCGGATGGTGTTTACTCACAAACGAATATTCGCTATGATTACATTACGCTTTCGTACAAAACGCGCGAGGCGAACACGTATTATAATATTATTATGTATATCGCTCGAATTTTTTTCCTTAAAATTATTTGTTTTTAAAATAATTGAAATGCGAATTCGAAAATTCCATAAAGAAATACCCGGAAAATCGTTTATTTTTTCCTGTAATCCCGTTCAGTGGCGTACATACGGGGGGTGGTTTCGGGTTCAAACCCCCCAGGACCAAAAAAAAAAAATTGTGATATTATTATGAGGCCCGTTGCGCGTTATAACATGTTTTAATTTTTACACTGTACAACGGGCACAGGTATTGTGTGCACTATCGGCTCCTACTCATAAATTCCTTCATGCGCCGTTTAAAGGGATGGTTTTAGTGTTGGTTATTTTTTTTAAACCCCCTCTCCCCCCACAGCAAATTTGAATGTACGCCACTGATCCCTTTATCCTTTATTGAAAAACTGCACGAGTACATAGACGCACTGTCGAATCTTAAAGCGAACGTAAAACGAACAACATCCGAACGGGATTATATAATTCGAAATAAATCGTAACTACTACTCGGTACGAATTACTTGCACGGAAAATACTTGCAGTTCAAAATTATTTCAATTCGATGTTAAAAACGCAAAAAAAAAAAAATTCATTATCGCTCAAATACTATTTAAAACGCCAAGTGTGTGCGCCTTACGGCGGGTACCTACCGTATTTGTTTTATACGTTTTACACTACGTGTAATTTATTATTACCGAAAAAATTTAACTTTATACGAATATTTTTTATTTATTTATTTTTTTTTTTTTGGTTTTGTGTCTGTGCGTCTAAACTTGACAACGTTTGAATTTTGTTTTTTTTGTCAGCAGCCATACTAAAATTTAAGGCATCAAAAATGTATATATATATATTCGTTGATTATTGAGTTAAAACAGTAAATTCGAAACACTTTCGGCACAAGAGTCAAAACACACAACAGTCGATACTCTTAAACGTACCACAATCATGGTTATACAGTTAGATATTTTATTATAAACAAGACGCGAATACAGAATATTGCACAATAATTACATAAATATTTTTTTAGTTATGGTGTATTTATTAAAAATTCACCTTGGACATCGTAAAATACAACCGTCACCCCGTCGTCGTAGTACACGGAACGTGTTATTGCTATTGAAACGTTAAATTCAAACTTAATTCAAAAACACTTTTAAAATTTCGGCGAGAATGGCCGAAAATAAAATAACGAAATTGCAACGTTTGAAATCGATTCGCTGACTAGAAGTCGTATGCCGCGATGAACATCTGACGAGAATTATTTCTATGTAATAAATTCGAAATGCACTCATTAAATCTTTGGAGTTTTATGGGATCTCGTTAAAACGTTATTCCCAAGCGATGTAAATGCACACGAATGAATCGGTTTGTAACACGTCGACGGTACAGCCGAAAAACTCACAGGTTTTGTCGAATTAAATAAAATATTCGGTTCGCGAGACGGTTTTAACATTTTTTTTTTTTAAATCGAACGTTTTAATAGCGCGGATGCTCGGTTACACAACGTAGCGATGCGATTAGAAAATAAAAATAAAAAAATTTTGTCTGGCGCCAATAGACTCGAAAAGATTTAGTTATCTGCACGATTCGTTTACAGTCCGTCTAAGATTTTAATGTTCATAAATATTCGGTCAGTATGAAAAAAAATTTAAAACGTGCCTTGAAAATTTGAAGAGAAAACAATAATTTTAATTGGAAAAAATAATTGTGCGTTCTGTTTCTTCATTATTGTGTCGCGCAATAATACTAGTAATCCACGTATACTATATATGTCTGTATGGACTTTTTATCGGGTGTTTTAGAACAGCATATTCTTGTTCTGTTCGTTAATGAGTAATTATAAAATATCGTATTGTGAGCGAAACACAGTTTATTATTACTTTATTTAGTGTTTTGGAGTTCAGATCTAAAATTTTCTCTTTGGGGGGATCTTGGTCTAAGATTACATTTTTTTATCTTTTAACTTCGAAAATTTAAAAAAAAAAAAAAACGAACTGCCGAAAACATTAATATTTTTGTTTTACTTTTCTTTACACACTTAAGAAACTATTGATAAAAAATAAAAAAAACACGTATGAATTAATAATGTATACCACCTTTGCGCGGTGTTTTATGAATTTGCTTGAATCCTGAAAATGGGTTTCCGCGTTCAATACAACGACAAATCCCAGGTGTCCAAACGCAGGAGTTTCGTCTAAACCTCGTTGAATTCATTGAGAATTTCGTCCAACAAATATAAATATATATATAATATAAATTAAATGTATTATATTTTGTCCAATTGAGGTTGCATGTTTTTAACATACGATTTAAACGTATGTGTGTATATATAGTATTTAATTTTCATACGAGTTGTCTGATTTCGTAGTGTAATATAGAGTGAAAAATTTTGTTTTCTCGTTACTTTAAAACTGATCGGAACGAATCAGATATAATAATTAAAAAAATTACGTCATTACGAGTCGCACGAATCGCACACAATGCACATTTTATTGGTTTATATTGTACTGTGGACCAATAAGTCTATGCAATACGTAAGACATAAGTCAAAACAAAACGTACAGTGCACACCATTAACGTATGTTAACCGCTACCGAATTGGTTAGTTTATTGTATTATTATAAAAATAAATTACGAATATTTATCGAAAACATTAATTGCAGTGCGCTAAAGAAGCAAAATCAAACTCCAAACAATATTATAACGTTGCAAATAAAAAAAAAAAACTAATTATATAATTCGATCGATTTTTCCAAATTTCTGTACTCCGAATACAGCCGTTTTCGTGTCAAAAGAAGAATCTTACAATATTGACAAGGTTTTTTTTTTTCATACGCGTTATACGTTTACTGCACCCTATATTTTTATTACAACATCGAATAATATTACTGTGTAACAACGTTTCGATACATTTCATTCGCATAACGTTATTCCGGTTCGAGACGCGAAATAATAAATAAATATTGTAGTTAAAAAAAAAATTAATTATTATTATAATAAAATAACGAAAAAAAAAAAAAAAACCGTTGCTTCGTTTAAATATTGTGTATTTACTATATAGTAATATATATTTAATATATAGAGTAGTATGTGTTAATCATTAACGTACGTTTATTTGCACTTTAAAACGTATTAAAATAATTACACTAGCGCGCGGGTCTATCGTATTATTATTGTTCGTTAAGTTTATATTATTTCCTTCGGATGTGTTCTAATCAATAAATAATCAAACAATTAAAACGTATCGATTTGAAATGCGTATCAGTTATAATATATTATATTGTACACCGTATACAATATACTCGCGTATTATTATTATTATTATTATTCGGGCGTTTGAAACCGACGAAATCATCGTTTACAATTAAGTCAATTACTGTTACACATGATAATATGTAATGTGTACGCCGTATTCCCGAATGTCAGTTTTGTTTTTTTCGACGTCTGGCCGTCTCGACGTGTGGGCGACACATAGTGTACGAACGTATTGCGCTTGCTTTTAGTCGTACGTGGACTACACTCTGGACAACCTTTCTCGACGATCAGCGAGTAAGTTTTGTCGGTCCGCAGAAAAATGTGAACATTATTTCGCAATTTTTTTATCGTTAAACTCCAATTTAAATGCGAACAAAAAAAAAAGAAAGTCTCGTCGATTTAACATCGTCCGGCTGCACGCTCAGTGGTAAAATACAGTCGTCTTTATCGAAATCTCTCGTTTTTCGTTCTGTGAATTCACCCGTTGCCGAGTGAAAGAGCGATGAAAAATTTTCATCGACGTATTTGTATGCGAAAAAACGTTTTCGTCGGTCACGGCTGTTAAAACTCAATACGGGTCTCTGCTTGAAACGAGTACACGTCTTGCAGTAACTTTATTGGAGTGAAAAATGCAAAAGACTTCGTTCAAAACGAGCAGCAACAATAGTGTCACACTGAGGTTAAACGTGTTTAATACTTAACTGTTCGAGATACTATGAGCTCAAATTGTTTCGTAATAATTAAACTTCTATAATTTTGTTATAAATAAAATAATCTCTTATTATTATTATTATAGAAATGTGTGTATTTTTTTTTTTTTACATTTCGTATCCGAACTATCAAGGCCGCGTATATATGAAGGCCCGGGGCTGCAGCCCCCCTCCACCAGGAAAAAACTCTCTGAATACTCATCTAAGACTCATAGTATAACCGTTATAAAAGTATAAAGCATAAGTCATGGATTCATTATCGTCCGTGAAATCCAGAAAGTTATCGACCGCTAGACTATAGAAGGCCTCACTCCGCGTGTAATTCTTAAAAAAAAATTCTTTCCATTCGAATGTAACGTGATATTTTCGTTTTTCACGCGCTAATCGATTCTCGTTATTGTATTATAATAAACGTATAAATAAACTGATTTCGGTAAATATTATTAGTTACACGAACACTCGGGTTCTTCGTTTTCCTTTTTGCTGGCTATTGACCACGACTTTTATATTTTTGCATACGAAATTATTATATAATGTGTGCATTACAGTGTCGTCGTTGTTTTTAGGAACCAGCACGGCCAGAGGATTTACAAAAAAAAAATATATTTATATATTAGTTATAGAATCGCGTTTTCGTTTTAGCATTTATTCGTTATCTTCGTGCCTGTTTTTTTTTTTTTTTATATATATATATGCCCTACAGGCCATTAAGGCGTTTTGCATGCTTCCACCAAACTTCTCCACGCATCCCGGTCCATTGCGTCATCCAGTCGTTTTGACTCGTCGCTATCTGAAATGTCCTTCTTTATCCTATCCAACCATCGCTGTTGAGGTCTTCCCCTTGGTCGCTTTTTTGTTGGGTTTCTGACCACGACGTTTCTTATCAAATTTTTACCAGCTCGCCTAACATGGCACGCCCGCTCTAATCGTTTCGCCTTCAAGAATAATCTGATGTTTAGCTTGTTATATATATATATATATCATTTCCAGATCTTTGTTTTTTCGTCTTTCATATTATCCATTTTGGTTTTGAACAGGTCCGTGGATTTTTCTTAAGACTTTCCTTCCGAAGGTGAGTAATTTCTCTTCGTCTACCTGCGTGGTGGACCATGTCTCACATGAGTACACTACTATCGGACGTAAATAAGAGGTATACAATTTATCCTTGGTTCCCTTGGATAGTAGTCTAGACCTAAGCATCTTGTTCGTGGCAAAATAGGCTTTGTTTGCGCTACTTATACGTGCCTGTATACCTATTTTTAAAATATTAAAATAATTGTGTTTTTAATTAAATTGAATTGAAGGTGCGATAAAAATATTATTAAAAAGTTACAGAACTTAAAAGTGTTCCTGAGTATTCGCGATACTTTTTAAAAGTAATAAATAAATTTAATAAAATAAGTACATCGAATAAAATTCAAACTGAAGTGTTCGAATACGTATTCGGAATGAGAAAAAAGAAACATTATTCTCAACATGTATGCGTGTTACACACTTATAATTTCATTAGCGTTTGACGCAAATTTTATTTCAATCACAAGAGACACGGCACTATTTATTCGATAGGTATATAGGTTTATCGCGTACATATATAACGCGCTGCGTTGTACACGCGTATATTGTTTCCATTTTATTCGAAACGAATCGTGTTTCTGTAAAGAGAGAAACAAAAAAAAAAAAACACGTGTACGTATATATTTACTTATAGGCACACGTCCTAAATAATATTTCTCGTGTCGTAACGCCGTATATAATAATATAAGCGCGCATGAACACACACGTAAATATATATATATATATATATATAATATATAATCGATTAAAAGTTTACAAAATATTGACCTACGGACGACTAGGAGGTAGTGGTGGTGGTGTACGTCAAGTCAATATTTATGTTTACGCTCGCGATATTTCGAAATAACAGCGGTGCGCGTTTATTCGTATACTGAATATTGTGTATCGACACTTTTCTTCGTTCGAAACAATAATCGATATTGTAAACGTTAAAATTGCACGTTCGCCTATACTCTATAGTGTATTATACACGTTTTAATGCGCGCGTGAAAACGGTTCGACAATAAATCGTTGTATTGCAGAGAAGGATCAGGTTAAAGTGGAGTAGCACACAGGAGGACTCAGTCCCTTTACCCCAGTGACGTATCCAGAGGGAGGTCCTTGGGGTCCGGACCTCCCCGCCCTCCCCCCCAAATTTTTTTCGTTCTTATATTGATATTATTAATATTAATACTCTTTTAAATAGACCCCCCCTCCAAAAAAAACGTGCCTGCCTTACCCGGTGCCGCAACTAGAGTTTTTGGGACTTGGGACGAAGAAAAATCTGTGTGGCTTACCTAACTCTTATAATTTTCGATTATATTTTAGGTATATATATAATGAGCGATTTAAAGTATGTAAATTTAATATCAAAACACCGAAAGAAAAGCTAACTTTAGACTCAAATTAAAACCTTTACTATCGTTGAGTGTATAGTCTTATCAATACACGTTCAGACTGATAAATAATAATATACGTAATGTATACGTTACGGTTTCGTCTTTAAATAACTGAAATATAATAATGTTATTAAAATAATTGTTAAACTCGGTAGTGTATTAAAAAAAATATGGGGCCCCAAAATAGA
Source organism: Slavum lentiscoides (assembly GCA_032441835.1). NCBI lineage: Eukaryota > Metazoa > Arthropoda > Insecta > Hemiptera > Aphididae > Slavum > Slavum lentiscoides. The sequence goes on along the minus strand of CM063711.1, from coordinate 6,205,935 downwards.
GCTCGAAGCCCTTGTCCTGGGTGCTCGGGTGAGAGTTGCGGCACTACCGGCTTATCACTAACGGTTGTCAAAAAGCGTCGCCTTTAACAATTTCTCCGTAATAAGTTACGGCGAAAACACTCACATTACGACCGAATAATAATCTATATAATTCAGATTTCCGTTGAAAATAAATCTTATAGTTTTTACTCTTTTATTAAATATTATTCTAGTTTTATTATAGTAAATGAACACTGTGATTAATAGATAATCGGTATAATTGATAACACAGAGAAAATACGATTTATGTTCCTATTTATGTACTTATATATATATATATTTTTTTTTAAATAGATTTATATTAATTTAATTAAATAAATAAGTATATATATATACCTCACTTTTAACCAAATGTAATGTAAATTTGAAGTTTTTTTCTAGTACAATAAAGCGTATTATTTATGAGCAATATTTAAAGCTCTACATTTTTTGAAATAATTAATTTTATACTATTTTATTATCTGGGTGATTGTTTAGGTTTTAGTTTTTTTTAACGACAAACACTACTTATAAATTTATTGGTATAATAAAAAATATATTCTCTTTTAAAATATTAAATTTTTATAAACAATTATTTATTTCATATAAATATAATATTTAAAATGCTTTAAATTTTAAACGGAATATATTTCATATATGCAGATTCTTCACGGTTAAAAGTGGGATGAACACCCATAAAAAAATCACTCTGTCTATACGTATATATTTTACATACCTACCTAATACAATGATATGTGGAACGCTTAAAACTATGCGAGGACATCGATCAACCCGGGAATTTTTTCCACTTTTAAGCCCTGATCGCGGTTCTGTGTAATAATATGTTATACGAGTTACGGTACCCCAAATGCGTTTCACGAGAACGCGATGACTTTAGATTTTAGACTGCGTTCCTAACCGCATATACTCGGTCAGTGGCGTGCGCAGGAATTATTATTAATGTGGAAGGGGACGCAATATTTGAGTAGAATTCCACAATATATTGGCTATCGTTTCATTCGTGGAACGTACACTTCCCCGGACATTGCCCGGACAATGGACATTTAAGAGTACGACATACGGATAGCAGATTTGTTCAGAATAACTTTTCTTTGAAACTCAACACTGAAATAAGTGATTTTAAATATTTAGAAAACGAAATTTATAAATTTAGTTCCAATGCGCACAATCATTGTACCAAATTTATTAGGTATTTATTAATCGCGTGTTTTTATAGGGCCCAAGCCTTCCAATCAAAATGCACTAACAGGCCAGCAAAAAAAAATATGCTAGCAACAAAAAATTGTATTTCACTAATAAATCATTATTATAAAAAAAAAAAACGCGACACTATATAATACGTATAACATATTCGTGCACTGTTATTATTACTAAATACCTATATTATAATTTTTTTTATTTTCGAATATAATCATTTCAGAAATCTTTAGAAAGCACAATATTTACTATTGATTTTGTATACATAAAACCAACAAAAAATATACTCATCATTTATGCCGTTCTAGTCAATATATATTTTTCGTTATTGTTCTTAGCCCAAACTTTTATAATATTATATGGTCGATAAGTTATGGTACCTTTTTGGATAAGTAATTTTATTAATATTGCATGACAAATATTATTTTTCAATACTGTCGAACAATATTGGTCTCTAAACACTCATCGTGTTTAAAATATAAAAATAGCTTTTTATTATTTAATTATAAAATAGGAAATCTGACGTACAGCAGGCTGTTACTTTGAACATTGACGTGGACGATCGTTGATTAGGATTGGCCGACTTTATTCTACATTACCTAAAATATTTTGCAACAGGATGCTAAGCATCGGTACTATTAACATACATGTCTTAGAAAAAAAATGTTAGGCAGGATGTGTCAACCCCACCTCTTTGAATACGCCACTGTACTCGGCATAATAATTTGTGTATACATTTTATTTTATCAATAATAAAATATATATTTTTCCGGTTAAAATAATATCATAATTTAATTGTGATTGGAAATGCACGTCTAGGATACATTATCATTTTTTTTATAAAATTATAAATACATTGTATATATTTCATTATAAATTATATAATAATTTATATATACATATATAAATTTAATAACGATCGTATTAAACACGCGTAAAGTTTGTCTTATAATGGATGATGATTAAAAAAAAAAAAATGGAAAACACTACAGCGATTGATAAGTCTCTATAGTAATAGATTTAGTTTAACCATATAAACGGTATAATATGATATATATATTGGAAAATATCGAGTCAAGTGAATTTATCGTTTCGTTTGTTACAATAACGAGTACGCATACAGCGAGAAAGACGTGTCTGACATTTTATTTTATTTTTTTTTAATACAAATTATAAAATGTAATGAAAAAATAGCTAAGGTGTATGGAAATTTTCACAATTTGTTGAATTATAATTTGTGCGTTTTTCTTGATAAAGTGATAAAAAGCGCTGCAAATGATACAGGACAAAAATCAGACCAACAACTTATCGATTCAGTATATATATATATATATATATATATAGTTATCGGTTCGGTAAATGTTCATTACAATTCGATCGAAAACATGCAGCTGAAAGGCCCATTGGCGATTTGCGTTGCAGTATAAGCTGGTTAATGCATATTTAATACGAACATAATATATTATAAATTGTGCGCGTTATTTGCAATTTTGAAACGCTCGTTAATTCGCGATATATTTCATAGTGGAGTCAATGTACTAGCGTTATTGTCGACGACGGCAAACAACGAATGATTTGTTATTATACCAAATAATAATTCGATATGAAAAATATAAATACAAAGTATGACTAATTATTTGTGCTTTTACACGTTTTTTTTTTTTTTTTTTACTAAAAAACGATTATATTCGAAAACCAGAGATTTTTTTTTTCTAGTGGATGGAGTGTTATCATAAGCATAATTTACCGACTGGCTATCATAAAAATTACCGACCACCATATATTTAACACAATTATTATGTCATTTATCGACAATACAAGATCGAATTTTCTCTTCATCGCATTGAAATTATAGGTTATTATTCTATACAGCTTAATCGGTTCCACGTGAACTTTATTTTGTTTATTTATCGAGAGAAACGGCCAACAACTGGTTCGTAGCGGTTAACGTGTTAATAACCATTCGACATAATGTGTTCAGAGATTTAATTAAAGAACAAACATATATAAGTATAAACATACTGTACTTGTAAAATTATAATATTAACTGTACCAGCAGCTGCAGTGGCTGCTGAGCACTCGTTCGGTGCACCGGGAACACTGAAAAACTATTCAAGTTCTGCGATATTAAAAACTTGTTAAAAATAATATATTAATACAATTTATTTTATTATTTTGTACCGCGGTTAATGTATTTACAGCTGTTTTATAATCTTACGTTTTTTTTTCATGCATATAAAATAGGGATTTCAGATTATTACACTTGTTGTATAGAATTGTTCAGTTTCCTCATTCATTCATTATATTTTCACCGTTCTACTTGAATAATGCTCCCCGTTCCCCTGTCTACGTTTTTTTTGCATACGCGTCTATTATGATTGTGTATTAACAAAAAAAAATAAAAGAATTAGATATATTTAAATAATTTATATAATTACGTTGTCGAATTGACTCGCATGCAAAAATGTCAAATTTATCGAATGGAATAAATCAGGTGTTTCAAATTGTATAGGTCGAGGGGGGTATTAGTGTATTACACTCCCACAAACACACGACTAATTCCGGCCAAGTCAAAAAAAGATTTTCAACAATACCTATGACTTTTTGAAAATGCATACAATATAATTCCATTTCGAATAAACGCGTTCAATAGCACTACAGGAAAATAAGGTTTCGAGTGTTTTTGACTGGAAAGAAAAAAATATTTCTCAAAAAGTCCACGTTGTTGTAAAATATTATGTTGAACTTGGAAAAGTGACGGAATGTGTTTTTCGAAAAAAAGTATCCAATTATATGGTGTCCACATACCATGTACTTGTCTGACCGTTTATTTTCACTTTCAAAACGATCGAGAATATTGTTGTTAACCGTTCGAACGCTACTCGGGAATATTTAAAATATAAGTATTTTCATAACCTGCAATTGTCGAAAACGAAATTGTAAAAAAGACTTTACACAATACGAAAATGTCATCGTCCTGCTCCTATTCCAGCTAAGATAATTCACGTTTAAATGTCTTACTACTTAATCAGTGTGATAGAAAATTATTATTATTATTATTATTATTATTATTATTACTATCTCATTTTTCCCGCTTAAGCAGCGAAAATTCTTTTAAAAAAATAACGAAAAAATATACAATATATGTTAAATACCTACTGTAGCGTAGTGCGTAAGTGAATATTTAACGCGTTGCAAACAAAGCCTTCTTAACACAGTAACCTTGGTGACACAAGTGTCACCAATAGCAAATAATATATTTAAAGAACTAGCAACGTTTAAAAATTTTCAAAATCGATTTGATTAAATTATTATCGAATAACAATATAAAAAAAAAAGCGTGATACAGAAAAAACGAATAAGTTTTAGCGTGTATTATTATAGTTATTATAAATAAAAATAAACTGCAATTCTTATTTTTTAAACAAATAATCAGTTTAAAAAACAAAATTTAACTATTGCGCAATTATCATATCTGTACAACTACATGTACTCATATCAACAATTGCAATCTCTTTCTTGTAGAAAATTTTTTTTTTATTTGTATTTAGAAAATGTCTTTGAATAAGTTTTTACTTCGTGTAATCTATCCGCACTATACGAGTGAACTAGTGATCTTGAAATTTCAATATGCGTAGCTTTTCAAGGCTTTAATTTCGAAATTATTATTTCGCGTTAGTTATTACTAGGAAATTAAATCGTTCGTATTGACGAAGACTGCGCATTTATATTATTTTTATTACGCGTACTTAATTTTTGTAACTCATATATGTAAAAATAAATAAAATCTATTTTTAATTCTATTTTTTATGAATAACCACATTGTTAACACACAATATAATGCGTATGAAAAATATATGTCTTCATTTTTTTTTTTTTTTTTTACGAAATATCGAGCGGAAGAGAAAAAATATTTGAAAGAAAAAAAATATTGTATTCATTGTATATTCGAAATAATATTATATTCGCACTTTTTCATTTATTTAAAATAATATTCAGACATAAAAAATTATCTAAACCGTTTCATTTAAATACGTCGTTTAAAACGGTATAGGTATATAATATTTAATTTATCAATTTATTCTCTTCCTTAAAAGAAAAAAACAATTTTTTTAAATATATCAATTTTTACCGCGCTATAGTTTTTTCGTGACCTCATTTCAGTTATGGAAATAAAATATTTAATTTAATTTAGTAAACAAAAAAAAATCGTTTATTCCTTAAACTCGTTATTAAACCAGTTAAAAAAAAAAATTATTCCCACCGATTTAAAAACCCTCTAACGGATTAAGCACAAGTCCACTGGGAAATTTTACGTGTTCGTTAAGGTCCATCACTGAACGTAGCTCTAGAAAAAAAAAATCTTTTCTGCTTTTCTGCCCCGCTGATTTTTCCGATTATCTTGGTCGCAGTAAAATGAAAAGTAAACTGGTGCGTAATATGTGCATCTATAAAAAGTACAATAATTCCTTTGGTTGATGATAATAACACATATATTATATTGTTAGCCCATTTTCGTTGTTTTTGTTTTTCAAATTCCAAACAGGTTATCACTTATACCTTTGCCGAAAATTAAAAATTAAATGAACAATAATTATGAGTTTTCGATATATTTATTTTTCGCATAAGCGTTTCGGATATTTTTTTATCCTTTTTATATTTTTACATATTATTTTACACACAAGCATTCTCACTGTACAATAATAAGCAGTGTACTGAGCGCATTCTAGTTTTATTTTCTGATTTATATTCTTTCGAGAAATCGTTTTAAGTCGGGGTAACATTCGGGTAAACTATATATACCGCCACACCGAAACACAAATAAGAAAAAAAACCTAAAACGTTCGTTTCAGATAAGTGCTCGTCCGTCCGGAATGTTACAGCTACCGGCGTTTTTTCTTTTCCATTTTCAAACATTTCTAATACGTTTAATACGCGGACAGGGATTTACCGCACACGTATTATTTATTGGCGCTATAAAATATATACTCTATTTCAGCCTTATAATTGTCCCATTCTATTATAAAAAATACTTTTAAACTCTACAAAAAAAAAAAGCAAATAAAACAAATAAAGATTACGATATTTTATTGAAAATAATATTTTTACTTTTACTTGTAATGATTTTCGGTACGGGGTACAGGTGGACGAAGAGCTGAACGGGAAACGTTTACACTATATAATATAATATAGAGCAAGGGTTTCCAACCATTTTATCGCCGAGTACCGCACTAGACACTTTTATGATCGATACGCGTACCACGTTAATTCTAAAACTATACTAGAAGAGTCTAATTTCAATACGTCTTTTATTATTATAATTCGTTTGGTGACTTTTTTTTGTCGTACGACAATCATAAAAGTAAAAAAAAAATCTTAATTTTCAGGTAAATCTTCATATTTAAATCGCGACATTTAAATTCAATGTGAAATATGTTGTGAATTGTTTTATACAAGAAAACATCAATACCAGACTGAAACGAACTATATTATTTTCACCCGTAAATCACTTTGAACATCGAGCCTATTTTTGTACTTATTTGTAAAATACAGCAGTTCAGAAAATCCACTCTCACGCATATACAAGTAACGGTAAATGGAATTAGTACTTGCGTGAAAAGAGATGGGTACTCGTATTTTGTCGACATCCAAAACGAAACCAACGTTTTGTCTTTAAATGAGTCTTTCGCTAAGCTGTTTCATTAATCATATCAACAAACGGTGCTTTGTCTTATGCATGTTAATAATAATGCAATGAAAATTATATCAAAAAAATTTCATCACGTACCACCTACGAGCTTTCTGCGTACGGTTGAGAACCGCTCTATATAGAGTGTCTCAAGGGAATCTGACAAATTCTATAACTTTTGTAAAATTCAACATTTTAATGTTTTCTTTTAAAAATAATTTTAATATTTTCGCGTTGTAACAAACATATTTTTAATTTAATTTTAATTATAAAGGACTTACAATATAAAAAAAAAATTAAAAATTTTTTTTTTAAAAATCAACATAGCCAATTGTAAAATATATACATTTTAGAAAACTTTTAAAGTGCTTAAAAATTTTAATTATGTTACGTTGTTAATTTTTTTTTTTTAAATAATTTAAAATTTGTTAAAATTCAAATATTTTTCTCGTTAATCAATGAGAAACTCTACATCGAATCAATTTTTTCAAGAAATATTTCGTTATCAACAGGCAAAAATAATTGTCAAAAAATTACCCAAAAAAAAAAATGTTTAACTGAACAAATGTTATTGCATTTGTCAGTCGCCCCGTAGTACACCGGTTTCTCGGTGCAAATTCCTTAGAAGATGCGCGTACAATATGAATTCACTGATATCTGAAATAAAACACCATAATATTTGAATACACGTTGTTGTTAGTGCTGATAAATAGGATATCGATATTTATAGAAAATCACATCGAATCAATTTCGATACGAACTCCAGGTCCGGGGCCTACAGGAAGGTTTCTTGTTTCGGGCGAAATTCGACGAATGCAAATTTACAATAAGCTAAATGACGTAAGTAGGTGTATAGAAACACACGTGGTATTATGACTTGTATGAACTCGACGAGATAAAAACTGTTATGCCTTCGATAGCGATTTATTTATATCAATAATTTTATAGTTCTACGCATATTACACGCAGATAAACTATAAATATTTATTTTTTTTATTTATTTATTCATTTTACAATACACGAAATAACTCTTATTACAATATTTAAAAAAAAATAATTAATACACGGCCTACTATAAATTACAAAAACAGATTATTAATTCAGACTTATTCACAAACGAAAATATTATGTGTCATATAAATGCTGTGAAAAAAACGATCCTCGTCCATTATATCGTAACGGACTATTTTCCGTGTGGTTATTATGTTAATAGTGGGCAGCTTTAGGGATATTATAAACTGAGAAAGGATTCTTAGCTAATATGTGATAACAAAGTTATGTGTGGATTAATATTGAGTCGTAGATAAAAATCGAAATCATATAAGTTGAGTTATATTAACGATGTGGTTGCCGGTTAAATTTTAATAGTTATAACAAAAAAAAAACTTTTTTTTTTCATAACAGTTAAGATTATAGTCGAAACAGAAGACGCATAGTCAATTTGAATCGAAATAAAAAAAAATTGTTAATTTAATCCAAAAAATAATTAAGTTTTAGTTGGGACAAAATATTATATTGAATAGATGTTTCGTTGAATATTATTTATTTAACGAATAACGTATTCGAGTATTCAATACTATACTGCATACGATTGTTTTTTTAACGATAAATACATAATAATACTATACTACAGAGAATTTTTCAATTTTCGCGAAAGTGACATTATTTGGAATGGCTTTTCCGAGTGTTATTCAAATTTTGGTATATAATAATAATAATAATAATAATAATAATAATAATAATAAAAAAATTTAATAAAACATATTTTATTTTGTACGATAAATTCGAATATTGTGTGAAACCGAGTGACAACTATCACGATCGCAAATTTTCCTTTACAAAAATTGTATAAATTTTAAATTCTGTTCCATGCCTTTTTGCTCACACGTTCATGTTATTAAATAACGTATAATTTATTAAATATAAATTAATTATAAGTTGTGTTTTATTATAGAGAGTCCGAATGGCGAGAACGATATCTCAATAGGCGTGTTCGGATTACGACGACAAATAGAATTATGCGACGTTAAACGGGACGTACGTTTATCCTGACGTATAATTCAAAATATCTTTATATACACGGAAACGTGCAGTTACATTTTTTCCAAATTATATAATACGAGCAGGAATGGACTGGCTAGCACGGTGTGCAAAATTATTGGCGGCCCGAATTTATATAAAACTCTTATAGCTTTTCTAGAAAAACACATTAGATTCACTGAAGCTCGTTTTTTACTACACGAAAAACTTTTTAAAAGTACAAAAATAGCCGTTTTTAGAGTTTCCTGATGATAATATGGAGAAAAAAACAATTTTGAAACCGGTTGAATTTTGAACGCAATTTTTTTTTTTTTTAATACAGCAAATTGTACTGTTTAATAAATTGTTTTAATTAATTTTGTATTATAAAATATTATAATATTATAATATTTTCTTTTATAACAATAGTGTCTTCTGTATATTTTCGTGGCATAAAGTTAATTTAATATTGCGTTTTTCACAAAAAAAAAAAATAATAAATTGTTTATGTAATAAATAAATAAAGATAATAACGACTATACCGTTGTTGTAATTATTCTGTTCGCAATAATATTCGATTTCTATATGATTTTTTAAAATTCTTTTTGTATCAGTGTTTTAATTAACGGTTTATCCGCAATAAATTTGGTTTTCAAATCGCTTACATTATTAATCCGTGTTTAATTAATACGCCACCAAATGATTTGTCATAAATTGTCCGCAATTATATAGTAAATATTACAAATGTCACATCGAATAGTCACTATTATTTTACGTTATCGATACTGACTGCGCAGCAAACGAATATTGTGAGAAAACGTCCATTGGACGGCTGATACATAATTCCATGGCACCATATTATTATATTATTATTATTATTGGTATTATACGCGGAAACATGAATATTTAAGAAAATATTTTACCCCGTACAGAATAGAATGTATTTATCAACACAAATTTCGTATTTACTCTGTAACACTGAAGTAATCTTGCTAGCTTATCAAAATCAGAAATTGCTGCGTAACAGTGGCGCAACCAACGGGGGTGTTTTGTGTGTCTGTACACCCCCTCTTTGAACCGTATTGATGGAAAATACGTTCGATGACCGTTGAAAAAAATTGCAATTCTTTTTCGAAATTTATATAAAAAATATAAATATAATTTGGGGAACTGCGGTATACGCTGCTGGCGGACACCTCATCACTCGAAAAAATCCTGGTTGCGCCACCGCTGCGTAATATTATTATAAACAATCTAAAACACGTACAAAAATAAATACAAATTGAATGAAATAATGTATAAAAAAATTTTTATTTCGAAAGTTTCCTTTGAACCTACACCTCCCCAAAGCCGTCTTAAGTGTATATAAAGCCTAGAGCCCAAAATATTCGGGGGCCTTAAAGTACTTGAATTAGGATCGAATCATTTATATTAAATTGTTTTAACACATAATAATCCATTATATCGGCTATTAAAAATTATATTTTATTAATAAAAATTTAAATGCCGATTTTTATTAGAATCCCTGTTACTTTATTGTTTATTACGATAATTTCAAAATGTCAATGTTTTAAAACGTAAATATTTTTTTTATCATTCGAGATTTATTATTATTATTTTTTTAAATAGCTAAGTAGGAAAAAAATTAATATACGTTATTTTGTAAATAAATTCGGGGGCTCCGGGCCCGGGCCCTACAGGCCAATGCCTTAAGACGGCACTGACTCCCCCCCACCCCAGAAACAAAATTGTATCTACTCCACTAGCGTTTACGTATATAAGTATACATATATTCATTCAAAGAGAACATTTTAGGCGTTTTAGACGCGGAAATTGTTTTTTTTTAAATCTAATTCGAAATTCTATTGAGTCAGTACGTTATCCGGTTAGTACTAAGTCTGGTTGTTACAGTTTCGCTTACAGCTCACAGCAAGTGTATAATACGCGTACACATATTATGCGGTTTACACAATTTTTTTTGTAATAATGATAATAATAATAATTTATAGGTACGCGGTCTTTCGAACGCACTTCAAACACGCGTTTATAGCGATTTTTTTTTTTTTTTGCGAACGGCGCTTAGTGCCTATTTATTTCAATCGCGCGATACGCTCGCTATATATATATATAATAATATTATTGCAGTGTATCAGTTCTAATAGTGCGGTTCACAGGAGTCGATAGTATTTTAAACCGCGCAGTTTGGTCGGCGGCGGCGTACGGGGTTTATGCCGATATATGTACGCCGATGCAAATCAAACACAGCTGGTTGTGGCGCTCGACGCATGCTTTTAGCCGTTTATTTCTTACGCGTTTTATTTAAAAAAAAAAAAAGAGTTGAAATATATTACGATCTTTTTATACGCGTCTCTTTTTTTCGTTTCGTACTTATCGATACCTCGATTACTCGCACGCAAGTGCTAGCAGCCGGTGTGTCCGTAGGCTTTTTATAATTTTCGGTGAACGCAAAAAGAAATTTTATCCGCTAAAAACGTCATTATACTGAACGCTTAAAAAGTGATTTTTTTTTATACATTCCGTTTCGATGAATTACATAGAACAATACGAATAATATATAGCGAAAAAATTGAAGTGAAAAACTGGTAATCCGTATTCACTGGGGGAATAAAAATAAAAGACGAATCTGGAAACATCTGGGGACCTTTGCGCTCTCGTGCGAACACTCAAATAAAATACGGACATAATGCAGTTTAAAGAAACACCAGTCACTTTTTTTTTTTTTTATCAACTATTAGACAGTACAACGTTATTATTATTTTTTTATGAGTAACCAGTAACATAACGAGTTACTTAATTTGTGAAGTATTTTGTGACTTATTAAAGTCAATTGAATCTCAATTTACCTCATATAACCACATACATTAATTTACTTACATTAAAAAAAAAAAAAACGTTATTAAAAACATCCTTTTTCCAATGAAAATATTTGGAAATGTGTATGGTTATTGTGTGAGAAACTAATGATTATTATTCATTAATGTGAGTGTAATATAAATAAAACACTACTCGTATACACATGCACATTTGTTATTAATTCGAGAGTTTAATGATAAGCTGTATATCAGCTCTGAGCAAGAATTCAGCCACTTGGTATGAATTAAATTTTGATACAATTTTTTTGGCATTTATTCTAAATCATTGCGCGTAGAAGATTCTCGATGGAACGTTTACGTTTTTTTTTTTTTTATTATTATTATCGTTTTATTTTATTTTATATTAGTAAAACAAATGTGCAAAAATGTAAAAACGAACACGGTTTTTTTTTGACACGGTTTTAATTTGTAATATTAAAAAACGATTTTTACAATAACTAAGAAAATGGGCTAATGACAGTTTAAGTACTTTATTCACAATAATAAATTTCGTTCAAATCCCCTTAACTATTTGGTGTACGCGTGTATCTCGTCCAGCGGCGAATACGTGCGGAAATCATCGTTAAACACGTGGCCTTAATCGCCGTCAATTAAACTTTAATAAACAATTCATAACAGCCGAGTACTTTATCGTTCTACTTTTCATATTTATGTCCTAATGGGTTTTGTAGACACCAATATGTTTTCGAAATCGATGCATTATTATTTTTGAATAACTTATTTTTTAAACGATAAATTCCTTTCGAACGTTATACGAAGAGTACCTAATTAATAAGTTTTTTTTAAATGTTGAGATTACATCTGTATAAGTAGCTTGATAAAGTATAATGATTGTCTGTACAGGCCTGTTGATAAGAAAGTTAAAAGCTTGATTTGAACTTTCTTTAAATAATATTTTATATTGACGTGTAAAATATCGTAAAGCGTATATTTTGAAATAAATTGTAACGTTTTTATGTAATTTTGTTAACTATTTATTAATTTGTAAATCAACCGATTTCTAGTACATCTAATTGAATTAATTCGTAAACAAGTACAATTCGTTTTTTCGCTATTTTAATATTTGGAATAACTCGTCTCCGGTTCGATGTAGACAATTGTTTTTTTTTCGTTATTGTAAATTCAAATATGCCATTAACTTGTTTCTAAACTTGTATTAATTATATAAGTTTAGATTCCAAATAACAAAATACCTGTTTTTTTTTTTTTTTATTAATGATTTTATAATACAACTGAAATAAATTTAATTTATAGAACACATTAATATTTTTGTTATATAATATTCGAGTTTCGTAAACTTTTATTTATACGCGTGATTTAATTGACGTACAGTCGAAAATAGATCCACCTCACGTTACGAAATATTTTCACCAATAATAATAATAATAATAATAATAATAAATAAATAATTTCAGCTTTGACGAGCAACGGTTAATGAATAGGTTATAATATGTATTAGGCTTTCCTCTACGTAGTTTATGACAGGTTTAACGAGTGAACGGGCAGTAACGGTATAGTTATGATGGAAGATATTATATTATTATTATTACGTACCGGCTTTATTACACACAGAAATCACAGCACGATGTAATCTTCTACTAAATTCTATACTCGGTTGCTTACTTCACGGGTTCGATACACACGGTGCATAATAAATATTATGACGTCGTAAGTATACAGTTTTCACGCGACGACGGCTATATAATACGATAATATAAAATTAGAGCTCAAATTTATATATGCGTTGGTTCGTTTCTTTTTTCGCAGCATCCGAACAAGGGTTCGGTCAGTGATATCACTAAAAATCATGTCTTATTGAAACAAGTGGCCGATTTAAAAAAAATTTTTTTTTTTAGTCTTCATTATGACTATTATTATGACTTTTCAGTTACGAGTAAAGGAAAAATATATATATATAAATATGTATTCAATATAAGACAAAAATAGAACAAGAATATTGTGATAATATCATTAAATTATATATTATTATTATTATTATATTAGAATTAAATAATGAGAGTTTATCGATAGACGATAGACGGACAATTAAAGATTATGAGAGGAAAATCTTAAATAATTCACAGCGGCGTGTAAGGAGAGATAATAAACACATATTATGATTGCGACGCGAGAGGATCATGTAAAAAATTGTAAACGCGAAAAAGAATGAACGATTTTTCTGGGGATATTCGGTTTCTGGAACCATGGACGACGAGTAACCGTATATTTTCCTGTATCATTTGGCACAAGGGACTCACAACGTGCAATCATTGGCTGCAAACTAGAAAGGATGGAGGGGTACATTCCTTATGCTGTCAGACCTGAATAATAGTGAAACGATGTAGTCGCGATTAATTGTAAAATTACACCTTGAACCGAACAGGATAGAGAATGGACTTAGAGGAATATTGACGAGGAACGTCGTTAAACTATGGGCGAACGCCTTGGCGCAAATCTTTTCTCGTAGGTATTGCGTTATTTATCTACATAATCGATATGGTCTGTCTTCTTTAATAAACGCGGACAATAAATATTTGGACAGAAACACAATATTATGTTTATTTGTATATATGGGTGTTCTCAATGTCGAATTTATGAGAAAATGACCAAGTGGCAACCGTTGGAATTTTTCATAATTTTAGAATATTCATACATTATGATCGCATATATCGATATATATATATTTTTTTTTCATAAAAATCCACGGCAAGAGCGAACTGTTCCCACCACATATATTGTACTCTACGTAATTCGACCGTTGTTTTTATTAGTTAAACTATACATTTTTATTTTTGTAATAGTCGAATAATCTGCGATGCTCATTAAGTATGAGTATAATTTTATCATATTTTTAACATATTGTATATAATATCAGGGTCATTGCGATTGTACGATGTTTATTTTTATAAAATACACATAGACTATTTAAAATATTGTACATCGCAAACATATGGCCGCCTATACATTTATTTTAATTTACTATATATAGTTCACTAATGATTTAAAATTATATATACCTAATACCAATGAACACACGTTCACAGTTTTCTAAGCTCATAAGAAAACACATCGACTAATTTAATTTTTATTTATATATATATATATATATATATATATTTAATAACTAAGTAATGTTGTGTTTTCATAAAAATCTTATCGACTTCGTTAATTCGTTTTCATTATAAAATAAAAACAAATAAAATATTGACGTTTATTTCATATGTGTTTTTTCGAAGAGGAATAATGTAACTTCATCACAATTTATTTAATACGCGTATAATGAGATAAAAAATTCAACGTAACGTTTCGTTATTTAATTTATTTGTTATAATATTGTTATCGTCGCTTTGTGTTAGTATTTTTTTTTTTTTTATCTTTATACATTATATAAGAAACGAACGCGTTAATTATTTTTAAGAAAATAATTTTTATCGTGTATTACAATAAGAGCATATTCGCGGAAGCTAACTGTTAGTATTTCCAAATAAAAATTTTTATTTTCTTTTAAATTACGCATAAAACGTATTACTTAATTCATTAACATTTGTTTAATTTTACCGATATTTTATTATGTATATTTTAGTAATTATGAATCGTTTATGGTTTTCGTTTCTTAAATTTATCTACTTTAATACGAGTATATTTTCAATATTTACAAGCATCGCACATTCGAATAATTCATTAATTTTAACGATTTCACTTGGTTAATTGTTTTCTTGTAACAGTTTAATCCAATTAATTTTTATACAAAACGAAATTTAGAACCCATTCACTACGTCGTAACTGATCGTGTGAATCATTAACATTGTAAAAAATATATTTTAGGGTAATTAATTAAATATTTTTCTTAAAGATTACAATTATTTATTATGTATTTTCATTTATTAAAGACAAATGAGTAATAAATTGTAAAGGTACATTTTTGTTTGTTTGTAAAATTGATTATTTTACAAAAATACTGAACTACTTAATTCCGTTAAACCAAGGTGTTGAATACACTATTACTGCGCTCATATCGTACACTGCGCTTGTGGCGCGTAATGGAAAATAATGTGTACTGATCCGATCGTTTTTATACTTTCGTCGATATTATTTATTAGAAATCGGACATACTCTGTCGTTCTCAAAGTCCTTTTTGATATTTAAACCTATTCAATGTCACGGCGATATCTACGTTTGACCAGTGTAGGTACCCTCCGATGTCTTACACCGAACATCTAATAAAATACAGTGAACGCCGTATAAGCGCGATCGTAGTGAATTGTAATAATATTGGTGAATAAATATATAACGAAACGTTACAGTTCAAAAAAAAAAAACTGTAAATTAGAGTTTTATCGCATTCATACCTATTGAACGAAACACATGTGTTGTATACAACAGTCGACAGACTATATATTATTGTAGTAAGTACCTATTTTCATTTTTTTTAAAATTTTTTTCAAAGTACGATAATTTTTAAAAAACACGTGTTGAATTTTGTTTCGTACAAAAAATTGTTTGTTTTAATTTTTCCTAATAATATATATATATTTTAAATTTTCTATTATAACATTTTATTCAGAAATAGACTTTACTATTTTGAAATGATTGTTGATATTAATAAAATTATTAGTATCGTATAGTACGTTAATATCGTATTTTTAAAATTATATTTTAATGTTGCTACCTGTACGAAAAGTTGAAAGAAATATGGCCTGCGTTGGTAAAATGATATAGGTTACTTGTTTTCCTAGTGTGTTTTTTTTTACTTTAAAACATTTAAAGTTTAAAATAAACTTTATAACGTTTAATTGAGAGAGAGAGACTTAAAAATGAAAACGTTATTAATACATTTTCAGCTGGCGATATAGGCGAATCGCTTTAATATATAGGTATTTTAAATACTTATATATTTTTATTATTGTTTTATTTTTTTGTATGCGTAGTGATGACTATTATTAAAAACAATGTTAAATATACGGAATGAAGTGATTTTATGTTATTAAATTTGTTATGTTTCTCAGACACTTCAAATTATTATTAATTGACTTTAGAGAAGTAAATACCCACCGTATTTTTCTCCTGTGAGTTTTTGCCAACAATATTATTTACCGGTATTTATGACTCGTTCGTTTACTGATCACATTTTATAACCAAATTTATTGCTGGCGGTGTGTGGGCGAAGCGCCTATGGCTCTGTGTACGTTGTTTAATTTTAACACCTCCAAAATTTGAGCTCTAGTGAGTGTTGTATTTGTACGTGAATAATTCAGACAATCATATTACTATATATTTAATCAGTAATCGTTATGGAAGGAAATTTTATGTTGGCAAAGTTTTCAACGTACGATACATTTATACGAGTATTCACTGCGGTGAACAAATTTAACATACAAAATATGTTTTGCGGACTTTACGCTTTTCGTTAAATTAATTGTAAAAAAAAAAAAAATTAGAAACGCGACAATTTACAAATCAAAAAAAACCCCGTTAAAATGCGTAAGTAACGAATAAAATACAGGCGAAATCCAAAAATATGTACTTATATTCTTAAAAGCAGAAATCATATCAAAAACGGTGTTATTTCATTCTGTAGAACACGAAAGAAATTTGTGTCCGTGTTTAAATCCGATTAAACGAATTATCGTGAATTATTATTATTATTATTATTTTTTTTTTTTTTTGTAGTCGATTAAATAATTTTCGCGATTTCGCATTTTCGTAAGATTTAAAAACATTCTATTTCTGGTCGTTCCGGATTTGGAGTCTTTTAAATCACGGTCTACCGACACCATTATGGATTTTGCCAAACTCTACTTCCCAGCGTTCTATTTTTTTTATACCAATTACGGCTATGGTATTGTACCGGAATAATTTAAGGTCACTCGTCCGCCGAGCGTTATTCAATTGTCGCGGCCTAGAAAACGATCTACAGAAGAAAGAAAGAAAGAAAACCCGTTGAATCTCTTGTCAGTGTCTCTTGGCTGTTGCAAATGTTATACGACTATCGCTAACGTTTTGTTATCGTAATATTATAAACATGTTATCGATAAAATGACGATCGAAACAACAATACTTCAACTACAACAACGACTGCCATATTAAAATCGTATAGTGAAATTCGACGCGTATTAAATGCTTAGTCAAAAAATGAGTTTTATTCAGACCTACACATTATGAAGTGTTACAAAACAATATCAAGAGACCGGGATTTTTATGTTATTACGAATTATTTTTCGCTGAGAGTATGCAGCTCCAGCTGGACGAGCTTTCCCGACGATTCGTTTTCCTGTGAAATCAAAAAAAAATTGTATAGCAGACAAACAAATTTTTAGCGCATAAAAAAATATATTTCAAGGTTTCGTGCGTGAAATGATTTAGGAATATATTCAAGCTGTTTAATTTGAACATTTCGAAAAAATGTAATGGTTTAAAGAAGAAAAAAAAATGCAAAAACAATATTGTGACCTCCGTCAGCTCTGCCCCCCACGGACGCAATGATTAGATCGAATGAAGTATACAGTTCAACTCGAACGCGATATATCGATATTATTTAGTAAATTATAATATATAAATAATATTTTTTTTCTGAACGTATTATTATTATTATTATAATTTTCAGCTCGTAATGCTGAATATTAATTTTATTGCGTAATATATATTATATATGTATATAATTTATTTATTTTTTAATACACTCATTAAAATTAAATATATTTAAAAAATATACACCGTATCAAGTACAGATTAAGTATGGCTGTTTAAGAAAATTTTAAATTATTACGATTAATTTAATTGTCTAATAATTTTTATAAATTGTTACCTTTGTTTGTTTCTCCGGTATTTAATACATTTTTATGGCACGTCATATGTTTTCAAAAATAAAAATATTTATGCAGATAAATGATTATTTTGATGCAATTACAGAGCATAAAAGCATCTTATTTTTAGCATTTCAAACGCATATGAATCCGGCCTCTATATATTATATAACCTTATAAGCGGTTCACGCACTTCGATATCGTATACATTATTAGGTACGAGTATGTATGGTTTTATATCGTCCAAAGTCAAAACGATTAAACACGTCCCGTGTATATTATATACAGTTCCAAAATTTAAATATCTCCGAATGAGAATAATACGTTAGTCGTTCAACCTTCGAGTGTAACGACAATAATATTTGTGATGATAATAATTGATTTTTGAAAGCGTTGATAAGCACGGACACTAAAATAGCCCGATAACTCTGTTTTACGTGCTTGCCTATATTATTTTATCGATGCGCGTTTTCTATATTGAAAAATTTTCTTTTCTCGAAAATTATTTTGTTATTTTTTTTTCAAATACAATTTCGGAAGTCGGCAAACTCGTCCGGGTTTTTAAACTAGCTTTCGTTTTTTTGTACCGCACAGAAATTATTATTCGTTTAATTAGTAATATCACAAACGATCTATATTAACTCGTTCAAATATTACGCGTATATTACAAATTATATTTATTAACGCGATTCCTATAAATTTATTACGACTTTGATCAGTTATCGATATATTATTATGTTATTATAATATATACGTATATATAAATGTATTAAATTAATGTAAAAAATAAATAAAATAAATTGCTAAAACGCGTGTATATTATAAAATGTAAGAGTTTGATTTGTAAATATATATATATATATATATTTTTTTTATTTTTATTCATCCGATCCTAATTGCTGCGTGTGTGCAATTAAACTCGCGTCTTTCTCTATCGAATCGGAACGTTTTAGGTACACGCGAAATTTCGAAAACATTTTAATTATTATAACATTAATAACAACAATAATAATAATAATAATAATAATAATAATAATAATAACCAATAAGCCAGACAACATCCTGAAAGAAAATAATCAAAAGTTATGCCTACTTATATGGACGTAGCAATACCATCAGACTACAGTATAACACAGAAAGAAGCAGAAATATACCTTAAATATAAAGATCTACAAATTGAGATTCGGAGAATGTGGGAAATAAAACCGAAGATCGTACCCATCATAATTGTAGCCACAGGACTGATATCTAACGCCACCTGTGAAATCATAAAAGAAGTCCCCGGTAACCACAACCTCCTCCAATTGGGCAGAAAGCAATCGTGTTGAGTACGGCCAATATAGTACGAAACAGTTCCGTAGCCGGGGTGAGGAGGCACTAGAGGCACGTGCCTTCCCCCCCCCAAAATTTTATATATATATATATAAATTTAAGCCACTAATAAGTTGATGTCTTTCAGAATGACTATAATAGTGGAAAAAAATTTAGTGCCCCCCCCCCCAAAAAAAAA
This sequence comes from Slavum lentiscoides, assembly GCA_032441835.1. NCBI lineage: Eukaryota > Metazoa > Arthropoda > Insecta > Hemiptera > Aphididae > Slavum > Slavum lentiscoides. The sequence goes on along the minus strand of CM063711.1, from coordinate 6,185,784 downwards.
AAATAAATTTCTGGCTACGGCACTGGTACGAAAAGTACTATAAGTACAATTTATTATAATAGAAACACCTCAGGTACACGGTTTGCACACGGTGTAATCTCCACGATGTAACCATAACGAATAGTATATGTGATGAAAGAAAATAATAATAACCACTACGGTGCTGCATACGTACCCATACGTCTCTTTATTTATTTTTTCATAATTTCATAACTATACGTAATCATTTAAATTAAAACAATTATCGCAATAATATGTTTACACTACTCCTCTGAAGTGTTTAATAATATAATATTTCAAATAGTGTTATAATATATTATATTGAGAATAGTCAATATTTAGGTACGATTGCCTAATAATATAATATACAATAATATAGCTTATATTTATAAAATATTATATCATGCACACGATAATGGTAATCTATCGTTCTATTTCTGAGTACTAATGACGTAAGGAGTTATCGGTATTTATACGTTTGTTTTAGTATAACAATATTATATGACTGCAGTAAATTGTTATTAGGTATATTATTTTTATTTAAAAAAAAAAACGAATTTAATGATATAAGAAACATATGCAATCTTATATATATATATATATGTAGGGAAAATGTCAGATAGAGTTAATTAAGGTACATCGAAAGTACGAGCTGATTATTATAAATTATGTGTTCAAATTAATTTACAATTTTTTTTCCTATCGAATTTACAATATATTCCGTTCTTGACTTTGTGTCTTACCGATATTAAGGATTCGGACAAATTTATATCATTTACCTAATTCCATTGAGGTTTTTATGCAATACATATATGATATATTTATGTCCCAAAAAAAAAAAAAAAATATAATTTAGAAAACACAATTACTAATTAAAATTATCACCAATATAATTATTGCTATTAAATATTAAAACTTTCGAGTTATATTCTATAACGCGGTGTCGCGGTATTACTGTTATTTTTTTTTTTCAGGAAATAACAAAAAGTAACGGTAAATAATATATTGTTTCGGACCTCGAGCGTAACCCCATATATTAATAACAGTTGTGCCAAAACGAATCCATATTTCGTTTCGCGGCAGATATACCTACAATGAGATAACACGACGTACCATTTACCGCAAAAAAAAAATAATAATAATAATAATAAAAAATAACAAGAATAGTGAGAAGGCAATGCGTATACTTATACTTTATGCACTGGGTCGTGAGAACGGAAAATTTCGACGTTTTAATTGTACAAAAAAAATTGCGCCGACGTCAAAATACAAATTGTGTGCGAACAGAGAGTAAAAACGGGACAAAAAATGTTTAGGCGAAGTAACGCGAATGACCATGACAATCGATTTTTTTTTTTTAATATACCGTTAAAATGCTAAAAAATTAATTCGTAATAAATTTCCATACCTCGAATGCAGAAAATTTCACGCGTTGACAATTTTAATAGTTAAGTTTGCAATTTGTTAGCTGTTTTTTTTTTTATTAAGAAAACTGTTGTGAAAAATCGAGAAACGTGAGTCAGATAAATAGCGTGTCGACCAGTAGCGGCGATTTGTTATCGGAAATTGTTGTTACGCGTGTAGCAAATATCGGAGCATTACTTTTATAGTAAAAAAAAAAATATTTACAAAAAAAAAAACACACACATCGTTCTTCATTACCAGTACGCGTTATTTGTTTTGCTGAGAATATAAAACCATATTATAATTTATTACGTAATGGATAAAATATTTAAATAACATTTTACAAGAAGTACTTGTTTCCGTATAATCATTTACAACAATCGCGTGTGTACGCAGCCAAATCCAACAAAATTACTGTCAAAACAATTTAACGATTTTTTTTTTTTTTTTTTCGTCTTATCATACCGATTATTATTATTATTATTATTATTATTATTATTATTCAGTGGCGTGGCCAGGGGGTTTATGGGGCTACAGCCCCCCACCCCCGAAATAAATAAATAATCAGTTTATTAGTAGGTCCTTTTTAAACATATTAATTATTAACATACAAATTAATTATCAGCCTCAGCTCCCTCCCCTCAAAAAAAAAAAAAAAATCCTGGGTACGCCATTGTTATTGTTATTATTACTGTAAATTGTAATCCTTTAAATTTTGTTATGATGTTTTGTGTGTTTCGATCGTAATCGTTGAACACGTAACACACCGGAAAAATCAAAAAAATCAATTTCTCGTTCGAAAGCCAATAATGACATTGCTATTTTTGACAATACAAAACAAATGATTTTTGCTTCATCCTCGCAAGTAATATTCGTGAATCGTATTCAGAGGCGGAGTGGCTGTAAAATTCTTTATTCTTCTCGCAAATAGGACTTTTCCTAGCCACTAATTTTTTAACCGAGTGAAAGTACTTATTGAAACGCTAAATATTATGTTCGATAAGTTACCTAGTATAATATGCCAAGTATTACAATAATTAATATTTAATTTTTAATGAAGCCCCCGCTATGCAATGTCCTCTAGACGTACAAACGTATTTGTATTATAGTTCACTGGTGCAAAAAAACGCCGTCAGTACACATAAAATTATTTTAATCGGGTTAAAAATATCAAACATATAATATGACTTCAAAAATTATAACATTTCGAATGATTATGGTCAAAACGAATTAGTCGTTCAGCGAACAATGTTTTTTTTTTTAATTGAAAATTAATAAAAATGTATAAACGACAGCGAAAGCAATGATTCTATTATAAATTATGCAATTACAATAATAGTTGGCCTACAAGTTTGTTTTTAAACAGATCTCTCACGAGGAGACTTGCGGGTTACCGGTAAGGTCAACAAATATTTATTTATATACGCGAGACTATTAAATACACTGTACGCTTCCGAATATAACTTGTATTTTATACGAGTTATCAGATATAGGATTACACAATTATTCTTACCAGACATATCGCGTAGCTCTCAAACACGTACACAATCTTTTTCGTCTCTATTCTCCATACGGATTAAAATATTATATTTCACGCACTTTTTTCGCATCATGTTTTTTTAAACAATTTCACTGTTGCTCAACGGTCCTTTTGAAACTCTTTTTCCACTTCTATTTACGCTACGTATTTTATTTAAAGTTTCATCAGACACTGAATCAGTCAGGCCATTGTACTTTTACCGCGTATCTCGTTGCAGGGTTTTCAGTGTACCGTGCGCGGTTCCTCTGTGTGCACACCACCCTATCTCGTGCGGGACCGAAATCGTAGGATATTGTTTTATCGTAATCGAAATTCGATTGGAATTTGTTTTTAATCAATTACGCTTTGTGTCGGTCAACTGCTATTTATATATTATGGCTACCGAAATACTATATTGTTGTGTAATAATAATATTTCGGTATATTGTTCAACGCGCTGCCGACAAAGCGTTTTAATCGTACGCCCGTTAATTATTATTAAATATATTTTATCGCGTATCAATCGACAGCGAAAACCGTGTGTAGGTACACCGTACAAGGTATAATGCTCACGTAAAAATTGTATTGGACAGAGACTAATAAATTGTAATATTTACATCGGAAACGATCAAAATATTCCAATCGCTTTGATTACGGAATAACGCGCGACAAAAGTAAATATGTCCAAGGTCGGGCGAGTCAATCGAAAATTTTTTTTTTTTTTAATCCGGTATAAAATTGAGTTAATCAAATTTGTTTTAACCGACCTAGAAGCTAATGTAAATCGTAATAATTCAAATACATCAATTAAGGGAAAAGCGCTAAAATTCTATCGGTACTGAAGATCGATATTTTTTTTTTATTTTACGAAAAAAATTAATCGTTTACTTATGTAAATGAGTTCGTCAACGAAACGTATTACGTAATCTGAAGTTAATTGTTCCCGCTCATTATATGAGTTACACAGCGTAAATCACATATCATCAATATTAAAATAAATGCTATGTGGTGTACTCAAAATTAAATCCTCTTCAAATTTGTTAATAAGTTTTACGTCTGAATTCAACTCACACGCCATCATCCAATTTCGATTTGGATCACACGCGCATATACCTGCAAAAAGATAAATATAAATATACGGAATTCCGAATTTCAATCCGAAACAATTTTACAATTTTAATATCTCTGTGTAAGTGTCCCAACAACACATACAGCACACGCGGCTCACTGCTTTTTAGTATTAAATTTTAAAAGGAAAAGCTCTTTGATCACCACCGTTTTAATGTACGTCATTCTAAAATAAAATCATCATAAATGAAAAAAACACTAATGTATGTCGAAATACGGGAAAATAACAACACGAAGAATCGTTAGTGTGTAAAACAAATTTAGATATTTTTTACTAACCGATAAAAAAAAATACAAAATTGTGTGTTAAGACCTGCAACAACTATGAGATAGTATACATATTATGTTTATTATTTAGGTATATAATATTTCTATAAACGTTTAGAAATAACGTGCTTCGAAATTCAAATAATAATACGTCAGAATTATAGTAGTGTAAGGAAAAGACAAGTGATTTTGTCTATTTGAAACGCCTAAATTAATTATTATTTCGTTTCAATCAGTTTTGTTGGATCACGCTAATTTCCTATAGAAATTACGTAAAATTTCTTTGGGAATTCGACAAAAGACCAACAGAAATGTTATAATATATTGAACTGTGAGTTTATTGTTCAGCCGCAATTAAAATTATTAAACGATCACTTGGATTATTTTACGAATGCTATGATCCGTTTTCAAATCAGCAATATATATTATATGGACTTTAATAAGTTATACGAAATTGATTATTAAAAATGTTTGAAATATATATTTGGTGTTTCTGTTATAGATTATATTATGTTTGGAAACCCGTTTTTACAAAAGAAAGAAATTTGCGATTTAGTAAGTATACCTACACGTTACATATTAATATTTTAAATAATAGTAGAACAGTATTCAGTAGGGAATATTCGTAAGGGGAAGCAGGCAAATTTGTAAGCGCCTCTCCAAAGAAACCGTTCGTTTATGAGTGCGCACGACTGATCAAAAACGGTGAAAAATTTACCAGTGTTGTCGGCGTATGTTCGAGATTTATTTTGAAAAGGTGCGCTGGTTGATACTGACCTATGTTAGTCAATTTGACACGAGAGATCGTAATTCTCTAATAATAATTATTCTTGATCGTTTCGGGGCGTTGAAACGCTTTTATCGTGATTACACATTCATACTCGGTCGGCAGATATCGGTCAGGTTAATTTATCTGAATTTACCTTGCTCGGGTTTCCTTTTAAAGTGATTGCGTTTTGGACGCGTCGGATTCTGCCGTTTTCTGGTGAAAAGATTTGTTGTTTTGACACTAAACGTGGAACAATAACGTAAAATTATTACGGATTTAATAGCGGTTCGCGTTGTGAAATCGAATCCATCTGTAATATCAGTGTTCGTCTTTAATCTCGTGTGGTTGAGTTCAATGTCATATGGAATTTCGTAATTCCTCATATCTATTTTTTCGACCTCATATTATACGCATAGTCAGAGACGAGAGTTTAACCGGTAAAGCGTTTTTAGTTTTGTTCGCCGTAAATTGTAAATCAAATGTGATATTTAATTTCAATCACTCCGCCGTCTGTCTGCTGATTTTACATATGTGTACCTACACAAATATTTTTAGATATTTTCTTCAGAATTTCTTTCCGTGTTTACGGTCATCGAACTTCCGATGTGTGATAGTAGATTGTTTGGAAATCAACGTGTAAATAAACGTTTGCGTCTTATCGGGTAAACTCTGGGTGAATAATAATCGTCTCGGCGGGACACTAACCGAGTGTGACCCGAAATGATTATTTTATTACGTTCCGAGTGAGTCAGTAAAAAGGATATAAAACCGAATGCGTCCCAAACCAAAAAATTATCATTTTATATCATTGTAGTCCAAGTGTGTCTCAGCTTTTTTTTCATCATTGCCCGGGGTACAATAAGAGGAGTATTGAGCACCCGATTTTCATCGTTACGGCGTACAGTTCCTGCGACGGTGTTCCCTTAAGGGCCGTGTAAATTATTTTAATGTCTTTCGGTTAAACTAGTAGTCATAGAAACCTGACATTTTCACCAAATATGTAACTTTAGACTACATTTACGAGAAAAGTAAGCTCCGCTCAGAATCGTTTTATCGAATACAATGACTTATCATTGCTTTCAAATTTAAAATAAAAACAAAACACTAAAATCTTTATCCAAGTAATTCACTTACGCGATATCCACAAGTCACAATACCCCGCGGCTCGTTACCTTTATAAAATTTAACTGTATACAATAGTATTTAAAAAACAAAATATAATATAGACTTGTATTGGTGGCGAATCCCCCTATACTCTCTATGTTCATCCAACAAATTATTTATCCCCCCACCCGACCAGAACATAATCATAACTACGCCACTGTAAGGATGAGTTTGAATTGCGAACATTTTGCCTATAATATTACATTTATTGCCGGCAATTAGTGTTTTTATAATGTAATCCAGTAAAAAATATTTTTCCTCCACGACCATCACTATAGCGATATCCAGTGCTTGGAAGGAACTCGGAAGGAACTCGTTCCTTTGATTTTGTTCCTTTTTCAGGAACGTATCGGGAACGTAGTTCCTTTTTTGTGTGAAGGAACGTCATTGGAATTTCGTTCCATTTGAAGAGGAACAGGAACGTTATTTTTCGTTCCTCTTTTCTTAAATTTAAGAAGTTTTATTGTATATTATTTCTACGCTCTGAAACTAAAAATCTTACATAAAATGAAAGACTTAATAAAAAAAGCTAGAAAAGATATTGGAGTGCTTGAAACACAAACATTTGGTATTACCATGACAATTTATTAAAATGTATTATTACTATTTACTTATAACATTCCCGGCCCCGCATTGAAAATTCCTGAGCACGCTACTGGCAGCAGCAGTTGTAGCGCGGTAACGTGGAAGCGATCGGGCGGACAGCCGCGACGAGACGATAAAACGTTTTTTTGGACGATCTGCAGCACACCGCGCATTAATTCGATTTCGGAACGTACCCGTACAAATAAACGTTTTGTACACACAGGAGCGCACGCGCAGGAAATTTGAATATAATTTGAGCAGGACCGAAATACGTTCGGTGTTATACGTACGTTGTGTTGTTGTTGTTATTATTATGCTTTTTTTTTTGTTTCATTCGCGTCATCCGATCTCCACGCGTTCCGCATTGAGCAGGTCACAGTTGCCGCACGCGGTATATATTCTTATACAGACACACGACGCTGATCGTTTGCGACGCGCATAATATTACGTTCACGAGACGGTCGACAATCGTCAGATCGCGTTTCACATACGTTCTCATACGGAGGTTGTGCTTACGGTGGTGTACTAGCTGGGTGACCGCGTACTGAAAAAAAAAATGTTCACAAACATTTTACTTTAACCGAAATCCTTCCTAACAATTAATAAAAAAAAAAAAAAGGTATTCGGCTGATTACTGTTGGATACTGCAGGGTTCAGAGTTTTATCGTTTCTGTGCGAATTCCAAAGCAACGAACGATTATAAAATCGTTGCGTTCGATAAAAAGCGATTCTGAGCAATTTAATTATTTGGCTGCATACGAATTGCGTGCCAAAAAAAAAGAGCGGTGTTGATCGACAATACCGAATTGCGTGCGCGTATTTTTTTTTTTTCAAATAATTAATTTAAATTTTAGTCTCTAATAGACGTAATAAGGCTCTAATTTTTTATATATATGTATATATTTAAATTCGTATTCAGTTCAATTAATTTCAATTCAAAGTTTTCAATTCAAATTGCGTGAGGTTTAAAAACGATTTCTACGCGTGATTTATGTATACAACATTTAACCAAATACTTGTTTTCGTTCAATAACACGTATAGAAATTTTTTTTTTTTAATTAATTTGAAATACAAGAAAATTTTTACATCAAATGAGTCGTGGATCTGTATCGGCAAGAACATGAGTTACGACCGAAAATACAGAGGTGTTCGGAAATATGCCAGTCGTTTTATTGTGACGTCGAATCGCCGCGGTACTGGATTTAGTCGATGTATAATATTGTAATACAGGGAGATGATATTAAGAGAAAGGGAAGAGAATTTCGTGAGTGAATGTGTATCCCGGCAAAGTGACCGATAATAATATGCGTATATTATATAATTATACCGTATAGTTTTCTCCGAACGCTGCGCAGTGTATTGTAGTAATATGCCCGAATATAGTAATACAATATATTATAGTGTCGTTTGTCGATTCTCAACTAGACCAAAACGATTTTCGTTCTCTGACGTGCAGTATTCGGAATTTCATTAGATTTTTTTTTTTTTTGTTCCACGTCAAAGGTCTTATTTCGATTTTTCGAACTGAAAAAAAAAACAAACAAAATAAAAACCGAAAAACGTCATGGGAAAATTCCTGACCCCCTCCCCCCACCAATTCTCGGCCGGTCACACGACGTGCTCGCTTATTGAAATCCATATTTACACTACACTAACTGTACCTATATAAATACAATTTTCAGGGTACACATTTCAAACGTAGGGACCGGTAGCGCGTTAAATAAAAATTTAACTGAATAATACCTGTTTAATTTTCTATAGGTACGTGAGTATAATAATAGATTAGGGGACATTATCCCGCAGCAATATAGTAACGCGTCATTGAAACTGTCGATTACGAAATAAAATCGTTTTGTGCCGTGCGTGTATATAGAGCAACACTATATAACTATAACGTAAAATAAACTACGATTTTATCGAATTTTTTTTATAACACTTAATTGTCGAGTATATAAAATAATTAATTACGCCTACGTTAAATCCATGAGGATTTAATTCGTTTTTTTTTTTTTTTAAATACGAAACGTTTTATGGTATTTTAACACATTGACGGACACTTAACATTTTTTTTAAATTTCCAATACCATTTTTAAGAACGCACTTTTCTATTACTGCTATAGCAGTAATAAAATTAATTAATTAATATTAATTGGTATATTTTCCCATGAAATATGTCAGTGTCCCAATATCTAAAGCAATGTAATGTGACAGTTCAATGTCTTCTTTCATTTGATACTATTGAAAATATTACTGCTATAACTGTATTGCCATAATATGAACTTTTTCATATTGCTGTTATAGCAGTAATGATATATTACATCAAAATATCGTTTTACTGCTATAGCACTAGTGTCCGTCAACGTTTTAATATAGAGCAAATACACAAGACCGTAGACAGCAAAAAAAAAATTTTCGTCCGGGGGGGGGGGCTGAGAAGTGGCGGATTCAAGGAGGGGGCCCGAGGGCCCCCCCCTTGGTTATATTATATTCGTAGTTAATGATTGTAAGTCTTCGTTATAGTGGTCGTTGCGATAATGTTGACTGTAATCTTATCTGTAATTTATAGTTTATGTTCATTGTTCAATAACTTATATTGTTATTTACTTGAAGGCCTTACATCAAATCCTAAGTATTGTACTTATAGAATTATATTATATTTTTGGCCCCCCAAAAAAAAATCTTAGATCCGCCACTGGGGCTGAGAGTATAAATATGAAATAAAAATAATAAACTAATAATAGAATATAAATCATTAAATTTTATTTTAAGAAAAAAATTCGAGGGAGGGGGTGGCGGAATCCTAACCTCCCTGGCTACGGCCTTGTAAATACATAATATAATAACACGCTTTATTTGAAAAAAAATTTTCTATCCGATTTCGTACAGAATTTTTTTTTCCTCTTGTAATTGAATATATATTTTAAACTTTCTCGAATGCCAGAACGTGTATAGACATGTAGTAAATATCTAATTCTTATTTATATAGGTACAACAAAAATTTAGATTAATAAGAATAAAAAATTAAAAAAAAAAAAATTAAAATCGTTCTTAAAATTTGTTCACTATTGTAGTTTCGATTATAGGTAGGTATACAAAAAAAAAATTAAAATAAACGGGACCCATAAAAGAAAATAGACAATTTTATTAGCACAGACTAATAATGATAAATATGAAGAAAAAAACAACTCTGTACGGTAATTTAACGAAATTTTTTTCTACGAGTTAATTGTTTAATATTAAATAAAAAATGAACATAATTAACAATAAGTAAAATAATAATAATAGACGACGATTAAATTTTACCAATTTTCGGTACGAGTGGTATATATATATATATATCGATTTAAACAGGACATTGTAGACATTATAAATGTAAAAATCAAGTGTTTTAATTTTAAATCCTATTGAGTCGGTATGTTAATATCTCCAGTCACCCTCGTATATACTACGTATAGCAGTGGCGTAATTACGAATACTCCATGGAGGGAATATTATAAACTTCATCATTGGATAACCCATAATTTTAAGAATCCTTCCAACATTAACGTCAGAGTCAAAGTGATTAATACTCGTATTTTATGCTTTTATTATTTTCTTTAATAAAAACGACAAAATAACGAAATTTCCAAGTCTCTTCATTTTTTTTTTTAGCTAATTTATCTATCGACTACTTGGTCTGTTTTTACTCCAACATTCGAATACGGATAAACCTTTCATCAGTAACCTAACCAAAATGCACCTTACCAGTAGTTAGTAGTTACCGCAGTCAATAAACCGAGGATTATTATTTATTATAAACTAATACTTTGCAGTCGAGACAAAAAAAAAAAAAATTATTTTTATTGTGTTTAATTATTATAATATTTAATTATACTTTTTGTATATTAGATAATACGTTATGTAAAAAAAAAAGCCCATGGGAGGGGATCCATCCCCCATATCCCCTATACGCCCCTGACGCAGTGGCAGATTTACGGGGGGGGGGGTTCAGGGGGTCTGGACACCCCCCCCCAGACTCTGATATATATATATATATATATATATATTTATTATAATTTATATAATGCACTATACACAGGGTCTGACCCAGTAGGTATAACATAATATACTCAGATTAAAATTCAGTAAACACTTGTTTTTATAAAAACAAAAATAATACATTTGAAATACGTATTGTTTTTTAGGACCCTCCCCCAGAAAAATTTTGAAAATCCGCCACTGCCCTGACATATATGTAGACGGCTTTCTGTATACTGGCAAAGTGAACCGCGTTTTTACCGGACATAATACATATTATAATCACACAGCCGCACGTTTTTTGGCCCGTGTAAGTAAATGTAAGTGTATTATTCGCCTAGAACTAGACCGGAAAAAAAAACACAAAAAAAATTACTAAACCACGAGGAAACGAATTGAATAATATAGGCGGCGCGGCTTGTATGTAAGTCGTGTTACATACCGTCCAATGACCTGTTGTTTCACGCGCTCCGCCGCCGCTCGTCCTGACTCATAAATACGTGTATTGTAAAGAACTGTCCTATCCCCCCCACCTCTCCGAGAACACTCATTGTAACACAATATATATATATTATTATTATTATTATTATTATTAAAGAGTATCGGCTTATTGCGCGTGTAGGACCGCGGTCTCCGGAGGGAGACGGGGACGGCGTAAAAAAAAAAAAGCGTAACGCGCTGCTCGAAAGAAACCACAATAAAACGTTACGCCGGGGCGAAAAAATTAAAAATCGTTGGAGAAATAAAAGAAAAAAAGAAAGAAATTTCACCGGTATACGCTCTCGGTGAAAGTATTACACACGGCCGACGCCGTAATAATAATAATAATAATAATAATAATAATAATAGTGGTGGTGGTTGTGATAATAGTGATAATAATAGTAATAGTTTCGTGAACTCGGCACCGTTCACGTCATATCCCGGTTAAGGTCGACGACCGACCGTGTTTCTCTCGGCGGCGTGCCGGCGGCTCGGAGCGGACAGCGATTTGACCCGGTTTCGGGGTAGACACTGCGGGTGGTGAGAAGGAGCGCGAAAACCAGCTCGGTCGTCGCCGTCGTAAAACCCGATACATAATATTATTATAACTAGGACCGATATAATATTATTATTATATGCTTTTGCGTATTGTTATTGGTTGGTCAAAAAAAAAAAAATAGCTAGTTTAACCAAAATGTGTTTATCACGACCTAACGATTCTATAAACAAACTTTTATTTTTGCATATTTTTGCATATTTTGCCACTTTTAGGAATTTTTAGGGCATATTTTAGGATTTTGTACATTTTAAAGTCATTTTCAACTAAAAAAAAATCGATAATTACAAAATAATTGTTTAAAATTTATAATTTTTGTAAATATTAACGGGCGAATTGATAACTTTATTACCAACGTTTAACAGATAAAATATTATTAAATTGGTTTTTATGGTTTTTTTCAATTTATTAATAATACGAGACATGACAAATAATGTAATCTATACAATTTACAGTTTATTTCGTGGATCGTGAAACAATGCCGTTCAACACGTCAAATTAAAATAAATATTTAAATTCAACGTATTGAAAATTTTAAATTATAAATATTATAAAAAATGTAAAATATTTTTGTTGAGATTAACTGTAATAACTAAAAATAGTAATAAAATACAATTTTTAAATTTTCTTAGGTTTTTTTTTTTTTAAATTTGTTTTTTGTTTTTTAAGGGCATATTTCGGTAATTTTTAGCGCATAACTGCATACATATTTGATAGGTTTTTAAGGCATATAAATATCTGCCCTAATTATAACGTTTTGCGCGGACCGTCTATTTCGCGCCGAGAGATCTATGGAGATCGATAACGACGATAAATTTAGCGGTGATCCCCAATTGGTTCCCGGGTCTAAATCGCAGTGTCCGAATTGGTTCCCATGTATATAGCCGTGGTTTTCAACGTTTTTCACAATGCGGCACACTTCATCTCCTACCAAAATTTTCGCGGCACACTAATCCATATAATAATACGTGAAGCATATTTTATACATAAAATCGAAAATCGATAATAATACTGGTAAATACAAAATTATAAAACTATTAATAGATTTATCGCGGCACACCGGTTGAAAACCACTGGTATATAGTATAGTATATATAGTGCGCACATAATATATAAGTAAATGACATAGTAAATTAAGTTTCTCGAATTTAATAAAATGCAAGTACCTACTATTTTTACTATTACAATGTTTTATTTGCCTTCCCATTTTTACATACTTAATAGGTACTGCGTAGTCCTTAGTGTAATTGTCATCGTATATGGATTATACGCTGTATATTGCAATCAATGGTAAGTGAGTAAAAATGTACGCCAGATATACACATTGATTTTTAAACATTATTTTTCACACGATATAGATTACACGTAATATTTCTTTAAATAATCAACTGAAATTGGTTAACACTTAAACAGCGAACAAGATTGTGAATGTTTAACCCCGACGTGGGACTACGGTAATAACAATAACGAGTATATAGATACAGTTTGAAAATATTGATAATTTTAATTTTATGACCTGTCTCACAACTATATACAACTAATACACCTATTATATATACATGCATATATATACACAAATTAGACCCATTTCCAAACGGGAACCAATTCGGCTATTCCCAAAATTAGGGCTAGGATTTATACGCGATAAAAAATGGTAAAAAAAAAAAAAAAATGTGAAAAAATATCGCACGAGGTACTAAAACAAAGTGTTTAAATTCTAAAATATTATTATGAACTATTAATGTTACTCGAAGGTGTTACGTCGTATAACAGTGACGTATAGTGTTTAAAATTTTCAAAAATAAAACGTCTTCTGTTTGATCTTGGTGTGTTTTTATACTTGCTGAAGCTACGTTCAACATGACGTGACGCAATTTTTGCCGTTTTAAATTTTATAATTTCCCCAGGAGTTAGATCGGAACGGAGATCTTCATCCAGATTACTCCCATTTATAAATCATCACGTATTATTTATGAAAAAATAATAATCAAAAAAAATAAGCGTATATTATGTTTTTTTCTTTTACCGACCACCACGGCTAAAATATACCATAAAACATGCATTTTAGGTGTTTACTGTTGAAATATGCAAAAAATATGCGAAATTAAACAACCACCATTTGCTTCGTCACGACGTAATTCGTGGACATTTCAAACAAAAGCAGTAATCAGAAGTTGCAAACAAAAAATATGCCAATGCACACGAATCCTAGCCCTAATGATAACAATCGATCGCGGTCAAATGACCTACACCGCCGGTTCTTATATTACGTAGTACGCGAAACCCTATGACGGTAGAATTTTTACAAACACCAACGCGATCGTTTACAATTTACAGTAGTTGTTAAGTAGTTGTTGAGGCTTTTATAAAAAAAAAAATTTACACCGATTTTCTTTCGAATATCCTTATTTTTTATTATTTTAGATTCTGAGCGGAGCGAGGGATGTATGGGTTTTACAATGATGTGTGTGTGTGTTTTTTTTTTTTACGTCCGTACCAGAAAATTCTACCGGAACGAGTGTTCCGATGTTTACACCTAGTTTCCGGTAGCCAATCGCTATATTAGTCGGTACTTTAGATCGGTCGTTTTTCGATTTTCTCAGTACTTTTTTCGAGCGTCACAAAAAAAAAAATCTACTAAATAATTACGTAAAAAAAAAAAACCGATAAAAACTCGATTTCGTCGACTGCAGGTTATTTCTTCGTAATATTACGAAACTAATTGGTATAGAAACTTGTAATAATCAATAAAACGTGTAACTCCGTATTGTATTGTATCAATTTTGGGTTATTTATAGCATAGAGGTATTTAATTTGTAAAAGAAACAATTTTTGGTTTTAATGTGTAAACAGTTGGTGAAAAAATCTTGAAAATCCTTTTTTCTTAATAAACTTTTCAATTGTCTGGACAAAGTGTTTTTTTTTTTTTTTTAGAAAATCACGTTTGTACAAAACTAGTGATTTTTAGAGTCTTGAAATTTTTACCGAATACGTGACATTGTACTATATTAACGAAAACAATTTTTTCACTACATATAGATTATTAATAATAAATAATATTACACCGTATCTCCGGTCGGAATCGTTTTATCGCATGCATAATATGATTCTTATTGTTATTTTCATATCTCAAATAGTTACAGTGTGTTAGAATAATAATCGTATGTGGCGATTTATGAATTTAAAAAAGAAAAAAATTGTCATTATAATACAGCAATAATTATACGCGACAGTCCAATTGCTGTCGGTGGAAAACGAAGAATTGTCGATGAAGTTTTGAAGTTTAAAAATTACTGTATATCTATATCATCTAAAATTATGTCAATTTGCATAATGATAGAAAATCGCAAATCATACGACATCAATTTCTCTTTTTGATCGCGTTATTATGGTCGCCGGCGCGTTACTACTCGTTATTAAAAATGAATCAAATGAGTTCATTATGCATAATAATAAAGACGTTTGTTCATTCGGTATTCAAACATTTCACGATCGTGTTTCGTCTTTTTAATAGTTTTATTTATTTATATTTTTATACGTACACTTCAGTCAACAGACATTTATTTAATATTTCAAATAATGCGTTACATATTGATATAATTAATCACAAAAAAATATGTACACAAATAATTTAAATTTATTTTCATTTACGCTGCTCTTTATACGTGCACGCAAGAAAGCGATGTCGTTACGTCCTTAAACATCGTCCAGAGCTAAAAAAAAATATTCTTTGCGAGTTTTTATTTCTTTAAATTAAAAACCATGTTCTGGTGACATTTAAAAAAAATTTGTTCATGTTATGTGAATATAATTAACTAAAAAGTTTGATCGTTAGATTTTTTCGTCTTTTTTTAAAAAATTATTATTGAAGTGGTCTCACAGGTGTTTTTAATGTCACCTAAGAAAGACTAAAAGAGGTGGTCATTGATAGGACTGCATACTTTGAGGTCCGTTGGTAATATATTGGAGACACTAATGGCCTAATAAATGGTACTTAAATTTAACTTGGAAAACAATGGTATAAAAATTATTTCTATAAATTAAATTGTGACCTTACAAATTATGAATGTATAAAAAATGTATTAAATTAACCAAATGAAATCTAAGCAAATGAATTATATAAAAATTACAATAAAAATTGATTTTTTCTCCTTCGATCTTATGTAAATGGCTTTACCAATACCGACGTGATCAATTTTTTGGCGTATTCATTTTTTTTTTCATATCATTGTCAGATGACCACTCAACCCTGCTTGAGACATAGTATTTTTTTAGATAACTTTTAATTAGTTTATGCATTCAGAGTGCCCTTTCTGCACCGGTCACTTTACTGCGAACTGGTAATGCTAGCGATAATAAAATTCCGTTAATAGGTGTAGGAAACTAGTACACAATTAGATTATTATTTTCAACGATCAACAATACAATTGTTGATCGTTGGAAGTCATTTGATATGACTAAATTATTTAGACACATCAAAAACGCTATGGCAAGATTTAAACCCGGAAGAAAACCGAATATGGAATATTTTAATTTGTATAGCTAGTTCTGCTGAATTAAAATCTTCAAATTCATCCGTTAAGTGGTGATGTTGGTGATTAACTTTGACTGAGGCGACAAAATATTTTCAGTTCCTACAGAAAAGGGAGGACGTAAAGAATAATATCAATTTTACAATAAACAAATTTATATCTGTCTCATCTTTGATATCCCATCTGCGTATCTCTTACATGAAATATTTCGTGTAAAATATTTTCTGTAGAAATTGGAATAATTACTGAAATAATCAATAATTTTTTTTATATTAATATTTTACGTGTAAACTATTGGTATTGCCAATAATGTCTTCTCTCCTTTATTCCCACACGTGTTACTGCATTTTTAATATTTTCCTTCTATTAGATGTAATAATATAAAATGCAATAACTAATAATATTAATATGATACGATATTTTAACGGAACTCGTAAATTGCTTTGCCCGTGAGTTAAACATCTGATAGTCTAAAAAAAAAATAAAATAAATTACGAATTATAACATTAAAAGTATAAACAACGAAACTTTATATTATATTTTCTTTAGAAATTCGTTAAAATACCACATCATAATGCAATAAATTAGTATTGAAAATACTATAATAATAAATACGACGTCATTAATCTTATTAAGCACGTATCTGTACATTTATTTATATTCACATGAAACGTCTTTAATGGTTTAATTAAAATAAAATAATAGAACGCACAATACGAATTTTATTGTTTATGCTACAGCAGTAGATAACACGTTTCAATTTAATAATAAGTATTTACGTAAAACGCATGTATGTAAACAATATGTGTGTTGAAAACCAAATTACCTAGTGTTTAAATATGCGTTATGTATTTATACAGAATAATAATTATTGTAATATCTAAATGTTTTAATCGCTTCGCCAGTTCTCCCAAGTAGGACCGTTAATAGTGAGAAAAAAACAAAAACTTGTCGGTAAATAAATATCGAAAAGTGATAGTCGTATTGTAGCATAGGAAAAAAACATGAACGATTAGACAGTATTTCCTACGTATAGGTGTACTGAGTATACACGTCACGGCACTTTGGATGTCCCATTGCATCTCGTTGGTGCTATGCGCTGTCCTCGGAAAAGAGTATACTTTTTTTTTTTTAATTACTGTAATCATTAATAAATTATACTTATGGTTTTTTAGACGTAAAATTTTTTATATCAAAGTCAGTAGGCTCGCACTTTGTAAAAATGCACTTACTTTGTAAATAATTAAATAATTCTTTATAATATAACGAAGCGCATTCGAGCACGAGGCTCAAGCGCGAATTTTCGCCTTTGTGTATTGATATATAGTAATGTAGATAAAGTAAAGATACTAAAGATAGTAAAGATAGATGATCGACTTAAATAATAAAAATAATTGTTATTAAATCAATATAACGATTAAAACAGTAAAAAATTCAGTCTCGTCATTTAATCGCCACATACTGCGTGTTGTATTCGGTATGGCTTACCCGTAAAACATTTTTTTTTTTTTTTGGGGGCAAAATGGTAAATACCTCAATTTAAAACCGTTAAAACGCAATATAATGAAATAACTATTAACATTAAATGACAAAAATCTTAACGTTATTCTAAATATTTCTTTATTTATTCGACACTATTTTATTATACATACGTAATATGTCGCCATTTTTTTTTTTTATACACACTCAAGATTTTCAATATTTAACATGCTAAAATAATTAATAAAATAATAGAAATCTCTTTTTACGCTGCCAGCGAACGTATCAATGACTTCAACGAACTCGAAGCTTCTCGGGGGGAGGGATCAAATGCCCCCGTTGCCCCTCCAGTGGCGTATTTATGATTATGTTCTGGCGGGGAGGGGAATAAATAATTTGTTGGGTAAACATAGAGTAGGGGGCTTCGCCACCCACACAGGTCTATATTTTTTTTTTCAAATACAAATGCTTACAAGTAAATTTTATAATGTAATATATATATATTAAACATATAGTAATATAAATATATATTAACACATTTAATTATTTGACAACACATTTTTTTTTTTAAACTCAATAATCAAGGGGATTAAAAGCGGGCATTTTCTCTCTTCGTCGTACACATAGCAAAATAGACGTTTCCTACTCATAGGCGGAAATAAGGGGGGCTAAGCCCCCCCAAATATCTTATAATTTGTATGTATTTTGGATATTTGACTGATTATGACTGATGTTAAAAATGTTAGCCCCCCCAGAAAATTTAATAGATTTCCGCCTATGTTCCTACTTCCAGCGCATCGATCGATCTAGATCTAGAAATGTGAAATTTCATAACGACGAATTCGAATTCTTCGTTGTTAACATTTGTTTTTTTTTATTAAAAAAAGAAAGAACGGTATTCTTCCTTATTTTTTTGCTTATAAGGATACGCCGGATTAAACGTACATATTATGTATTTACTATAATATTATACTAAAGTGCGCGCGTTTAGCGAAAAAAAAAAGGTCTTCGGGCGGGGGGGGGATTTATCGCCATAATCCCCCT
Source organism: Slavum lentiscoides (assembly GCA_032441835.1). Taxonomy (NCBI): domain Eukaryota; kingdom Metazoa; phylum Arthropoda; class Insecta; order Hemiptera; family Aphididae; genus Slavum; species Slavum lentiscoides. The sequence goes on along the minus strand of CM063711.1, from coordinate 6,166,840 downwards.
CTTACCCCATAACTACGCCACTGTGCCCCTCCCGTCCCCCCAAAGTACGCCACTCGTTGTGTTGTTATCGAGGCGACGGATCGGTTATAATATCATGTGACGTAGAGATCTGCGGGATTTCGCGGACTACATCGGCGGACGGCGGGTCGTCGACCCGACGATAGTCTGACGAACGTTCGATTTTTCGACGGGCGCGCGCGCGCGAACATTCGCTTCAACAACACCGGCGCAGACGGTTTTTTTACGACATTAGAAAACATTCTCTTTCCCTCCCACCGCCAACTGTTTAGCTCCGCCGACCGCAATCCGCCGCCGCCGCCGCCGCCGCCGCCACCGCGCGCGCCCCCGTAGTGTGCGAAAACAGGAGAACGACAACGGCCCGGCGCCGTCGGTCATTGACGTCCGAAGAAAGTTGGCCGTGAAAGTAGGTACTGTACGGTTCAAGTTCAAAGCGTCAAACCGTATGCCGTCCGGTCGATTCGGCAGAAAATCGCGCTGGTTAGCTTAAGCGGGGATTGAAAGCGGGTATTTTCTCTCTTCGTCTTACACACATGCAGTAGCGTGCCCAGGAATTTTCAATGGGGAGGGGGGGAGATGTTATAAGTAAATAGTAATAATACATTTTAATAAATTGTCATGGTAATACCAAAATAAACTCAAATGTTTATTATGTTTCAAGCTCTCAAAAATCGTTTCTAGCTTATAATTGTGTACATTTGTAAATTGTTCTATAATTAAAACGAATTTAAATTATAACACACTAATACCAAGTTGTTCAATTAACGTAATATACGTTATGTATAGTAAATGTTTATTGTCATAACTCATAAGTAATAACTTTTTGCTAATAACTAATAAAAAGTATTAAGTAATGACTCTAAAACAGCTCTTATAACTAATAAGTTGTTTTCTGTAGGTCGGCAAAAAAGACAATAGGGGGATATAACCCCTAACCTCCCCCCTGAGCACGCCACTGCACACATGAAACATAGCAAAATAGACGTTTCGTACTTGGAACGTACCGATCGATTTATTGGTGCGATAAGAAATTTGAAAACAGATTTGAATTCCTCGTGAATTTTACTACAAAACGACTTTTCCACTTTTTTCACTTTTTTTTTTTCATAAACCCTTAAAGAAATTAACCGAACAAATTTTTAAAAAAAAATTGTTAATAATTCATTTTTGAAGGTCTTAAAAAAAAATAAATAAAAAAAGTGGGACAGTCGTTTTGTAGTAAAATTCACGAGGAATTCAAATCTGTTTTCAAATTTCTTATCGCACCAATGGATCGATCGATATGTTGGAAGTACGAAACGTCTATTTGCTATGTTTTATGTGTATAAGTCAAAGAGAAATAAGCATTCGATTAAACGATTCCGAGCGAAGCGTCGGTGTCGTACAATTTATCGAAAAATTCGAAATGGTTATAAAAAGAAATTGGGAATTTAACCCATATTTAAGACGTTTTTAATACAGTTGCAGTAACAAACGCCTGCCGTTGTTTTGAATTTTTAAGCTTAAACACCGAAAATTACCTTTTTTTGTGAATAAAAATACTTTAAAATCTACAACTGCTATAAATCGCCCATTTAATTAAAAGAAATTTTTGAAAAAATTTGTCTCAATAAAACGGTACAAAGTCACATTATTAGGTGAAAATGTCACGTTTCTGTGACTATTGATTTCAAAAATTACGAAGAAACAACGATAATCGATTTTGACACAATTGCTTTTTTTTTTTTTACCGTTTTTATGCGTAATTTTTCGCTAGTTTTTTCTGGCGCTTTAACCGGTATTGAGGAAATCGAAAAATGACCTCTCCAAAGTACCTATTAGACGCGATTTTCAACCGAAAAATAATGCTACACGTAAAGATCGGAGCATTATCCTTCCGATTGTGTTTTTTGATACAGATACAGTTATATTTTTAGGCGCTTTTGAGGAAATCGTAAAATGACCTCTCCGAAGTACCAACTAGACGCGATTTACTACCGGAAACAAATCGTGGCTGTAAAGATCGGAGCACCATTTCTGTTTAACAGTTTTGGGTACAGACATAAAAAAAACACACAGCTCGGAATCTAAAAGACATTTTATATAGTAATTAATAAAAAAAATGTTTCCTAAATATTATAAATGTATGGTACCTAGATACATTCAACTGATCAAAATTCGAAATTTTCTTTTTTATACCAGACTCTGTTGCAGAACGCGCGTATATTGAGTAAATACGTCAAATTATTGCCGCGATCGGCAAATACGTTTCGTTTAAAAACGTTTTCCGATATCTTTATTAACGTTTTGTTTTTTCCTGTTTTTTTTTTTTGCCGACAGACAATTACTTTGACCGACGACACGTGTTTAAACGACGACGATGACCCGAGCGTCGCAGCGAACAGCCTTTCGAAAGTCCACTGTCTAACGAAGTGCCAGGGAAAATCAAACAACTACAACTGTGGTCTTCATTATACCGATCGGTTTAACGCAATTGTTCTGGACGTGACACTTACCGAATCCTTCGCGAAAACGTGAGTTTTAACATTCTCGTATTATACAAAATATACCAGGGCTCGCAAACGTTATAATAACGTTTTGATTATAACGTTATAATTGCAAAATATCAATTGAAATGAATATCAAAAAACGTAACGGAAAACAATAAACACTAATTTTAAACTATCACAAATTAAAATATATCATAAAACGAAATAAGGTATTAACGTTATATATCAAAATATCGAAAAACGAAAAATAGAATTAACGTTATTTTAATATTATTTGTATCCAATTTACTACGGGAAATATAAGCTTATGGTGTAGGTTTATTATAGTTCTATAATAAGGCTGGGTTCACACGGACGCGTAAAAATTATTCAAAGATACGTGTCTGAGAAGAGGTCAGCTAGTCAGAAAAGTTTCTATTGGTAATATAATAAACATTTTAAGAAAAATATTCTGCATTGGAATGTAATGTCAAAAATAAACCAAGGTTCTTACTGAAAAAATGTATAAAATCAAAAAATTAAGGATAAAAATTAGGACTTTTATAATCAATGAAGTTTAATGGAGTACATATTACGTTTATGAGATTTGAAAACGTATCCATAGTCTATGGAATATGAATGGATTTATTTATTTGGAAAAAAAAATCGATATTAAACCAAATAACGTTAAAATACCGATAAACGTAAAACGTAAATATTATATAACGTTAAAACTTTCTTTAACGTTAAACACAAATAATCCATAACGCTAAAATATACCATAACGATAAACACTAAAGGTAAATAACGATAAAAAAACGTTAAAACGTTAAACATTATTTTTTTTTCAAATGAGAGCCCTGAAATATACCCGTGTGCGTATATGTGTTTTATAGTCACGCGTGTTTACGGGGTCGAACTCAAAGTTTCAACGCATATTGCGAATTTGGGAAAACGAGAGCTTTGTGTTTGCGCTCTCGCGTCAATTTAGTTTTTCTACAAAATCATTTTGAAACTAAAAAATAATATTCGTTTTCTATCTCGCGTTTTCGTACTAACATAATATTATGTGTTGAATTTTGTACTGAACCAGAACGTTACACGCTGAATTGAACTGCGCAGTATGGTTTCGTGTATATGATGGAGACAAAAAAAGCGGGGGTATAGCGGAGTCTTCTTAAGCATATGGTTTTTTTTTAAATATGACAATAAGTCTGCTGCGTTCGATCAATGAATTATTTCACGCGGGACGTAAACGTTTTGCCCCTTTCGTACGCACAAATACAATAAATTCTTACGGCATACGGAGCATAGATCCCATTCATGGACTCTTTATTTATATATTATAAGAATACATACACACGATACGATTGTTCAAATGAATATACTATATTCTGATACTAATACAATACTTTAAAAAAAAAATCGACGGCACGAAATAATTTTTTTTCATAACATCCTCCAAAGTGATTCATTTTTGTCTTTATAATATGCAAAAACGTACTTTAAAAAAAACTACATACAATTTTCAATAACGCACCTATAGAAAATTGAATTTTTCTAAAAAAAAAAAGTCGAGTTTTCGGAAAGAGTCCGTTTGGGAAAAGAACTTCCAGTTGTGAATTAAACAAGTCCTGTATACGATGATCAGCGGATAATTCGTTTTATGGAAATTGCAAAACTTGATTAACGAAACGAAAATTCAATAGAAATATTATTTTTTGTATAATTTGACGTAATGACAATTTCACAGGCCGAAGTTGTCAACGGAAGTTTAGACGGATTTATCTTGATAGATAAATCTATCTATTTATAGATAGATATAAAAGATAGAAATAAAACCATCGTGTACATTTTTTACTAATTTAATCGTACATACAATTTTCAGTGGAAGGTTTAGCGCATAGGCAACACAATACACAATCGCACGTAATTAGAGTTGTATTGCGTAAATATTAAGGCGATTTTAACATGAAAATCGTAGATAATTTTTTATAATAACGTATAGTATTGTTTATCGTGAACATAATATGTTTTAAAATAAAATAATTGGTCTGTCGATGCGTTTTTCAGTCACTGTTATCGTACACATCGCAATAATTACACAACGTATATACAGTTAAGAACGTTTCGTTGAAAAATTATAATTACAATGATTTAATAATGAAAACGGTTGACAATTATTCATATTTCATAGGACAATGATATGACATAATAATACGTGTAACGGTAAATATGAATCGTGAAGAATTCTGTAGATAACGATATAATCATACGAATTATACTTATCATATTGCATAATACATAATAACGTATTATTCGATCGAATAAAATAATTAGAATATTTCATATATGTACAATTATATCATAGTTGAAATAAATGTTTACTAAAACTTGTCTCTTTCACTCTTACTCTTCTCTCTCTCTCTCTCTCTCTCTCTGTCTCTGTCTCTATCTATCTGATGATTGCTGCTTAACGATAAAATACAAATAACTGTACGCTTTATATTCAGACGCAGAAAATAAAATTTAATTTCTTGTCTACTACCATCAAACAACAAAAATATATTAACTAATAATCATTCAAATACGTATTACTGTGATTAATAAAATTATATTTATTTATAACGCACCATCCGTTTAAAATATGTTCGTTTTTCGCCAATGTAGTGACTCCATTATTTTTTATTTTTCTATTTGAGAGCTCGAAATAGTAAAAAATAATATGAGCTTTCTGAATTAAATTTAAACGTAGAATAATATTATAGTCTTTCAGTAGAATATAATACACTTAATGTTACTAGACAAATATTTGGTTATAATATACGAGTAAATAATAAAGTTTTTTTTTTAACTAACTGACGTTTTGGTCACGTTTTAATGTCCATATTCAGCGTCATCCTGTTTCGAATACCTCAAGCCCAAAGTAGATTTCTAAAACAAAAAATATTGAGTATTGACTATATTAAACAGAAATCAACTGTCATTCATCAAATTCCAATGTGATAATATTACAAAGCATCGGATTTTGTATGGTCCAAGAACGATGATGCGGTTATTTTAGACAAAATTAAACTGAAGGATGGAAATCTTTAACTAAAATAAAAGTTGAAGGATAGCATACTGCACGGTATTCCAGACTTTAATTTTGACTAATGTATAACATCGTGTCGTCGTTTTTTAAAATGTATAGTTTAAAATTGTTTTAATGAATGTAACGAATGTTATCAATTCCACAGGCCACCCTTATTGACGATGGAAGATAAAATGATGAAATTTGTCAGATTTCTGACCAGAGTGTTTCGAGCAACCAATTGGTCTACACTATTTCTGAGTACTATAACAGTGGTTTTGCCCAAGGACGGATACAACGATATTAAAATGGTAAGCTATTTTTTCCTGAAATTATTGTTTAAATGTTTAAAGTACAATGATTATAAAGATCCAGCAACTAGTGAATTAATGTTATCTTGTTTGTGATACTAGTATCTATACGAACACAGAGGGAATGTGAAGATATTATCGCGATAATGATAAAGAAGTGCAATTGAATGTCGAGTTAACGTTATTATAATTTTTGGTTTTGAATAATTGACGTTTGTTTTACTAAACCATTTACTAAACAAAAAAGAATTCAATGTGTATAAATATTTATTCCGCAGTTATTTTGACTAAACAATATTGAACTTAAACTTGAACGTACATAACATCAGTAAATTATTGTAAATTTTAATTCCATAGTTATTTTATGTTTTGTCTGTGAAACCTGCCTGAATATTAGACTCAAATATATACTACGTATATAAGCGGACCGAAAATATTGAACCTGATTCTAACGTCCGGTCTACCTGACCGTCGTAGAGTCGTAGTGTTAAATGCTTCTGGCGGTTTCCGAGACATTTTCATTGGCTGTCGCTAAAATTTGTTGTATTTAAATCAACGACATGACAAAATACCTCATATTAATGTTACCGAAAATGGACAACTTTGGTGATTTACTTCTCTATTAAACATTAATTTTACAATTCAATTCTACGTTCAGTTGCCTACGACCGCGAGTTATATGAGTTTGCGGACGGAAAATATTGAAGACAATTTCTTTCAAATATAATTCTATAATTTTACTATATAAAATTTAAAGTAATATATTTTTTTTTAATCGAATTATCTTTCTGTTTTAGTATCGGATGATTATCGTTAGTGAAAAAATAATTATGAAAATATTAAAATATTGTTTAAGAACGCGAACAACAGTAATTTTAAAACTTTTACATTTTTACATTAACTTGGTCCTAGAATAATCTTTAATATATTAAATATAAATTATATTTTTGTTTCTTTGTAAAACAAAAAAAAAAAACGTAAACTTAATCGTATAACATCAATATACGTCGACACTGCCAAGGAGAATAAGTTCGACTTCTAACTGTGACGTGACGAGTCATAAAAGTACAATTAACATTTTCTTAAAATATAATATTACACTTGAATATTTACTTGCGTATAAAAAAATAATTACATTCAATTGTGTATTCTTAAATTGTTGTTTTTTGTTGATTTCTCTATAAAACCGAAGAGTAATTTAATATTTTGGAACGTCTAAATGTTTCAGGAATTTCTAAATGATCAAATTTACATCATTCTCGTTGTGTCATACAAATAATTTAAAATATCTATTCACAATATTGTTTCGATTTCAGTTTTTAAGTAAAATTAATTTAAAATCAAATTAATTCAAGTAAAATTTTTCGAACATTATCCCGCAACGTTTATCATGCTGGCATCCGGTACTTTGTCTGCGACATCACACCGTCGTAAAGTTCGTCGACATATCGACGATTTAAAACACTCAAAACGATCTACAATGAACACGATCTATTCGTTTGTTTATCGTAATAAACGAACACATTACGTGTTAGAAATTCAGACGAACGAAGTTGATCTTGTAAAACCTGTACGCGTGTTTGTATATCATGGACAAGTTTAAACGAGCTTTTGGAAATACACTAAATTGTAAAATAAAATTGATGTTATATTAACGGAAATCGACGGACACCAAAATGTCTCAATCAGTCTCAAAACGACAGTGACAGTAATGACAATTTTTGAAGACGAGAAATATTTTACATAATACACTGGAAACACTTAACACAATCGTTTATGATTATTTTGTTCAAAACAATAAGTCTCTGACCTACTACGGACAATATAAAATCGGATAAAGCGTCGTCGAGGATTGGCATGGAATTCTCAAAAATGTTACTCGTCGATATAATCCACGAATTTCCACGGCTTCGTTATGAAATAACATAATATCGAAAATATAGTTAAAATACAATAACGTTTTTAGAATTATTATTTTTCAAAGTGTTCTTTTTTTTGCCAAAAATGTAAATTTACACAATTGCACATATACAAATCCTACGTCTTATGTGTATATAGTTTAAATAGTTTATGTAAATAAACAATTTTTTTCTGTTCATCGTGTTATTTGAAAACCCTTTTGACGAAACGTTTTTTGAAGTTGGTTTAGCGACACGTAAACCAACGCGGAGACGGGCGAAATTTTATTTAACACCATATCCGTATTTAAAGTAATCCGATTATTAACTATTGACTATTATCATAATATAACTATAATATATGGATGTGTTTATAAATTGAAAAACAACAGAATATTTTTAATTTAACGTAATTTCACTTAACCCTATTTCACCACCCTAAGTGCATTCATCAATTGATTTTAGAACAACGTTATTTTTCATTCGTCTGAGTTTCGTTCAGAACATTTATTATTTTTTTTATTAAGTAAATATTTTTAACTTCATTGAATGTCAGCTCATTATTAAATGTCTATTAATTGTAACTTGCAAAGAACCTTAGACATACATAAGATATCTAATGATTGGACATAAGTATATCTAATTTATTTATTTATTACTAAACGTTACAAAAAATTTGAAATATTTTTAAGAAATAAATATTATAATAAACATGCCCTAAAGAATACCTCAAAGTACAGCAAGAAACCAATAAAAATTTTACATGGAACTTTGTACATAATTTTAAAATAAGATATCAGAAAAAAACGGTCTTTTGAAACATATAGAACCTACAACACGACTTATAATAATATTTAATAATCAATTAATTTTGTTTTTAACAACCGTAATGAATCTCGGCAGAAATTTTTAATATAAAAGTGAATTTAGCGTAAAAACAATGTTGTTAAATTTACAAAGTGCATGTGAAATATTTTTATTAAAATAATATTGTAGTTTGTGTTTCAATTTTAACAAAATAGACTGATGTTAATTGAAAAATGTAAAGTATAACAATATTAATTACATGTTTTGATATTTGTTTGTCTATTTTTTTTATCCAACCTCAAAAATTCTTCCGAAATCCATAATTTCTATCATAATCCGATAGCACTGCAATGGACGATAATTTAACGGTTATATCAATTGAAAACGTGCTATTAGTTGCGACAGGCCTCGACTTGTTCATAAACTGGTCTCTAGTTGTAGTTTGTAAAAAAAACATTTATCCCAGGTTATCAAAAAAAAGGTATATTTCATATCTTAAATATGAATTTTTTTTCAAATTTTTGTTACTTACGTTATCAAGTTTACGAGAAGCATATATAAATTAAATTGCATACATATAGGAATTATGAAAGTAATTTTTAGAATTAACAATTTTAAAAACACAATATTTTTCAATATTCAGAATTATTCCATTATTATTATACCATTCGACAGAGTTATGTAATTTTGGTAACACGCAGAATCGCACAATTAATTAACTGACAAAAAAAAAAATTGCGCACTCTCCGCTAGTAATGATAATATAAATCACATCATTATTTTTACAAAATAAGAAACAAGAGAAGAGATAATTATTGGTCGTCTTGAAAAAGCCTGATGTTACCTTGTTAATATTAAGTCGTTGAAATAATGAATTTAGAACACTATTCCTTTCCAACGACTGTAGCATTACTGTGCAGTTTATTTTATCGAAACTTTCTTCAAAATTCGTATAAACAACAGATTAACCGAGAATTAGGTTCGATAGAATACAAATTGTAAGACGATTTTAAAAATAGCAATAGTAGAATTATCACTTTAAAATTAATCTTTCTTTTTCAACAAAACATATTCGACCTCTGATTAATTTTAAATTATGTGACTTCTGAAATTAGTTTAGCGATAATTAATATCTTCGGTATAGGACGATAAATGATAATTATATTCAACTTATTTGTGATTGACTTTTTTCTTGTATGAAGAAGTAATATAACGATTTAAGAACAATGAATATACATTTATAGAAGAACAAGAAAAATAAAATTTTTTTTAGAAAGACATTAGTCATTAGGAGTCATATTTAGAAATCCGTCATTACAATACCTTCTTTTTATTTAATTCTACTCAATTAATACATCAAATTATATCAATAAACCACATTACTTATAAATATTGAATATATTATGTACTGAACTAGACATTTCAGTGTACTGGAAGTGTGTTTTTCAATAATATCTAAAGTATAAATCAGAAAAGAAAAAAAATATTCATAAGATATTTAACAACATTTTACACGAAGGAACTCAAGATATTTTTTAATTTTTAGAATAGAGGATACATTTTTGGTTGCTTCGAAAAATGTGTACAACGCAGGATTATTGATAGGGTATCCTTCGAGGAATTGAAAAGGTTCGTTGCCATTGTGAGGTATCAAACGTAAGAATTCAAGGCATTCTATATATTTATAAAAATATGCGAGTGTGTTAATAATAGTATATATTTACACGACATACAAACACAGTTTGTGGGATTTAAGTTCAATTTATTTAATATTATGTATTATTATTATTATTATTATTATGTGTACATAATGAAAAATAAACATATAAACATTGATATAACAAATAAGTACATAAGATTACTTTTACTTTATATAAAAATTACTTATACCGATAATTATATACATATTTATTGAATTGAAACATGACTATCCAAAGAAGTTTAGCTTTAGAATAATTTGTCTTATGAAATCCAAATATTAAGTCTCCCGAGAAGGGAGTAACCCATGTATAGCGATAAAACCATTTTGTCTTTCAGTTTTCACATACAAACTTGTCACAGGTTATGTCTTTTCAAGAATGGAGTGTGGAAAATGAAGTATTTGCTCAGTATACGTTTATTCCGAAATATGATATTTTCACACAAATTTGATGACTGACACTGTAACTTCTTTAAATTCGTTTCTTAAATTTATTGCTGAGCATATACATACGGTAAACCCATTAAACAATACTGTGCTGCGGTTGCCTGTAGGGAGCGCCGCGTGAACTCCGATCGAATGGCAAACATATTATTTTGAACAATTTTTTCAACTCTTTCGTAATTATAATGAATAAAACCACATAGTTATGCCACTATAATAACTTAAATGGAATTATTAAAATAAATAAAAACAAAATGCATTTTAATTTTCTCTTTATGCGGAATAATTTGACGGACGATTTTATTTATTGTATAGTGAGACATAGTTTTTTATCTCAAATACAGAAAAAACGTCCTAATCGACTCTCGTACACTAATCATAGTCATAAAATGAAAATTACAAATTAAAATGTAATAGGTATGCGCAAAAAGAAATAAATAATTTTTCATGTATATTCACTATGATGGGATAAATTTTTTCAAGACATTTTTTAAATCATTTCAACAAAAAATTTTATTGTAATTACCAAATTTTGTCCATATTTTAAAACCTATTTTCATCACGAATATATAAATATTTCATTTTAATACACTTTTTAAGTTTCAATGTTCTTATCGCAGAAACGCACAAGTCAAGGTTTATCTTATCACAAAAATATCATGTGTAAAAATTATGAACCATTTTATAAAATAGAATAAACAATGATAATAATAATAATAATAATAATAACAAAAATTGTTTTTATTTTTTTATTAATTAGCCTGTAGCTATTACAACTCAACAATTACATTTTAAAATATGACGGAAAATAGTTACTTAATAATAATAGGTATTTAATATTAGTTTTATATACAAAATAATAATAATAAATCAATTAAATATAAAATGGGTAGGTTTCTTGAATTAAGCGAAAATCATTTTTGATTTTATAAATTTAAAACAATATTTCATTGTATAATAAAACAATAATAATTTATATTTAAAAATAACACGAATTAATGTTTATAAGTATATAAAACTAAGAATTGATTTTTGCCCAATTCAAGAACCAGATTATTTTTTATATATATATATATATACGAGTATATAATACGATCAGTTTATAATTCGGGCATTGTTATACAATGCCCTCAAATTCGTGCTAAGCTGAATCAGTTTTCTGTTTTTTTTTGTGAATCTGTTTTCTTGAAATAATAATATTGGTGTGTTTAGTTTCTCTCTTTTATTTGTGTGTTTATTCACGTATATACACATTTCTTCACATAGTGGCGTACGCGGAATATTCCAATGGGAGGAGGGCTTTAAAATAAATAAATATTCAATAAACACAAGATTATGCTTAATATACTGTAAAATAAAATTTAAATATAATATATAATAATATAAACCAAAAAAGTGATGGGCATTAAAATATTTATTTATTTTTTAATTTTCCCAGTCTATTAATTGCATACGCGTAGAAGAAATATTTGAAAATGTGTGTGTGTGTCAACTACTGTCAAACCTTATTTTTTATTGATGTTAATGTTTTATTGTTTTTTTTATTGATGGCTATAGCTTATCCGTTGAGACGTTCCTGTGTCATCGTTAATCCTAAGTACCTGTATGACTTTAAACGTCTAAACGTTGAGGCTGTTCTCTCAGGCGTAGCTGAAGTAATTGATAATGTGGCAGTCTTAACCGTACCTGAATTTTGGGTAGTAAATTTATTAATAATTTTATTTATTTATAAACAATAAGTAAAATTTCAAATATCATTTACCTGATTGGCTATTCCACCACCAAAAACAGCAAGAAATACACATAACTTACAGTAAGCGCCTTCTTTTTTATAACTGTAAGTTAGTCAAAAAAATGTTATCAATTATACGTATATTTTATTGGGTAAAAAATTAATAGCAGTGTTTTATATTTATACGTAGTTAATATTGATAAGATCGATGCGTCATGCTGACCTGACGGCGGCGACTGGTTCGCCATAGTCGAGCACATTGTCATTATTATATTAATTTTTTTTTTTTTATTATACAATCTATACAAATAAGTATAATAAGTATAAGTGTTAATTACGAGTAGAATATTAACATGGTGTTAGCTTGAAAAGAGAAGCCGCCCACTGACGATACTCTTAATTATATTAATATAATTGTTTATTTGTGCACTACTTAAACAAAATCCCACGAATCGTCACTAGTCTATATTCTATAATATTAGTAAAAAACAATAAGTTACAACTTACAGATAATTCTTATAGTCTTAAGTAACATAAATAAAAATTACAATTTAATTAATTATTAATTATTGAACTCACCGTTTTTTTTTCTACAAACTGAAAACAAAAAAAATAAATTGTTTTTTCGTTTCTCTGACATTATAAAGTCGAGCATACACCAGCGTGTCTAGACGAATATAAAAAGAAAAAAAAAGAGCCGTCACGGGACGCTTGACAGATGTGAAACGTCAAAACTATTTTGAATAGAAAATATGCATGAAAGAATGGTTTAATATATATGGCATAATCAAAAACAAATTATTCAGATTTTTTTTTTAAGGTTCTAAGCGGTCATTTATTAAAGGGTCGTGTATAGGCATTTTGATGTTTTATTTGCGTTACACAGTGTACTAAAAGGAAAAAAAAGTGTGAGCAAATACGTTCGTTATCAGTCGTACAGCGTCGACGATGCTCGACTTTGGACTTTAGGCGGCACTCGTAAATAACAACCCGTTCATAAACACTTTCATAAATTATGATGTTATATTATGAAAACTCCTTATTATATTATACACAAATTATGATTTTCTACCCGTTCACAGTTGACTAGGCTGTAATAATTAAGATAGAAATTAAATATTAATTTTCAGCTATGCAACAATAATTTCCAATATCATAATAATATGATAAATAAAATATTATGTTCTAGGTAAAACTCTGTGCAAAAGCACTAACATTTTATTATTACGTATATTCATAGCGATTATACTAATAAGTATAATATAGTGTATATGCGTATATTATATATTATTTTATTATATAATATATATGTCTATTATTTACAAATTTCATATATTACATTCATAGGTAACTAGATAAGAAATATATGGATAGGCCACTCCAATAGTGAATGTGCATGGGGTAGCGGTCTATTTCAAAGAAGAGAGAAGTCACTATTAAAATGGTTCTCTTTCTCAAATGGAGTATATTTTAATGAAATTATTATATTTATTATCTTTGAAAATTATACGTCGTAATAACAGTTATTTTCAAATTTTTATATTACATATATAATTATATAAAAATATAATGTGTAATATTGCCGAAGTTTTCATTGATGACTGGAATATCTGACTTGACTACTTATATACATAATTAGAACAATTCCGCCCATACAAAAGGGCTTATTTGCTTTTTTTATGTTTATTATTTATTACCACAGATTATTATCACATTGTGTCATTTTAGGCATAGGAGAAAGAGTAACTTGACAATGGAAGAAAGAGTAAGCTACCCTATATTTAATTCTTACAAATGACCGCAAGATAAGACGTAATGACCCATCAGTATATATATTATATTATATTATACAGTTCATCAACAATAAATATAATTTAGAACGTCTTGTCTGAATATTTATGTTTTTATATCTGGCAACACTGACCAACAGCCGGTCTAACCCGCCGCACAGATGTTTTACATAAAAAAAAAAAAAAAATGTGAAAAACTGAAAACTAATGAACACGAACTAATGGCAGCTGTAAATTAAAACAATTTTCATACGAAAAATATAAAAAAATCATTTATATAATTAAGTTACAGTTGTAGCAGTGAATTGCTACGCGATTAGCTACAGTTATTGCGGCCCAGGAGTAAACGAATGGAAAAGAAAAACATGTCCATCTCTGAGAATTGCGTCGGTTCCCCCCGTCCCCAGGTCCACAGTCCTATCAAAATCATAATATAAATAAAACTGTTTACTTACAAACATATATATGATATATATATAATATATATATATATATATATATATGTACACTGTACAGTAGAATCCGCTTAATGGGGACATATCGGGCGGTACCTAATCTGTTTGTCCCCATTATCCGACCGTCCCGGTTAACCGAATAATTTTTAAAAAAGTGTTAAAGTGCATCATGTACAGAAATTTTTTCAACCAACGTTAAATCTTTACGAGACATTATTGCTACGTGTTAATACAAACTGGGACTGATAAAAACAGACGTACGTTAATACACAGAGCCGAAAGAACGTGAACTAAAGCTTATCGATTAAGTAATTTTGTACGTAGGCTAGTCGACTCTTATCTTCGAGGAATACCTACGTGATAATGGGAGAATAAGAAACGATGAACAAAAATAAAATACGTAAAATATAAAATTTATAGAGACATACAGATTAGATAATTACAGTTTCGGTACGAATGTAGGTACGTGAAGATTAGTCTGTTTCCCTCATAACCGATGGTTTGTCCCCAATAAACTAAGTTAAATTGCTTAAAACGAATACATTAGTTCGGAACTCTGCCAATTTGTCCCCATTAAGCGGATTCTACTGTGTGTATATATATGTAAGATATCATAAATCGTGGTTAAGACCACTATAATCACAAGTAATATTAATAATAAAAAAAATAAAATTATATGGCAATGGGAGAGGGTCTCCAGCCTCTTAGCCACCCTTGCGTACGCCACTGTTTACACATGATATTATATAGCCTAAAATTATAATAATTATTTGACGATAACTGTATTGCGAAATATGCATTGCGATAATATGTTCGATGTGTAAAAAAATAAGATTACTTATTATAATTTATTATTGTTTTTTTATTACTATAAAAACATATACGTAATATCGCATGACAATATTATTATCAAAAAATACACCGACAACAACGAGTCCAATTAGATACAAGGTCAGTCGAACTACGTCATTTAACCGATCCGTCGTACTTTTACACATCCATAATTATTTTATTTAATACTTAAAATGGGTGAAATGTCATTTTATAAAAAATGTAATATTCTCTTAAGGGAGAAAATAAATCGAATAGTATATGTTTGAGTGTTATTTCCAAATGTCATGATAGCTTAAGCTATAAAAATAAATAGATGCGAATTAATAGCAAAATAAACAAAAGCTGTTTGATTATTTTCTTATTATAATTGCTCGCCGTGTTTTGATCATTGTGTACATAGAAATTGGACACTGTACACATGGCCCGCGGGCATTTCAATACAATGCCGTATTAAAAAAATAAAAGTTAAAAAGTAACGAACCGCGGGGTGTTGTGGATGTCGCTTAAGCGAATTACTTGGTTAAAGATTTTAGAGTTTTTTTTTATTTCTGTACAAATTTGAAAGCAACGCGATAAATTATTGCGTTCGATAGACGCGACTCTGAGCAGAGCTTCAGTGTAATATTATCAGTGGCGGATCCACGAGGGGCGATCTGGGTTTGTAACAAAACGAACATGGCACAGCAAGCTTTGGAAAACAATGAAAAATTATTAAATATCCTAGCCCTAAATATAACCAACACAATCCGAACTTTAAATAATTAAAAATATCTATTGACAAAATTATTTATCGTTAATTGGATGTATAAAAATGAATAGTAATTTGTTTGTGGAAAATATTTTTCACACTTACAAGCTATAACCCATCACCTACAATTATTTTTTAATTGATATCAATAAAAAAAAATTATTTCGTGTTCAGTATACCAGTTAATATTGTGAATTACGTATTATAATTTATACAACCCTAGTTTATTTTATATGTTATACTATAATAATGAGAATAATTATTATACACGTATGATACATATAAATAGATAGTCATTAAAACGATTTTAAGGGTTTCCACGAAATATGGTAAACATAGGTAGTTATAATATTAATTTTTAAAAGCGATATAGTTAATATTCGAGCCTCGAGAACTTTATTTAATGAATGAAGTAGAACAAAAGCGGAGTTAGAATGTGTTACTTTGGAAAATCAATAAATACGATACATTTAAGAATTTAATGGAATACAATTATTCATTTGTGATTGTCCAAAAAAATATTATGTTAAAAACGATACAAAAGTATTCAGAAAAAAATATGATTGACTTTAATGTATTATTGGGGACAAAAATGTGACATACATATTGCTGAAGATTGGAAAAAACCATTTATGGAATTATCTGGCGTAATGGATCTTAATCAGAAAAATTTGACCAAGTATATGTTTATAAAACTAAACTACAAATATGTAGTTATAATATTCTATGTTGAAGTATACTGCACGATAATATCATGATACTTAATACGAAAATTTTCGAAATCTTGTATAGTGGAAATTATTTTAAGCTATTCGATAACAAATTGTTATTGAAAATAAAAAAAAAAAAATTAGTCATTGAATGAAATTGAATTAATTATACAATATATAATTTGGAAATTGGTAAATATATTGGTAAAAAGTAAAGTAAGCGAATTTACTTGACAATATTTAAAATAAATAAATAAAATTAAATTTTTTATTATATTTATTTAATGAAGATAACTATATAACTTATTGAAATAATTGCATTAGAAATAAGAACTTGAAGTAATTAACGTTTCAGTTGGCAATTCAATCACTGGCGTCATGCGGTAATAAATGCAAGAAAATTTCTGCTCAATTCGAATACACTCATAAAGGTTTGACCAATTAATTATGTTATAAGTACATTAAATTTTCGGTGAAAATTGTGTAAAAGTGCCGAAATAAAATCGATAAATTACCATTAAATCTTTTATTCAACTATAATGGACAAATTGTTAAAATAGTGTTGTTAGAGTTTAAAATGATTGTTTTTCTTACAAGTTAATGGAAAATTGACTTTGGATTTTAAATTAATTTACAGAAAATAACGTATACATTATTATAAAGAAGAATATAAATTAGCCTTTTTTTGAAAATGATGCATATTCGATCTAAAGAGAAAATACAATTACTATTGAATATTTATTATTAATCCATTATTCTAAGGGTAATTTAAATATTTTAGTTAGTGCAATAAAATATATAAAATGTTTAATGTACATAATTTGGCATTTAATTTGGATTGTTTATGTATTGTTTTCACAACATAAATATATTATTGTAATTTAATCATTTATGCGTTAATCTAAAAAATAAAATAAAATTCAATTTCAAAATTTTAACGATTATTCATAAATCATAACGCGACAATCATTATTTATTCCAGTTCCTCGATTTCCTAGAAAAATAAAATCACTATTGGAAATTTCATATTAAGTATTAACTGTTCAGAGCGACTGTTTTTACTCAATATTTTATAATATTATATTTTTATTATCCGACATTAAAATATTATATTGATGCTTTTCTCATCTTTTTGCTTTCATCATCTATTTGGCAGATCCGGAGACGACGGTCGAATTCAACAAACAAATAGACAGGATCGATTCAATAGCCGTGGCTATTTTCGTAGATCTACCAACATGTGTAGTTCTCGTTCATTTCAACCACATGGTAAGAACAGTATGTAAAATAGTTATTATAGGTTATGGGTAATTTCTTAAGTGTGACTTAAAGTGTAATATAAACATTTTAAACACGTGTTGGATAATATTATAACGTAATATAATAAACATACAACATAATAATAGTTTATAATTATTTGACTAGAATCAAGATGAACGTTACAAACGAAAAAATTTAAACGTTTATTTTTTAAAACTAAATTTTCACAAAATCAAATACACATACCGGTGTAAAAATTGGGTCTTTTTTGTACTGGTCTAATTTTTAGAGCGAATGATTTTTTTCATAGAATTCGGTTAATTTATTAAACGTTTGAATTTCCCTCTCATTTACCGTGCTCCATCATAGCTAAATGACAAAATAACTACATTATACAGATAACAAAAACTATATTTAAATTTAATCGTTTAAGTTTTAAAATGATCTTAGCCTTTCATAAAAGCCACATTTAAACTAAATTAATTAATTTAATTAGTGCCACTAATTAATAATCAAATACCATTTAGCTATGTGCAAAGAATACTAAAGTGTTTACCTCCCCATGTGTTATTCTTATTAATTTTCAATATTGTTAATATCCCGAATTAAAATTATATTAACATACGTGATACGGATTTGCTTAATTTTTTTTCCTTTTTACCGATTTGACGAATATTGTTCGTTACGATATAACTTTCTGACTAAAAAGATATTTTGATGAACAAAGTGGGGGGGGGGGCGATGTCACACCTTTGACGCAATGTTTACTATCGATTAACGAGAATGTAAAATAATAATAATAATCTAATGACAACGGTTGTTTTGGCAGATTTTTTGGAGCGATAGTGAACGCGGAGTGATCGAAACGTTGGACGTGGATTTTAACGTTCGAAGAACTTTACTGACGAATCTGCGCAATCCCGGATCTATAGCCATCTATCCTCAAAACAATTATTTGTTCTGGAGCAACGAAGTGTCAAACGGCAGTATAGGGCGCGTCGATTTCGACGGGAAACACAAGTATTACAATATACTGTATATTTTTATAATGAAAATATTTGATCCGATATCGTGTCGGTTTTGTTTCATTGACATAGGTATTATGTGGTTTTTTTCACACTATTTTTTTTCTTTCTTCTTTTTCCGTCTGCTCGCCCATCGATCGCACACTGGACCAGGATCGACATAACTTTGGGAAAATACGATTTAGCTTATCCGACCCGTCTGGCCGTAGACGAAATCAATCGTACACTGTACTGGACCTCGAACGGTGTCGTTCACGCGTGTGACTTAGACGGCAATAACCACGTAATCGTGAAGGACCGGAAGTTCTACGACACGATCGTTCCCGATTGCATGCACTTCCCGGAGGCTGTAGAGCACACCATCCTCTGGGAAAAAGGGGCGTTTAACAGTCGCCTGCCGCCTTCGTCCACCAACATGTTACTGTTGCTTACACACATAAAACAAAACGATGTAAGTACTTATTAGCTGTAAGTCGGCGGTTTATAACAGTGTCGTATATTTAAAACTATTTCTCAACACAGAATCCATCGATGTCAACAAACGAATACTTTTTATTTCGGAAAAACATTGAGTTAAGTCTTTAAGACATTATTTGAAAAAATATCTATCGTCCGTTTTATCCGCGTTCAGTTCACTCTCAGAGCTAGGTGTGTACAGCTAATCGCTATGCCGCAAGTTGAAAAAAGTAATCTAGTTAAATATAATCGATTCTCAAGAAACATCCTAAAGTCACTTTCCCAAAACTTACATTAATCTTTTATATGTGTACAAAACATGTGTTATATGAAATTGATATTAACGGTTTTCGTTGGGCATTGCCTTCCGGTGCAAATTTATTTTATTTCATTCGTTAATAGCATTCACTCGAATTATGAATACTATAGAACTTATTTTTTGTTTAAATAAAAAAAAAATATATTTTTGAGCTTATATTAGTTTAAACTAAAAGCTAATGAAAAAAATTTAATTTAACGCAGTCACAGTTTAAAATACCCGAGAAAAATCACAACCCGACGATTGGAAATTGTCTGCATACCTGCCTGAAGCATCCATTTGGATATCATTGCGTTTGCTTGAACGTCGACACGGACAAAACCGGCCAACTCAGTTTTTCGGAATATTTGAAGAACACCTCGCTCAGCACGATCGGATATAAATCCATTCAGACGACACATCAGCTGAATTTGAATGCAGACGTACTGGAAGTAATTGGAAATACTACTTTCGACTACAATCTGAAAACTCAAAAAATATACTATTACGACGCGATGTTAAAACAAATCCGGTATGTATAATGACCCAAAGGTTTTTACAATATATATTTGGGAGCAAGTGATAAGTATGACAATTAACATGTATTGGACAAATCAATGTTTCACCTAAAAATATTAAATATTTTTCTTTTGTTTCATGTAATATTTTATTTATTTATTCATATGGCATAATAATATCATTTGTAATATTGATTCTTAATCATATATAAATAATTATTCAAAATCATTATCGAAATTTTGCAAATATTTTATTATATCTAATTTTAACAATATTATAATTAAATGCTTTATGTATTTACTTTAAACAATTTAAATACTCAATTAAAATACGTTTATCTTTTGACTGCGCTTAATGATCACTTTTTTTATTCATACGTTAATTGATAAGTTATTTATATTATCAAAAATGATTTAAGATAAGAGCTGTGAAATATACAAAAGGAATATTTTGCTAGCTTCAGGCATTACATTATTATCTTTAACTTAAAATTTAATACTTATACATATTTATGTGCGTGCGTGTGTGTGTCTTTGTATATTCTACTTTTAAATATTAAATTTAAAATATTGATTTAGAAACCTTTAAATTAACAATTTTTTAAAATAATTTATTCACATTAGAATAATGAACTTAATGTTATTATTAACTAACTTATTACTCTTTGTATATTTACTTAGTATAAATCATTTTAAACATACAAAAAAAAATTAATTATGTACAAAATTTAAAAAAAAAATTTTTCAACAGAAATGTTTACCTTATGTCTTCTGATGTTATGCAATTATCCAATGCTCCTGTTACTTTTTAAAATAATTATAAGAGTCTCCAAGTACAAGTTATCAGTTAAGTTAATTTATATCATTCCTTATTATTACTTAAATGTCACTTGTTCTGTGAGATTAGTTTTAATTTTCAAAAATAAAAATAAATCACACAGTGCATGGTCTAGTGACATCATCAGTAAGGAACAACTGAAAAATGTTGAAACTTGGGAGTTTTGTCCTTATTCTTCAATATTATTAATTTAAAACGTTCGAAATCTAGAACGGTATCGATTTTTATACTGTTTTTTAAATTATAGATACATCAATATGTATTTCAAAACAATAAAACCGGTAAAGGTGGTAAGAAATGTCACGGTACCGGCCAACGGCTTGGCCTACGATTGGGAAACGAACAACTTGTATTTTATTGACTCCGCCGAAAGAAATATCAAAGTAATTGGACTGAATCACTATGAGCCCACAGAAATTGTAAGTGCGGTAGAAAATTCGTCGATAGAGACATTGGAAATTCTTCCTCGTCAAGGGTAATTCATATGGTATAAATAAATATTTTACGTTCGCATTATAACTTTGGTAAAAACAAAAACATTAAATGATTAGATATAACAAATTATTAAAACAATATTGTTACACTTATTACCAATAAAACCTTTCTTTAAAACGTATGAAATCATAAAACCATGAAACATAGATGTTTTAACAATTTTGTTCTTGTTTTGTCTTTTAGTCTATTAATCTTTATGCGTCAGGATTCAAAGTCAAAAACAATATTTAAAACCACGTTATATGGAACCAATCTAACTGCTATCGCAAAAATGGATTACCGTTCGTCGAATTCGTTTGCAGTCGATGCCCTCAAAGGGATGATCTATTGGTCGGACGTCGAAGAAAATTCTATCAAAAAATTCGATTTAAATGGAAACCTTCACGAAACGTTTTCACCTCCAAAACTTTACCAATTCATTACAGAACTAGTGAGTTCGCGTGTATGTTAACTATACGAACGTTAAAAATATAAAACATATCGTGTTGTGTTCCAGGACAAAAATTACAATTTATTCAATACTTCAGCGGATGATAAGTTAGTCGAATTCTTGTTCGTTT
The DNA here is from genome assembly GCA_032441835.1 of Slavum lentiscoides. Classification (NCBI taxonomy): domain Eukaryota; kingdom Metazoa; phylum Arthropoda; class Insecta; order Hemiptera; family Aphididae; genus Slavum; species Slavum lentiscoides. The sequence continues at coordinate 6,144,403 of CM063711.1, read as the reverse complement.
CGAAAGAAAACCACTACCCTAACTTGGATCACCGCACTTAAATAGAATAAAATAAAAAAACAACCAGAATTCTTTAACCTAATTAAGAAAAAAAATCTTAAATCAAACAATTTCTTATTTAATTGAATATTATGATTACCTAATCAATTGGGCTATTATTTTATCGACAATATTTTTTGTGTCAATATTGTTACTACAATACATTCGTTTTATAAATTCATTGATTAATACTGTACTTATCCCACTGCCATCGTGTATTTTATGCCTGCAAAAATACAAGCACGATTTTTTTGTACTCGTTTTAACGCCATCCACGTGAGTTATTTATATTATATTTACATTACTTATGTTACGGTCGAAGCTAGTTAAAACTCTATTTCACTAGTTGATCATCTGATAAAGGCTCATACATAATTGATAAATTGATTGTTATAAATGTTTAAGAACGGATTTGTAACGGGTTTTAAAAAGACAATGGAAAATCTTTTTTTTTTTGATAGGACAGCATCACATTAACTATTATTTTGTTATCGCAGACACCGTCATCCACTTAAGACACGCTAACGTCCCTATTCAAAATCGCAACAGTTAATGACACATGGTCAAATATTGATCGAGACCATCGAGATACAAATAGCAAAATGTGTTAAACTTACAAGCATGATGGTCAGATTGCAAACTGTTAGGACGGGACGATTCCGGAATTACGAAATTTGCAGGAGTACAAATAACTTACCTACCACAATCAAATAATTTTTTAAATTATTATAATTAAACTTAAATTCCGCGTTGAGTAAATAAATCTGGATTTCGAACACAGTTTTTAAACTTTTAAATAAAAATATAATATATTAAGCTAAATATTTAATGGATATATTTTTATCGATTAAAGAGTAAAAATTATGAATTTTTGTAACTTACTATAACACTTATAAATTTAACAGACAGATTTGGCAACGAATTTTATACACACAATTCTTAATATATAACTCAATTCCAGTAACCCTCTTCTTAAGTCCATGTTTAATAATATATAACATTATCTATTGTAGTTACGTTTTAAAAGACGAGTGTTTTAGAATATATAGTTATATTAAAAAAAAAATAATAGAAAATTTCACTTAAATTTACATATTTTTCCTAAAAATAGTTTTTGATATACATTTTTATCCAATAAATATAATATCTGCGTGAGTGTTAAAATATGATTTTTGTTAAAAATATTATTAAAATGTTAGCGAGCTGCAGAGTACTGTAAATATCGCTTAATATAAGTGAATTAATTGGATAATGATTTTAGAGTGTATTGTTATCACTATAAATTTGAAAGCAAAGATACATCATTGCATTTGATAAAACAATTCAGAGCGGAGCTTCGGTGTTATATTTTTAGTATACTTATTATAATAAAACCTAATCATTTCTATGAATTAAAGAGCTAAAAACCTATAATTGATACAAATAATCAAAAATTAAGAGAAAGATTTTGAATTTTTTTTTCCTTATCATAATATAGTTAAATTTACATATTTAATGAATATTTCAAGTTTCTATTTCCATTAGTTTCCAAATTATGAAGAAATGTCGATAATAGATTTCGATAAAATCGCGTTTTTACGTAATTTTTCGATAGTTTTTTAATTAAATTTTTAGGCGCTTTTGATAAAATCGAAAAATGACTTCTCTAAAGTACCAGGTAGATGCAATTTGCTATCCGGAAACAAACTGTGACTGTAAAGATCAGAGCTCTCTTTCTGGTAAATTTTTTAGTAAACAGATATAAAAAAAAACACATTATTGAATAACTAATACATTCCTCGTTCCGCTCAGAATCTAAAATACTTATATAAAAAACCCGTAGTTTTTTAATCATTAAATATATATATTTATTCGGGGTTTTTGAAAATAAAACAAAATTAAAATGATTAAGTGAATATTACGTGGCCAAATCGGTTCTCGAAGTTCTTCCCACCTGGCCGAATAGGTTGTTCGTACTTCGTATTTTAGGATTATCCACACTTTTATTCATTCTCGTTGACCTTCTCACATTTTACAAATATTTTAGTCGCTTTAAAATATTTTTATGACAATATATCAAAAATAATCTTTTTAAATCGTCCTAAGTTTGAAGCATAATACTAGTAACAAAATTAATTCACCATAAGTTTTATGTCAAAAACTATATGAGATCTTTCAGAAAATTATAAAATAATGGTCGTTCAATAGGTTTACTAAACATCCAAGATTATTGTAAAAATCATACAAAACAATTTATTTTGGAGATAGGTCTTGTCATAAAAATACATTTAAAAAGATTATATTATTTATATATTATGTGAAAGTCGACGAAGTGATAACTAATAACATGACTCATGACATGTAGAATGTAAGATCCGAAAAAAACTAATTCGGTCAAATGGAAACCGATTCGGTTACTCCCAAAAGTATTTAAGTACGCGTTTTTTTCCTAATTAATTCTCCGTTAAAGGAAATCGTAATTTATTCTAAATTAAAGATAAAACAGAGCCGAACATGATGAAATGTCCTCTCGATTATCGGTTAAGTAAATAATATTAAATTTTGTATTTAAATATTTTTATGGTATGCATAAAGTTCACAGATTTAAATACGATAAGAACTAATTGAAAATATTATTAGTTTCAATATTTTAGAATATTGTTTCTTTTGGTTATAGATGTAATATATTAATGTGTTTTTTGTCGTTTTATTTTATTATTACAAAGGAAATTTTAATATTACAAGTATATTGTATTTATCGATTAATATATGGTATCCGATTTGCTAACACGTGGACCATTAAAATAAAATTTATTTAAGTTTAATATTACAATTAAAATTATTGTTATTTTAATATTACGATTAATATTACTGAATATTAATAAATAATATTGCATATAAGATAGGATAACATTTCAATTGGAGTCGATTTTAAAACAAAATAATTTTAATAATCTATAATCTTAAGCATTATATGATAAATCAATAAATGTTTATTTAAGTTGGTTCTTGTATTTCTGTAAACACGACAAGTAACATAGTATTAACGAGAGAAAGCATGATATTTAAAAATGTATATAAATAATCATCAAATAAAATCGATGAGCATTTAGTGAAATTATAAATAGACGTTTAATAGATTACTTGAATTCCCAATAGTAATATTATCCTCAGGTTCACAATAGTTATATAATATAACGATGGTCGAAAAATCATTAAAATCGTAACCCTCAGCTTTTACAAAGGTTATACAAAGAATATGAATTATTCAAATTTGCAATTGAGAGCAATACCTTCGAAGTGATCTCTAAATCAAACTATATAAATATTACCAAAAAAATGATTTTTTTTTTTGTCAGAACCTGTAAATCATGTTTTTGAAAAAATTTAATCTATTAATAAATATTATATAACTCTTTACAAATAATGAAAAACAAATAAAATAAAATAATAAAAATTACAAAAAACAATTCTCAACCCCCTGCTTATATTGTATTGTTATAATAATCGCTTAACTTTATGTATCTGTACAAGTTTCATTTTTAATTTGTTTACTGGCAAAATTAAAACCAAAAGTATATAAAAATAACGAAATAACAAATCAATATTAACATTCGGATTAGACAAGGTAAATGTAGGAAACAGATAATAAAGTTATGACAACTATAACATCCAGTTTATTGGTCTATCGATTGATTATTATTTAATAAAACCGTCATAATAGTAATCGAATAAGTATTTACTAATTTTTGAAACACATTGTATGACACTTAGGAATTAAAAATGTAATTAATATTAGAATATGTAATACAATGTTTATTATTTAATTAATAATTACTGGAATGAACTTAAGGAATAGTATTTAGATAATAATAATAATAATAATAATAATAATAATAATAATAATAATAATAATAATAATAATAATCAGTATTTAGATAATAATTATTATTATGTATAGTAAAATAAGTGTTTTCAACGCACACTAGTAAAAGATTTAATATTAGAAGTTCCATTATAGATATCATTAAAAGTAAATCTCTAATATTAATAATAAATGAACTTTTAGGATTTTAAGAAATGTATATGTACACTATATATAATAACAAGTGAAGTAATAAACCTATTTGCTTTTTATCTAAGGGAATCTCAAAGACTGACATCAGATAGTTAGAGAGAAGTTCATAAGAAAATGGAAAAAGGAACTTACATATTGTAATAAAGTACTTTTAACTAGATATTTTAAATAAATAAATTTTAAAAGTTTCGTTTTTGACCTGCAGTTGATTTTCTTCAATAAATATTTTTACCAACGTAGAAAATATGTATTTCATTTATTTTTAAAGTACTGCATAAAGCAAACCACTTGCACGTTGTTATATTTGGTCGTATCCAAACATGTTACAATAAACTCTCAGAGAATTATAATATCTTGAGATTATTCGGGACAGAAGTCCTAATGTAAAATAGATTAAATATTTTATCTAGTCATGATTCTTTTATGCAAGCAATTACCTGTAGAATGACTCATAACAGAGGCGTCCCTAAACCAATTTGTAGGAAGTGTGCGAAATCATAGACTGCCATCAATTTATCTAATAGTAGGATAGAATTTATGAAACTAAATTTTTTTCAATTACAAGTCCTTAATATTCTCAAACATCATCAACATTAAGGCTTTACCTTTAAAAAATGAAAAATACACGTAGTTCAAATGTAACTACTATAAATAAAATATGTATTAGAAATATTTCTATGTCTTAATAAGACAAAGCATTGTCTCAGATACAACAATTTAAAACAAATTTATTGTGGTCGGTAGGTTACAATATGGAATGTCCATTTTATAAACATTATCACAGTAATATCAAAAAGAAATAAAAAATAGAAGAATTTAGAAATTTTATTTAATATAACATACAGAATACGTTTTAATATAATGTGTGTGTGTGTGTGTGTGTGTGTGTGTGTGTAAAAATAATAAAAATTAATAATTAATAATAATTTAATTTAAAAGATATAAACATAAATGAAAAAAAATTACAATAAATTTACAGCAATGTAGTTAACATGTCCTTAAGATGGATGTCGGTGTTCTCGATACGTATTAAAGTGGATTAAGAAATCAATTATCAAAGAAACTATATAAGGAATGAGTTAGAAAATAAAGAAATTATCGACTAATAGACAGTGGGACTTTGGAGTTATAAAAAATATGATTTCAGGGAATTCAATTTTATTTGACAATTGTTTTGAAAAAAAAAATCATATAAAATATATTCTTAAGATCCGCCTGGTTAAAAATGTTTAATAATAAAGAATAAGACAGGAAGTAGAAATGAAGAATATGAGAAATATCCAGCATATAAGCCATTAACCGAAAAGTTTTCCTTGGGCTCTTGCAAATGACACTACTAACATATTCTAAAATAGGAGACAAGAGGGAACATGGTGTATTTTATTTTGACACGCAAAACGGATTTCAAATGTTGTACAATTGATGAACCGTAGAAATTTTAAATATTTAAAACACAATTGCTCAAAAAATTGAATTATGAAGTGAAAGTCAAGAAGAAAATATAATGCAGAATTTTAAGATATAAGCCAAGAGATTTACTCCTTGTTACCAAATGCTGAAAGTCAAATTTCAACAGGAAACTCGAGACAGTCAGATGTTTAACGAATTATCATTTATATCTATTGTGAGAATGAGAGACTTAGCTTTGACTTTTTAGACGAACGGACAGATTTAATGAATAAAAAGAACAAGAACGAAGGGATTCGATACAGTGTTATGCAACAATATCAGATTTATGAAATGAATGAAACAATTGAGAGTTGAACGATTTATTGATGACGTGTGGCGTAGTTGATTTATGTACATCTGTGATGAGACTCATTTACAGAGTCATCGATATGACCAAGGAAATTAAAGTAATAGAGAACGATGTTTAATATGAAAGAGGACGTGAAACACTTAATAGACGGATAGACGATTAAGAAAAACCGGCATAAAATCGTAGAAAATATTGGATGTATGAGAAGTATGAAGCGAATTGTACGTATAAATGTCAAAAAACAACGGAAAATCGACGTTAGTGAAAATTCGGTGTATACTTGTGGTTATTTTGTTTGAGCAGAAATGTATAATGCAAAAAATTAGTCGGCATGAGAAAAGAGATTATTTTATGCGTACGATATATTTTGTGAACGATATTTAATATAAAAAAAGTATTCATTATTTAATGGTAATTTTACAATGAAAATAATTTGTTTTATAAATAACTTAATATTTTATAAAATTTGTTTTGTCAACGAAATAATAATATAATATTAGAACTCCTGTTCCTCAAATTCTTAACGGTCTTCGCAGGCGATTATAAACTGGCCTGATCGAACATTTTTCCGATATAAGAATTTAATATCATAAAGATAATATTAAGTATTATTAATTATACGTTAAATAGGGTAATGCTGGAAATGTTATCGATTCTTTGAGACCACCGACAGTAATTACGAGGTCGCTTGGAATATGATAAAGGAAAGATACGAAAATACAAGATTAATCGTTGGCACACATGTCTCGGCGTTATTTCATTTACAAAAAATCGATAATCCAAGTTCAGAATCGTTGCGATGTCTCATAGATTGTTGTAAAAAACATCTCGCTGCTTTAAAAGCTCTTAATCAACCAGTAGAATATTGGGATACATTGATAATACATCTTTTAACCAGTAAATTGGATCGAGAAACATACAAAGAATGGGAAGATACACGAGTAGATACATCATTACCAACACTGGAAGAATTAATGCGAGTTTTGATGAAACGTTGTTTGAGTTTAGAATCTATGGAGAAGGTATTTACAAATAACAAGGATAATTACGGACGTAATTTTGGTAATTCACGGAAAAACGGAAGAGAAAAATTTAAATCGTTTACTATCTCGTCATATAAACCAAAATGTCATGTTTGTAAAAACCCTCATGAACTTTATCAATGTTTTAAATTTTTAGATATGTCTGTCTCGGATAGATTTAAAACAGCGAAATTAGCAAATGTATGTCTTAATTGTTTAAAGCCAGGTCACAGGACAACAACTTGCAAATCTTCAAAGTGTCGTATATGTCAAGGAAATCATAACACAAAATTACATTTTGAAAAGAAAAACGAAGAAGAAGTAGTAGAAGAAATCGATCAACAAGACAAAGTAGGAGAAATTAAGCAGGCATTAACGACACAAATAAAACAAAAAGATAGCAGTTGAGAAATCTTATTATCAACGGCCACGATATTGGCGTACGACATCAATGACAAAGCACATATAGTAAGAGTTTTATTAGATTCGGGTTCTCAGTCCAATTTGATAACGAGCAAGATGGCAAACATTTTAGGTTTATCTATTAAAAGGTCAAACGTTACATTAACCGGTATATCGCAGTCAAATTGCAAAATAATGGGCGTCACAGTTTGTAAAATTAAATCGCGTATTAATGCATTTTCTACGTGTCTTGAAGTTTTAGTATTATCTAAATTAACAGGAAATTTGCCGCCTTTATCGGCTTCATTTGTAAAATCGCAAATTCCAAACAATCTTGAATTGGCAGATCCAGAATTTCATAAACCCCGACCAGTTGATATGATAATTGGAGCAGAATTATTTTATGAGTTGTTGTGTATTGGACAAACAAAACTAGTAGAACAAACAGTAACTATGCAAAAAACTGTATTCGGGTGGATTTTGTCGGGCAGAGTTTGTGAAGCTAAAGATAAAAATTCATTATGTCTCGTTAATATTTGTGAAGAGAATGATGCAATAGTACAGCAATCGAATGATTTAAGTAATCAATTGCGCCAATTTTGGGAGTTAGAAGAGATCGAACATAAACCTGAAAATCGGTATACACAAGAAGAATTGGAGTGTGAAGAGCATTTTAAGCGCACTTGCACGAGAGAACTATCAGGACGGTATCGTGTACAGTATCCATTACGACCCACAGTTCTGACGCTTGGAGAATCTAAACAAATGGCTGAAAGACGATTCATAACACTTGAAAAAAGGCTACAGAGAGATGCGCAGCTTAGATGTCAATATACAAATTTTATAAAAGAATATTGCGTACTCGGGCACATGAAAATTCAGTCAGATAGTTATATTAATAATCATAATGTGCCAAAAGTATTTCTTCCTCATCATTCTGTAATTCGTGCTGATAGTACTACAACAAAACTTAGAGTGGTATTTGATGCTTCAGCAAAAACAACAAACGGAAATTCATTAAATGATGTTATGATGATAGGACCTACAACTCAAGAAAAACTGAGTTCGATTTTGCTACGTTTCCGGTACCATAAGATTGCTATGACTGCAGATATAGAAAAAATGTACAGACAAATTAATATAGAAGACAGTCATTGTAATTTACAACATATTTTATGGCGTGATGAACCTAGTCAACAACTTCAAGTTTATCAGTTGAAAACTGTTACGTATGGAACTGCGGCTGCACCGTATTTGGCGACACGAACATTAAACCGTTTAGCATCTGACGAAAAAGAGAATTTTCCATTGGCAGCGGCAGCGATTTCAGACTTTTATGTTGACGATTGGTTGTCTGGAGCTCAAACTGTAACTGAGGCTGAAGAATTGCAAAAGGAAATGTTAAAAATGTGTGAGCGAGGAATGTTTCGGCTTCGGAAATGGTGTGCAAATCACAACACGATCATTGATAACGTAAAGAACGATGATCGTGAAAAGATTCATGAATTCAATGATTCGACAGATCGAATTACGAAAACGTTAGGAATAAGATGGAATCCAAGCACGGATGAAATTTGCTACTCGGTTAATGCGGTCAACCCTTTAGCAATTTGTACTAAGCGAACAGTGGTTTCAGAAATGTCAAAACTTTTTGATCCATTGGGATTAGTTGGTCCTATTATAGTTACAGCAAAATTTTGTTCAAGATTTATGGAGATTACAAATAACCTGGGATGAGTCATTACCAATGAACCGTAACACAGCATGGAAAACATATCGTGAAGAAATGGTCGTCTTAAATGAATTACGAATTCCAAGATGCATTTTACAAATTAATAATCCGTCGCATGTTCAAATCCACGTATTTTGTGATGCATCGGAAGCAGCCTATGGTGCATGTGCATATATTCGATGCACTAACGTAGAAGGAGAGATTATGTGAATTGATAACGGCTAAATCACGTGTGGCACCAGTAAAGAAAGTTACCATTCCGCGTCTTGAGCTATGTGCAGCATTACTAGGTGTTCGATTGCTAGATACTATAAAACGCTCTTGGGAAAGGATTGTGATTATAAATCATTCAATTTGTGGACTGATTCATCAATTGTGTGGCGATGGATATGTACAGATTCAAAACACGACAATGGAAAACGTTTGTAGCAAATCGCGTTTCTGAAATTCAAGAACTGACTGGAAACGCAACTTGGCGTCATGTTAAAACGACAGATAATCCAGCAGATGTTCTCTCTCGAGGTATGTCAGCGACGGATTTGTTAAAGTGTAAATTATGGTGGAAAGGGCCAGATTGGTTAGTGAAACATCCTGAATTATGGCCTAGATCAGAGTTAGAAGACGTATCTGAAGAAATCTTAGAACAAAGCATAGAATCGCTGATGGTCGTTATAGAAGAAAAAGACGATCTTTTGTCACGTTTTTCTAAACTAGAACGACTACAACGGGTAATAGCTTATTGTTATAGAGCCATTGACAATTTCAAAAAGGGAAAAAATAATGCGAAAACCATTGAACCACTTAACACGGATGAACTGGAAGCGGCATTATTGTATTTAATTGGAAAATCTCAAAGACTTACATTCGCTGAAGAAATTAATGATCTTTCTAAGGGTACAAATCTTACAATTAAGAGTAAAATTCGATCCTTAGTGCCATTTCTTGATGCATCTGGCAAAATTCGAGTGGGAGGTCGACTTCAAAATACAAAGGAAGCATATGACGTAAACATCCATATATATTGTTATCATCGTGTCCATTAGCACAATTAATTATTGATTATGAACACCGTCGGTTGTTACATGCGGGAGCTCAGCTATTATTAAGCTCATTACGACAAAGATATTGGATCGTTGAGTCAGAAAGGCCGTCCAAAGGAAAATTCACGAGTGTAAACAATGTTACATATGGAAAATGAAAGCCTCAGAGCAGTTAATGGGGTCCTTACCAATATCTCGTGTTCAACCATCATCAGCGTTCCAGATTTGTGGAGTTGATTATGCAGGACCTTTTTTAATGAGAATTGGTCATGCTAGATCTAGGGTCACGATCAAGGCATACATTGCATTCTTCGTTTGTATGGCCACTCGTGCAGTACACATCGAATTAGTTTCTGCTTTAACCAGTGCAGCATTTTTAGCAGCACTTCGACGATTTGTGTCTAGACGCGGATGCCCAAGAGAAATCAATTCTGATAACGGGACTAATTTCGTTGGAGCAGCTCGAGAATTAAAGGAGTTTTTTGCATCTAGATTGTTAAAAGATGAGCTTTACCCATATGCTGCTCAGGTAGGAATTTTGTGGAAGTTTATACCACCAAATTCACCTCATTTTGGAGGCATTTGGGAGGCTGGCATTAAGTCTACAAAGAGTCATTTAAAAAGAATAATTGGTGAAACAGTTCTTTCCTTTGAAGAATTCAACACGGTGCTTACCCAAATTGAGGCAGTCCTTAATTCTCGACCAATATTTGCAGAATCGTCCGATCCAACAGATTTAGGGGCCTTAACACCTGGTCATTTTCTTATAGGTAAAGCAATCACAGCATTACCGGATCGTGATTACATTCCTGACAAATGTTTAAGAACACGATGGCAGTTAGTTCAACAGATGAATCAACAATTTTGGAAGAGATGGAGTAAAGAATATATTCAAACATTGCAACAGCGACCCAAATGGAATAAATCTGTAGAGAATTTACAAAAGGGTATGTTAGTAATAATAAAGGAAGACAATCAACCTCCATTGAGATGGGCCTTAGGCAGAATTGAAGAAATTCACCCTGGATCCGATGGACTCGTTCGTGTAGCAACGGTAAGGACCGCAAAAACAATCATTAAACGATCAATTCATAAATTATGTCCATTGCCTTTCCAAAATACTACATCTTAGATTGAGTTACGGACTCAATCGGGGGCCGGTATGTTCACGCAGTTATATAATTATACATATTATCAAAAGGCCAACGCCCATATTATCGTCTATCGCCGTCGCGTATTTTTGGTATCAAAGTCGTCGTTGTTCGTACGTTACTGCAGCACCGTATCGTCTCGTTTTTCGAATAATCGTTTTTGTAAAATCGCGTATAAATCAATTGTTTTTGGTGTAAATCTAGCAAAATATCGTTTTTGTGAAATCGCGTAATATTCGTAGTTGATTCGTCTTGTAATTCGTATATTTGTAATTATTATTTATTCGCATATATTGATGACATGGTGTATTTTATTTTGACACGCAAAACGGATTTCAAATGTTGTACAATTGATGAACCGTAGAAATTTTAAATATTTAAAACACAATTGCTCAAAAAATTGAATTATGAAGTGAAAGTCAAGAAGAAAATATAATGCAGAATTTTAAGATATAAGCCAAGAGATTTACTCCTTGTTACCAAATGCTGAAAGTCAAATTTCAACAGGAAACTCGAGACAGTCAGATGTTTAACGAATTATCATTTATATCTATTGTGAGAATGAGAGACTTAGCTTTGACTTTTTAGACGAACGGACAGATTTAATGAATAAAAAGAACAAGAACGAAGGGATTCGATACAGTGTTATGCAACAATATCAGATTTATGAAATGAATGAAACAATTGAGAGTTGAACGATTTATTGATGACGTGTGGCGTAGTTGATTTATGTACATCTGTGATGAGACTCATTTACAGAGTCATCGATATGACCAAGGAAATTAAAGTAATAGAGAACGATGTTTAATATGAAAGAGGACGTGAAACACTTAATAGACGGATAGACGATTAAGAAAAACCGGCATAAAATCGTAGAAAATATTGGATGTATGAGAAGTATGAAGCGAATTTTACGTATAAATGTCAAAAAACAACGGAAAATCGACGTTAGTGAAAATTCGGTGTATACTTGTGGTTATTTTGTTTGAGCAGAAATGTATAATGCAAAAAATTAGTCGGAATGAGAAAAGAGATTATTTTATGCGTACGATATATTTTGTGAACGATATTTAATATAAAAAAAAGTATTCATTATTTAATGGTAATTTTACAATGAAAATAATTTGTTTTATAAATAACTTAATATTTTATAAAATTTGTTTTTGTCAACGAAATAATAATATAATATTAGGAACTCCTGTTCCTCAAATTCTTAACGGTCTTCGCAGGCGATTATAAACTGGCCTGATCGAACATTTTTTCCGATATAAGAATTTAATATCATAAAGATAATATTAAGTATTATTAATTATACGTTAAATTTATGTTTAAGGCTATAACTAGATGCTATACAATACATTTATATTAGATGCTTTGATTATATCCACTTGTCTGCCCTCTTCCCTCCTAACAAATTCAACATTACGGTAATTACATTTAGAATGATTAGGTAATTTCTTGTTAAACATTTCTTCAGACGTAAAACTATCTACTGCAGATTTATTATATGTATAACATAACGAATTCGTGAAAGTCAAGGCGTTGGATATAAACTCGATGATATGTAAGGATTTATCATTGCACACTGATCACTTAATGTAGATTTATGTCTGTTTGCATTATTAATCAAATAAACTATAATGTCAAAACATATTGAAATTTGTATTGTCTTAAGGATACATTAATTATTTCACAGAAATATATATATATATATATACAATATTTTAAAAATCGTTGTTACATTAAGAAAAAATTGTACTTATTTTATAAGTTTAACTTATTATAATTAAATTTGTCTATTATTATTATTATAGAACATGAGCGGGTGTGTATTTTTGTTTGTATAATTTATGTGTGTACATGAACACGTTTTGGAAATTTGAAGACCTATCAGAGAGATCAGTGTATGTTACAAATAAGAGAAAATTTCAGGAAAGGGTAAAACTGAATAGAGTTCATTGATATCGGTTGCGTGTTTATCTAATGAAATGAAGAAAATAATCGTCTCAAATAACGTAAAGTGTGAATAACGTAACTGTTCTGTTGCATGGAGTAACCTATAAATGCGCATTTACATAAAAAAATGATTTTCGAAAATATTGTTACATACACTGATCTATTTGATAGGTGTTCGTTTGTAGTCATATTATGACATGTTAAATGTATTCAATAAATATACAATATGCGATTTGAGTTTTAATACGTTTATTATTGTATATTTTATAAAATATAACTTATATACATACATATACTCGTATTTTAATTATATATATGTATATACAAAATTGTAGTATACACAAATTGAAGAATTTGAGTTAAATAAAACACAAAACTTAAAAATTATTTCTATTTTTTCTGTATATATTTTCTAATTATTTCTATTATTGTTATAATAGTATATTTTCTGTTCGAAAAAAATTAATTTAAAAATACCCTTTTTCTAGAAAATCGAGTATCTACCGTAATTTTATAATAATCGTCATGGTGTACGTATGTGTAACCGGCCAAATCCGATTTCAGAATACACTAATTTGTCCGAATCATCCGAAACGCATACCAAAAGGGAATAGGATAATCTAGTTTGTCTTAATATTAAAATGCACACTTAAAGACAAACTACTATATGGTCTAGGCTAATAGAAAATTTAAGCATTTGTTTTCTCAACAAGTTATGACTGATGAAAATGAGAAATCGTCTATCTACATAAATTCAGCTGCGTTTCACAAAATTGTTCGATTATTAAAATTATAATTAAATTCAGATGGAACGGAACGAAGTTTTATGCGGTACAGCCAAAATTAGTTTAATAAATACAGATGTCAGTGCGAAAAAAAAATACTTTGCAATTTAAAATACCACCAGATTTCATCTTACAAAAATAAGTATTAAACCTCTAAAATAATAATTATAATGATAAAAGAATGGATGTTGTTAACATACCCTACACGTCAGAAATTAGTTATGACAAATGAATTTTCTTTGACTTGTCTCCAGATTTGGATGCCGTACGGCCAAATGGGAGCTAGAATGACTTTATAGATTAGTATTTTGTTTTTAAAAATGAGTTTAAATTGCAGAATCGGACGGAGAAGATGAAGATGATAATAACATATATAAACTTGAATATGACATAATTTATTGATATATATATATATATATATTCATAATACTTGTATGCCTTATGTATGTATAAAATCAGGCAAATTAAATCGAATATTAAAACCAAATAAAATTATTAATTTTTTCATGTTCATGATTGTTAATTTTTTTTATTTTATTACACTTCCACTAGATTTTTTGCATTTATAATGTTTTGGGCCGGTGAAATAAAATTCTCCCGGGCTAGTTAAAATTCAGAATCCGCCACTGTTCTTTGATCATTGTTTAACACACGAAATCAATTTTTTGTATCTATACACTTTCTTGCACAGTCTATTAGAGATAAATCTTTGACGCTCTTATAAACTACGGAAAAAAACAGAAATGTTTCAATAATTTAAAATCGATTACCTATCGTTATTTCTTCGTAATTTTGAAACTAATGGATATAGAAATTTGAAATATTCATCAAATGTGTAACTGTTTATTATATTAAGGAAACAAAATTCTTAAAAGCTTTCTTTTTATTTTGGACTATTTACAGCAATTATAGGTTTTGAGGTATTTAATTCATAAAAAGAGTTAGTTTTTATCATATACCTAAAATATTACACCTCAGCTACGCTCAGAATCGTTTTATCGAATGCAATGATTTATCATTGCTTTCAAATTTATATAGTGATAACAAAACACTCTGAAATCTTCATCTAAATAATTCACTTAAGCGACATTCACCAATACCCCAAGGTTCGTTATTTTTTTTTTGCAAAATCCAATTGCAAATTTTATTAATCATATCCACGGAAAAGTAAGTAAGTGTTAGTTAATTTATATCACATACAATTTCTTTCTGGTTTTTAATGTGTTTATCAAATTAAATCTAATTTGTACGCGCGTAATCTATAATAACAAATGATTTTTCAATTCTATGTTTATGTGAATGATATAAAAATTATAAAAATATTTTTTTTTCTATTGCAGTATAAAACTAAAATTGTTACTTATTTATAAATATGTTTATTTATTTATATTATGAACAATAATAGGTATTATTAACGAAAAACGAACAAAACGTCTATGCAAAATAAATGTAAAATAATAACAACGTTTTCAAAGAACTTTCGGCAACGGTATATCACCAAATATGGATGAGCTATAGTTCTTCTTGATGACTTCCTGGAGCAGACGGGCGTGATTCAAGTCTCTCGTCTCACACACGACTTTGACCTTTGAAAAACAAAAAAAACCCCGTTTAAATATAATAATCGATTTTTATAAGAGCTCGTGCACCGTTTCACGATTTCACTTTATACAATGAAATGCGCTACACTAACCCTGACACTGAAAACGTCGTCGGATAACCAGGCTCTTTCGTGTATTATGTCTTTCACGCAAACATTGATCGTGGCCAATATCCTGCACAATTCCGCAATCCCGCCGGGCCTGTCGCTTAACGTGGCGTGGAACTTCACCAGCCTACCGTCGATAGCCAATCCTCTGTCCAAACACCTGCCCAATATTGACGTGTCTATATTACCGCCACACAGCAACAGAACGACTCTAGAAAAATATGCATAACACTTATTAAGTACCGGAATATTATAGAAAAATCGGTTTGACATGAACTTTTTAAAACTTTTATAAAACACAAAAGTAGTATATTTTATTAGATATTGAGTTCTAAAAATATGATTAAAATATTTCAAACAAAATTTTAAAAAACAAAAATAAATCTTGATAATTGTATACCTATATATATATATGTTGCCGGCCAAACCCGATTTCAGGATAATCTAGTTTATCCTAGGCCAAACTAGTTTACCTTAAAATTTAAATTTAAATTTTAGAACGAACTGCTATAGCCTATGTTAAACTGATCAAGACTGTCAAAAAAAAATATATATGCATACAATGTCTACGTTATTATTATTTTTATTTATTATTTAATTTATTACACGATATTATTATTTATTATTATTACCTATTTCTTTTTTTTCGCAAGATATATCTTTTATTATTAGTGTTTTACAAGCCAGAAAGTTCAAATTTATTTATCTTTATGAACTTTAACTGTCATATCGATTCGTTGTCATTTTATACATTATATTTTCTGATTAAAATTTTGTAGGTTTATATACAATATAAATTATTATTAATATATATATAATTTTTTTTTTTTTTTGTCTGTCTTGATCAGTTTATATAAAAGTTTAATTTAATAATCAGTTCATATAAAATATATAAGTATGTAATCAATAATATTCTTTTTTTTTTCTATGTATATATATAGGTACATTTTTTTAACAGTCTTGATCAGTTTTGCCTAGGCCCTAGGCGGCTAAGCCCTAGGCTATACCAATTCGTCCTAAAATGTATATTTTAATTTCAGGATAGACTAGTTTGGCTTAGGATAAACTAGTTTATCCTGAAATTGGTTTTTGCCGGTAACATAACATATATATATATAAGATAAAAATTGTCTCGTTGAACAAAGAAAATCAGATATTAAATGTATGATAAAGATTGTTGTAGGTCGAGTATTTCCTAATTTAAAAAAAAATAAAATTCAGCTTTCTTTTACACTTTTTAGTATTTCGGTCACAAATGTAATATGTACGTGCCACATACTAAACAACACCTAAATTTACTTATTTCTATTTTATACATACGAAAAGAAAACTAAAACAATAAATACTGAAAATAATAAAATACTCCTTTCTAAAAAAATTAATATTTTTGTTTCACTTTTATGAAATCAATTCTAACGTCATCATTCCAGTTCATATTTCTGTCTTGATAATGTATCACTATCACATATTTATCATTTAAAACGAAAAGCATGAAAATTTAGAGTTGTTTACTAAATTTATAAAAAAATTATCATCTGTTCTCGAATATATAATTCCTCCCTGATACATTTCTAGATCTCTTCTAATGGTAGTTTGACCAATGATAGGCACTGTATAACTAGTTATCGTTTGAAAAACATTTAAAATTTAAATTAAAATCTTTAAAATCTACATATTAATTACAATTAATTTTTCATTTTAAACGATTCCGAGTTCACGTTTTATTGTGGTATACGCACTTTTTACCAAAAAACTCATCCAGCTGACCAGATAACGCGGCCGCAAGCCCAATGGCTCCCGCGCCTTCTACTACGCATTTTTCGGACTCGACCAATCTCAGAATTGCCATCGATATCCATTCCTCCGTGACTACGACCTGAAAAAGCCATCTCGTTATACCGTGCCAAACTAAAAATACAATTTATTTCAATAACTATTATAATAGAACGTTACTGAAAATATCTGTACTTGATGTCTATAAGCGTATGACTTAATTTTATTTTTTACAAAACACCAAGTATTTATCTATAAGTGCCAATTCAGAAAATCCATTTTAAAATCAACAGTAATACACCGTAACTCATATGTCATTGTACATTTAAGTTCAGAACTCGAATAAAGTACGTTTTTCAACAAATTAAAAATTGTCCTAAAATTGAGATATAAACGAGTTTTATTTTTCTTAATCTAATGTCATTGGACTTTTAAGTTCACTGCTTGTAACGTACATTATTGTGATTATCTATATTTGTAGTTACTTTGGAAAAATATCAAAAAATTAATAGATTTGTTTGTAAACATTAATTCACAAGTAGTTTATCCATTTTAATTTTTTACTTACCATTTTATCGACTAAGCTCACAGCAGTGGCGAATGCGTTACAACCGACTCTGGGCACTGCCAGACCATCGGCCAGCGTCGACTTGCCTTCGACAGTTACGGGTCGTCCGTGTTCCATAGCTCTCGAGAAGCTGGGAACGCGGTCGGATTCAACACCCTGAAACAATATTTGAACATATATAATATTTAAAATAATAATAATATTATTATTATTATTATTATTATTATTATCATTTATTCAGTAGTATTTTACAATTGCACTATTTAAAATAATTCGATGAGTATATACTGACTTATCGATATTTGATAATAATAAGTGTAGTTCGATTTCACTATTATAAATTCTTTTTCCCCACGCAATCAATTATTTTTGAAAATCAAAATATAATATAATAATTAGTGAGTTTTAAGATGCCTCAGAGGTACACCTCCTAGAGACGGATATTAAATACTGTTTTTTAAATTATTCTATGTAATAAAAACTAACTCTATTGTAAAAACTAATATTCGGTCGTGTAAAACATATTTGAACGGTTATTAAGATTAATTAAACTTTGGGCCCAGTTGTTATTTAAATTGATTTTTTCACAAAACGTGTTCAATATTAGAAATATACAATAAAAAAATTTTTTTACTATTTATTTTTATTTACTAGATTATTTAATAAATTAAATAAGCTGGTATTTTTTTAACGATAAAAAAAATAATAAAAATATAATTAAACCGTAAGAACAAATGTGTTATACGTATTTAATACTAAGTAATTGACAGAAAAATTCAGTGTGGTCCGTTAAAAAACAAAAAAATCATCTTGTTATAAATCCGTTGTAAATCTATACAAACAGGATCCGAATATTACGATATATTGTCCATGATACGGTTTAAAAGTCGATACTCACGATAATTTTACAATTTTTTTTCAAAGTTTTGACGGCCAACGACACGCCAGCCAATAAACCGCCGCCGCCGACAGGAACAACGATAGCGTCGGCATCCGGCACGTCTTCTAATATCTCCAGTCCGACCGTACCTTGGCCAGCCATTATGTGAGGATGATCGTACCTGGGTCAAACGTTTTTCGTTAGTTAAAATACGTGAAATTCGTGTCTCGAATATGAAAACATTATTTTAAATTACTTAAATTTCAACGCGGTTAATAGACGAAAATCGTAATAATATTCATTTAGGATCAAATTCGACATTTAAGTAGATTTAATACTTTGGTGTGTTACACGATACATTACAAATACGAGTAGAATAACGTAGAAAAGTCGATGGTTTATGAAATGTAAATGTTTCGCGAAAGCATAACACGATTCTGGTTTAAAGCAGATAGTATTTATTTACCATTATTATTTTGCATTTTTCAAAAATAGGTTTGAAAAAATGTAATAATATTTATATTAATTACTTTACATTAATTTATAAAAAGCTAAACAAATAAAAAAAATTACTATAAGAACACCGGGTAAACGTATCAACAAAAACGGTGAACATATTACGACGGAATATCTAATAAGTTATCTATAATAAACATTTTACACTACCAGAAATTAAGACTGATTTTCGCGCTACATGGTATGTATAAACATATCGTTATGTGACTGTCAGTGTTATAACGCCCATTAAAAACAAGATCGGAAAGTAATTTGAAAAAAAAGAAGGATAGTGAACCACGGAAGTGGTGGATGTCACTTGGATCAATTACTTGGATAAAGATTTTAGAGTTTTGTCAGGACTATAAATTTGAAGTCAATTATAAATCGTTTCATTCGATAAAACGATTCTGAGCAGAGCTTCGGTGTAATATCATTTATTAAATATAATAAATAAAAAATAATAATTTATTAATTTATTAAATATATTATGTAAAATACAATGACATAATGTGTATAAAGTACATAATTTACGATTATTTACTTATTTTATTACGTTTTATTTCAGAATACATCATTTTACTATAATTTCTTACAATAAATCCAGGTAGGTAAAAATGTTTAATTTCAATTGTCATTTTCCATCAAAATAATGCACTTTGTAGAAAAATATTGAAACGGTAGAAAAAAAGTAGCCTATTCAAAAATTAACGTTAGTCTGACATTGTATTCATTTCATAAGCCTTAAAACCAAAAATTATCTCTTTTATGAATTGTACACCTCGAAATCTATAAATAGCACAAAACTGAAAGAAATTTTTCTAAAATTTTTTTCCCCTAATTCAATAAAATGTTACGTATTTAATGAATGTCACAAGTTTCTATAACCGTGAGTTTCAAAATTAATAAGGAATAAGTGTAATCGATACAATTTTCTATCGGAAACTAGGTATGACAGTTATTATCGGATTCTGGTAGAATTTTTGGGTACACACATAAAAAAAAAAACCACAAAATCATTGTAAAACCAATACATCCCTCGCCCCGCTCAGAATCTGAAACGTTTAAATTGGATATAGACGAATTTTTCTAGTGTATACCGACCCGTTGATGTAAATGATGTTCTTCTCTTTGGACAACTTGAGCGCCAAGTGTTTGGACTCTTTCATGTTGTTGCCCTGGACTATGACGGTAGCCCCGAAATTCCGGCAAGCTTCGATTTTGATGATCGGCGCCACCGTGGGCATAACGACCGTGACGGGTATGTTGAGCCGTTTACCATGGTAGCACAGAGCTTGTGCGTGGTTTCCCAAAGACGCGGAAATCACACCGTTCCGTTTGTGCTCCTCGGACAACATAATCAGCGCGTAGCACGCACCGCGTTCCTTGAAGCTACACACGTGTGTACACAAATCAAAAATTTTACCTACACGAAGCGTTTTCGGAAAATTGCGTTCCTTTTCTAAACCGTCCAAAAATAATAGTTAGACCGATGATGATGATGGCAAAAAAGAGAGACCGACGACAAGACGTTTTTGACGCTAAGCGAAATTAAAAGTTCTATATCTCTTTTCTCTATGGTAGCGAGCCACGACGAGTGGTATTGATATCGATTCGGGCATTCTTCGAGTTGTTCTTATTTCAAATATATAATTATCGAAATCAATAATACAAAAATTGTCGTATTCGAAAAAAAAAAAAACGAATAAGTCGGTTCATAAATTCTTCACGTCTTGTCTCGAAATTCAATCTTTGAACACATACAATTGTGAACATTTTTTTCGAAGTGTTATGAAAACAATATAGGTAACACGAGCTTGTAATTAATTTAGAAAATACAAAAACTTCCCATATAGAATATCGTTAGTAATTTTATGAGTTTTTTTTTTTTCATTTTCTGATAATTTTCTCTTGTACGTCTTAAGAAAACTACAAAGACACGTGAAATGTGTACCGTCTGTGCACGATTCACACTTATAGAATACGTGTACGGGTGAAAATACCGGAACATCTAACTGAAAGTGTGTTCACAGGCAAACATTGATTCGCACTGTTTGGAATCTATAAAATGTAATACGCGGAATTTGTCAACAACGCATTAGAAATTTCATATTCCGACCGAATTTTTGATTCTTACCGTGTTACGTGTTATAAAGGGAAAAATAACGGGCTCGAAGTACAGTCGCGTTCGGTTTGATTTCCACGAGTCCCAATTAATAAATATCTTGTAATAAGTCAGGCAAGTGTTTGAAACGCATATTTTACTTCGTCGTCACGACAAAAGAAAAATGTTTATTCGCGCGAAACATTACTGTGGACAACCGACGTCATGTCTATGTAGATTATTATTGATTCGTTGATAATATTACATATAGAGCTCGGAATAATAACTATACAGAATACTTTTATTTAACTCAAAATACCATCGTATAAGTCTATACGCGTAATGTTAAAATACTTTTATCAAAGCGGTATTCGAATAGTAGGTAGGTACTCTAAATACAATTAATACTTTGTTTTTTGACAACACCGGGTCAATAATGTACCGTTAATGATATAAACAAAATTTATTCGAATATTCGTTACGTAATAAAATACACTTAATTTACCTTCCGGTGTACTGCACGAAATCTTTTTTCAAATAAAGTTCCATGTTCACCGCATTAGACAAATGCGATCTCTGCGTACAAGAATAATAAAATACAAGTATATAATGGCAATAAACAACCACCGATTGCCAATGCAATAATAAGCCAAACACAAAATAGTAATATAAAACGTATCACTCACTGTACACGCTGACTTGATCACCCCATCTTTTATCTTATAAGCGGCCGACGTTATGTCTTCGAAAGTTAATTTGTGCGGACTCGCTTCCAAACAATACGGGTCCTTGACTTCTTCTTCTTCTTCGTCGTACGACTAAACAACACACCACGTTTTTTTTTACACATGTATTTACCTATATAGGTCCGTATAACAATTATAAATCTCAGTTAAAATCTCGAATTATATATATATATATATATGAAAGGCGTATATAACTTATACATTTCCGTTGGTGTTTTACACCACGTAAATAGTCGATACAAATCGTCATCAAATCAAAACATCGAGCACGAAAACACCGTCAATTCTCGAACAATAAATAATTAAAACAATATTGCGATAAATTATATTGAAAACAATTATACATTTACGAAGTGTCCGCCTGCATGTAAATTCGATTTAAATATACGATTTTAAAAAACATTTATTTTTCAACGTAAAATCTTTAGATGGGCTCTTAAAATGCAGAAAAGTGACAATTATTTCGTAATTCCTCGTAGTCTGTTACACAGTTCCATCTCACATCCAACTATTACATACAAATAAAAACACGTTTTTACGCAGTTTTTCCATACAATCATAAACGAATGTTTTCCCAAAATCAATCGTCCTTATTATACCTACACAATCCTACAAAATGTTCTCTATACTTTCATTAATATACACGTAAGTTTATAACTCGCTTGCTGTCCTACACTGACTATGTACGTCAACGTAAAATCACCGATTTATTGAATTTACGATTTACGTTATTGTTTGAAAGAACACGATTCGCCCTAATCGCAGGACTGTGCTCTTCAAACGATTCGTCTTCTAGAAGTTATCTGTTATAATATTTTAAGCCTGAATGCCACAATACGTATTAAATTTACTAAACACGTTTCAAGATAATAATAGGTACAAGTAATAATCATGAAAAGCATCGAAACAATGTAAACATTTTAAAAATATTATCAAATGAATATTAATTATTAAAAAAAAAAAAAAGATAGCGAGCCCCGTGCGGTAATGTGGACGTTGCTTAAAAGAATTACTTGCATAAAGATTTTAGAGTTTTCTTATTACTATTAATAAAATAAAAAATACATAAAACATAATATTTATAATAAATAATATAAATATGTATTTTATCAATTTTTTTGCAACTTGTAAATAATAACGAATTTCGTAAAATGTTTTGGAGCAACAAATGGTAAAATTAATATCGGATAACTTTCTATTACAATAAATGCATGACGTTGCTCCTAAGCAACAACCGACTCAATGAGCTTTATAAATTTGGAAAAATGAAATTTTATTTTTTCAGTGATCTTATCATGTGTACAATTAGGTAATATTTATTTTAAGGAAAATAAAAAAAAAATCATGCATTGAAGAGTTAATCAAATGTCCGACATAAAAGCTAAAAAAAAAAAAAAATTCTGAACGGAGCGATGGATCTATTACTTTTACAATGATGTGTTTTTTCCTTTAATGCTTATACCAAAAAACTCTACCAGAACTGATCTTTACGGTCACAATTACATTCCGGTAGCAAATCGCATCTAGTTGGTACTTTAGAGAGGTAATTTTTTTTGATTTTCTCAAAATCGCCTAAAAATATAATTCAAAAACCACCGAAAAAATAATAATTATATGTACATATATATTTTTTTTTTTCTTATGACCGTGCCCGAAAATTCTACCAGTAGGAGTATTCCGATCTATCCGTATCACAGTTTGTTCCCGGCAGCAAATCGCATCTATAGTTATTATATTAAAAATTACTATTATATTCTCTATATACATACTCTATATTATTATATGGTATTAATAATAAATAATATATAACACCGAAGCTCCGCTCGGAGACTCGTTTTATCGAATGCAACGATGATTTATCTTTCCCTTACAAATTTACAGTGATAACAATACTCTATACTAATATTAAGTAAGTATACGTACACGTGTAGTATATACGAAATTATATAATTATTATCAATATGAAACTGTTACAAGACCGTTACTGTAACAAGATTCGATGAATTTATGATTTCTCCGTCTCCTCACCCCCCTTCACCAGTGCCGGATTTATTGGTGGTGCAGGGGGTGCATTGCACCCGGGCCTCGAGCTTGAACGTTAAATGGGAGCCTCACATTTGTTTTTAGAATTTCTGTTCATTAGCAATAATTAGGCACATGAAAATGAATTATTGAAATTATTGTAAAATCGGATTTAAAAAGTTAAGTATTGTCAATAAACAGTATTCATAATTGTTTAATTTTTTGATCAAGAATTTAGATGGGTGTTATGATTTATGAAAAAAAAACTGTCACGCTGATAGTAAATACCCGCCACCAGCCTACCCCAATAATAATATTGAAGTTTGACGACTTACAGTGCACGGAACGCTCATTCGGTTATTACTGTGTCACGGGAATTTTCCGTTATCATTATGTTTGTTTATCACCGTAGTACAGATATCTATTTTTGTAGTTTGTACGAAATATGTGCAGATTTTCACCAGTATTTTTGTTCGTTTTTAATACAAGGGGCCTACCCAATATTAGGTAATGCTGCACCCGAAAAACATAGATCCGGCACTGTGTCCCTCGCCCCCACCAATCGAGTCCGCCACACGGTCCGTTTTGAACGGCTATATCGCGTGCATGGTTTATAAACGTCAAAAAATACGATAGAAATTTTTTTAAAAAAAACCGCGTACTCACGTCGCTGCTGCTGTGATTTTCGTTTTCTGTGACCATATTGCGACTCCGAATACGCCGCGTTAAAATGAAAAAAAAATATAAAAATAAAATAAATATTTCGTATAAAACACACACGCGGTATTGGTGTGCGCGAGAATAACTACTGGGTACGACGTTCGTGAGAATCGGAGATATTGCGCTGAATTACGCGAGAATCCGGTGCGCGAACGGCGTAAACGTGTCGGACGAATATTTAATATTAAAGCCGGTATTGTCCGAACGAAGAGTATCACACAATGCGGTTTTGATTCGAAAACGTTGAATTTATCAGCGTTTTATAGTCTCGCCTATCGACGTTTAATTCGAGACACAATCGCGTCGACCAATTAAAAAACGGTTTTCGCGTTATCTGCGTACACGGCGTTACTTTTGACGTTAATGATCCGGCCTGTTACTACTGCGCGCGCGCTCGAGAGAATATACGCTCGTTTGGACGATATACACGATTATTATTATTATTATTATTATTATTATTATTATTATTATTATTATTATTATATTCCGGTGTTATTTTAATAGTATACCTACGCGCGCGCGCACACAATACGTTTTGATCGACGTCATAATAATGTATTTCGTATTGTTATCTGAATGGCAATGGAAAGAAGAAGAAGAAAAAAAAAATACGGTACGACTAATTATAACGCGTGAGAACACCTGTACGGCATAATATATTTTATCGTACACTGTGTGCAGTACTTTTTCTCTATAGGAAATAAACGGTAAAATTATTGCGCGTAACGCGGTGTTTTATTCGGACGCGCGTTCGTAACGCGTAAATAAATCTGCACGAGTGTGGTCCGGCCGCAGCACGTTGGCTTGGCGAACTTGCTGTGCGATTATAATTTATTTATTTATTTATTTTTAATACATTATATATATATATATATATATATATATATATATATATATAGCCGATATGTCATATGCATAAATAAATCGTGGACTTGGGAACCGTGTGCAATGCGAAAATTTGAGCACGCTTTAATAAAAACGCCTCTGCAAAAAAGAAACATTTATTATACGATACAATTAATTTCAATTAATTCTATAATAAAATATCGATCGAATACTCACTTCTTTATCGACATCTGTATATGAGGCAGTGGCGTATTTTCAATTTTTTTTCTGGTTAAGGGGGGTCCATATTTTTTTAAATTTTTTTTTGAAAATTCCAACAGGATATAAAATAAAAAATACCTTTGGATAATTTTAACAAATAAGTACGTTTTATTTACAAAAAATTTTTTTTTTAATTTTAAAGTACAAAATCTAATCGTCTTTTTTTTTTGGTTCTGGGGCGGGGGGTCCAGTACCCCTGGCCCCCTCCCGTAAATACGCCACTGTGTACGCGTGTTCCATCGTTCCGGAATATTTTTTTCGTCTATACCCGATTTCGTCGTTAAACGGAAAACCATTGCCGTTATGTTTTGTTTTGTTTTTGTTTTTTTTTTTTACAATCATAAAAACGTATAAAAAAATACGATTTTTTTTTTTTACATTTTCATGAAATGTTTCGCCGTTCACCACAAAAAGCACACTCGAATTCACCTCGAAGTCGAGTCGTACGCACAGTTTCCAGTACTACATAATCGTGGTCAGGACCACGTCATGTATTACGTAAAATTTTCCAACACATTAAACGCTAACAATTAATTCATTAAAGTCGAACAGAACGATAATTTCGGAAATCTGACGGGATTGTTGACAACGTTTCAAACAAAACCAATAACATTTTATTAATTTAAATCTCTACACGCTGAACAATTAAGATTAAGTACGAACAAATCTGGTTGAGGATGAAGTTGCAAACGAAGCGAAAGCGGTTAGTTTCTTTAACAAAAATATATAAAATAAAAAAAACTAACATATCTGTTTTCGGTTTTTCATACTGTAACCAAAAATGTTATCTGTAAACAAGAGCTTTGTTTTTTTTTGTTATAAAACTATTTGGTTCTCCGTAACTCATTTAATGACCATCGTTATAACTTAATCGAAAATGAATTTCGTTTAACCCCCGTATTGATCATATGACCCATAGTACTCCATGTCCCGCGAAAATTTACCGTCTTTAAAGAACGCATCAATTTTATACGGAGTTTTTACACAATTTTCCACGCGGAAAATATTTTCTATCTTCTTCCTCCGCTTCGCCTTACACAGCAAACTATATGGCATTAAACACATTGAGGAGATTTATTGTTAAGTCCTTATCAAAATCCTAGTTTTCATCTTTCGAATGTCCAAAGAATTTCACCTCACATTCCCCTCGAAAGCAGTATATTGCACACTCGTGCAATATCCATCCTCGAATACGGCTGTAATTTCTGGGACTCACACACTGCTTGAGCCAGTATTCTGCTTGGACGAGTTCGAAGAAAACTTCTTCGTTTATGGCGTACAAATTCACCATCCTCCTCGTGTTCTTCATGCCCTGAACCTTTCAAGTCTTGCGGAACGCAAATGCTCATCTAGCCTATCCTCCCTGTCCAATCTCCCTACTGCCAAAGTCGACTCTCCTGCAATCCTATCTCTCCTTAATTTCAACGTCCCGTCCCGTTCTACTCGTTTCTCTGTCCAATTTTACACTCCTCGCTCTTGTTCTATAATTTTCAAATAATTACCCACTTATTTGCCTCACGCGTATCGCAAATAATGGTACCTCTTTTTCCATTTAAGCCGAACCATGCAATGTTTTTTCTTACGTATACGTTTTACTGACATGTACTGTTTCATTAATCAAGGGCTTGTCTCGTAAAAATATTAATAAATAAATATCATAGGAAAATACATAATTTTGTTGTGGGCGGATAGGTAAACAAGTTACCTCGGAAAGTTAACAATTAATATTATAGTTACAACTTTAACTTGAAGTCATAACAGAATAATTAATTTCCCCACACTATTCATTGTGTAGCCCCTCCTAGGTGGTAGGTGGTTTGACTGATTGATAGGTTAAAAAAATTCACCACGCCAATATGTAATTTCGTTAGACAATAATATTTACAAAAAAGAATCGATTCGCAAATAAAGTTCAAAGCTCATAGAGGGTACCTCTATTTGAATTTATCATTATTATTTATTTTTAACAATAAAAATGAATTTATCAATGTTTATCGGCCACAAGTCGTTTCGATCGGACCGTGTACTACGATGCATGTTAACCGAGTCCCGGATATAAACACATTAATCTAACGATTGTAGAGATTTGCGCGCTTAGAACAAAAACGAAAATACACGAATCGAAATAACAATTTAATAGTTTTAACTGCTGTTCATAAAACAAAAAAAAAAAATGTTCTTCTAGCTTGTTTTTTTTTTATTTATTTTTACTGAATATTCCGAGCGCGAGTCCGCCGCCATTCCGCGTCGCCAGTCCTCCCCTCTACAATATTACTGAAATCCGTTACAATTTCTTTGAGAATTGTTTGTCCGTTATTTTTATGAATATTCAAGGGCAGTTTTCACGATTTACACTCGGACGTGTTATTCTCTGTAAAATCCAAAATTCTCATTTTGCCGCTAAACGAAAAATATCAAAATTTCTTTTCGCATAAATATTCAAAGATTCGAAATTATTTATTTTAAATTAAAAACTCATAAAAAAAAATGTTTTTTGCTCGAATGCACGTGGTTCATATTTTATTTATTTTTTACATTGCGTCGTTCTTCGTCCGTCGAGGACCGTGTTAAACAATATCACTAGGATATTATTATTTGTAATCGACAAAAAAAAAAATCGTAAAATTTGTTATTCGCCACCAAACGCGTGCATCAAATCCAATTTTAAACTCATAATCAAATATTTAACAGGCAGTACGTCTGAAGCACTCTTCTCTGCTATATATTTTGTAAACGGTGTCCCTGAATCACGCATTGCGATTAACTTGCGCATTAAACTTGTATTAAACATTATTGTTTCTAATCTATTTTTTCGTATATTATTACGGAATTAATACGTTTTAGACGAGCACGTGGCCTGTGCCGTTAAATGTTTCAATATACAATGAAAACGTGTGGACAATAATAGTATTATAATAGTGGTTAAAGATTATCGCTCGTGTACATAAATATACGAATCGCATCGACGAATAATTATATTACTATTATAAAATTGAATTAGTAAAATCGACTTCGTTTTTCTGTTTTTTTTTTTTTTGTCCATGTTTATGGGTTCTCGTTGTTTTGTTTATGTTTTATTCGGTACGTTTTTAATTACTCATAAAGTTCACGACGAAATACACAAGTGAAACGCGCAATGGCCTTAACCAGTAATTTATTTCGAAGAACGCTGCGCTACAAGAACTCGCTTTTCAAATTTTATTTAATTATCTACGAATTTTAATATAAAATTATTCTTATAATAATAAAATACCTACAAAACATTATTTACATACATTATATTTTATTTTTCGAAGCGTAAGTTGAAATTTATTTTTTCAATGGAAAGTAAAGAAGCGAGTAGATTTCGCAAATTAGATTAATGCCAATTACGGTGTTACGGTGAAAAGGACGGCCTACTATTTAGTTTATATTTTTTTTTTACCACGAACATTAAGCAAACGATACAGCAAAAAAATAATTACGTTAAAACGTGTCGTCGAGAAAATTTGAGAAAAAATGAATCCATAACGAGCCGCGGTCATTGCGTTCGAAAAAATTTTCAAAATTACAATTTTAAGCGCTTTTCAAATAGCCACTTACAATTTACAATTTTCGAAGTATTAAGTTGACCGAGTTTATACTAAATTACCAGAAACAGCCCATATATAGGTATACATATAGGTAACGATGACCTCGACAATTTTACCAGTTTTTCGCAATTTTTCAACATAGTTTTTCCTTACTATCGAAAACTGCTGTGAAAAATCGAAAATCGTGTTCGACGCGCTCAGAACATAAATGTGTAGATACCCGAGATCTCGATTAAATATACTCGTATAATATTTAGAATTTTTTTATCCGATTATGCGCATAAGTAAATAATGTTTAAGAGTTTATAAAATGTCTACGACGATTCGCAAAGT
This sequence comes from Slavum lentiscoides, assembly GCA_032441835.1. NCBI lineage: Eukaryota > Metazoa > Arthropoda > Insecta > Hemiptera > Aphididae > Slavum > Slavum lentiscoides. Next base: position 6,114,432 of record CM063711.1, on the reverse strand, counting down.
GTATAATATTCATAAGTCACCGAGTCAAAGTGCACAGAACGAAACGTAAAATAGGCTATTCGCAATACGCCATTAAAATGGCAAATATCAAATTAACATTATATTGTTTTCACTGAAAGTTCTTATCCTACTTAAACTGATTATAATTTCTAAAAACAACTAAATATATTATATTCTCCAAAAAAACGTATTACACGGACAATGTTTTAATATTCTGTTATATTATGCAATTAATTATTAAACGTATACTTTCGATATTGAAATGATAGAATATCTATGTTGCTTTTAATTACGAATATTTTTTTTTTATAGTTAAATAAAATTTAAAGTTTCAATGATATTTAAAAAGGGACAATTTAAACTACGACCTGTGAAGCATAATTCTGTATATATTTTTTTTTTAAACTATTGCGAGAAGTCAAAGACTTCTTTAATTTGTATAAACATAATAAAATTTAAAAAAAAAAATTTGTATTAATTTTTATGGAATTCAAAATGTTATTCGAGTTTGTCGTGTTGTAACGAATAATACATATATAATTAGATACTTATTTTTGCCTATATGAACTATACAAATACAAACATTATAAATGAATGATAAACAAGTTTACTTTTATTAATCTACACTCTACATAAATTTGAAGTCAATTTATTTTTTTTTTAAATAATAAAATTATTATTTTTACATTTCCTAAAATCATATGGTACCTAGATAATCTATTTAATTGCCTAATAATATTACCTAACTAATACTGGTCGTTCCAATGTACAATCGATAAACCGCAAATCAGTAGAAAATCACTGATAACAAAACAAACATAATACGTACCTACTCTAATATAATTAAATTGTACTTAAAGCGTTACATTTGTTTTTGAATTGACTATTTTAACTTAATAAATGACTATTTTTTAAATATGCGTTTTATTAAATGTGTTAGCGACGTGTTTAATTTAAAATAAACTTTATACAACGGTAGGTGTCTAATTTCAATTAATTTTTTTTCAAAGAGCAACACAAATTTTCTTACATTTTAGTGTGTGCAATTTTTTTAGGAACCAGGATTCCAAAAAGTCATTGGCAACTCGTACACAGAATATAAATATATAATATAAAAATGTATACATTTAAATGTTATATCTCACGTCTTTTAATAACAGCCTATTAAAAATTCCTTAAATGTTTGTTTTAAAGGTTACATAAAAAAATCATCACTTTTCAACAAAAAAAAAGGATTAAAGATTTTTGCGGTAGTTTTATTATTACTATGTTTTTACTTTTAACTAGGTTAAGTCGTTTTATTCTCAATGCCGATTTTTTAACTTCTGAAAATAATAAAAATATATAATTAATACTTTCATTTTAACTTGACGTTTTTTATATTTGCTTAATAATTTAACAAGTTTCGAAAATGTATTAACACGCCCAACTACGCGCGTAGATACGTTATTTCACGTAACAACCACTCGCCCCCTTCCCACCACTACAGGCCACTGCAAAATTATGATAAGTATTTAGAATAAATATATTTAAATTATTTCGTTCTCGTTAATATTCAAAAGTTTTTTTATATACAACTACAACTATTAAATTATATTAAATTTATTTAAAAAATAATATTATTAACCTACACCGGTGGCTCCCTGCAGCCTCTTAAACTCCAAGCCACCTCGATATGTTCGTATAATAATCTCACACCTCGCTTTGTAAAAATAATTTTCTTTGACATTACTTTTTTTTTTTAGTTATATTTAGCGTGAAATAGGCATTTTATTACACTTATAACAGACATAATTTTCCTTACATATTTAAGTATATAGCGTACAAAACTTGTTCCCCTCAACTGGAAAAAAAAAGTATCCATAATATTATTCTAAAATATTAGTTGTCACATAGGTTAAAAATAAGTTGAAAATTGTTTTTCTCAAAAATAACGAGAGTATATTGTTTCTAATAGAAAACACGCGACACGATATTATAGTAGAAAAAAATCGATTTTTTTTTTATAAACGCAAAAATTAATTTCAAATATATTTCTCACAAAATATTATGTTTTATAACATTATATGCGAGTCGTTATTAAAGCTCTCATCAATTTTATCACCTCTGCAGGCTTGCGCGTTTGAAAAACTTTGGTCTTTCCATTTATGTATTCAATTATATTTTTGTTTGTTTTGTTACTTTTTGTTATATATGTCATAATTATACGTGCGTATAAAACTAATATTAAGTAACTATTATTATTAAGCAACTATTTTCCGTTATATTTTAAAATTTAATTGTTCAGTTGTAATAGCTACCGGCTGATAACGGCTTTAATAAAAAAAAATCATTATGCGATTACATTATACGGAAAACGTTTATCACTTGTGCCGTATAGTTAAAACGAAACGATAGTTTAATCGTTTAACTAAATAACGCCTACACAACGATTTTTGTTAATCTTTGAAATCAGTGCTGATTTAAGTAATTTACAAGTATCTGTATGAAGCAAGAACGAATTCGCTAGGCCATCGATATAACGTATATAAGAACCGTACAGTATTTAAAATTATCGATGCGTAACCGTTTTGATATGTTTTCGGATTCATATTGTATACATTCGTACGTTATATTTAATTCCGTTGGTGCGTTTATCATAACGGACTTCGTCAAATTCAAACAATCGACCGATGACGGTAAGCAGTGCGTTGATTTCGGAGCAATTGATTATAATACGCCGTTTGATCTTGAATTAATTGTATCAATTTAACACGTACCGACGTCATCATAACAATGATAACATAACGTTATGTTTAAAAAAATGTGTCTTACGTATACAAGTAAAGGTTATTAATAATAAACATAATTATGCAATATTTTTCGTTAATTTCATGTGTTCGCCGCGTATACAATACGTATATACGTAGACACAAAAACGAATAATATTGATCTATACGTATTTTATCGTAATCATAATATAGTTATTATTTATGTTTATTCTGAACGTTATATAGCATGCATATTTAAAGTTATAATTTTTTTTCGCAATATTATGTTACACAACAATACAACGTATTACGAAAAGAAACAGAAAACGCTTAATTTTAAAAACATTATTGATAATATTACGTTCCAATATTGGAAAGAGACGATTAGAAAAAAAAATTATTTTTATTTTATATCGTGATCAGTGATTCAATGGTAACGTACACTTTAATCAATATTTTTCCTAATCATTAAAACTACCTTTAAATTTTACAGTGCATGACTAAAATAAAAAATTCATAATAATAAAACGATATTATGTACTAAGACTGTACGTACGTAAATCATTTATATGTTTTCACGCGTTATCACTCGAAGACATAGATTTGATATTATTAACGTGTGTATTATAGATATACCTACTATTAACGCATGTTTTTATAAAAGAAAAATATATGCTCATGGCTTATGAAATAAAAAAAAAACGTGTGCTCTAGAATATAAAATATATTAATCAACTGACAAAACTACCAAATAGATAAAAAATTATAATAATAATATAAATAATCAATACATTTTTCTTAAAAGTTTCGTTCAAAAACAAAAAGTACAAAATATTTGTTAAGCTTATCTTACGTGTACGTTATAGATACATATTTGTAAACGATAATATAATACTCTATTTACACAGAGTGAATTAAAAATATATATACACCAAGTCGATTGTCATCGGTACCTATACTTAATTATTATGAGATTCAATAATAACCAAGTAATGTTATGTTTTTTTTTTTTTTTTTATACGCGAATAAAATTGTTACCGGTAAAATAACATAATATTCTATGTAGATATATAGTTTACGTTATCGTTGTAATCCCACCAATCTTCCGCCCAAATTGTTCAACATTTCGGTGGCAGACCTGGATAACTTTTTCGCAGAATCCACCGGAAACTGAAAAATAAATAAATATTATTTAATACACTTTTTTTATTATAAAATACCAATCGCGTGGTAATTAATATTATTTTATCACGTGTTCGCCAAATTAAACAACAAAATATCCAACAACTTTTCAAAACCTTAATTACTAAAAAAAAAAAAGTTCATTGATGGTTTTTTTTAAATATAGAGAATGTATTTAATTAATCATTAATGTAGGTTTTCTTTATATTTATTTACTACTATTTTATTCTTGTATACCAGTAAGATAGTATGTGTTGTATAATAATTTTGCTCATTTTGACGTTCGAAATTTTTTATTACTGAATTCTTTTGCAAAAATGTTATGGTTCATTTCGCATTGTGTTACTCTTACTAAACATTATTAGAAGAGAGCTGGTTAGAAACGATTCCCACAAATGTATATTATCGTATGAAAAAATGAAAATGGGAATTAAGGTATTAAACTTTCAGTCGTCCGGGGACACAAGAAATTTAGTAGCAGCTACGATAATCACATATAAGGTTGAGTAAGTTAAGAATTCGGATGACCGATATTTTGTATTTGCTTTTAAATGGATTATTCGTTATACGAATAATTGTCATATTTAGCAAATAGATAGTAATTTTAAAGTACGAAAAAAATATATAGAAAAGTTAAAAATTGATATGTAACGCTGAAATTTTAAAGTATTATTATTATATTTTATTCATCGGGTTCCTATCTTTTTTCCTATACCATAATCATTAATCAATGATTCAATAATATATATATATATATTTTATCTATTTATTTTTCTTTATTTATTTTATATATATAAAGTATATGTACTTGCACAGAGAAATACAATTTTTTTTTCAACAGTTTATCGCGTCTATACGACCGAGTCGAGTGATAGTCAATATTTTTTTGAGTCAGTCAGAAAGTACAAGTCCCAAGGAGAACTAGGTTGAGAGTAAACGATTGATTGCGTAACTTGTGATAAATGAAGATTCAAACGACAAATTAAAAGTCTCAGGGGTGATTGATGAAACGCCGGTAAATCATAAAAAGCGTTTGTTCTGAAAACACGCACAGGATTGTCGGATTGTCTACACCCAAACGAAATTAAAATAAACAATTTGTTATTATTATTAGATTTCAGTACGAAAAAACTCGATTGTTCCGAAATTAGAACAAATGTTTTCATAACATTTTAAAACATAAAACAATGCCCTAAAATATCAGTGTGTTTATTTCGAAATTTTTTTATTTTTTATTTTTTTATATATATGGTGAAACATTAATGTTTAACACGTAAGTATAGTAAATTAATCATAACTTAACGTTTGTCTTGACCTATTTTAATATATTTATAAAAGTCATAGCGCTAATAATCTCTCTAGTTCTATTTTATATTGTTTTCATTAAAATTCTAAAACACCACTTTCGAGCGCTAATCGCCTGTTTAATTAGTGAATTACGTAATTCTGCATATCACCACACACGGATGCTGTTGAATTTGTAATCGCACGCCGTGGGTAGAGAGTGAAATTGGAAGGTCAATTGTATCAGAAGAATAAGTCACAGTGGTCTTTCTGTTTTGTTAGATACGGATGAAAAAAAAAGATTTTTATATAGTAACGTTCGTTAGAGATTTTTTTTTTTTTAATATTAAACAAAGTGTTTTTACCAAAGCAAACGCTATTATACAAACTAAGAAATCTTAACGATTCGTTGATAGTAATAACACAATTTTGAAAACACTATTCGAGTTTTAAGATAATAAACGCGTGTGTGTACACAAGCAAGTAAATATACGCAGTACTTAAAAAAAAAAAAAACGATTTATTAATTCGTATATCGCGATAAGTGGATAACGTGAAATCGTTTTAGTCTAGTTTTAGTCAAAGCGAAACGAATAAAAAATATCCAAAGCACGTTCTCAGGATTTAAGTACAATAAACATTAACACGCGCGCGTTATAAATTATATTCGGCTTTATTAAAATAGTAGAGATTATTTATCGTCATTATCTATCGAAGTTGATTCGTGGGAGTTAATTTTAGAAGAAATATATATATATTTTTTTTTGTAATTACGAGTGTGTCTTTGTTTATACTGTCTATTTCCATATAAACTTGGTCAACTAAATTTCGTTTATTTAGAATACTTGAAGTGAGGTTAAGATTTGTTTCGTTTAAATTTGATATTTGAGATATTATTGGAATATTACTAATAATTGAATTTTTAATTTGGTTCGTTTTGTCTGTGTTTACTGTATTATTTTTGTCGATATTTTCGGCGCAAGAAGAGAATATATGGCCTATTTCGTTTACATCTGTAACAAGTTAGTGAATTGCCCGAGTAAAAAATTCCATGTTTTATATGTTGGTGTTTTTTTTTTCTATAGGGAATTGGAAGTTTATTTATCGCAACATTTTGACACTAACAGTTGTTTTGAAATCAGTAATTTTTTCGAAACAGTTTTTCAAAGATGAATTTTTATTAACACTCATAATATAAATTAGTTATAGTGCGTGCGCATTACAATTAACGTACGTACCTAAAAATTAAAATGTTATGTTGTTTTGCGAACGTAGCCGTTATCGCTAAGAGCTGAACTTTGCTTTAAACAACCGTCTCGAATGAACTGACCAAGCAAATTTACACGTATTCTCAGAATAAAGAATTAACATTTAAAATTCTTTTACGAATACGTTGGAAGTTGACGGTCACGCGGACAATAAAATATTTCTACAATAATTTTTCGATATCCCGTCGTTCAGGACTAGATTATGAAAATTGCCCGCAAACCCGAGACAAGAGTAGACCAACACACCGGTCCAGTAGCAATTCAACTGCTTGATAACTCTCGATACATCAGACGACACGAACGCCAGAAACCGTGTGACTTAATATTTCAGGATTCTTACATCAAAAACCGGGGCCACACGCGGCACATTTTTTCTGTCTGACAGCATACAACATTTATAATATTTTGTTAAAAAATAACAAATAAAGCCGAATGATATCGAATCATTTGACAAAAGTCTGTGTGTTTCCAACAGATTCGTATTCGATTTATCGAGCCATAATTCTGTTTTTTTTTTTTTGATATTTCAATGGTCAAAACCCACGGTAAAACACATATAATATTATGTGACCAATCGTATAACTTATTTACCGAAAGCGCCGAAGTCAGCATGCTGGAAACCTTTTCCACGCCACCGATGAAACCTCGTCCGATCCTGTTGAACTTGTCACCGTCGTTACCATATTTCTCTTCTTCTTTCATCACATCGACAACGGGCAAGGGCTGTAACGTGCAATATTTTCAATTACTATAATTGTAAATATTATCGATTGAACGCGACATAAATATATCAGGCGCCTATTTCGTATTATTTCTAATTTGATTTGCCGAACGTGTGTACTTCGTGTTTTGAATTTCGCGTCACAGAAAAAATATTTCATCGTCTCCGTAAGCATATCACTATTTATTATTACAGCAACGCAATGTCTATCACGTGATCGATATAAGAATATGCTATTTGAAAAAATCGTCTTTATCCACTCGAATCAATTACATCCACAACCGTTATTACCACGAATAAATCATTTCAAATTATATTAGCTATAGCCGTAGATAGGTACTATACCGTACCCGCTACTCATAAACGTACTTACAAAATATTTTTATAATTGTATTTATGCAAAAGTGTTTTATTATTTTTATTATTATGTATATGTGTATTCGTAATTATTATTTTTATGTACTGCACAAGTTTGATAAAAAAAAAATTATTATTATTATTGAATTTTTGACAATAACATTACGTATATTTAAAACTCGACGGTTAAACATTACATATAAAAAAAAATAATTTTTTTTAAAATAGAGATAAAACCCCAATTTGATCGAAATTTAAAAAAAAATTTGTTTTAGTTTCGTATAATGATGACATTGGCAAACAATATATTACAACACATTTTGTTAATTTTACACGAGCAATTATAAAATATTTAAAGTAATAACATAGACAGAATTTATATATATGTTCTTAAGATAATTTGACAATTATTTTATTCAATATTCTGTGGTTTAATAACAGATTTCTTTTTTGTCAATTCTCATCAAAAACATAATTATTTTGAAGCTACTTGTATTTTTCACAATAAATGGATGGAAGATAAATCTGTTTCTGGTTATCCGATTTTATTTCTTTTAAAATTATTTGAATTCCTAAATCATTTTTCTGTGTTTTTTAAAAATTAAATGTATAGATAACCTTTATAATGTTTATATTGTAAAAAAAAACTTATCATCAACCATAAAAAAAATCGAAAATTCGTGTCCTAGGTACACAAAAGTTGAATAGAGATATACGAATATGTTTTTTACCTCGGAAAAAATGTAGTATATCTGAATAAAATGTGTAAAATAATTATTATTAACACTTTAATTGATACGGATAAATTGTTTGCGATTTCTTTCGATAAATAAATAAACGATTTCGCTATGATCACAGTGCGATGAATTAATAAAAACTAATAAAACTAAAAACACAACTCCAAGACCGTCTAGATGGTAGAAGTGAAAGTCTCAAGTATATTATATATATATATTAAAATATAATGTTAACGGTAAACGACGTTGGTGTGCTTAAAAAAAGATCCGCATTTTTGTAACAGGCGGTCAACAAATTATACGTCTTACATCACCACGTCCCCACACACACACACACACACACAAATCTTTAGGTGGACGCGTTTTCATCGACCGTCTTATAAAAATTATACAAAAGTAATAGCACGTATTACACGTAAGTATAATATTATGGTAGTCGTTTTACATTTAAAAAATATTGTATTTAAAAAAAAAAAGAAAAATGTACTGTTTATCAAGACCCGTGTGCAATTTGTACAAAAATGGTGTTTTTAATGTATTATTTCAAAAATTGTTCAAAGCTACGGAAATCAACTGATTACCATAAAATGTATTTATTACCACACGTTATTTCATCGCGAAACATAATAATTATTCAAAATATGCCATACCTAAGCACTTTTATAACGTCGTACACGTCCTAGTTATTGTATATCAGTTAGCCTCCCGAACCGAAGCACACGTTACGTGTCTTTTTTTTTCGATTTCTACACAAAAAAAACCACTCGACGTCCAACGTACTCGACAAACACAAAAATGCATGCTTAAAACAAATTATTATACACACGTTTGTTGTTATCAATTTCAACAATAATAATAATTATTACTATTAATATTGAATATTGAAATTTTTTTTACGTTATATATTATATACATAATAAAAATATATTTACAGAAACAAAATATCTATTAATGCGTTTGTGCAAAGGTACCAAGTTCAAAAAAAAAAAACCGTATCCATCAGTTAGAATAATAGTATTATAAAACGATATCGCGACTTTATGATAAACTTGAATAATAATCAATAGTTGTGCGAAAATATGTTATTCACATTAAATAATACTGTGTTTATCCACGTTTCTCGATCGACACGAGTCAATGTTATATATTTGCATAGTATAATAATGTATTATTAACAACAAATAACGCTCGCTGACTCGGCATTATAAAAGAATAAAATATACGGCAATGGAAGAGGACAATAAAATTACTCGAATCATTGTTTCTTAACCGCTAGGAGAATACTATATTATTTTGAATATTAATTGAACTCGTCTATGACATTATTATTTTAATATTCTATTGGTAATTTTCGTAGTCAGACGTTGACAGTTCATAAAAGGCGTGTACAACTTATTAAAGCAAACGGCAAATAATTACCTATAAAACGTTATGACGCTCTGAACTGTCGAGTTGACATATTATAAGCTAATGAGAAATCTCAAGTATTAATAACGTCGTCGATTTATCGGCGATATAAATTGTATGCAACGAACACAATTTTCGTTTATCAAATTTTAAGTACCGACTAATAATGCACTAATCCAACGATACACATATTAACCAACCGCGGCAATTAAAACCATATTAATTATAAGATATTATTGATAATTACGAGAGAAATATAACGACTGAAATGTTTGATAAGTTGTAATTCGTTTTCAACGGGAACGAAATCTAAATACGTTGCACGAGATAAATTTGTAAATTACATAGTTGTTATCTCCCACAATAACAGCAGTGGCTATTATTCATCGAATATAAACACTAAAAACAACTTTGATAATAATTCTTTGAAATTACGAGAGTCACTTTTCTTTGCCTTAAAAAAATATATATATATATATATTTTTTTTATGCGGTATTTCATATACAATTTTTTTGTTTCCACGGTTTAATAAATTCAAGGTTAAATTATTACATATTTTAAAATCATTTTTTTAAATAAACACGAAATAAGTGAAAAAGAAAAAAAAATTGCTCTTTTTATTCAAAATTCGAATCGGCCCGAAAGCGTCCCGAAATGTTACCGGCAGGGCCGACCCGGTCCCTAGTTCCCATCGATAGAGTTTCAGTCGTCATCGGAATTAACCTTACAGATCACTGCATCGACTTACAAGAACGGCCATGCACATCCCCATCCGAAAATTTCCTGTTTCCCGGAAACTATCCGCTAGAAAAATTAGAAGTTACAGTTAGGACTCTAACTTTCGCTTTTGATCATAAGAAAATGTATACTTGAAAAAAGCTTTCGTGTCAGTTCGTCTCGAGACAATCCAAGATAAGGCAGACATTTGAAAAATGCGTGGCCGGTATGGAGACCGCGATGCGTCTCCGTACAGCAAAGATCCCATTTTGCACGAAATTCTACGTTCCCACATTATTATCTGTGTGTTTTAAATACTTTTGGTTTTCGAACAATCGAGATTTATAATTAATAAATGTGCTGTGTCTAAAATAATATGCATGTCGGTCCTTACAATTTATTAAAAAATAAAACATAAATCGTGTTCTATTTCGCGGCACGCTCCGATCGTTTTTACGAACCGGAGAGACCGCTGATATTATATCGATACTTTTAAACAAAATATACCGCGAACCGTTATTGCTAAAATTAAAAGGAGGAGGGTTCTTTCGCAGTGATTTTTATACGATATTTAATGTATCATTTTATTGAGTTTTTGTAATTTTATTGGTTTGAATTACCTGCGTTGTGTGTGTGTGTGTGTTTTCTCCAGCGGAAACTAAGCCCGATTTTAGTCGTTTATTAGAAAATAGATTGATAGTTCAGTAGCGAGGGTTTGATCAGTTTTAAACTATTAGAAACGGTGGCTCTATTCTTATTAAAATCATTAATCATTATGGGTTTTTGGTTAAAAACTTTAATTTTTTTTTTTTTTTTGTTCGTTGTGTTTAATCACATACGACTTATTGGATAATTCTTTTTTTCCTTCAGAAATGTGACAGGCAGTATTGACTGCGACTACTTAACTGAAACGTCTTATATATTTACATTCATATCGAAATTACTTGTTACGGCCTGACAATAATAATACTACATAATAATATTACTGTAATATTATTGTAATAATATTACAATAATACATATTCTCTTTTATGTATATACTCTCCCTCCATTTAAAATTTCTGAGCACACTAATGGTCTATACTCTATAGAAAGTAGATAGTTGGTCGGTTTTTAATTCTAATGTGCGCGTGCGCGTTACGCGTATATAATACATTCGAAAAAAAAACATATATACCTATCCACCTTTTTTTTTTTTTTTTTAAAAACTTACCAATCACTTACTCGCAAGGTTTTCCAACGGATATTTATAATGAGAATGTCGTGTTTTTTCTTAGTGTTATATTATGAAGATTTTTTTTTTTTATTTTTCATGGATTTTTAATGCGTTTCCACTGTTTACGTTTTATCAAAATTCACCTCTTAAATATTATTCAAAATCTAAAATCATACGTGACTTCGGTATTGCTTAATAATTGTAATATTGAAGTATTAAACAGTTACTACGTTGCATTATGTAAATAATAGGTATGTAATATACTCGTACGTTTTAAAACGTCACCACGTTGTACTCATTAGTCAGATAATTTCAATTTATGACTCTCACAAACTAATATATTTTGCGTACATGTGTACATCGTGGATACAGTACTCTAATGTATTTATATAGAACCTAACTATATACATTATTATTGTATATAAGTATACATATTTTTATATAACGATGATAAACACCGTAAAATACACTGCACACCTGCCCAACATATTTTGAAATACGAAAATATTTTTGTGGTTTAAATGTTTAATCGTAATAAAATAAAATATAATTATTTCCAATAATTAATATTTCATAAAAATTTTATTTATTTTTAAAGACATTAAAATTATAATAATATTTTCAAAACTCGTGTCGTGTAAATATTGAATCCGTTGTGTATAGATGGAAGTGTGAGAGACAAAGCCCATCGCGGATTTCAGTGTACTTAAAAAATGTCCTGCAGCCTACTTTTTGTAATTAATTTTGATACTACGTTGGAGAGAAGGGGACGGACCTCGACCTTCGAACTCAAATTTTCTTCGTTAAATAAACGATTTTTTTACAATGCCCAAGACTACCTACGTGTCGTACAAAGTCGCATGTTCTAAAAAGATTGATTAATAATTAATAACATTTTTAACACATCTACTCGAAATGAGTGTAAAATAAATAAATAATAACCACTATATTTATATATATATATATATATAATACGTTATTCTAAATTATAACTAGTTATTATATTAATTATCTAAATAAGCTCGTTAATATATGGATTACACAATTTTACAAGTTAATACGTAGATATAAAGCAACGGTTGGATCTTAGTTATAATGTATAGCATAATATATATTTGATTAATCGCTTATACCCCCACGTCATTAAGATAAGATAATGAAATACGATTCAAGTACACGATGACCTTATGTACCGACATGCATATGCTTTACGTGAAGTTACAGTTAAGTGTACGTGCAGAAAAGTTTATTGGACTCAGTGGTGTCCCAGAAGAAGCTATTTGTCTACGTATAAAGCATCCAATTCCCAGTCACTTGGTAACTGTCAAGGATTTTTTTAATTAACTTGTCAAAAAAAAGCACAACAAAACGGTGCATATATTTTTTAAAATAGCATCGTATGTATTTCTATAAATACAACCCAAAAAATTCGTGTAGTATACTGTTACAAATGAGAAAGTGTCTGTTTTCTTTTCACGTAAAAACTACAGGGTTAATTCGAATGGAAATTGCGTCAATGGATTCCTGTGTGAAATAAGTCGTAGAATAATATATAGGTTTCGTTGTCACGCCTGTATGCGAGTTCATTTGGAAATCGACCGTTTGATCACCAAATCAACATCCTCACCACAATTAATTTACGAGTAAAACAACGCGACACAGAATCAGGGCAATATGCGTCTGTTCTTCTAGAAATCGACAAAGATCACGTCGCAACAGATACTACCAACGTCATGATTACAGTTCGATCGTAAACTCTGCAATGTTCTTCATAGCACAGAGAAACTCATCATTAAGGTTTATCAAAAGCGGCAAGGTAATACGGCCAATTTTTATGTGATGAGTACAAGGAATGATCGTGTGAATGAACAATTTTGGCACTGACTAATGAAATCGTAGGACAGATGAATGAAAAAATGATGTCACGAATGGCAGGAAGCATCGTCGAGCATTCAGACAGTATTATGAAGATCGAACAAGTTACCTCATACCGCATTGAGTTGCTTAACTCTTTGGAATATTGCCAGGAGTGCTTTCCCCCATAATCATAGGTCGGTGTTCCGGTACTGTTAACCAGGGCTCTCATTTGAAAAAATAATAATGTTTAACGTTTTAACGTTTTTTATCGTTATTTACCTTTAGCGTTTATCGTTATGATGTATTTTAGCGTTATGAATTATATGTGTTTAACGTTAAAGAAAATTTTATCGTTATATAATATTTACGTTTTACGTTTACCGGTATTTTAACGTTATTTGGTTTAATATCGATTTTTTTTTCCAAATAAATAAATCCATTCATATTCCATAGACTATAGCACGTTTTCAAATCTCATAAACGTAATATGTACTCCATTAAACTTCATTGATTATAAAAGTCCTAATTTTTATCCTTAATTTTTTGATTTTATACATTTTTTCAGTGAGGACCTTGGTTTATTTTTGACATTATATTCCAATGCAGAATATTTTTCTTAAAATGTTGATTATATTACCAATAGAAACTTTTCTGACTAGCTGACATCTTCTCAGATACGTATCTTTGAATAATTTTTACGCGTCCGTGTGAACCCAGCCTTATTATAGAACTATAATAAACCTACACCATAAGCTTATATTTTCCGTAGTAAATTGGATACAAATATTAAAATAACGTTAATTCTATTTTTCGTTTTTCGATATTTTGATATATAACGTTAATACCTTATTTCGTTTTATGATATATTTTAATTTGTGATAGTTTAAAATTAGTGTTTATTGTTTTCCGTTACGTTTTTGATATTCATTTCAATTGATATTTCGCAATTATAACGTTATAATCAAAACGTTATTATAACGTTTGCGAGCCCTGCTGTTAACGCGTAATCTTAGTTCGCCCGATAATTACAAAATAATAATTTATAAGTGTGGGTTTATAACGAAGCACACACGCTACGCGTAGTCCTTAGCCGTTCGCGATGAAAAATGACTTTAGCATAGATAACATATAGATAATACAAGATACACGAGTATACACGAGTGGCCGAGCGTATCTCGACAGCGTTTTCATTTTTTTTTTTTGTTAATCGGAAAATGTCGACTTTCAACTGAGTAAAGTTATTTTATTTCAAAGTCAACGTTTAAACTTCATTTAACTCGACGAGTTGAAAAAAAAAATCGTTGACTCGCCCAGCCTTGCTCGTATAATAATATACCTAGTCATGATTTCCTGTGTTGGCGAATACCTAATACTATAACTCATCTTCTTCTTCCTCGACTCTATCCGAACTATTTGGGATCGGCCACCTCTGTCCTGAACCTGCACTTGACCCGATCTCCCACGTCTTCACACGCCAGCACAGTCCTCATATCACACTCAATCGCGTTCAACCACTTCCTCTCCGGCCGTCCACTCTTCCTCTTCTTTGATTCGACACCCATTTCCATGGCCGTTCTTACCGGTTCCGAATCTTCTCTTCTCATAACGTGACCAAACCACCGCCCGAGTCTATTGGCTAAAAAAAAAAAAAAAATAGCGGACGCGGTACGCGGCGCCTTTTACACCCCGTAGTCACGTATGCGTCGAGAACTGATATTACATACGTATATGTACAAAAAAAAAAAAAAATGTAATAATAATAATTTCAAACGTGTACGTTTCAGTACGATCGAAGCTCACTTTCAAAAAATTCAGCAACCTGCTCTGGACGAAGGACAACTGCCGTTTCGACCTGTCCTCGTCCTTGTCCGCGTTGTCGGCCAAAATGTCCAGCGACGGATCGATCTTTCCCGGGTCGGTAGCGGCCACGGATGGTCCGCCGCGACTGGCCAACGACGGCGACCACGAGACGACGGCGGCGACGACGACGACGACGACGCTGACGGCCATTTTACCCCGAAACGTTTTCATAATAAAAGATATAGAAAACAATAAAAAAAAAAACCCCGTGTTCCTTTCTTCCTGTAACACTCCCGCTCGGTTCTCACTCCGGGAATTTTTCCCGCGACAACGACAGAACACCGCGCGCCACGACCGTCACACTTGTACAACGGGCACACGAAATCGTATTCATTATATTCGCACGCGAGTTTACCGCGCGGCGGCCGAGCGATACGGACGAGACGCAATCGAAAGCTAATATTGTAAAATATACCCGTTTTCGGCGTGTGTTACGAGAGTGAAAGTAGGTAGACCAATAACACCGACATGCCGGTTGTAATGCCCGTGTTCGTTAATATATATATAAATATTACGGTAATTTCACCGCCGTGTGTAAAAAAAAAAAAAAACGTTTTTTTTTTTTAGATTGGGAACGGAGCGAGGAACGTATTGGTTTTACAATGACACGTAGTGTTTCTTTTTTTTTTTTTTTATGTCTTTACCCAAAAAACGATTCCCGAACGTCATCCCGAATCCGGTTATCCATTTTCCCGAAAGACCGTTACGCCGAAAATCGAAATCTCCATTCCATTTTCCGCGAAAACGTTCTTCACGAACGGGTATTGGGTATTCAAGGAAAATAATTTGGTTTTTCGTTCAAAAAAAAATACCGATACCGTGTAAACTATACCTGCATAAGCAAGGACGTTTATTTTTTGGACGAATATTATATGGGCTGCAGGTATTGAAAATAAATGTAGACACGATATCGTTGTCGAATTTATTACTCATACAGGTACACAGGCGTGTCCAGGCCTCCATGGCTGGGGAGGCGAGTTATAAAATTTAAATTTTTTACTTACTACAGTGATCTATATTCTATGTCTGTATTTGTGACTTTTTTTTTTGTTGTATGGCAATTATATAGCACCTGGAATTTTTTCACCCCGCAAAATTAAAGATTATCTTGATCTTAAAATCGGTTTCCTATGCTATTACAACTAATAAATAAGGCCGATCAACTAATGTGCTAGGTACTTAGTTATTTTTTATAAATATTTTATATTCATAGTTTCAACCACGGTAGATAATAAGCCAAGAGGCCAAGAATTAAGTCACTGGGGAGGCCGGTGCCCACCCTGCCTCCCCCGTAGACACGCCTATGTACAGGTATCTTATAAGGAATTTTAAATATTATAATAAAATTGAATTATTTTTTAACGTACGAAATCGTACAGATTTCAATGACAATATTGTTACGAATTTTACGGTCCATCTGGCCCAACAATACAATAATTACCGACTGATAAACGAATTTCCCGGTTTTGGCTTACATTATATGAACGAATTCACAGAGTAAAATAAATAAATTTATTGCTCGCGGCACCGTTAATAGACACGAACGCATACAATGAATTCATATTTTATCGATTCGGGAATTGTGGTCCTTCGAGAAAATGGATTCGGGAAAAGGTGAACGGGTACGCAAAAAAAAATTCTACCGGAAGCAGCGCTCGGACCTTTACAGTCAAGTACCCGGTAGTTTCCGGTAGCGAATTGGTTGATACTTTAGACAGGTCATTTTTCGATTTTTCTCAAAAGCGCCTAAAAATATAACTAAAAAATTACATTGAAACTGGATTTCGTCGAAATCGTTTATCGTTATTTCTTCGTCATTTTGATACCGACGCCGTTAAAAAAACTCGAAATATTCACACCAAATACGTGACCATTATATTGTATTAGGCAAAAAAAAATTTTCACAAAAATTTCTTTCGATTTTGTGCCATTTAATGCAATTAAAGATTTTGAGTTATTTAATTCATAAAAGAAGTAATTTTTTTTTTTTTTTTGTTAGAAGGCTTAAAAATTTAATACAATGTCAGACGCGTACGTTACATCAACTATCTATACGAAAAAATCTTGAAAATCGTTTATCACAATTTTCTTTAATAAACATTTCAACTCAATCGACAAAATGCACTTTATTTTTTGTGTAAAATTACGTTGGTTCAAAACCAATGGTCCTATAGAATCTTGAAATGTTTACCAAATATTTAACCTCGTACCATATTAACGAAAACAATTTTTCAACATTTTTAGCTACCTATAGGTTTATTGTAAGAAATCATATTAAAATGATATTTATAATAAATAAATAATATAACACCGGAGCTCCGCTCGGAATCGTTTTATCGAATGCAATGATTGCTTTCAAATGTATAGTGACAACAAAACTCTAAAATCTTCATCCAAGCCACATCCACAACATCCCGGTGCCCGCTAACTTTAAAGAAAAAAAAACGACGTCACAACTCGTGTACACAAGAATAAAAATACGAATTTTGTGTTTGACCAGGACGTATTGACAAATCCAATATATTTTTAAGTTTTTTTTCGTTATAAATACCTACTGGAAGCTCGCGCTACGGTAATTATTGTATTTTGGATTTTCTCGTGAAATATAAAAAAAAAATTGTCATTTTTCCCGAATTTTTTTTAACGTTGTTTTTGATACGCGTATTAAAAAAATAATCCCGCGTAGACATCGGTTTTCTACAATCCGTTGAATTTTATGAAAACGTCATTTTCTTCGTGAAACATAAACGACGTAAACTAATTGAAAGTTACCGACATTTTTCTAAAAAAAATATATTTGCAAAATTTATTATTATTACTGTTATTGTTATTATAATTGGGCATTTAAATCTAGTAATGTAATTCATCGTCGTCGTTTATTTTATTCGCGTCGCGTTCCGTGACTTATAAGACAAGTGTTACCACTGCCTCTAGAATTTATTATAATACCACGTGTCGTATTTTTTATTATATTGTCCGATCGTCGTTTATTTCAAATCTATATAGGTTAAGAGAACGTGTCGTGCATAAAATATTAAGTAGAATAGTGACTTCGCATAGTTCCAGTACTACGCCTACTATTACACTCGACTCGGGAACACGACTTAAAAATGTATAAAAAAAAAAGTTCTACAAACGTTTGAAAAAAGTAGAATTTTAAAAATATTATTAGGACAAAAACATTACGGCCCGTTCAATTTTTAAATATTTGTTCGATGACGTACATTTCGCTCGACAAATATCGATATATTTTTCTCTGTAATAATAACAAGTGTGTGTACATAATGTGTTTACCGCGTATCTGTAATAATAGTGTCTATAATAATTCATTTTCTACACAGCTTTCTCTCCGACGAATTTCTGTTGCGAGACACTAATGTAATAACAATTATGTCGGATTCGACGGGCGATTATGCGATTATTATCATATGCAAGTTATTTATACTTATTAAGCACACATCATGCAGTTACACGCGATCACGATGCGTATATAATATTATGATATGCACATTTATATACATACATGTATATTACGGCTAAATCTCGAAATTAGTTTTTAATTAGGAAACAAACAAACCCGATATTGCTTCATTAATAAACGCTAAACTACATTTACATTATTATAATTTTATAAGCGTAATATACTGTTAATATTATTATATTTTCGCCGGTCCGATCGGAAGGTCGTGCGGTTCATTCGATAGCGCTTAGATTTTCATAAAAAAAAAAAAAAAATTATATACACATTGAAATATTAAAAAAAAAAAAAAAAAGTGTGTTTCTAATAAGATTTTCGTCAGTACGCGATCGTTTCGATTGAAAACGAAATGATGTTTTCGGTCGACACGGAATAAATACATAATATTTTAATATATATGTTTATTTATATAAAACACAGTGATGCCGAAACATTATTGTACGCACTAATCTGTGTTTCAGAGTTCGATTTTTGTTTTCTCAAGGTCGACAGTAAAAAAATAATAATAATAATAAAAAAATTAACATATTATCGCATAATCAATATTATAATAATATACGAGTATGTAACCCGCGATTACCGTCGTATAAACATTGACACGTTTCAAAAAAAAAAACCAACATCGGTTAAACGCGCTATTACATCACGTTCGAACGCTATGTAAATTTGATTTCGCTCTCGATTTTCAAATACGATAATACGCTGAATTGAAAATCCGTGTGCGTCAATGTGTTCGCTATAATAGTATATTAATAATAATCTAAACGTTTGAGTTCGTGACATTAAAATGACGAATTAAAAACAGATCGTGGCGGTGGTCCTTGTAACGCGTATGTCTAATGGCGCTATTCACAATGCAATGTAATAATACGTGTATAATTTAACCATACGACACTATATAACGGCATCAATTTTTAAGTCAAATTATTTCTATACGTCTAATCACGTATAATTACGGTGCGGGTGTGGGAGAGGACAGACGAAAGGATATGGCGTCAGCTATAATTAATAAATTAATATTAAACCATTAACCTAACTATAGTTAATCTGGAAATCTGTAGTTAAGATATCCGTACACGAGTATTATCATCGCGTCCAGTTATATTTCTCCGTGCAGCAAAGCCATGACGTATAATTTAAATTTGAAAAAATAAAAGATACGTTTTTCACGAATCTATTGAGTACCTACATCGAATCCCGTCTGAATCCCGTCTCTTCTGTTAAAATATTAAACGTAGAGATAATTTTATTATGTACGAATTTAAAAATATATAAATCGAAGACATATAAATATATATATATATATAAACTATTGGATCATGCTTATACTAGACGAGCCATAAGACTCTCTCAAATGTTTATGAACCTATAATTATTATATTCACTCGCTAACTGTAGTTAATTTTATCATCGCTTCGTTCAAGCCTCAGATAAATCGTTCCCCGTATTATCCTTACAAAAAAAAAAAATTGATCGTAAAAAGTTGAGAGCAGATCAAAATGAGTTTAATCATTGCTTTCGAATACGTGTCCGAGTTACGCGCACCAAAAACAAAAACCACTTTTTCGTACGTTCTGATAATACGAATTAAAATCGTGCGTACTTGTAATGGATAAAACTGTATTATATATGCGTCTCAAGAAAAGGATGCACAAGAAATGTTCGAATACTCAACAAATCGTAAAATAAACGGTTTGAATTTTCGACACATTTTGACCAACGCCATCTTATTACGTCGAACCCGTGAGAAAAAAGAATTTATTTTTTATCATCAGGCAAACGTCAGAAAAAGAATCTTGAATACCTACGTGTCCGGACTGTGACTCGAGTTCACAACTTTTTATCTAAACAGCAGTGCTTGAATTTGGGGGGGGACGCGGGGGGACGGAGTCCCCTTTCTTTTTTCAAAATATTATAGCGTACCCCTTCTAATTTTTCATACCGGGACGCAGAGAACGGGACGGTCAAGACTCTAAAATTTTATTGAACTAATGAAAATTAAAAATTGTATTTATAGGGAGTGGTCGGTAGTTGTCACAATATACAAACAATATATTTCTTGAAATGACAATCGTCGATTGGAAATTTTTCTTGGTATCATTTTGTTATTATGAACACAAAATATAACAAATTATTAATAAAATTCAATATAACAAACAATAATTGATCTTAAAAATAAAGGGAATATTAAGTATAATGTTTACATAAATTCCATACAAAGTTACTGGATAATATAATTATTAATTATTATAAAACGATAAATACACCAAAATGAAAATAAAAAAACCTGATCCTCGAATGGATGAAACTCAATGAGCTTTTCATAGAGTTTCATCCACAAAATACAAGGGATAACTCGAACGATAAAGTTCTCTTGCGCAAAACACAAATAATAGTTTTTGTAAAAATAATGACGAAATATTATAATTTTGGCAATGACACAACAACAAATTTAAATATCAATACCAATAATAATAATTATAGTATTTGCTTAATTAAACAAGTAAATAAAAGTAATCGTAAATTAATAAAAAAAAAAAAAAAAAATACTAATAATAATAAATGCACCTTTACTATGTGGCGTGAATGTTTACAGTTAAAAAAAACATGACGCCTATTTATTATTGTATAATGAAAAATATAGTGCGGGGTGTGGGGGGCGAAGCCCCCCACGAATTTATAAGACATTACAATCTGCTGGAACGCACATTATTTTTGTACTTTTGCATCCCCCTTCTAATTTTTTTCCAATTCAAGCACTGCTAAACAGTCTATATTGTCTATATATTATATAGGTACAATTATTTTTCACGGACAATTCAGTAAAAACGTGCGAATACGGCGCACGATATAACTCCCGAGCTCAAAAGTAATTCAGAATAAATCACGTGGCGGATAAAAAAAAACAAATTATTTATATAAATTAATTTTCAAGTTCAACGCTTATTTCAATAGATCACAATCAATCGAGCTCGTGAACAATCGACGAACACGTTTCGTTTAAGTGGGTTATATACAAATCGTCCGTCCGCCTTTGCGGCAACCGAATTATTCACGTGCCTAATAAATAAAAATATCAACTGGACGTTGGATTGCCCGATTAGTTCGGTGAATATAATAAAATACGTATTATGTAAACAAATATTTACCATATCTCTATGTTAAATCTTAGCCCTGCCCGCCAGGATAACACGATGATTGGTTTTTAATTTATTACGTCTTTAGCGTTTCAAATCAATTTTATGACATTTATCACGCTAACAAAATATGAATATCTAAACATATTTATTTTTGAAGTTTTCAAAAATATTAATTCTGTAGGTATTAAAATATATCTATATTAAAGTCGTTACATTGACAAATAAGAAATTCGTAACGAAAAAAGACTCACCGTAATACAATTTGTTAATAATATTTCTAAGTCATTATTTCCATTAAAAGTATTAGAATGAATATTTTGTAAAACATGTTTTTGCAAAATTTAAATTCGGATCAGCTTTTTTCAATTTTATTTCAGAGACGTGATGTCATAATATAATGTTACATACGTGTGTACAATATATATATATATATATATACATATAACTATATTGTTTATATCATATTTTATAAACGTCTATTATATAAAATCTATGACAAAACAAGTAAGTTTACAAATATCAAGATAATAAAATATATAAAAATTATTAATTGGAAATTTTTATTTCATAATTAAATTATTATTAATATTAAATGCGATTTTAATACTATTTATTATACATTATTATTTAATAGTTTAGAGGATTTTTCTGATCATATATTTTCATGTTTCACAATACAATAATTAAATACACAATTTTTTTTTAGGTTAATATTTTCTTTAATTTTTCTATGTATTCTAAAGATTTTTTTAAATTTTATTTATTTTTAAAAGCAATATTATTATTATTATTATTTTTTTTTTATTATGTACCATTCATCCTTGAGCTAGAATTTTTTTTCCCCATTATTACAATCGTTTTGAAAAATTACGTAAACATATAATATAGTATAATGAATATTTGAGTTAATAAGGAATTCATAATAAAATTAATCAAGTCAATGTTCGACAACCTAATTATAACTCGTAAGGCCATAATACTATATTGTAATCTTCCTGTTTCAGGCTGCAAGGACCGATAAGCTTACTATAAATATACTTTTCTATACGTATACGTTTTATCGTGCCACATTAACCCGTAAACATAAATTTAATATTACTTCTGTCGATTCCTACGAAACCTAAATGAGTATTACAGAATTTTTTAAACCGAATCGCTTTCTTGTACCCCAAACCCATACAAATCCTTAAAAGAATTTCAAGAATAATAATAATAATAATAATATATATATATATATATATATATATATATATATATATAAGCAATATCATTAATGCCAAGTTTGTGTAAAATTCGTTTTTTTTAATTATTTAGAGTATTATATATTCAAATACTTTATAGTAATATTATCTCGGAAGTATTTTAAATAATTAAAAAAATTTTTTCTTCAATAAATTTCAAACATATTAAATATAGTAAAATACATAATTTTTTATGCAAATATATGTGTATAATTTTACTAAAAATTATCATTGTGAGTTTTGGGGTTTGATAATTTTGTTTAATTTCTGTGTTTATAAATTAACACAATAACTAGTTAGTAAATTAGTAATACCTGTTAGCTATAACCAATGTATAATAACATAGTGTAATGAAATATATATATGATTATTTGAATGACATTAGGTTCAAACACTAAATATAACAAGAGTAATTAAAAGTATTTTCTATTTCTACTGCAGTAACTTTACTCATATTTTTTGAAATAACAGCTTTTTACATGTAGTGTAATAGTAATAAGTGAGTAAAATTTATGTTTTTATAAAACGTTATATAGAAACTTTTAAATTTTCAATGACATGATATAAATACAATTTTTTAAATATTATTTAGTAATATTATATAATATATTTATAAATATAATATCTCAAATCACTAATTTCTGTAATAATTTAATAATTCATAATAAAATGTAATAATTTTAAAAAACTAATTTAAAAACAAAACAAAAAAACGCCGTTCGTCTGGCATATATTATGTGCCCACGATCACACTTACGAATACAGGTATGTGCTAATGGTTTGAATAATTTCCAGAATAATTTTAATTATTGCGTGCACGTGGAATGCAATCCAATAAATTTTTAAAACATTTAATTTCTTTATTTTAAAACATAATATTACAGTCATTTTCAATATGTTACTATATATTTTATTGATATAATATATAATACAGCTCATAGGCGGATCCAGCTTTAATGTTCGGTGGTGCGAATTTTTCTGGCCATCTCTTGAGATCCCTACTCAAAAAAAAAAAAAAATTAAAATAAAATAAAATTATACACTATACGGTAATATTATATTCCTTTAAATAAATTGAATACATATTTTGTTTAATATTATTTAAATTTTATTATTTATATTGTACACAATAACTTTAAATAAATATAGTAGTACTTTTAGTTTTTTATTTATATATAAAACTCGTAATAATATTAGTTATTACTCACAATATCATACGACGTTTGTGTTTAACTTTAGTTTTTTAATAACTTGACTTGGTGACGTTGAGTTTTTCAGTGTTTTTTACGGGTGTCGACGATAATAACATTTTAAGAACATATTATTATTTCATATATTATTGATAATATACAACTTTTTGATGTATATATTATGACATAATACGGAAATTACTTGTTGAAAATAAAATTATTATTATTATATACATGTATATAAATTGTCCCCTGCATATAAAGCACGTAAATACACAGATTACATAACTCGTTTACCTAATCGCCACGTAAATATTATAATACTGTTAGATTGCTGTTTTTATTATTTGCAAAGATATCTAGTGCGGATTTTTTTTTTGAAAAATTGTCTGCTTTTAGGGTGTGCACCGCACCCCCTAGCTACTCCTATGATACAGCCGACAGAATACAGGCAACTATCTATTACTAATTTACTACTCGATTATTGCACATTTATCATAATAAATAATAATAATACATTATCGCAGTCGCTGTTACAAAATTAGAAGAAAAAAAAATTACTGTCCAATTGAATATAGTTGAAAACGTAAAATAATACAATATAAAATATTACACACTATATTCGTTTAAATTATGACTGAGCTTAAAAAAGTATCGGGAATACTTTTAAAGTACCTATTCAAAATACCTATACTGTATTCGGAACACTACCTAAGTATGATTATTATTGCTCTGTAAATATGCTGAATATTATTACAAAACTAATAATAATATAATAACTAACCTTCTACATAATATATGTTTAAGTCGAGCTCATGTCAATCCCTACTCCCTTGATCATTAGTCGAAGCATAGCCGTCCCAAGGGGGGCAAATGGGGCAAGTGCCCTAGGGCGTTCAAAGTATTATGAATGCAGGGGACGTCAAAAAAATTAATGACAAAAAAAAAATGTGTTGTTTCATTTTAGATATTAATTTCCCTTGTATCTATATGATGATTTGGAGGATGAGTGGTATTTACTATTAAAATATATAAAATTATGTAATTAGATATTACGTTAGTTGTAAATTTTTTTCTAGGGGGGCGTCAAGTATATTATTGTCCTAGGGCATTATTGGTGGTTAGGACGGCACTGAGTCGAAGTTCAAATCACACCGATATAAAAAAAAAAAAATACAAACAAAATGAATTTACGTCACTTATTATCGAAACGATGTGAAGTGTTTGAATATTTTTTACATTATTATTAGATATACTTTTAATACTTTTGCGCCGATTATTATTAATTCGAATAATCGTATTCGGAACACTTCTCGAAAACAGTGTATTCTTTACATGGCTCTCTCGTAACACCGCGAATGAGCGTTACGATTACAAATTTAACGGAATAGCCTTCGCACCTGTACAAAAATTTGTAATTTAAAATTATTTCGCCATACTACGAAACACACACACAGTTCACGACACACTTAAGAAAGAAAAAAAAGTGACTGCATAAACGAGTGCATGCACGGTGTGCCCGATTTCTGGCAATCGATTTTTTCGCTAGTAAATCTAATGTACTCGTATTTATGACGCAAATTTTTAACGCGTGAACTTGCAGTTAATACAATATTATATTACGATTTAATTATATTTAAACGTAATCAATTACACGTGGTGATTTTCATATTTCTCCGCGGTTCACCGGTGGACGTCTATCGAACTGCACGAATACACTTCAATTACTACAACGTAAACGTATCAATTATTATTCGTACACTCCTCCTGTAATGAAAATAGCTGAAAATAATATACGCGTTACCGCGCAATATACGACTGATTTTTGGTCGTTCGCGCAAAATTCCGCATAAAAATGCAATTATATTTTAATAAACCAGGTGAACTACGCGTATGATGCACGGTCGTATGTTATTATTATCCGAACAAATTGCATGACGTTATGATTTTCGTCCAGCCGGGCGTTTCGCAACAGCATTCGGCTATTAGAGTATCGCGCGTGTTAAATTATAATGATGATCGTATATTTTCGTGATTCACGACTTAATAATATATTCGGCGTGTGCAGAAAAATTGTCTACGTTTCGAAAAGTAGTATCAGTATTATAAATATTTCATAATATTATAATTTTACACTTTCCACTCGATTATCTTAAATAGCCAGAGGCGGTACCGGACATTTTTTTTTTTTTTGAAAAGGCAGAATCATAGCAACAATTTTTTCGACGGGGCAAGTGTAAACGAGTATATTATTACCCCTTTAATTGGGGTTTTCGTAATGATAATATTTATATTATTTGGGGTTGATATTTTGGTATACCTATATATCTACTGAAGGCATTTAGTTAAATAATATAAATTAGATAGCTATGCAGCAAATTATTATTATTATTATTATTATTATTATTATTATTATTACATATTTAGTATATTATAATACAATATTATATTATTATATATATAAAATATGTATTAACCTAGATACGCATAGACTTTTTTTTAAATAAAATAATAATTATAATAACGTATAAAGTTGCATACATTTTTGTTATATTCCATACGATTAATTTAATGATGCTGAGCTAATACCATAAACGTAGGTGAAAGGTTAGTAATGAAAGTATAGAAGTCAAAGGGCTAGAATGCGCCTACTATAAGATCTCGAAAATTTCTATCATAACAATTATACAAAATGGTTCATCTTCAATAATGGTTTATAATTATAAAGTTGTATATTTTTATACTATTCTATATTAACTACTATATATGTATATACAGAGTGATTATGTTTGAATGTAAAAACCTCATTATTTTAGTTTTCTGAAAATTTAGATTAATAAACATCGAATAATAATAAAATGAACGCCGTTTATTTTATTTATTAGCACATCATGTTCATATAATATATAAGATATGGAATGATTACTGCAGGTGAATAATTTTAAAATTTTTTTTAACTTAAAAACAATCAACGATATAAAAAAATTAAACGATTTGATTATTTTCGTAAAAATTCCTGATTTTAAAATAAAAAATACCAAGTACAATAATCGACGCCATATATATTATAATAAACGAATATAAGTAAACAGGAGCGGACTGGGTAGGGTCCGGCCCACTATCCCAAATATAAACGGCGGCCCTACCCTTTTTTTTTTTGTGTGGTTAAACCATATAATTACCATATAATCGTACCACTTACCAGGCACCGGCCCACAACCCAACCACGGACAGCGGCCCACTGTCCTCTGGGACAGTAAACCACTGGGTCAGTCCGGCCCTGTAAATAAAAATAAATAAATGTTCACAAAAAAATCTTCACAGTGGTTCGCAAAAAACGTATGCGGTTCTATATATATTACACTAAAAGAAAATTAACACGACATCATCGATAATTATACTGCACAAGATAGAATATTACTTATTAGGTGTAAATCTCAGTATAATAAGTATATATTATTAATATAAGTAGTAAATTAAAATAATTATAATTCTCACGAAAAAGTATTAATTTAGTAATTAAACGTTAATCACTTTAATTATATATAATATATATATTATATAATTATAATTTTAATAATAATATTATTATTAATTTATTATAAATTGTAAATTTAATTTTATAGTTATATTTTTAATTGAATTTTTCTGTTCTCAAGTGACATTTTTTTAATATCTTAATTATTGTTTATAAAATTATCGTTAATTTTACGAATACATATGCCTATTGCCTATATGATTTAATAATATAATACATTATAAAATCATTTGTATTACATTAATAATTATTATATATACACCCGTTGATCTCATCTAATATCTTCGCCTCTAACGCCCGGCCGACCTATTAAATACTTTGAAAAGATAACATGCAATTCATTCATCTGTGCCAGCAAACACTGCCCTTTTATTTATTTTTTTTATGCTTTGTACCTATAATATTCATGTACAAGAGTGCTAGTGTGCTCAGTGACAAATCAACACAACATACGTAGGTAATATATAGTTACAATATAGTAATTTAGTTGTATATATATATATATGTAAACGTCATCAATTTAATGTGAACGATTTTAATTTTAATTTAAACAGAACTGTTAACTGGACCAATTATGACGTGTCTATAACTATTTAACCTGCTCTTCAAACTTAATATATAATCATTAGAGTTTTTGCCACGGCGTTTAATCATAAAAGAATATTCATACGAATATTTATGTCTTATAAATATTTTATATACACCGCGATTTATCGAAATAAAATATTTTTCTAACAAAATTAATTTACAATATAAATTCAATGATATATATTTTTTTACTTTTAAATAGTTTTATTTTCATTAATATTATAGTATCGAATTTTATCAGTATTTTGTTATAATTTTAATTGTCTAATTATTTACTTTAAAATTTATTCCCCCACCAAAAAAAAAACATGTTTTATTTTTACTTAATTGTATTATAGGTATCTAAATTATTTATTATAGTTTATAACAAGACGTAAGATATATGTCAAATATTAAATGAACATTTCGTCAACTTTCCAAATAAAAATCTTTACCATCTATTTAATTATATAGTAATTTTTAGTAGTTAATGCACATTCGATCATTCTTTTCTTTCAATTAACCAACAAGCATCAACCCTGATATAAATTTTTTGTTTTCTATATCTACTTCGAATCGCACTCAGTGGCGTCATTTGGTGGGGGGCAGGGTGGGCATTTGCCCCCCTTGTTAATTGTGGGCCGACATGATTTGTGCCGAGATGATGTTGAACAATAGTTATTCTAACCAAATCTGAAGTAATGACTATCGAGTTATGAGTAGTAATAACAAATCGCGTGGCAAACAGTGGATTAAAATTAAATTACCTGCAATAAAATTTAAAAGTATGCAGGTCATATAACCACGATTAAAGGCGATTAATTCGTGGTTACAGCTTACCACAGTTCTAGATTTTTTTCGATAAACACGGTTATCGTTACCTAAAGGCAGTGCGTAAATTATAAAGAACATTATATTATATAACGACTACGATGTACGTTTGACGGTTGACGACGTACCTGTGTAATCTGTATGGCTGTATCGCATACGGCATAAACGAATTTGTTTAGCCGTTCTTTAACGTTTCGAACGTATATTTTATGTATACATAATTTGTGAGTGGCAAGCGTGAAAAAATAAAAATGAAAAAAGCTAAAGGTTGTGTGACCAAGACGGCGAGAAAGAGAGGAAAATAACCGAACAAGATGTTCAGAACATGTCACAAAACGTAATTTCTAACATGTTTAATGTTATACGACAAGGGAAACTTCAAAACTTGAATCTCATAAGTACTACATAGTCATTTATAATACATTTATTATAGTTGACAAAGTAATGAATTTTCTCCTCCCCAAAAAAAAAAAAAATAAAAATAAAAAATATCGGGCGATTCGCGCGTGCCCATGATAACGAAAATATCAAAATTATGTAAAACGGAAATCGTATTGAGCTAAATGTAAGTGGAAAATAGTTAATTGGGCCGGTTAAATATTTTGCCTCCCCCTTTCGAAAACTGAAATGACGCCACTGATCGCACTTATAAATATTAAATACACACATCTCTGTCGTGCGATAATTATAATAGCAATAATTACAATACAGCGAGTGCGCCAATTCACATATACCAAGAAAAAAAAACAAGATATAATAGAAACGAAAAAAAGTTACAAAAATCATCTAAAAAATAGAAATTCAAAATATTTACTAGAGGTACCTATCAACTAAGGTTGAAAAATGATTAATCACTCTACACCAGTGGGCAGTTTTCCAATCATTATATTACGACGACATGCTGTATTAAAATATTTCATTGCTCGCAAAGTCGCCGACACATCATTTGCAAAATTATTAACTGAAATACAGAATGATTAAAAAAAAAAACGTAATAAATCAATTCCATATATTTTATTTCATTTAATACTTTTTTTGTGATAAATAATTTTTTTTTAAAACCCATTTATAATGTTTTTTTTTAAAGCTTTTTTTTGTAGATTTATTGCTTTTTTTTAGTGCTTTTCTTTAGTTTTTTTATTGCTTTAAAATCCGTACTCTATTCGTAAATATTGATATATATTATAGGTATTGAATATAATATTCGTCTAATCCGTGATAAAAAGGCAAGCGCGCCTGGTCGAGAAATTTCGTAAACGTCCGTGTTCGGTGGGTGGGGGGGGTGGAGAGGTAGAAATACGTGTGACGTCATTGCCGTAATAATATAACGTTGCGAGCAGCGCTCGATTTCACAGCGGTCAAAATGTGCGCGCGTCAAACGTGTTCTCGTGTTGTTTTTTCTTCCATGACCGTCGGAAAACGCACTGCCGACCGCGTCCGAGTAGAATGCGCGCCCCCGGTCGTCGTATGTTCCAAGGGTCCGTCGCGGACGACGCCCGTGCGACGGGCCGATCGAACGCGAAATCTCCGCGGACGGAGCCCCGCGTTCGCGTCGCTGCTGTTTTGTGAAACTGTTTTTTCTGGAGGTTTTTGTGGAGGTACCTTTTCGTTTTCGCTGACATGTGCCGGTGCCTGAAGTGCGAGTTCTGCGTGTTGAACATCGTGTTGTCCGTCATTTACGTCGTGCACGCGCTCATCACGTTTTACCGCGTGTTGAACCCGGACCGCGGTCGCGCGTCGAAAAACGCTTGAGCGTTCGGACCCGGTGCGACGCGAGACAATTTTTTAACGTTCGCCCCGCAGTCGTTGCCGCCGCCGTTCTTCGCAACCGTCGTCGGCAAGTGTAATTATTTGTGCGCCCGCACCGGTGGCCGCGCAATCGACACGCACAACGCGTCGCAATACAAAACGTTCGGTCGCATTGGGTGTACGTATTTCGCGCGACGCACACGTCGTTCAACGTAGTAGGAGGATCCGCAGCGCGGCACGGACTCGGGAGGACGTTTGCACTGTGTCTATACGTAGTCGTCGATGCGCGATCGAATGCGTAACGGTGAGAATACCACGTAAACGTTGTAATTCACAGTCGGTTCTGTTTGTGTGTGGAGAAAAAAAAAACGTTATTTAAGAAGTTTTCGGACTTTTTCGTGTCGTCGGTTCGTGGCTGACGTTTCCAGAGTTCGTCTTCAGAGACATTGTTACTGCTGCTCCGTGATTGTAACTATACTGATCGGTATGATGAGTCGGAGGAAAATTTCTTAAAGAATAAATCAACAATCCGTGAAAGCTTTAACGCATTCATAAAATAAAAAAACGTTCGTTCTATTTGTCTACGTACGGTACTACGAATCGCAGTCTCGCCAGCCGATATCGTTTAAAGTCACACGTACGTACGCAGTACGATAACGATAACGTACGGTAAACAAGCTGGCCTCTTAAGTGAATACGTTGGAAAGTAAAATAAATTTCATCACTTTCGAGTCGCCAAAAGTCTGTCGAACAGACTCGACGCTTTCCAGTAACATTTTACTATAATCCGTCGGTTTTTAACGCATTGTTTTTTTTTTTTTATTATTATTATTACTTATTTCGAGGTAGAGTATTGAGATTTCGTATCGATCGTCAAAGTCTTTGTCAGAACTAATTGTCTAGTGTATCTGTGCGTTAGAATACGTGGGTATTGTGGATTAAAACGTCTAGTAACTACTTTGTAAGCGGTCGGATTACAATCATTTCCGATTACAAAACCGTATCCTACGATATCGATACTCAGAAGTAATGAAATTATTTTTTATTTTTTCTGTAATAATTTCGATTTTGATCTACTAAAATGTCAAATAGGTTCAGTGACGTCTACCTGATTTAAAATGTATTTTGTAGGTAAAATGACTCTAGGTAATGACAAATTCATTGTTTATAAAAATGCGTTGCCCTTTGTTTTCAGTTTGACGCATTACTAGCGTTTACATACGACTGATTTAATGAATAAAGTGTTCAGATGTTCCCATTAAAGAATACTGCTATTGATTTTAAACGTTTTGTTGATTTAAAAGGATTTCGCCGCGGTGGTTAGAAAGCGAAGTGAATGATGTCAACAAATAGGTATGCGGTCTGCGAAGTGGAATTCGAAGAAGGAGCGGTGAATTCTCTTTTGTGTTCAAGCTGGCTAATCCGACCCAAAAATGACAGAACATCACAAACATATTGTTTCTGGCCGTGTAAAAGAGAATTGGCATCCATATTGGCCAAATACGGTTGCCCTCCGGACGAAGATTTTTGGATACGATACAAGTGCAAGATTTTGTTTGAATACAGTCAGTGTAGAATTTTAACTCAACTTGTACTACTTTTTTTCTTTTTTTTAATAGTTTTGGTTATTGATTAAAATCATGATTTCAGGTGACTACGAAAGTGCCAGAATAAAATTAAAGTGTATGAAAGAATTTAGTTATGAAAGGAGTACAAAGACGGCAATTGCAGACGTAGCAAAACGTGTAGAGGAAAAAAAGATGACACAAATCAGAGTATTTTATAATCATTATAATTATTGTTTTATTGCGTATTAACTGTTATCGTTTTAGTTACGGAAACTTTATCGAAATTGAATTTAATCTTGGAAAAACAATTTGATACTATTCGTTATACTAATCGCATGATCGGTGAGATTATCAACCAAAACAAAACTCCTTTGGATGAACGTAGTACAGGTGATAGCGAAAAGGGCAAAGGTACTACGATGTATGAGTTTCCACTTCAGACTCCGAGCGATGTTGCTAAAATGGAGAAAATACTTAACGAGTCTTCATCAAATCACCTGATCATAGTAAACAAATTGCTTTCATCAGTATTCATGTATGTATATATATATATATATATATTCTAACGAATTCAATATTTATAGAAAACTCGACTGTGGCAATGTAATCGTGGAAAGCTAAGTAATACCGTGACAGCTATGCTTGAAATCATATTTAGTGACGAGTGCGCTCAACAGTACACCTTTGACGGGAATAATAATACGAAAAATGCTTTCAGTAAGCTAACCATCTGTTCTATAATAATAGGTATGAGATATTATTTTTTAAAAGAATGCAATTTCCGTTTAGAAATTGTGTATTATAGTATCAAAATATTCATTTGTTACGACAGATACTGCATTGAGTTTCCATAAAGAGAGAACAGAGGATGATATCACACAACAGGTGCGAAAATGGTTGAGTCTGGCATCGATTCGAATCAAAAATAAGGAAACGTACAGAAAAATAATTGAAAATGGGTCTTTTCGGAAAGCGTAAAAAAGTATTGATTGGCTACTGCAAAACAATTCTATGATAATAAAAACTTGTTGCGTCTCTCGCGTGTAATCTTATGTACAATATTTAGTCTTTGAATTTTTCTATACGCGTTTATTGCGTGAGATAATAAAATCTGTTAAGC
Source organism: Slavum lentiscoides (assembly GCA_032441835.1). Lineage (NCBI taxonomy): Eukaryota > Metazoa > Arthropoda > Insecta > Hemiptera > Aphididae > Slavum > Slavum lentiscoides. Next base: position 6,080,653 of record CM063711.1, on the reverse strand, counting down.
ATATCCAAAATCCATATGTAATTTTTAAATTTTAATTAATGGAAATAAATCCTTTAATGAATCCAAATCCATATTCAAATAAATTACCTACCGTTTTTCTCTGCCACATCGCGTTGATGCTACTGAATTCATTAGATTTATTATAAGATTTTTTTAAGACCAAAGAAAATAATAATAATTTCATTTTGAGCGGAATCATCATATAGCTAAATAGTGATTCCATTAAATCTACACTCGAGTCATTTAAACCGGTTTCAGTCGTTGGTTAAATATATTTTTAACACATTTACTTCAAATAGTTCTTTTCGCTGCGTATTTAATAATTGAAATTTTTTTCACTTCAGAAAAATACAACAAACATTAAATATGACTTCATTTTGTTAGTTCATCATTGTTATACAAATTCCCGTTTCATGATCTATGTTAATCAGGTGTACATTGAAATTTCGATGATAAAGTTTTTTTGTTTGTGTATTTTAATGCCTGTTATACGTGTGTTCTTGAAAATTATAACTGTGTTTACATTTATTTGAAACAACATAATATATGTGTATACTTAATTTACCAATAAAAATCAAGTTACAAACCAAACGCTATAAATGAATACCGATTCCAAATATTCTTCAATATTATACAACTATAATTTTAGTAGTTTGTGTGTGTGTGTGTGTGTGTGTGTGTGTGTGTTTTATGTCTAGTTTTTTTTCTTTTGTCACTTTGCAATTTGGTTGTAAATTGGTAAATTAGTCAACTCTTTATGATTATTTTTTTAAGCATTTAAGTTAAAAGTTTAAAATTTTTTTTTATTTTTTTGTAAATGATATTATTTTAATATTATACTGAAACTAAACTAGTTATTGTATAATATAAACATTATGTCTTAAGACTAAGCAATACGTTTTAAATATACTTGACATTGTTTTAAGTAATTTCAGTACATACAATATAAACGTTAGTATGAACTAAATATTCGTAGGGATTCTAAGGTTTTGTAAAGTATTTTAAGGACTGAGGATTATAGTGGAGATGTTGTTTTCCTCGATACAAAGTATTTTAATTTCAAACAATTCTTTACATTATGTCTTTAGAAAGAAAAAACAAATCCATTTTGAATAAAAAATTTTATAATTTCATTTTCTTTTGAATCTAGTCCGTAATTAATTACTATACAAGTTTCCTGTCGCATGACTCAATGTGGTCATCCAAAAATATTTGTTTTCACATTTATTCGGAACAACTTGATATTATATATAATTTTTCTTATTTCCAGATTTAAACTGAACTAACTATAACAACTGAATTATATATAGTAAATAGATTAGAGTCCCGCCTTACCCCTCTTAGGTCCATGTTATAACTTAAATATAAAGTTTTCTAGATTGTTGTAATGAACTTTAATGTGTATAATTGTTTATACTAACATTAACAATAATTTATACTAAAATACGTATACATATATATCTGTATTTATTTATATTTAAATATGTGTAAATGGTTAATTGATATTACAATTCTGTTACAAATTTACAGGTTTTTATAAATGTTTAGGCCTTTCGCCGCTTGTGAAAGTTTTGCATGTATTACTCATTGCCCATATCACACTGTAAATGATTACTAGTTCCAAATGTATGCTATTATTGTATAAAAAGCTACTACTCAAATTGATATTCGTTTTCTTTTGTGTATGTTGCGTTTATTTATTAGTCGCCCTGCAAATGGGTTTTAAGTTATCAAGTTATGTATTAAATGTGATATTCACCATGTTAACACTATTCCATTGCTTTTTTTTTTTTTTGTTTTTTAGTTACAGTGTCAAAACAAATTGTTTTTTTAATTATATTAATAATAAACGAGTATACAACCATAATTTATAATACACAATTTTTATGTTTTAAAATTAAGGAATACTTGTATAATATGTTTAAAATCATTTTATGTTGATCTAAAATGTTAAGATGAATTTTAATAATCTTAGAAAAGTACTTTATTTATTTCAGTTATTAATGTTTTGTTTCCAAAAAAACAGTGATACATAAATGGTTTGCTCAAAAAAGTAAATCTAATTCATTTTAATAAAACATTTTTATGTGTAATTACTATAACAGTGTAATTTATATACTACTACTATCTAGTAAAGAGTGTATGATCATGAACTATCTTAACGAATTATTGATTCCTATAACCATCTTGGACGTATGTTCTAATCTCGAGTAGCTTTTTGTTAAAAAATAAATGTCACTAAATTCAGTTGCGTTGAGTAAAAAAATGTATACAAATTATTTCGGATTATTGCCTTCTAGAATAAATGTTTCATAATGAAAAGGTATATTGACAGTTAATTCGACAAAACACTTTAACGTCTGAATTTATTTATACATTTTTTTCAATGTTTTATGAACAGAATTTTATGAGTACCTATGTCTCAGTTATAATCGAGTTAACGCACATTATTCATTTATAGCAAAATCTTTTACAATACAATTTTCTTACTAAAATTGTACGAATGTGATGTACTACCGGTGAATTGACGTATTCGATTTCTGTGCAAAATATTGTTTATCATACTGCCCATCGGATTAAGAGTATTTATTTAAATATTTTAGTGTACATGAAAGATGTTTAAAAGGAAAAAAATCAAAAATACAATATTACAATGAATCGTTAATTGAATTGCAAATTTTATACATATTAATTACAAAACGCAATTATTATAGTATTTTACAGTTATTTCAATAATTTATAACTTTTCTGTTGTTTGTTTTGTTTTTTACTACAAAGAAAGGTAAATTTAAACAAAATAAGAATACAGACAAGCGTAGGTTTAGGTTCAGTGCCGAGCTCTGGTAATTAATATACGTTTTTTTAAATAATGAACCAATATTGAATAGGTACGCTACATAATTAGTAGGTACTAAGTGCCTATTATGAGAATATAATTTTAAAAAGTTTAGATATTAGATAAGACTTGTCGTTAAAAACTAATGACAGTAAACTTATTCGAAATGTATTCGATAAACTTTAATTCCTGTACGAAACACTGATTTAGTTTTTTTTTTTTTTCATTCATCGACGGTTTTAACTGTGGTATTTTTATAATTTATTATACATTTACCATCATGAATAAATCAAAATTTCGATATGAAATTTAACTTCGCAGAACACAGACATTTTTGAAAAGTTATTCATTAGAGAACTCTGGACGATATGATGGACGTTTGTCTTTAACGCGGTAATATTATTATTAGAAGGATTATTATTTGAGGATTGCTGCACGCTGTACTTACCACCGAATTGAGACTATGCGCAGCGCAATGTGAATTAAGTGCGTAATTATGCTTTTCTCCGACATGCTTGAACTCCATGATCACACATAGTTCTTGCTTCATCGTAACTTTGTACGGATAAATTTATACGGTCAATACCTGAAGATTTAAGAAAACTCAAAATTGTATTTGCCAATTCTTTTTTCAGTTACATTTGTAACAGGAATAAAACACAAAACGTCTTCATCATTGATTTTAAATTTAGCACCATAATATATATAAAATAGTGAAACCGTATACTGTATGACTGTCATTTTATTTGATATACATCTTACTCCTGGAAATTCGATGTATAGGCAACTTAATAATCACACGTAACCATTCTCCTATCAAAATATTGCTAGAGTATTTATTGCTAAATTTTCGCATGCAACAACAATTGTTATTTATTTGTCTACAGATCTAAAAAGAAAAACGAGTCTATACGAACGCGTTGATTAACGAAAAATAATAGGTTCTCGTGTACATAATCGAATTGAATATTTTAATTGAATCAAACAAAATTATTGTAAATCATAGTAAAAAGTATAAAATAAATTAATAATTAACAATTTACATGTAGAAAAAAAAAAGATATTATTCCGAGACGTTTACCTATCTCCTGAGTATATCCTGTGGTCTGTGTGTTTATCATACGATTAGTTTGATAACCGATAGACTTATCACGTTCACTCGGAGGTGGATCTAGGATTTTTGTTTATGGTGGGTGCTATTTTGCTAGTAATTGTTCTGAGGTACCTACTTATTGTGTATAATTTGAGGGAGAAGATATGACATTACCTATATTACGCATTTATAATTTTTAATTTATTTCAATTATTAACCCACCTACTACACTAAACTAGGTGTATTTGTTTTGGGGGGGGAGGGGGCTATGACCTGATTTGGGGGGCTAAGTCTTTCTAGCCCCCCGTAATTGTGCCTATGGTATATATATATATATATGCACTGAATAAGTCTGAAATCGAATAGAAAAACGGGTTTTAGCCGTATAGTAGTTGAACATCCCCCACCCACATGTATAGACGAACATTTTGTCAACGCTATATCTCGTAAACTATTATTCGTAGAAAAAAAATGTGAAAACCTTTTTCATAGGAAATTACTAAATCTATAAAATGCGTAAGAACTATTTTTACGATAAGACTTAATGTTTAAGAGATATTAACGAAAAACCGATTTTCGTGACCTTTGACCTCGAATAAAATTTTTAGCCCGAGTGGGAGCGATGGGGACTTTTCACATTTCATTTGTGTAATGATGTACTCAAGGTCTGTACCAATTTTTAGCTCTATGCGAATTATTCCGAAGTTAAATGTCTATTTTGACCGGACTATACCTGATCTATTCGGTACCGCTATTGCTGTACAGTATTTTGGAATACTCTTCCAAAATAAAATTCTTGTAAACCACAAATAACAGAAAAATCATACTTTAATTTAAGGGGTTTGCAGCTGTCGCATACCACGAACGCTAAGGAGAATTAAATAACAAAATTATTCTCGTTTCTTTGTAAAGAGTAGGTATCGAAAACCATGTGCTACTATTTTGACCTAAACTGCAGATATCACACAAACAATTTCATTTTGAAAAAAGTTCCTATTTCATTACAAGTAATTAAATTTTGTACCAAAAGCCACTTAAAGGCGAAAGACGACATTATAATTTTTGGTGGTATATCAATGTATAGGTAGCATATGTTTTATCGTGCTAGTTGATTATATTAACTAAACATGACTTTTAATCCCATTAATTTAACTTTATTAAATTATAGTTATTTAAACTAAAGGGACCTAAAGTATCTAAATATCAAAAAGGTTATAATATTGCTAAAATTGGTTAAGTTAATAAAATTTAATAACCTATTAAGTAAATATACATTGTCACTTTTATATTTTATCTTGTCAACGTTCGGGTCGATTAAGTCGAGGCGATGTCTCCCGCAGAGGGGTTTTTGTGTCCAGACGTCTATTTTCTGCGTAAAGGTGATCAGGTCGAGTCGTACGACCAGGTCTATCAGGTTGAAAATGCGTGCGTTTACGGATCAGCTGGAACTGTGGCTCGGTAACGGGGTGCAGTGCGATGCGTTTTAGGATGAAACCAAGGCTCGTAGTAATATTGAATGTACCAGCTGTCGTATGTAGGAGGTTATGTAGGTCGCGGTTGGTCCTCGGTCACCTTCAACTCTATACGTGGTGTCCGTTATATTTGCGCGCAAACTCTTGGAGACGGCGTTTTCTCGATGCTTTGGTCATTTTTATCATCACAATATTTATATTATTGATTATTAACAGTGCGTTGTAAAAGATACTTTTTAAAAGTATTCGAATACGGATACAGGAACTTGTTTTTAAAAGTATTTAAACACTTAATGAGAAAAGTATTCGAGTATAAATACATATATACTTAGTAAAAGTATTTATAAATACTTGTATTTTGTTTAAAATTAGTTTTACTAATGATTGGACTCTTAAAACTAAAATCACTATTACTCCCTTGGACCAAAACATGTTTACACAACACGTAGCTTTTTGTGTGACTAATAATTATATTTTACACAGACGACACGACTCACGGCACCTACACTTGAATACACGACACACAAGTATGGAGTGACATCCCGGGAAAGAAAAATTACAAAAATATAATTTTATTTATTTGTAGTGTAAATACGTCATAATATAGAATATTCGTTGACCATTATTATAACAATGGACTTCGACCTGTCGCGACCTGGGATAACGGTCTAATCGGTCCAAGTCCAATGGGGATTATCTACATCGACTTGAACGGAAAAATCACAGCAGTGGACAGCGATACCCACGATCGAAATAATTTGCCAACTCATTATGAATAATTATTATAAAAAAAAAAAAATGACAAAAGTTTTGTTTCATCATCATAGTTCACACGTCGTTAAGAAAGATTTAAGAAACGTATTTGATTTTAAATACAGATACTCTATAGAAAAGTATTTAAAACGCTACTTGCAAATACTCTTTTCAAAAGTATTTAAAATACGTATTTGAGTACCGTAAAAGTATTTGAATACTTTTACTCACAACACCGATATTATTAATCATAGGCAACGGTGACGGACCGATGCATGATTATAGCGCGGCGGCGGCGTTCGAAAACAATCGTCGAAAACGTGCGGTGAAATTTTAAATCCCAGCTCCCGCCCCACTGAAGCAGAAAAACCACCGAGGACCGGGCTACATAATATATATATATATATATATATTATATATTACACTCGTACGGCCTTGGTGCGTGGAACTCGCGACCATAAACACTGCATCAGTGTATATTAAATAATAATAATATTATGTAGCCGGTATTATTATGTAGGTACCTACCGACTATACGTATACGTCGTGTTTACTACTGTACGGCCGTATTACCGTATCGTTTGTCCTAATTTTATTGGGTTTTATAGGACGTTCGCGCTCTCACCACTCCGTTCCGATAATATTATATTATTCCTACGTCGTCACACGCGCGCGCGCACGGTTCAACCGTAATATTGGACGAGTTTCGTCATGATACGCGGTGCAGCGTTATAATTCCGTTGACTGCATAATATATAAATAATATGATCTCTAAATAATACCGACGTGTGGACCAGTCTCCGGCCCCCCCCCCCCGGGACGGTTTTTCGTGTCCGCAGTGGCGTACATACGGGGGTTTCGGGTTCAAACCCCCAGGACCAAAAAAAAAAAAAATTGTGATATTATTATAAGGCCCGTTGCGCGTTATAACATGTTTTAATTTTTACACTCTACAACGGTGCACAGGTATTGTGTGCACTATCGGCTCCTACTCATAAATTCCTTCATGCGCCGTTTAAAGGGATGGTTTTAGTGTTGGTTATTTTTTTAAAACCCCCCCGGCCCCCCCAGAACAAATTTGAATGTACGCCACTGCGTGTCCGTACACGGTGACGTTGTTGTTGTCGGGAGAAAAAAACTGGCCGAAAATTGTTGAAAACGACCCGCGCGGATCATAGGCGCAATTTGGGGCGGGGGGGGGGTGTGCTTAGCACCCCCAGTCTTGAAATTAGCACCCCAATTTTTTTTTTCGTATTTATTTAACTTTTAGTAGTTATTATGTACACTGCAATACATACGTAACAACAGTTTTGTTCTATATGATATTATTTAAATGAACGATCGTGTGACGACTGAAAATATGTTGTCTTACAGACTGGTCAAAAAAAAAATCAAAGAAAACAATTTAAATTCAGATGATTTTATATAAATTTATAATATAATAATAATATGTTATTGATAAAATAATATTTTATAATATAATATATGTTATATCAATTTGATTAGTGTGTGGCGACTAGGCGAGAAAATCGTTCAGACTGTTCGACGTTCGGCGCATACATCGCAGTGTGACAACATTCAATGTACTACCTCCTATTTTAGTTTTATCACAGATTATCATCGTTATTGAAAAAGACCTTACCAATCAAATCGATATAAACGAAGTAATAAATATTTTTGCTCAGAGTGAAAGGAGGATGTTGTTATTATAATAAGTAATAAAGTGTAAACTCAAATTTAAATTTAAAATTGAAGTTGATTATGGTTTAATAATTCATATGTTACGTTTATCACGTGTAATTATACTGTAATTAAATAATATAATATACTTTACATAGCATCATAGCCATTACTTAAATATGTAATTGTTTAATGGTCATTGAAGGATTGCAGATATCGATAGCTCTATAAAATAACATGAAAAATCGGGGGGCTTCAGCACCCCCAGTTTTTTTTAGTGAAATTGCGCCCCTGCCGCGGATGGTACGAAAAGCCCGGCAAACGGTGCTGAATCATCAGTGCCGTCCTAACCACCAATAATGCCCTAGGGCAATAATATTTGACGCCCCCCCCAAAAAAATTTTAATAGTAAATACACTCATCCTCGAAATCATCATATAGATACAAGGGAAATTAATATCTAAACTAAAACAACAAATTTTTTCTTTTTGTCATTCATTTTTTTGACCCCCCTCTGCATTCATAATACTTTGGACGCTCTAGGGCGCATTTGCCCCATTTGCCCCCCTTGGGACGGCTATGTGAATCATAGTCCACGGTCGACTTCGGTTTGAATTTTTTTATACGCCACGTCTATTTTTCAAATTGTACGTACGAAAATTATTTATTAAAATAAATCCGTAGTGATTTTTTCATTTTTTTTTTTTCTACAGACTGAATAGATCGACAAGCGGTTAATGAAGAAGCGAAAATTCGAGAAATCAAGTAGGGAACCGAATGGAATACAGCGTACGTGCGATCGATCGGGAACGAGAAGGCGATTCGGTGTATAACGCGGTACCTACTCGTTATTATTATTATCAAACGAACTGATTATAATGGAGAATATGTTAAAAAAAAACCAAGTATACATTTCAAACCAATAATACGAGTAAGGTATTCGTGAATTATTATTTTTATTGTAAAATTTCACTCGTTTTCAATATTAATTATCATCATCGTTCTTATTATTATTATTTTTAAGTGATATTTAAAATTTGTATGGATTTTAATAAATCTGTACTAGTAATATTGTACTATTTTTGTGCGCTGTATTGGGCTGTGTTTGTTCAAAGCATGGCCGACCGGCGCGCGGCGGCATGTCGGTGGTGGCAAGCGAAAACACAGCAGATGAAATATCACCAGCGAATACTCTTCATACGTACAGAAATCACGAATAAACAGTCGATTTCTAGGCAAATTCACCAATTTCTTTCTTGTATTACCTTGGCCGAATACAATTTTACGTTCACTGTTTAACGACGAGCTATTTAATTTTAATATTACACGAACGTTTTTTTTTTTTTTACAGCAAGACCGTCTCTCAATATATATATTTGAAAATTCAATTTTAAACTATCGTTCGCACAAAATATGATTTTTAGGTTCTGAAACCAGCGGGGAACGCGTAACGATAGATGGAAGGCGCGCAATCCTCACACGCGTTTAAGTCCCGCGAGAATCGTGTAGTAAACCGAGTTATTATCATCTGACCCCAACAATTCAAATTTTCGCCTCAATTCCGCTTGGAGGGAAGACCGGAGGAGGGCTTCGAACCTGGTTAAACTACGCGAGAACGATCCTACTCAGTTACCCGCAGGATTCAATTTACCCCGAAAAGAGTGGAGAAAATTAAATAGAATTCGAACGGGCCACGACAGTTTCTCATAACGTAGTAAAAGACCGTCCTATTAGATGAAAATCCGATGGCAGCTGAAACGACTTAATCAACGCGATCACAAAAGCCATCGTGTGGATACGAGACCGACTTGACTTAAATGCAGTGGCGCACAGAGGTTTTACAACAGCACATGCAGTTAGGTAAAATTATACCCACCCACCAAATTTTACTACCTAATTAGTACCTAATACCTAAATATGCGTAATGTTTATTGCATTGTATTTTATTGTACATACTATTTCCTACAATACTTTTATAGACACTAGATGACAGTATAACAATATATGATAGGTATGACATACTATCCCCCACGGCCACACCCAGAGGCGAACGCAGGAAGGGGTTTTGGGGGTTCGAACCCCCTCCGAAATGTCCGAGAAAATTTTTAAGTTAATACGACGTAGGTATATGTAAAAGAGTTTAGACTGTTTAGAGTATATGTAATACCCAATAATGTTACATTTTTCAAAAACCCCTCCCGAAATTTTTTTCTGCGTTCGCCCCACGGCCACACCCACCCACTACTGAGTGGACATGCAGTTGCATTACATGGTTAGCTCAATGGGCGCCACTGCTTAAATGTATAAAATTAATACGCTAATTCTTGTTATTAATACTATTATTATGTTGTTGTAGTTGCCATTGTTATTGCTCACTAATTATTATCAATCAAATTATTGTTCGTAAATACGTATTGCTATACATGAGTTGTACAGCGTTTATAATCATTAGTTATGCCAAGTCGATAAAAATTTCATTCCGCGTTTTCCGATTTGCTCAGTAGGTTTCTGAAACGAAATAATTCGAAACGAACCGATAAAATTGTCTACGTACCTACCTGATGGTTTTGGATTTTCCTGTTTTTTCACTGCTCGATGCGTGTAAATACATACGCGCAATATACACCTACGCTCTGCCGACACGCACATAACATATTTCATCGATATTTATCGTATTCAATAATATTGCAATCGCGCTGCTATAGCACCTCACTCACAACAGTTTCTCGTATAGTCCATTCGTTGTCGACTTTGAATTCAAAGTAAGAACACGATAAAGTTCTAAAATCTCTGCGGTCTAATAGAAACTCTCGACGTCCACAAAACACGTTGCTCGCTCGATAGGTACCGTTTTTTTTTTCCCGGACAATTTTATTCTTTCACTCCCCACATGTTCTCAACTCACGATTCCCCCACACGTTTATCGTGTTCCTTTCTTTTTCTTATACGCGCGTTTTACAATAATTATCGTCCATGCGCGCGCGAATGAACCGTATAATAAATGTACGCACCTATCTATAATATTAATTTATAGGCGCAACTAGCACTAAATTTTAGGGGTGGGGGCTAAAAATTAATAAGCAAAAAAAAAGTATTCACTTTCAGAAATTTTGCTGATTGATGCCACAAAATTATCCAAATAAGCAAAAAAAAAAAAAAGGTCATCAACTTTCAATTATCCAATAACTAAGAATATTAGAAAAATATATAGAAAATACTGTACATTTTTAATGTAGTTTAATTTATTAAATTGTATCGTAATATCGTAATCATCATTACTGCTCTGAGTTTTTGATGAAATAAAATATTTGCATTGTTTCGATGAGGATGAGCAAAAATAGAAATGAAAAATATTTCATAAGTGCATATGTGTCATTAGTTTTTGGGGGGCTTAGCCCCCCCTATTTGCGCTTATGATATTAATGTTTAATTATTTGCACTTTTCAAAAATAAATGATTTATGATCGATTTTAATTCCTCCGTGGAAACTAAGTAAGTATACCTATAGTAAAAGTAGTGTTGAACAAGTTTTAGTAAGAGGTCATTATTTTTCATAGGTGACTTACATATTGTATGACTTAATCCGGGGTTTTTTTTTTCTTTTAGACGAGTGACTATAATTAACTCTGTGCAATACGTTTGACTCCAAGGTAACGACGTGGACACGACGAGCGATCATTCAATATTACGAATTCGCATATAGAAAAGTTAAATTTTGTTCGACATACATTATCATAATGGATAATCAATTTTTTTCAACTTTTCCTTGTAATATTCTGTTGTTGCGATAAATAATAATGTACATCATAATATTTATAGAAGTATGCAACAATTCAATTTATACGGTAGTTGACGAGAAACGGTATATAGATACGTATACTTAACCGATAGAACCTTTTCGGGGAACTTTTTAACTGATAATATTCAAGTTTTTTTTTTTTAAAAATATCTACATAATATAGAGACTTGTAACTGAAAGAGGTTAAATTTTTTCGCAATTTTTAAAAGTAACTTATAACTTGACTAAGTTGATTATTATTATTTTATATAACCAAAAACTATTTTAAAGTAAAAATCAACTTACCCAGCCATGATTGTATTAAAAAAAGAAGAGGTTGAGGAAATTTCTTTTTTTTTTAAATGGGTCAAATTAATAGTAAAGTATAGTAAAGTTTCATATATTTTTTTTTTAGCCGTGAAGTCCGTATGTTTGAGTTACACAATACTTTACCAATAGATTCTCTGCAATGTCTATAATAAATTGTATGATATTTTTAACCGTCTTCGATATATATATATATATATATCGTTATAATTAATAGCGACAAAAAATAAATAAATAATTATAACAATAATAAGGTGCCTGTACGAAATAGGAATTGCAAAATACACAACTAAAACGGATCTTTCGTCATAATCACGGACGATATATTTGAACTGACGTAAATTACGAATAAATCACAATTCGCGAGGTTTTTTTTTATTTGTTTGTTTAATTTTTTTAATTATAAAACTTATATTTTACGCAATGTTTAATACGCGCCGCGTGTAGATAAATACAGTAGAAATGTAGAAAATTGAATTTCGGTATTTCAGCGCGCGCGCGCGATAAAAAGTCAGACAATTATCTCCGACGGACTGCTATTGTATATTTTGAATATGCAGTAATATTACTTCACAAAACGCGTACACCAATATGATATACGAATTCATTAAAATTATCCACACGCACAAGACCGTCTTAATATAGTAAAATTGTCATTCAGACTAATAACTACTGTAAACTATACACTGTGGACCGTTGAGAACTGTATTAGATAATATACGAGTGTATATAATAATTAAGACATAATTGCTTTGCGCAACGAATATTATAATCTCGTATTTTACGGCGGCGGCGGCGGCGGCGACGACGACGAGTTTATATCGAATTTATTCGCGTTCACTTTTAATAATTAATATATATTATATATATATTAATAAAAAGTGATACAGTTGCTAATGAATAACAAATCGTTGTAAAACCAAAATATCCCTCGCTCCGCTCGGAACGTAATATCGAAAAAGTAATATCGAAAAATAGCCAATATTAAATTTGAAAATGATATTCGATTCGTTTGCAGACATATCGCGCTGGACAAACGGTTCCGAACAAAATTGAATTGCACACGCAGGATAACGCCGCGGTGTCGTCAATGTGATTTTTTTTCCTTCTAAATTTCTGCATTTCGGTCGTCGGATAATACGTGACATTTCGATAAAGTTTTCGACGTGAATGTAATGATATGCACACATGTCATTCATGTAATCCGCTATAAAACAAACCGAATCATTTCAAAAGTCATTATTATTATACACGTATGTATATCAACGCTCGCTCCTCTCGGAATGCCGTTTATACCTATTGTAAAAAAAAAAAAAGGGGGAAACATTTAGATTTTAACACATAATAATAACATATCGGTCCTACGCGGACTCTCGACATGTAACGCTATCATTTTCTAACAAACACATGCGAGAGATGCTGATCACCGAGGCCAAACACGTAAAATAACTGTGTACGAGCAACCGCGTTTGAAAAAAATTTAAAGAATAAGGGAAAATAAGACGCACGTGAATTTTCATAAAACAAATATCACGCTCCGATAGTACGTAATATACACGACTTACAAAAAAAAAAAAGACACGAATGTGAATATGCGTGGAAAAAGATCCACCATGAACAATCACGCCGCGTCACCGCCGAATTGTAATACAGAAAAAAAGGCCACACATTGTTACGTCGATACAGCGACTTGATCATTGGTCGATCGGACCACCACCAGCATCTTGACCTAATTAAAATTAAATAACTAAAATTTACACCCTTGATAATCTCGTCATCTCGGCAAGTGTGTGTGTGTGTGTGCAGCGTGCGCACACTCCCCCAAGCAACAACGACTCGAGAAATCGGCACTCTGCAGCGAGGACAAGTTTGGTTCTTCGCGCGATTCAGTCAGTCTTGAGTATTGTTGCATTCCGTCGCTGACTTCGTATCCAGTCGAAGGCAGCGTACCGAACTTTAACCTGTATTACATTACTTTCGTTCTCCATCGATTCACCGAACCTGCAGAGCACAGCTTCATTACGGTCTCTCGGAAGACCACACTGAGCGTAGCTGAGCTAGGTAAGTGATATTTTGTTTCGCTTTGTTGCATGCGTTTATTAGTTTATTTCTTTGTGTTCCCATCGGTTCTCGAGCTCACCACCCCGGGGAACACTCCTTTCCGCCAACAGAATTAATGTAATAACTCAAATTAATTTTCATTTGTATTTTATTTCGCATACCTCTTTTAATACACACCAATCTACTTTTTGACTCACGACTTCTGACCTCATAAACTCTGTAAACTTTTAATGAATTTTTATTTTTCTAATTTTTGAGTTATTATACTTTGAAGCACGACTTCAAAGTGGAAACGAATTTTCCATTATATTACGTTTCAGTGTCGTAGCCAGAAATTTATTTTTTGGGGGGGGGGGGGCACAGATTTTTTTTACCGCTATTATAGTCATTCTAAAATACATCAACTTATTAGTGGCTTAAATTTATATATATATATATAAAATTTCGGGGAGGGGGGGCACGTGCCCCTAGTGCCCCCCTTGGCTACGGCACAGTTACGTTTTGAATATCGTTTCGACACGTATACGAAAATCTTACATAACGTGCTACGTACGTTTATATTACACACGCATTTATGTAAGTATGTCTGTGCAAGAACAATTTTTTTGAAAAGATTTTTCGCGACACTGTTGTTTTCGGAATTTTTTTTTTATGAAAAACGTATTCGAACTACGTTATTTGTACAATAATTAAACGACACCGTGTTAAAATTATGTAAAACGAAATAATTTTTTGTTTTTTTTTTAAAAATAACGACCTCCTTTTTTTAAAAAAAAAAAAAACAACATTCTCTACTGGGTATACTCGTGTTACGTTATTACACTATTCGCATTGGCGTCAAAACGTCTTTCAAAAAACTGTTACACGCTCGTTTCTCGAGTTCTATATAATATATAATATTATGCGTTTTAATTATTTTTAAAATTATTTTGTCGATACACAATATATTTTATAAAAAAACAGAAAAACACGAAAATTTATTTTAATCTACGTATGACTTATGAGGCATGATATATTTGAAACGGTTTATCGTTCCGGTTTAATGTGTTCTATTATCCGAACACTATCGATGTTTGATAAAAATAAATAAGTGACGAATAGAAAAAAAAAATTTTATACCATTTTTGCATATAGTTAAACAAAACGATTTGTGATATTTTACAATTTTCAGTTGACACGTGATTACGTGAAAAAAATCAACCTTTATATATTACGGTTCGAGGGAGTGCAAAAATACAGAAAATAAAAAATAATACACACACACATGGCAATATTAGTTTGTAATAATATGAAAATTTTGAATATTTTGTTGACATCAACGCATATATAATATTATGATGAATATGAACGTGTTAAAATCGAAAAAAAATCAAAATTTTTGCCTATAAAAAAAAGTTCCCCGGCCGAGCAATATAAGACAATATTGATTGTGTTATATTTGTTTTATACGCGTATAAGATATTTATCAGCACATTTGGGATTAATACGTGGAAAGTAAGACATATCATTCGTAATTTTTTTTTTTTTTTTTTAAGTATATGACGTATAATTATATATGAATATTTTTAATTAGTATTTTCTGAAGAAAAAAATGTCGATAAACGCGAACTGTTTTGTGTAAGTATAGGCTCGTAAACCTATAATATATTTTATTTATCTTGGTGATTTATTTAAACGGTTAATTCGACGGTAAAATCATGTTTTATCAAGTATTATTTTTAACGGGCGTAAACATTTGGAAACGTTGCAACATCCGTGTGACTTCGAATATTACGGATTAAGAAGCAGTTTCTTTATACGAGCGCATTATATATTATTGCGGTATTTTCACGTTTGGCCAAAAATGTCCAAAAACATTCATTTTGTAATTTGCACGCAATATTTAATTTGCATTACAGTGTTCATTATAAACTGGATGTTTATATATTTTTTCTAATAAAAAAATTTAACATTGTTTCGATATATTTTATTTTATTTCTTTATTTTTTATTCCGTAAATCGAGTAGAAAAAATATTATTCACTGCAATTAACTCAGTGGCGTCATTTCAGTTTTTGAAAGGAGGGAGCAACGTTTTAACCGGCCAATTTAACGAAGAAAAAAAAATACTCGCTTTGCTCGCAAACTACCTCCCACTCACATTTAGCTAAATACAATTTCTCATTTACATAATGTTGTATTTATATATATATATATAAATACATGTGTTAGTTTGACAACACGATTATACAACGTTATTGCGTCGGAAGGTGAAGACCAATATTGACGCCCCCGGTTGAATACGGTTTCGTGTACACTTTACTATTTTTGCTCGTAAATTTGATTAACGTTATCATCGACCGACTGCAAATGTAAATTATACACTGACATAGTTACGTTCATGTTAAAAAAAAAAAAAGAATGTTTTTAGTATACGATTATGTGTTAAATATAGATTTTTTTTTTTATTGAATATCAATTAATATTTTTTTTTTACATATTTCACGTTTCTCATGTCATAGCTTTGCTATGTTTGTTTATGCGTTTAATACGGTAAATTCAAAGAACGCAATGTACTTGCATAGACCTAATTAATTTAACGGCAATAATTTAATTTATAATCGGCTCGACCTTGTCTTGTGTATGTGTGGGTCTAGTTTAAAATCAACATAGTTTTGGATTTTATATATGTAATACATTTTTTTCATTTAAATCTATACCTTGTAAATATTATCATTAACTTAATAATAATGAGAATATAATCAATAGTAATATTAAATTAGTAATATATTTTGTTGCCCTAATTAAATATGGAAATATAAATACACACACATATATATATATATAATTATTTGTAAATAAATGTCAGTATCCATATACTGTAATGATATAACAGTAACAGTAAGAGTATTAATATATATTAAATGAACAAAACGATATGATTATTAAATATTTTATTTATTTTTATAAGTAAAATAGAATTGGTAACTTAATTTTGCTAAATGGACGGAACGTATTGTGAAAACAATTATACGAATTAAAATTTCAGTGACCATTTCGTAAAAAGATACTTTCTAAGATTTCTATGTTTCCATAGGCACCAAGAAGATAAGGGCAACGAGGCAACTGCTCCTGCGGGTAAATTCGTGGAGGCGCCGCTTCTCCCAACAGACAGTCTTGTAAAAAATACTGTATTTAAATATTTTTTAAAAAAGTATTCGCATAAGAAATACATACAAATACTTTTTTAAAAGTATTTTTTACAAGACTGCCAATAGACATAAAAACGTGCACAATTATTGGAAATATCACATTTTTTCCCCCACATTTAGCCTGTAGGTGATAATAAAATATGTTTTAAATGTAAAGTGGTAAGGACCGTAGAAGTAAAATAAAAGAAGCGTTGTTTCTCATATTAGCACGAAATACTCTAAATGATTAAAAGCTGCATTATCTATACAACTGTTCATAAAGATGTCACACTTGATACTAACAAAACGGCCAACCTATTTATTTATGCAGCTCCTGTAAGGAGAAATACATTTGGGGTTAGTGAAGAATTTTTCACGCGAATGTATGATTCAAAAATGCCTTCCTACAAGGTTTTTTTATTAATTTGATTCATACGTATATTATGTTTCTAAACATGCGTTTGGACAACTTATATCCCCGTTGTATCCACCCAACTTACGTTATCTTTCTTACGACGGTACATTGTTGGTTTTACTACCAATTAATATATCATAGTCGATTATTCATTATCGATTGATCTATGAATATCATATTTCAGGGTGAATTATAACTAAAAAAAAAAAATTCGTTCAGAATTGTCATAAGAACGCTTACAAAAAAAAAAAAAAAAATAAGTATTAATCATTGAATCATTATAATACCTAAACGTTACGTATATACTGACGTACTGTGTCCTTGTTTGCGACATGTGGAATTGTAGGAGTCACAATATAACATATTTATTTAATACATTACGCTTTTATCTGGAGCACGGAGGTAGGGGAACTATTTGAAAGAAACTTACTAATTATAAAAATCCTTATATGGAAAGTAAAACGTCAAAAGAAAAAAAAATTCACCAACGTATAGATTTACAAATCGAATTCAAACAATCTAAATACAGGCGGATCGAGACAAGCCAACGTGCGCAGTCTCGTGAAACGTTCGAATTGTAATTATATGGTTATAAATTATATTAGGATTGCAAAAAGAAAAAGGCTACACACGAATTGCGTATAAACAGTAGATATACGTACCGATTATATTATATTTTTATTTAATTATTAAAATTAATTTGAATTGATGATTATATAAATGTACGAACACTGAATTTCAAGTATATCATAAAAAATAATAATTATCGGTAGGTTTTTTTTTTATATTATGCATTTTTATATGACTGATGTTACGCCATTTTTAAATAACGTTTACTTTTTAAAAAAATTATTATTTTTTGTTTTTTGCATATGAATATATTATTATATACGATATACGTTACGGAATTCATTAATTTTAACCCACACCTAAAAAATAGCTATAGACATTGGACAGTCTTAAGCAGTGTTGAGAAATATCTAGACAAATTTAGCTAAATAAGTTATCTGTATAAGTTTATTTCGTACCTATCGGTTATTACTGTCTAACTTATGTAATGTTTATCTCATGTAATCTTATCATTATCCACTAATGATCAAAATTATTCTCGTCGGTGTCCGTATTTATAGACACTACAGTCGCGCACTCATAATTTTTTTTTTTTTGGGGGGGAATAACTTATTAGTAAATTAATAAATTCATTATTTATATATAATTTATTAATTTAACATTCGCCGTTTTACTCCATAGAGTGCGGACTGCGTAGTTCTACCTCAATCATTGGATAAAATGAGCATGTATTTGTCATAAGCTGGTTATTATTCAGATTTCTGGATAATATCAATTATGATACTACGAAAAGATGTTAGATAAACATTGAGTCATTTTATCCCAAGTTAATCGACACCAATTCTGCGAAATCAATCTGCGCACGCTTGTGATTCGAATATAGCTTATAATTCTGTATATACTATGTATTTGTATTGAATTGTAGATGAAATTGTTTAAAGTATTTTTACTGTTTTTGTTATATTAAATAATAATACTAAATTCATTGGATTTCGAATATTCGATTTCGTTAAAAATATTATATTCTTTATACAATCTTGTACTTAAACGTACGATTAAATTTAACCGACATTAGGCTCGATTTTTACTTAGCGTATACCTCTCGTAGTGTCTTGAAAACGTAATTGGTAAGCCGTCCACAGGCAAATATTATTTTATAAAAATATATTATAATATGTGGGCAAGGAAAAATAAACATTCCGAATTTCCGTATATCTGAATATTTATGTATTGTTAATGTAGATGTACTTTGCCTATTGTGCTTATGATTAAAATACTTAAGGCAAGAGTGGGGGCAGCGAAAACATAATTTTAGTGTAGGCAATTGCCCGTCCCTTGTTTCCATTCCCGTTATGTACTACTACACCACTGATTTAGACAATTCACTTCAGGTCACGTATGTGTCTAATATCATATTTGTTTAGATAATATCACAAAAACGAACGAAAATTGATATTCTATTAACTATACTTATACAAAAAAAAAAAATTCTACTAAATACTAATCGTACGCGTTTTTCGGTGCGTCGCGTATGAAATTTTTCGAAATATTATTATATTTTGTCGATGCGTTACATTAAAAATCACAATAATTTATTGTAAACATTGTGATTAATATTTACGTGTAAATATTTTTATGCGATACTAATTTGTAAAAATTGTGTTGCATAAAAGCGTAATAAATTAGAAAGTAAACTCGAGTTGTTTTATGCTGTATGCAGAATAAATAACTTTTGTTTTCTTCGTACATGTGCAACTGTGTGTATATATATATATATATATATATATATATTTATAATAATTGCCCGTAATTCGTGTACCAAGTAGTGGAATGGCACGATAAGTATCTATTTGTTAAACGAGTTATATTTTTATGTTTAGAATTTGTCGATAACTGTATTTCTCCTAAAGCAATTCGTAAGAGAGCCAGTTTTAACTGCACGCTCGGTGGTCAAAGGAGAGCACCGCAGCGGCGCCGCGAGTCTGTTATCCGAAAACGGTTGTTTTATTAAAGTACATAGTCGTGACGTATCAATAACAATAATAATAATAATAATAATAATAATAATAATAATAATAATAATAATAATAATAATAATAATAATAATAATAATTTTTTTTCTAGCTATAATTTGTTAAGAACGAGAAGCGTTATTGAACGGTTCGAAATTATATATATTCGGGTATGTCGCGTGTACAATTTCCGAGTACACCGGTTTAACAGGTGTGCCTAACCATAACCCGTAAACCGGGAAACGGAAGCGAATCTATAAAAAATCCTATTTTATTCCGGCATAAACTGCACAGGCGAAACGAAATGTGCACGTATCGCAGACGATCCGGTTATTAAAACACAATTTTCCAGTATTATATTTTGATTTTCGAGTGTAATTCAAAAGTATTATAAAACACTATAATTGCACACGAGTGGCCGCATAAACGGACTGCTTAATGATATAATATTGCAGGAAAATAATAGTGTTACGTTAGTCTAAAATATACTGTAGTCACAATAGTAGTCCACTTAAATACAGTCATCTCCGAGTCATTCTTTTTATAATTTATATATATATATATATAATTTATAATTTACACCATTTTTAGCTCGGTCATGGTGAATGTCGATTAGGAAAAAAAAAATCAGGTTTCCGTAATAAATGCGCCAAATCGTCTTCTACTATCCGTAATTCACTGGAATACGTTTCTCAGAAAAGGATTCGAATGCAGTATATACACGTGGCATTTTTAATACTTAACACTTGTAAAATAATTGAGTAGCGGACGTTTACCAACCGTCGATTTTTACCGAAAACGAACATTATTTGCACGCAGTTGTTTAATATTGCAATGCGAGACGGTACGTTTGAACGGTTCACCGAGTGTTGAGTCGAACATTTACTGGAATGTAAAATTAAAAAAAAAAAATTGTATCAGTATTTTAACGATAAGATTTCACACTTATCAGCAATAAATTACTATCACGCCATTAAACACCGAATTTTTTTTTACTTTTTGCAATATTATAATGATTTGAATACCTACTCATTTTCGTTGAATTATTATTATTATACGTCACTATTATTATTAGACACTCCGTCTTCTGTTCGTTATTGATATTTATGTTCCTTATTATTATAATATAATTAATACGGGGTACATATATTATGTACACATTTATACGTCGTAAATTTCTATTTAAAAATTAATTAATATATATGTTTTTTTTTATTCCTAATATTCGGATGGTAATTCTCTATGGTCCGTCAGAATACATTAAATCAAACAACAACGAATTATAATGAACGAATCATTGTATTCAGAAAGCTGATGAAGTTTTACGTACAATATTTATTGTCTTTAAGCAGCTCAAAGGCGGTGAAAAATGTGCATGTATTGTCGATCACAGAATTCCTAAAGAAAAAAATTATTACGCTTATTAGAACATATTTTGAGAATAAAAAATTGTTTAGCGTATTTTACATATTTTATTTCTTTTATTATATAATTGTAAGTAAAAAATGATTAACGAGGGATATCGATTTTAGAATTTTGTCGTCGAAAAAAAATTGTGCCATTTTTTGAAAGTCACTAACAAATTGTTTTATAATTTCGTAACATTAACCTAATGTATATAATATACTCTATTTAATTAAACACTGACTTTTTTTATGTGTAAATTAAGTGATTTTTTTTTAAAAGTATTAACTAACTATATTTTTATTCTATGTTAAAAATAAAAATATTTTCTGGAGAATATATAAGTTTACCTTAAAGGCCCGATACCATATACGAGTATATTGATCAATCTTTTGACTTTTTTTTTTTTTATTTCACTTAAAGAATAATTTCTTTAACGATAAAAACGTTCTCTTTTTTTTTTCTTCTTAATGGGAACACTCTTTTAAAATTACGAAATGTAATATATGGATGAGCACTGATTATGCTTAAGACAATCATCCTGATGTACGCCAGCATATAAATAAGATAATTAACATAATATACGAATACATATTGTGTTTTATATGTGCGTGTTAAGAGAATATTTCAGAACTTTTCTAGTGTACGTTGTAACATTATATTTTGAACATTTTAAACCCTATAAATCCGCTGTCCAGTTATGTATATCAAACGTTCCAATATTGTTCAAATTGTCAATAAAACAATATAAACAAGCGCGTGTTGCGCGATTTTGTTTTTATTTTTTGGTAAGAGATAAAGCCTTGATTTACCGACTACATAATAAATCTAAACTGGTAATAAAGTTATTAATATTTGGGTTAAGTACATAATATAAGTGTATTAGTAAAATATCAACTATTGCGTATAGTTAGGCGTAAGTAGGTACTAAACGTACGATTGCAGTCACTATAATATACCTGTATGAGAAAGTAAATTCAGATAAATAGTCATTTAATTTTCATCGAACATTTCGATATTAAATATATATATATAATATTTCGTGTTACAACAATATAATAATTATGGCAGCCGTATTGTTTCGTTTTTAGACGTCTATTCGGTATAATTAAGTTATGGTTGTAAATCTACTATACATGACCATGGTCGCATTGCGTATGTGTTAATATCTTCCACGATATAATAAATTATACGTCTGGTCTACATATGAGATTAAGTTCGATTTTGACACTTCTCATCTGCCACTAAGCCGTTATCGGTGAGTATGTAATAATATTATTGTTCGTCCGATTGTCCGGTAACGGGTTTCTTGCTATAACATTTGTCAAGTTATACACGTCTGTGACATCACGCGTCCTTATACAAATCATCCGGCGACAAGAATATCGTTTTGTAGGACAGGACGTTTTATTTAATATTATAACGCGGATTTCGGAGTGGAATTTGAAAATAAATAATTGCTATTTTATTAATGGATCAAATCGATATAGTTTCTTCTGCAAAGCATTGGAGAGACGGAATTGATGGCGAAGATAAAGATATAGCTGGCGTGAGTGAGAACAAGACGTGGAAATCGTGTTCTATGGAGATGTGAGACTAGAGTGTCCGATTTTATGTAGTTGGGGAATTTATGAGGCGAAGAAAAAGAAGTAATTTCCCTGTCGTCCACCAAACAGTTCAATTAATGTCTTACAACTCTAATCAAAACTCTATGAAAAAAGTGTACACGAATTTCGCGCCAAGAAATCGGTATACCTACTCATAATTTGGGCAAAGAATTGCATGCCCTAAAAGCCGATTTAATATTAATAAAGATATGTACTAAAATTAAACAAAATATGCTCTTACAAAAAAAAAAATCCAAATTATAACATTTCATTTTGAAAACAAAGTTTTATGTTAAACAATATTACAAACACTGCAACCTGTTTGAGTGGAACAGTGATATTTTATTTAAAACTCGGGTAGTATAAGTAAAAATACTTGATTTATCATCAGCTCGTAATTTATAAATCTTGAACAATTATTTTATAATACATTAAATTATCTTATTGTGATTCGTTGAGTTATTCAATTTTTTTTCTTTTATTTTTTTTTTTTAAAGAGTCCTTTACATAACACAAAATTTTCAGAACTCTAAAATATGCCCTGAAAATGTACGAAATCCTAAAGAGACGAAAATCCCAAAATATACAAGAAATATACAAAATTATATTTCATGCACTGACTAATTAGGTCACGAAACACATTCTGGTATAAACCAGCTACTTTTCTGACCGACCAATTAAAGTATGCAGAAGCGTAAAATATTTACGCTACTCATAATATGCAGATGAGAATGTGTAGGCTATATGGTATATAGTGAAAAACAAACGAAAAACGTTTCAAAATATTACACATATCTATCTTAATTGAAACATTGCGAAAATTTCCGGTTGAACAAAAAAATAATAACAATAAAAAAAAAATAATATTAATAATAAAATGCATAATACGCGAAAAAATAATTTTGAAAAGGCTGTGTGTCACCGTGAATACAACGGGCACGTGAAATGTTGCATTCGAAATAAGAAATTTCATTTATTTCACTATATAGATTTTGATATATTTTTGAAAACTTTTCAGAAAATTATGACGAGCTTTTTGTAATATTTATAATGGTTTTTGAAAAATAAAATGTATTTTAAATAATTTGTAATTTGTATTCAATTTTTAGCTTTTGAATACAGTAAAAGCGTTGCGCGTAAAAAAATCCACTATTAAAAAAATCGAAAAACGTGTCAAATAAAGCATATATATATATATAGAAGCAAAGGAGAACACATTTTCAGGATTAAACTGAAAAAAATAAAAACACATCATTATAAAAAACAATTTCGTTTATTAATCTACAATGTATAAACTTTTTTTTTTTTAGTGTATCATGTACCCGATTCTTGTATGTTTATTTTGCATAATATTCTTTTGGTTTTGGTAGCCGATATGTTTACAACGGAATAAAATATAAGTATGGTCAGTACCATTTTTTTTTTTATTTTACCTTACATTTTTCATCAAAGTTTAAATCAATGTTTATTAATTTTATCTATGCAAAGAATTGAATAACATAGTGCTACCGGTAAAAAACAATTACTCTATAAAGCTCTTCCTTAATTCATGCAGTAATATCGAAAAGAATATAGATCTCAAAAATGTAATTATATATTAATACGAATTATTAAATATTAAATATTATTGCGTATGGTAATTATATCTATAAATACTATACGCTTATCGAATTTCAGTGTACCATATTCGTAAATACACGGATTCGTAAACACAATCGTAATAATTCTGTATGCCCCGTCTTACACTTTGTTCCAAAACTATATACTCGTAAACATAATATGTGCAAACATCATAAACATTAAAGGCAATAATAATTCTTATAGTAATATAATTAAAGAGAAAATGGTTTTATTTGACAATTTGACCGGGCAAAAACAATATCGATTTTAAACGAATACGTTGTTTGTATATTAAATGTTATTTTAGTAATTACATTCTGTAATAGTTTTTAACTAAAAACTAATAAAAAAATTTTTTTTTAAATTTAATTACATATTACTTAGTTCTCGATCGATTTAAATTATTACGCTCATGTGTGCACAAGTCTTCTTGGCAAGAAAGACGTTAATTGACCCAATTTTTATTTCGTTAAAAAAAAAAAGTATATTCGCCATCGATTAAAACCAAAAAATACCACAATTAATATCCAACGTGTTCTTTCATTAGAAAAAAAAAATACAAATAAATAGGTTGTATTCAATGACACACGTGTATACGGAGTGCTAATAGGACATGTATCCCGCATAGGATTTTTTAAACAAAAAATGTACACCACCACTACGAACAACTTGATATTGATTTCTACTCGAGTCTCTATTAACTATATAATTTATATATATTATTATTTAGAAAAATATGGCCAATGTTTGTAAGATCGTTTAATTTTCGGATGTATTTTGGGAGCCTCTCACGACAAATTTTACTTTAATATTTCGCCCTTCCCCAACCATCACTAACAACGATTGAAAATAAATTGTGCATGCCTCCGGTTGTGACATTATTTAATATTGTTAAACTCAATAAGTCACATAATAAAATAAAAATACGATAAGTATTTTAACTAAAATAGTTTAAACAAATATATGTATTAACACTTGCAAAATTTTATAGTTCCAAAATTAGGCATTAGACTTAATGCTTCGAAAACTTCTAATACTTCCGCATAGTCAACTGCATAGGTACTCGTTGTTAGTTATTACTATAATGTATATTGAATCAATTTATCGACGTCATAAAGAATTCAAAACACATACACTAAAGTTTTTTACGTTTGTACATTTTGTATTTGTTTACATTTTTATGTTTGTGAAAATAAAACAAGCATTAGATTTTTGTTTTTCATACGTAATAAACAGCAATATATGCTAAACAGCGGTTCAGTGGTAACTGGTAGAGCATAGCATTTGTTCTATATAAGTTATGTGTAAACACATTTGTGAAAATAACAGTTAATTATAATAATTACCGGCGTTATGGATATGGTTTTTAAATCGAAATCTCCTTGAAAATCATAAGATTGGATGGAAAAAAATTAGGTGGCAAAAACTAAATCGAAATTACAAAAAAAGTGAATACAAATAATTAAATGATTCTCAGTTTTATAAGTGTATATTTATAAATATATGTATATTTATAAATTTTAGAATGACTATAATAGTGGTAAAAAAAATCTAGTGCCCCCAAAAATGCCAACCCTGCCCCCCACCAAATGACGCCACTGATTTCTTTCGCACGTCTATAACAACATTTTTTGTAATAATACAGCAAAATTTGTGTGCACTAAAAACGGAGAAGAGAAGATTTCGTATAACGTTTGTCCCTCGTTTATAATAACGGCGAATTATAATATAACTGTTCGTCAATAATTATTTTAAATTAAAAAAAAAAATGTATGAATGTGTTAAAGCTTCCATGGATTGTTGATTTATTCTTTAAGAAATTTTCGGATTTATCCGTGTTATCGGTTTGTGGCTGACGTTTCGAACTTGTTTCAAAGTTCATCTTCAGAGACATTGTTACTGCTCCGTGGTTGTCACCACCACGGTGTTCAGGCGGTATAGTTACAACCACGGAGCAGTAACAATGTCTCTGAAGATGAACTTTGAAACAAGTTCGAAACGTCAGCCACAAACCGATGACATGGATAAGTCCGAAAATTTCTTAAAGAATAAAAAAAAAATGTAATCCCGACCTTTTCAAAAATTCTACAATATTATTATTGAACCGTCCGATAATATAATAATTGTTTTAACGAGAATTTTTCTCAAATCGCTTGTTTGTAACCAGGGCTCGGGACTTTATGCATTTGCATATTTGTTCGGGAAATAGGTAGGAGAAATCGGATTCAATAGATATTATTGTTTCGTGATATAATGATTTCAAATTTAAAAATTGTTATTGCATATTTTAGGTTATTTTTCTTTACATGCATATGATGGTAAAAATTTATTAGTTTTAATTGTATATTTTTTTAATTTTTCTAATTAATTAATAAGAAAAATAAAATTTTCGAAAAAAATTTGATAAATTAAGTAAAATTTTTACGTATTATAAAAAATCTATATATAATATATGTACCTACCCAGTGGCGTACTTTCAATTTCTCTCTGGTGGGGTGGGGGGGTTATAATTGTATATAAAACATTGAAACTTCGTCCCCATAATGTTTCAAATTCAATAATATTATTAAAATAAATCAAATAAAACTGCTGTTGTGTATAAATAATATAATATAATAGTGTCACAAACTACAACACATCCACACGATTACACGAATATAAACAAAGTTTGTGAATAAAACTGGTAATTTTTCGACCAAGAAACATTTTCTTTATCGATTCTTAGATTTATACAGATTAAAAAGTATTTACTATATTATACATTATACTCGCATATCATGTCTATCTGTTCAGTCATGTGGTATAATATACGAGTAATAATTCGAAAACAAATAATATTTGTACGGTATATAAACTAAGTAATTTTAAATATTTTTTTTTTTTGGTCCTGGGGGGGAGTTTAACCCGAACCCCCCCCCGTAAGTACGCCACCGTACCTATCTTGTTTATTCTAAATTTATTTTATCTATTTGATTTAAAAAAAAAAAAAATTAATATTCTGTTTCTTTACTTATTACCTATTGGCTATTTTCAATTTCAAATTTAACTGAAATTCTAAATAATATATTATCGATAGTGCATATTTATACTTTTTTAAAGCGCATATCTAAATACATATTTTGAGGTATTTCTGCGCATTTAAGACCCGAGGCCTGTTTATAACACATATTAATATTATGACTTATACAATATAACAGTGGCGGCGCGAAGTTTTTTTTTCCCTCGAATCACAAACCATACATGTAACCCACCTACTTACCCCATTTAATCTTTCGACATCAATGTTATATTCGCAAGCACTGTTTTTATAGGACTATTCATGAACGTAGAAAAACAATACATAATATCTTTAGATAACTGAAATTTATTTTGTAAATAACAAGTAAAGTATTACATTTAAGATATAAAATAATATCGAACGCTCACGAATACGTTTATAATTATTTAATAAAAACCCAAATCACAAAAATCGATACTTTATTGTCGTATACGTTTTTCAACAACAAAGTTGTCATATTTTTTCTTGAATCGCGTGATTGATGAAATTTACCCATTCACGCCGCCGCTGCAATATAATAATATACGGTTATTATAAAATAGAAACGAAAATATTACGGACGACGATTAATATTATTATTGCGTCCGTGAGCCGTCGTAACAGCGCCATTATATAACGTTCCAAATATAAATATTTTATTCGCTTTCGCGTTTCTACCTACAAATGGTAAAACTAGATGATGCACCCTTCGCGGTTTTATACACCTATATCGGGACGTCTCGTCGTTTGGCATGTACACAAAATACGTACGCTTTTTTTTTTTTTCGTTTACTATACGTTTTCAACATGATTTATTCGATCACTGATTATACTATATATATATATATATATATACTATACTATATTATATATAATATTATCATTTCAATAATCGGTAGGAACGTGTACGCGTACGTGGCGTAGGCGGCGTAACGTTTGATGTTCGTTATCGTACAATCGAAAACAGCATTATTGTTTTATTAAGTCCAGACTGTGAGTGAATTTCCGGATGACACATTATTATTATAACGTACGTATGTCGTCTATCGAAAATTCACTCAGTTTTCACTTTTCGTTTCTACCTACGCGTTTCTATAGCGATATTTCTATAGCGCCGTCCAAAAACGCTTACGGCAAATCTGAATACGCGTCTGAATAAAACGAGATTAAAAAAAATAATAATAAAATACAATTTATTTTCGAAATATTCGACGAATTCTCGTCGCAATACCGACGGATTACCGACAATATCCAGCGGATAGACCGGTCGGTGGGCCCGGGCCTACACTGTTCTTTGAAGTTACAATCAAAGTCATTGGTAGTAGAGCGCGTAAAAATTTCTTTCAATACGTATTTTATATAAAAAAAAAAGTTAACGAGACGTGTCGAAACGATATCCTTTTGTAACAACATGTAAATAAAATACTTTTTATATTTTATGTTCATCTAATGTCTACGCGAGTTATGACGATCGAGAAAATAACTACCAATGTTTGTTATTTTATTATAGATTTTTATTTGGTTTTTTTTTTCTAAAATTATGAATTTACAATCAAATAGGTACTTTAAATTGGCTCTAAACCGTAATTTTTTTTCTCTGTAAATCGAACTTACAAACCGGCCTATCCTAAACTTTTGTTCTGGACACGCTTCTGAATACAGACCACAAGAAATCAAATTGATTCGATCAAAAAAAAAAAAAAATTACGAATATTTTTATTTTTTTTGCCTTCTCTTTATAACTTGTTTTATTTCATACGTCATAACCGCACCATTAAGTTACGGACAAAAAAAATATATATATGTATTTCGTTTTAACGGAAATTCGACAAACTTTTCAAAAACGTTTTCGCTTTTAATGTAAACCCTATGAGTCAGTAGTAATGCTATTTTTTTATTTTAATAAAAAAACTAGTGATTTATTGAAAACGAAAATATTGAAAAACTCAAAGGATTTTGAAAACCAAACCATGTTTTATGAGCATCTTTAATTCCAATTCAGGTATTGAATCATTTTTTATCTATTCATTTTGGCACATTTACCTTGAAACTCTCTGAATATTATATATAAATATGTATTTTTTTTTTTACAGTATATTTTTAACATGTATTATTTGAACACATTTCACACTGGTAAATACACTATTACTTATCTAACTGTGGTAGATCACAAGAATATATAGTCAGTTTCCTCCAAAACTATTAAACCGAGAGTGTTTTTTTTTTTTTTTTTTTAGTATTATTTTCAAAGATAGTTTTATTTCATTTTGAATATCAAATTTGTTTGAATAAAAATTTCCCGAGTGATTTCGAGCGATAACTTGTTATAGTTACTACCATTTGTCTGTAAACGAATTAATTCGGAGCCGTTATAACTAAGGGGCACGCATTATGAGTTATGACACATGATATTCTGTATATTAGAATTCTATTCGAAGTCTTATAGAAACCCAATATATGTATCAGCATGAGATACCTTATATTCCCGTTGTGTCCGTCCGTCCGTCTTTTCGATTAGTCACTGTGATCACCGACATATGCAATATCGGTAAGTTACTGAACGGTTGTGTACAAAGTCGTGGAGAGGATTTTCGGGCCTAGGATCAGATTTTTTTTTCTTGGCCCCAAAGACCAAAATAAATATGCATTCAGATAATTCGTATTTATATTATAAATTGTATATGATATAGTTGTTTAAACATTACCAAATTAAAATTAAAAATTTTTTTTTTTTTAATTAATTAATTTTTCTTGCCCTCTTTGCTGCAAATTCTTTTATTAACTCGTTAAAATTCAATTGGCGTGTCAATTTTGATTCGATGGTTAATGTTCCCAAGCCAGGCACTCATTGTTAATCCACGTTAAACGATGTAGATTTTTTATTTTATTCGATTTACTGAAAGATCGTTCTGCTTGAGCTGTTGCAGTCGGAATTATGCAGAACATTCGAAGCGCAAAATACAAATTTGGAAAAAGTAATTCAAATTTGATATTAAAATTTTATTCAATAGTTTTAGTGGTTTTAATTGTAATTGTCCAAAATTTATATGATGGATTTTTTTTTCTATAAGTTTTATTTCAACTGAAAGTTAATTTTGGACATCATTTTTGTATTTTTCACAAAATCTTTTGGAAATGTCATCGACGTATTTCTCGTCTTCAATACTTAAAAATGATCAAATAAATTCAAAAGATGCGCGTATTATACATTTAGCTCATCCAAAACGTCTATTCAATACAATTATAACAGAATTAAGTAAAAAACTTTATTTGACGTCAGTGTTTTTAGCACTTTATAATTATTTTCACTCGTCAAACTTCTGATACCATTCGTGATTTTATACTAAACAAGTTTTTCCGCGGTCCAGCAAAAAAAAAAACGTCCCAGCCTCCTCTCACTACGAAATAATATTATTTACTTACATAATATATAATGTTTAAAAATACGACTATAATTCCTATAGCAATATAATTAGGAAATACTTTTAACAATCGTAAACCGCTGTTTTTACCCAAATTGTAAATATTATTATCGTATTGTGCTGTAATTCATTGTAGTTGGAAATGTATTAATTAACCAATTATATATGTGTATATAAAAAAAAAAAAAATACCTATAAAATTTGCACGCTCGCTTAGTGGTCTTTCTTAACTTGTGTTCATGTATTACAATTCAGAATTATTATCCAGTATAATATAATATACGATACCTACGCGGGTAAAATTATCTCAAACTGACCTACTCGGTGGAAGTTTTTTTTTAACCGGTCGACCACCACTCACTTTTGCACTTGGCGCGTGTAATACGATATCGGCTTTGTTCTACATAATATGGCGTATAATTTTTATCAGATTATTGCAATAATTACCACAACGTTATCGCAGCCACCTTCACCGTTCTGCTCTCCGGAGAGGGGAGTTTTTTTTTTTGTTAAAACCTCTATCGCATAAAATATATTTCGCAACAGTCCCCTTCTGAAAATCTATAGTAAGACACGTTCTTCGAGTCCGTTATTTATTTACGAATAAATTACACGCGTTTGTTCTGAATCGAACACACACCACGAATATAAATCGATATCTATTATCTATTTAATTCTCTATAAAAATCTTGAAATGATTCTGTATAATTCGCTCATTTTAAATATACAAAACAAATTTTTATTCTCGTTGGAAAGAATATCAGCGCAGTCAATCATATTATATTTAAAAGATTGACCAAAAATTTAAGATTAATCGAGCATCCGAGGTCCGAATGAGTCTCTCCATTAATAGGCATTTTTGGACAGACGGGGAGGACAGGAAATTTTAAATTTGTAAGTGACTCGGCGGAAAATTTTTTCGGCAGAAGGTTTTATCTGAACCGGTGGTTCACTTTTTTTCAAATTTGTTGAGCTTAAATAAAACGACAAATTTGGACTGGTTTTGAGTAAATAACATTGATTTAATAAGTGGGTGAGTAATTGTATTTCCTTTCTCGTCTTTATAGATTATACAGAGATTTATTATATATTATTGATGTCGTTAGGAAAATAATTTAGTTCACTTACTACGTAGTTTTTACGTAAAACTCTATCTGCCATTGAAATCCTTTTATTTCATATATCAATCATATTCTAAAATTTCAACCATTTAAAAATATTTTATACTTTATAACGCTTCGGTCACTGGTGCCCTCGCTTGTTGGGTCGCCAACCTAAACCCGTAAAACACCGTACTGGTGAAGGAAGTTTAGGATTTTTCTTTTTTTTTTTAAATTACCGGTTTCGTTTAGTTCACAATGCGTAATGTTTATTATGAAAAACTCACGGACGTATGAGCTTGAACGGCCAAAAATTAAACAAATTAAAATGTACGTATAATATTGAGAAAAAAGAAAAAAAAATTCCTTCAAAAATACAAAATATGATAAAAATATCGAATAAAAGTAAATATATAAATCAAAATACGAATACCGGCCAAGGTTTAAAAAAAAAACATAACATTACCCGATTATGTACCCATGCGGCACATCGTGGGAGAGATCCCTTAGGAGGATCTACTCCATGTTTCTTTGGAACATTTTGAACACAAACATGACAAAATAACTGAATACAAAAAAAAAAAACAATTTTATGTGTAGCTCACAAACGAGTCGAACCAAGAGAGTGATGCATGAATAAATTTTAATAATTGGCCTGGCCGGCAATTCACTATCGTATCAAACGTGTTATTTGAGTGGTGGCTATCGGTTCGCGATGTGACCGGTTTACGTCGTCTGTACGGTGCGTGTGCCCTGTTAATTAAACAGATTATTTTTTAACGTTACAACTTTATCATAGAAATACAATAATTTCGTTTTATTAAATATAGCCATTTAACATAATCTGTTAAATTTATTGATACTTAAAAATATTGAATTCAAAAAGAATGAAAAACAGTAGGTACCCAGTGGCGTATACATGATTTTTCAATGGGGGGTCAGGGCCGGATTAAGGTATGTGGTGGCCTATAAGGAACCTTATAAAAACCCTTATAAAAGAAAAGATCTGACCCCACATCCCCCTCCCTTGTATACGCCCCTGTAGGTACCTACTATTAATAATAATCTGTTATTATTGGATTTTACTAAAACTTTAACTAATACACACATACCTCAGGAGGATGAATTATAGAAGGATACTTTTTGTCTTCTTTTTTATAATATTCATTTTTGTCATTATACAGAACGGTTATTGGAACCAGGAACAAAACATACATATATAAGGCATAGTCTATTTGACTAAAACTATTACAAAATCTACTATACGATAGGTACCATTCATTAAATATTACGTATTTTCCAGAATTCTAATTTTTGTTTTTGGTTATAACCATAAAGTTTATTACTAAAAGTACAAAATTTATATTTAAATTAATTTTTTTTGGTTATAATACTCGTAAATTACTAAAGTTGTCTCTACTTTGGAACAAATTTCGGGAGTATATGGACCTTCCTGAAATTCGGACTTGACCCTTGATATATATATATATATATATATATATGTATTTATTTAATAAAATAAAACGCGAATTATGTATGTTAATACTAAATTCTTAATAATACTATATTTGGCGTAAAAACTAGTAAAAATAATTGGTCTTCTATCGTGTATTCAACGCGATCTAGCGATGAGTTTTTCTGGTGCGTTGTTTTCAATCCATTAATAAAGCAAAATGTTTACACCTCATCAATCCATCTTGTTCGTTTAACAATCAGCTGCGGTAGCTGATGGGTGCAGATCAGAATCGTTTTTATCGAACGTATCTCACTACGAAATAATATTATTTACTTACATAATATATAATGTTTAAAAATACGACTATAATTCCTATAGCAATATAATTAGGAAATACTTTTAACAATCGTAAACCGCTGTTTTTACCCAAATTGTAAATATTATTATCGTATTGTGCTGTAATTCATTGTAGTTGGAAATGTATTAATTAACCAATTATATATGTGTATATAAAAAAAAAAAAAATACCTATAAAATTTGCACGCTCGCTTAGTGGTCTTTCTTAACTTGTGTTCATGTATTACAATTCAGAATTATTATCCAGTATAATATAATATACGATACCTACGCGGGTAAAATTATCTCAAACTGACCTACTCGGTGGAAGTTTTTTTTTAACCGGTCGACCACCACTCACTTTTGCACTTGGCGCGTGTAATACGATATCGGCTTTGTTCTACATAATATGGCGTATAATTTTTATCAGATTATTGCAATAATTACCACAACGTTATCGCAGCCACCTTCACCGTTCTGCTCTCCGGAGAGGGGTTTTTTTTTTTTTTTTTTTGTTAAAACCTCTATCGCATAAAATATATTTCGCAACAGTCCCCTTCTGAAAATCTATAGTAAGACACGTTCTTCGAGTCCGTTATTTATTTACGAATAAATTACACGCGTTTGTTCTGAATCGAACACACACCACGAATATAAATCGATATCTATTATCTATTTAATTCTCTATAAAAATCTTGAAATGATTCTGTATAATTCGCTCATTTTAAATATACAAAACAAATTTTTATTCTCGTTGGAAAGAATATCAGCGCAGTCAATCATATTATATTTAAAAGATTGACCAAAAATTTAAGATTAATCGAGCATCCGAGGTCCGAATGAGTCTCTCCATTAATAGGCATTTTTGGACAGACGGGGAGGACAGGAAATTTTAAATTTGTAAGTGACTCGGCGGAAAATGTTTTCGGCAGAAGGTTTTATCTGAACCGATGGTTCACTTTTTTTCAAATTTGTTGAGCTTAAATAAAACGACAAATTTGGAATGGTTTTGAGTAAATAACATTGATTTAATAAGTGGGTGAATAATTGTATTTCCTTTCTCGTCTTTATAGATTATACAGAGATTTATTATATATTATTGATGTCGTTAGGAAAATAATTTAGTTCACTTACTACGTAGTTTTTACGTAAAACTCTATCTGCCATTGAAATCCTTTTATTTCATATATCAATCATATTCTAAAATTTCAACCATTTAAAAATATTTTATACTTTATAACGCTTCGGTCACTGGTGCCCTCGCTTGTTGGGTCGCCAACCTAAACCCGTAAAACACCGTACTGGTGAAGGAAGTTTAGGATTTTTCTTTTTTTTTTTAAATTACCGGTTTCGTTTAGTTCACAATGCGTAATGTTTATTATGAAAAACTCACGGACGTATGAGCTTGAACGGCCAAAAATTAAACAAATTAAAATGTACGTATAATATTGAGAAAAAGAAAAAAATTCCTTCAAAATACAAAATATGATAAAATATCGAATAAAAGTAAATATATAAATCAAAATACGAATACCGGCCAAGGTTTAAAAAAAACATAACATTACCCGATTATGTACCCATGCGGCACATCGTGGGAGAGATCCCTTAGGAGGATCTACTCCATGTTTCTTTGGAACATTTTGAACACAAACATGACAAAATAACTGAATACAAAAAAAAAACAATTTTATGTGTAGCTCACAAACGAGTCGAACCAAGAGAGTGATGCATGAATAAATTTTAATAATTGGCCTGGCCGGCAATTCACTATCGTATCAAACGTGTTATTTGAGTGGTGGCTATCGGTTCGCGATGTGACCGGTTTACGTCGTCTGTACGGTGCGTGTGCCCTGTTAATTAAACAGATTATTTTTTAACGTTACAACTTTATCATAGAAATACAATAATTTCGTTTTATTAAATATAGCCATTTAACATAATCTGTTAAATTTATTGATACTTAAAAATATTGAATTCAAAAAGAATGAAAAACAGTAGGTACCCAGTGGCGTATACATGATTTTTCAATGGGGGGTCAGGGCCGGATTAAGGTATGTGGTGGCCTATAATGGAACCTTATAAAAACCCTTATAAAAGAAAAGATCTGACCCCACATCCCCCTCCCTTGTATACGCCCCTGTAGGTACCTACTATTAATAATAATCTGTTATTATTGGATTTTACTAAAACTTTAACTAATACACACATACCTCAGGAGGATGAATTATAGAAGGATACTTTTTGTCTTCTTTTTTATAATATTCATTTTTGTCATTATACAGAACGGTTATTGGAACCAGGAACAAAACATACATATATAAGGCATAGTCTATTTGACTAAAACTATTACAAAATCTACTATACGATAGGTACCATTCATTAAATATTACGTATTTTCCAGAATTCTAATTTTTGTTTTGGTTATAACCATAAAGTTTATTACTAAAAGTACAAAATTTATATTTAAATTAATTTTTTTTGGTTATAATACTCGTAAATTACTAAAGTTGTCTCTACTTTGGAACAAATTTCGGGAGTATATGGACCTTCCTGAAATTCGGACTTGACCCTTGATATATATATATATATATATATATATATATGTATTTATTTAATAAAATAAAACGCGAATTATGTATGTTAATACTAAATTCTTAATAATACTATATTTGGCGTAAAAACTAGTAAAAATAATTGGTCTTCTATCGTGTATTCAACGCGATCTAGCGATGAGTTTTTCTGGTGCGTTGTTTTCAATCCATTAATAAAGCAAAATGTTTACACCTCATCAATCCATCTTGTTCGTTTAACAATCAGCTGCGGTAGCTGATGGGTGCAGATCAGAATCGTTTTTATCGAACGTAACGATTGCTTTCAAATGTTTATAGTAATATCAAAACTCTAAAATCGTTATCAAAATAAAATTTTAAATGTTTAAAAATCGATTTTTCAATACAAACACGTTCGTCTTTTTAAGTGCATATCATTATGTGCTTAGACATTCAGTGGCATATTTAGAACTGTACGTAACAATAATAAAATTATTAGTATACAATTTTTTTTTGTGACTATAAAACGATTGAATTTGTAGAATTTTACTGCAATGTACAACAGCGTTTTGGTAGGACGGCATTTACAATATATGGCTCGAATCTGTGAGTACGAATGGATCTGACGATTCCGCGTTACCGGAACGAGATCACCCGAGCACTCCGTTACTTCAGGAAGAATAAGTGTTCGTGAACATAAAAATAATAATAATATTTCGCTTGAAAAAAAAAACAAGTCGTTATAAAACCAATATACTATATATACATTCTCCGGCGATTCGTTTG
The DNA here is from genome assembly GCA_032441835.1 of Slavum lentiscoides. NCBI lineage: Eukaryota > Metazoa > Arthropoda > Insecta > Hemiptera > Aphididae > Slavum > Slavum lentiscoides. The sequence goes on along the minus strand of CM063711.1, from coordinate 6,043,170 downwards.
GAATATAAAAAACGAAAAAAACTAGAAACGAAACACTCGTGTTTCCACGAGGAGAAACTTACATATACATATCTATAATATACTGAAATATTACGCGAACTATTTATTTTGACGTAATCGCGTATATATTATTTATAATATATGAGTGTGTGATGTCGAGGTCGATAAATGTGGACTATACCAGCTGTATATAATAATAATAATAATAATAATAATAATAATAATAATAATAATAATAATAATAATAATAATAATAATAATAATAATAATAATAATAATAAAATAATTATTAATAATATTATATGAATTATAATAACAAAAATAAAATTATTATGAACGGAAAAAAAAATAGTAGGCGCTAAATATATATTACGACAAAATAAAAATAATATAGCACATGCTACTAATATGTATATTTCGTTATTATTACCTAATAAACCTACGTGTGATTTCGGTTTTTTTTTTTTTAGTAAAACACAATATTAATCAAATTTGAAAACTAAAATTATCTGACAAAAATCTGGCGTTTACTGCAAAAAATTATTCAAGTAAAAAAAATGTATTGTTATAATTTATAAACTCAATACCTATGGTATAGTAGCCATTAATACTTCGTTATCACCGAATAAAATTGGAGAGAATTTGTAACATTATCACGTAGATATCGTAGCAAAAATGAAATTGTATTTATTTTGTGTTCAAATTATTGTGTTTTGTGTTGGAGAAACGTTATAGTTCAATAATAATGAAACTCGGTTTCCTTGAACTTTTATAAATATATCATTTTGCAATCAAAAATAATTTATAACAAGATCAGACCTTAATCCCAAGTTTAACCGATCCGAGACGAATTGAAAACTGGTATAACATGCCCTTAGTGTTGTTGTTTTTTTTTCTTTGTTTCTCGTAATTGTTAGTGTAAGAGTAGTTTTTATTTTGACGTCATCGAGAAACGAATATTTACCGCCCAGACCTGTAGTGGTGTACCGAAGAGTTTCTTCATTGATGGAACAAAGTCGGTGTATAGTTTGGTCAACGCTAAGAACTCATCCGGAACAACTTGTTTTCTATATTTCGCCGAAGCCGTTTCATCATTGTGAAAAATCATTATGTAAAAAAATATTCGTTATATAATTAAATAACGAATACAAGACTTAACACTAATTATTATGAAAGCAAATATACATTATTATCGTTGAACATAAAAATGCGTAATAAAATGTTAAATAATTAGTGACAATTTATTTATTATTAATTACTTGTTTTTAAAACGAACACAGTAAAATGGTTTAGTGGCAAAATAACGAATTGTTGACTTGGTCTTGCTAAAAAGAATAGGCAGTGAAAATGTATTTATACTCGTATATATAAACGTATAACACGCACGCACATATAAAACGACACATTAAATTAAGAAATATTTTTATTAATAATTACGTTAAAGTAAAAGTAAATACGCAGGACGAGTATTTATTACACATTTACATACAACAGATAATATGTAAATAACAGTGATGGCCGATGGCCGGTAAGATGTGCCTACATGCAACAAATTAATTGCCGTAGAAGACAACCATGTTCTGTCGGCTAATTTTAGTACTTATTAACATAAGGATTTCTAATATCCTCGCAATACTCTCATATTAACTTGTTCTTCCAATAATATTCCAGTCCATCAATCAGGAATATTATTAATCGCTATCACAATATTATTTACGAATCAATTAATAATAATTTATTTAGCCCTATGTTACGTCAATGTTACACTGCATGGTTGACTACTAAGGAAAAAAATATATATATACATACATTAAAAAAATATATATTCTTAATTTAATAAATATTATATAATATTAATTAGTAATAAATAATGAAATTAATAAAAATAATTATATTTAATTTTATATATTTGCATTTAATATAATTTATAATATTAGCGCGATTATTTTATAGAATTACTTCGTTTGTAAATAACCATCTCTTTACCGGTTGACGTGTTTTCGACAAGTTTTACACTCGAATGTATCGCGGAAGCTTTTCGCATAATCGTAATCCAGTTATCGGACAGCTGTCATAATATTTTGATGTATTTATTTTTGGAAATATTAAATTTGCAGACCTCGTGCTACAATTACGTATGACTGGTTGGGTTAAATTTGACGGTGATACGTAATATAACTTTTTTTTAATAATATTATTGTTTTACAGTTATTATTTTCGGTGTATAAATTTGTTTATGGGTTCACCCCTAGCCGAGACCGTCGCACTGTTGCGCGAGAATTTTCCGAATCGTCACATCTCTCTTCCAGGGATGTTGAAGGCTCAGAAATGGCCAGCAAAGTCCTGTGACTTAAACTAAACGCGGATTTTGTTTTTCCTACGTGGTTCCGTCGTCAAAATCACAATAATTTACGAGATAATCGACGACTAGCAGGAAGAAATTCGACGCGTTATCGCGAGGACCTAACCACTGAGAACTATGGAGGCAGTCACTGCGAGTTACGGCCAGTTTTCTCGACAGCGTCATGGCGTGTCGAGTGCTGCACGTGTACTTTTTTAGATTCTGAACGAAGCGAGCAAGCCAGTGGCGTACATACGGGGGGTTCGGGTTCAAACCCCCCAGGACCAAAAAAAAAAAAAAAAATTGTGATATTATAAGGCCCGTTGCGCGTTATAACATGTTTTAATTTTTACACTCTACAACGGTGCACAGGTATTGTGTGCACTATCGGCTCCTACTCATAAATTCCTTCATGCGCCGTTTAAAGGGATGGTTTTAGTGTTGGTTATTTTTTAAACCCCCCAGAACAAATTTGAATGTACGCCACTGGAGCAAGCTATTGGTCTTACCGTGACGTTTATTTTTATTTTTTCTGTGCGCGACTTTTCGAGTGGTAGGAGAATGCTCCGAACAGGACACTCGTACCCGTTTTCCAATAGCGAATTTTGCTGTGGTGGTACTTTACGGAGGTAGTTTTTCGATATTTTTTTCAATTGGTTTTAAACGCAGCCAAAAAAAAGAAAAAAAAGATAACGAGCCGCGGGGTGTTGTGAATGTCCCTTAAGTGAATTACTTGGAAAAAGATTTTAGGTATGTACCTATTGTTATCACTGTAAATTTGAAAGCAACGATTGGATTCTATAGAACGATTCTGAACGGAGCTTCGGTGTAATATTATAGGTATATAACAAAAACTAAATCCTTTTATGAATTAAACACCTCAAAACCTATAATCGCTATAAATAAAGTCCGAAATTAAAAGAAAGTTTTTGAGAATTTTTTTTTTTTTTGTCCTTAATATAATAAACAGTTGCATATTTGATGAATATTTCAAATTTCTATACCCATTAGATACGAAATTACGGAGAAATCATGATAATCGGTTTTGACGAAATCGCGTTTTTACCGTTTTTATGTAATTTGTCGGTAGTTTTTGAGTTCTGTTTTCAGGCGCTTTTGAGAAAATCAAAAAATGACCTCTCTAAAGTACCAACTAGATGCGATTTGCTACCGGAAACAAACTGTGACTGTAAAGATCGGAGCACTCCTTTAGGTGGAATTTTTGAGTAAAGACATAAAAAAAAAAAATAGTAATAATCACACAGCTTTGTAAAACCGAAAGATTCCTCGCTGTGCTCAGAATCTAAAAAACTGTCAAATATTTTCGTTGAAAACGGCGAAAACGCGATTTCGTCAAAAATGTTTCCATAAATATTACTCCGAAACTCCGTTCAGAATCGTTTTATCGAATCGCAAAACGCTATATAAACCTTTTTTTTTTTGTAATTTTTTTTTTATTTTCGCCAATTATTAAAAGAACATTCTTTTTTTTTTTTTTAAACACCCTGTATACAGTGGTTGTAAAAGTCAACGGATTACGTAATATAATCGGATCGCAACGATGTGTGTGTGTGTGTGTGTGTGTGTGTGTGTGTGTGTGTGTGTGGTACTCGTGCGTTAGGTTACGGCGAACGGTGGCGACTGGGTAATAGTAACAGCGCGTATTTTAATAGAATAATAATCGAGTTTTGCGACGGAGTTGGGCAATAAAACAAGTCCGGCACGCGCCAGGAGTGCAGAAAAAAAAAAATTAAAAAAAAAATCACCGTCGTGCGAGTTGAAACAACACAAAATAATATGCGATAAAATAATGTGTGATGACGTGTAGGTATATGTAGAGGTACGCGAGATATTGTAATAATACTATCGACCGAAAGACCTTCGACGGTGGTAAAAGTACGCGGTGAGATCTTAAGGTGGGAGTATCGAGAGTCCAGTGTTTTTTTTTTTGTATAATTAAAAGTTTTTTTTAATAATAATAATTTCTGTGTATTAAAATATTTTCGTTCGCCAGTATATTATAAAACAGTGATTGCGCCGATTAAAAAAAAAAAAAACAGTAATATTCTTACTGCAGTAGGTACGGTCCGGTTTGTGTTATATATATATATAGAAATCTATGTAGTTTATAAAAAAAAAAAAAAAAATTATTGTAATTTCAGTTTAGATTGTAAGCGTACAATCGTTAAAATAAATATGGTGAAATTTCTATGCGAAATAGAAGCCGCGGGTGTTGCGGGTGCCGTTCAATTGAATTACTCGGATAAAGATTTTCTTAATAAGATTATAAATTGGAAAGCAACGACAAATTATTATTATTATCAATTAAACTATTTTGAACTCTGTTATATTATTTATTAATTAATAACGATTATATTAAATAGTGTGTGTGTGTGTGTGTGTGTGTAGAGTAATATTATAATTCACACGATTGACCTCACGCTATATTTTCTTGTATTGGGTCCTTAAAATTAGCACATTTACAGAATAAAAATATAAAAACCTACGACTTCTATAAATAACTCAACAGTGGAAACTATATTTCAAAAATGTTTTATAACTTTCGTACAGTTAAATAGAATGTTAAAATAGATATAAAATAAATGAGTAAAAAGGTCGTTTTGTTTGTCGGTTTATTATAGTAATAATGTACGTGTAAGATCTTTGCTTAATAACTCATCCACTGTGGACAAAAACAGATTAAATTGTTACATTATATTATATGACGTAATACGTAAATATACGATCAGCCAAGGATTATTATGTAAAATAAAGAAAAATATAAGAGTTGTTGTATTAAATTTGTTTTGTTTACTACGTACCGGTTTCGAAAAAAAGTCATCATCAATACCCATTGAGCAAAGAGCAACAAAAAAAAAATAATAAAAAAATGTACGAAACGTTTTTTGAATACAGTCAAAGTAACGTAGGACCTGTGTTTTAAAAAATATTTAGCTCTTAAACCGAAAAATTACCCATTATATGATATAATTTTTTTAACGAAAATGTTTGGCGTGTTTTTTTCTAGTCTCATTTGAAACTATTGAAAAAATGGAAAAAGTTTGAATACCATCGGATTAAAACAAAATTTCAGTAGCATTTGTCGAATTTGTCCGCTATAGACACACTGTTTATACAGGAATTTACACGAGTATTAACGTATAGTTTTTCGTTTCTGTTTCTTTCGCGTCATTTCAGTATTTTAGATTCTGAGCGGAGCGAATCGGTTTTACAATGATGTGTTTTTTTGTTGTTTAATATCCGTACTCAAAAATTCTACCAGAAGGAGTGTTTCGATCTTTACAGTCGTGCCCGGTTCTCGGTAGCGAATTACCCAGTGGCGCAACTTGACCATAATAAGGGGCCCGTGTGAAAATTACTAAAATGGGGCCCCTACTTGCTAAACTGTTATTTTGACATTGATACCACGATTTAAGATATTGTAGTACATATATGTGCATATTAGTTTTTCCTTGACAAAATTAATTTTTCTAATCATCATTGTTAATCAATAAAATAAATTTTAAAAAAGTCTACTTATATTATACTTGAGTACAAAAAATCTCGGGGCCCCACAAAAGCGGGGGCCCTTGTGAATTTCACACCCAATACTCCCGTAAATTTCGCCACTGAAATTACCTCTAGTCGGTACTTAAGAAAGATCATTTTTCAGTTTTAAAAAAAAAACGAAACTCAAGAACTACATAAGACGGTTAAAAACGCGATTTCGTCGAAATCGATTATCGTTATTTCTCCGTAAATTTAAAACCAATGGCAATAGAAACCCGAAAATTGAAATGTTCACCAAAATATTACGTGTAAATTTATATTATATTAGGGCAAAAAAATCAAAAAAAAAAGTTCTTTGAGTTTCGGGCAATTTATAGCAATTATAGATTTCGAGGTATTTAATTTTTTTTTTTTTTTTTTTTTTTAGTTTTAACGCTTAAAACGCTTATAATACACCGTCAGACGTACGTTATTGCAATTATGTATTCAAAAAAAAATTCTTGAAAATCGTTAATCACAATTTTCTTTCATATAAACATTTCAAGTTTTTCGACAATAAGCTTATTATATATTTTTTTATGGAAAATTACAATTGAAATTGAAACATTTTTTTGTTACCTAGGTATATTGTAAGAAATTATGTTTGAAATTATGCGTACTCTATAAGCATTATATTATATTATTATACAGACTTAGAAAGTATATTCCGAATAGGCTAATCGGAATACTGTTTTGAAGGTATTCTTAATACAGTATTTTAAATACTTTTTAAAATTATTCTGAATGCTGTATTCCGAATGACTTTTAAAGATCAATCATATTTAAAATAGTACCTATATAAAAGTAATAACTTATTACTTAATGACTTTTAAAGATCAATCATATTTAAAATAGTACCTATATAAAAATAATAACTTATTACTTATATGTAGAAAGTAATTATTTTGGAAAAAAATATGAGTAACAGCAGTATAGTAGCAACATCAATTATTTTATCAATAATTTTTCTACGTTTGGTATTTGAACCCAGCCTCATTCAAACAATCAAGTATCGTCGTTTACACCGTGTTATTATAATTGTGTTATATTTCATAACTGACCGGTATTATTAATTACTGTGTTAATTTATATAAACACAGAATTTAAATAAAAAAAATTGTATTAAACACCCTAAATACGTATTTACGACTGTCTGTGTTCGATTAAATAACAAAATATTATTGTATTTGATATTCCGTATGCCATAGTATCATCAAGATAAAACGAAAATGACTAAATTTTTTTTTTTACGGTTTAAGGTATATATACTATTCAAAGAACGACGGTTAAAATTAAAAAAAAACGTAGAACTCAAAACTTTTTCGTAACATAAGATATACGAAAAATCGAGGCTCTCGCAGTTTTGTAATAGCTTTTATAATGTCGTTTTGAGAAGACTACTAAAAATTAAGAAAATAAATTATAGTTAAAAAAAACAGCGCTTCAAACCGTATTAAAAAGTAGAAAACAATAACTTTTAAGTACGAAGAGTTTATTGGTATAGGTACGGCAATAGAGAGTCCAACGATCGATTATGATTATTCAATTTTGAAATAAGATTTAAATTGAAAATCAATTCGTTAACAGAATAATTCAATTCGTAATATAGTAAAATTTCACTATATATTTTCGTAATAACTGTAATTTTATAAATAGCAATCGAAATAATTGAAACATTTGACGTCAAGCACCCCACGTTTTTTTTCCCGTACTACGAATCCAATACTACTACTATGTTAACGAATTAATTTTTATTTGAATCGTATTCCAAAATCAAATAATCGTAACGGATCGTTGGACTATTTCTATCGCCGTCGTAACACAACAAAACTCTTCGTACTCGAAAAATTATTTTCTTCTTTTTTTTAGTTCGGTTTTGCTATTAAAGCGTGTTTTTTTTTTTTAAACTATAATTTTTTTTTTTTTTTAAAGCGTTTAAATTACAAAACATAAATGATAAATGTAAACGGTTTATGTAGAGGCAGGCAGGCAGGCAGGCAGGTATAGGTAGGTAGGTATATTATTATGATATACTTTCACTATCGGTCAGCGTCGTTCCCCTCCACCGGCCGGTCGGTTTCGGTTGCCGGCGACCCTTCTACTTGGCCGCGGCGTGGCAAAGATTCGACGTCGCGACGGTGGATATTATATATTCAGAGGTATCGGATTTTTTCCCCGTTTTCGAACTGCCGCGCAGACTGCTGTTACGTAGAGGCGACCACCGCGTTAAGTCATCGCCGGTCCTCGTGCTTGAAACCTCGTGCTGGTGTGCGTGTGCGCGCGTATAAAAAATAAAAATTTATAAAAAAATAATAATAAAAACGTCTGAAAAAGTAAAAATTATTATTCGTACACGGCAGTTATCGACACCACTGCGCGACTGCTGCTGCTGCTGCTGCTGCGTGTCGACCGCGTTTCGCCGCGTCCCCCCGTATTGTACCAGACGACGTACCTAACCGTGTCCGCCAACTCCGTCCGGGAAACAGAGAATAAGTGGTGAGTACACGCCGGCGGTCACTGTGATTGAAATTATAAAAAAAAAAAAATTTTTATTTTTTTTTTTCATTATTATTATTATTATTATTATTATTATTATAAATTAGATATTTCACACGGCGCGGAACGAAAAAAGTAATAATTTCTTTTACGAAAATACCGAATTATTTATAATTAATATAATATAATAATAATAATAATAATAATAATAATAATAATAGTGATTTATATTGAATTATAATAATTTACAAGTGTCGTATATGCTCGATGATTGATATGTGTTTTAAGAACGGCGCGTGTTGCGATCGTAATAAATGTCTTTATCGTATACGATACCTAAAAAAAAAAAAAATTATATTATATTTATATTTTCTTGTAAAAAAACGGGGGGGTTTTTTTTTTTTTTAAATTTATAATATTTACAAGGATTTAATATTATTACCGCCGTTCGCGGAGGATTTTCGTTTGTTTTGTTTCGACCATAATATACTTGTGTGTCGCGAAAATTGTAATTAATATATATAAAACAAAAAAAAAAATGGAAAAAAATATCGTAATTATTTCAAATAAAACATTTCTGATATTTTATTTTCTATATTATTATTTCTGATAATAATATTTTATTTCGATTACATGAAAATTACACGGTTAATTGAAATTATTACAAAAAAAAATTACTACGAATTTTTTTTTTTTTTTACACCACTTAATTTTTATCTGTCGTTTTTTACGTTTGATTCGATCGACGCGTTTTGATATAATAATAACAATAATTATAATAATACAAGTAATTGTCGATATTCGTTTTGAACGGAAAAAAAACGATATTTCGTCTTTACGACACATAATTATATGTACCGAAACGATCGACTTAGAAAAATTTGTTGCGAAAAAAGCTTTAACGGTTCTGTGTACGGAACACACTACTATTACCAGTCGTGAGCGAAGTGATTAGTTTCCCCGTATTTTACTGTATCGATTTTAAAATTTAAAAAAAAAAAACGTTAAACGTTAGTAATAAATTCTAGAATACGACTTGCCTGCCGAGAGATACTGGTTTTGAGTAGTAGTATTGTAATACGAAAGAAAAAAAAAACTATACAATATCATAACGCCGGAATTAACCGAATTTTCAGCCGGAATTTAAGAAAACAAATGCAAAAAATCCTATTTGGATTTCACGTTTTACCCGTTCGTCAAATTTTTTACTTCTCGTATACGTCTGATCCGTTCGATTGGTTTTCTTACCGTTCCGTTAACATTTTTCTTTCGACCGGTCTATTTAACGGGTATTGTATATTCGTATTCGAGTAAATATATACCGAAATACCGTACTCGACGACGAAACTAAACACGTCATAGATTTTACACGGGTCTCGGCGTATGCGAGTAGGTCTTCAAACGATTTAACTTAGAAAATGACGAATATTACAATTTAGAAAAAAAAAAAATTTTTAACTAAAAGCCGCATAAAAGATTATTTTTAGTCTCTAGCTTTCCATATGTGTTTGAGTTCGAAAATTTTGATACGATTAAATCGTCAGTCGTTGAAAATAACAATCTTATGACAATAGCTACCCGGACTGACTAATGGGCATTTCATTTATTTCTCACTACTACTACCACGTAGCCGTGGCCAGTGCTGAGAGATGGTTTTCAAAGCTAATAAAGTTAATAAAACGTCACAAACACAACGTCTCAAAACACGTCCAAGTGTTTCGGCCATGGTGTCTATTTGAAAACGAACGCGCGAAAAGAATTGAATATTTCGGTGTTGATCGATACTTTTGCACAAAACCAAAAACCGAAAAAAAAAAGCATTCACAACTCGATTTCAATATTTACTCGCTTATAAAATACGTGACACTGCAGCCTGTATATTATAATGTGTTTACAAAGACGCGAAGTCCCGGTTTTTTTTCTCTTCAAATTCTGTCCTCCTAACACAATAGGACCTTCACGAAAAAATGTTTACACGCGCCACCGGGAATCTAGTTCCGCCACTGACGACGACGATTCCGTTTCGAGTTTGCGTGACATTGCGGAACGGTGTGATCCCATCGCCATCGCAATAATATTTGTAATAATAATAATAATAATAATAATAATAATAATAATTGTCGGGAACGCGTCGTGTACACGAAATCCCGTGTTAATACGTGTATTGTCTGTGTTCGCGATCGATGGGCACTTAAGAGAATCTCGAGAATCCAAGGGCGTTTCTCACTGCGTGTCCGTGAGAACTTCCCGTTGGTTTTTTTTTATATACACCGACGTTCGGATTTATACGCGCTTGTTCGATCCGTCCAACGGAATGCGACGATAATTATTATTAATTGTTTTGTTTTTATTATTTTAATTAATGATAAATCGTCCGGGTGACCGTCTTTGAAACGTTCGAATAGGAGGAAATCAAACGGTGTGTGTGTGTGTGTTTTTGAAAGGGAAAGCCGAATGACTCGATCGGGTGAATGAAGCACGCGCTACTCGTCGTGTGTACAGAGTATATCGTACACGTAACGGAGGGGCAAATGCTAATGACGCGAATAATAAGTAATCAAACCGAGGCGGGTATACCTGTGCCCGAATGTGTTTACATAACAAGAATAATATAATTATGCGCGCGAGTTATCATCAACACACGAGCGGATAATAATTTGCGCGCGGCAATATTATGGTCGAAACGTGTTTTGTACTGCGCGGTGAGTTTTTTTTTGTACCGTTACTGTACCGTTAATAATAATCGAGAAATAAATTCCGGCGTATTGTCGGTTATTATCGAATTATTATCAATCGATTATTATTAATAATAATAATATATATATAATAAAAATCAATATATATATATACAAAGAAAAAATGCCGATTTGTAAATTATAAGATTGTAACGATTAGTTTCGACCGTAAGTCGTCATCGGGTCACAATGAATAATAAAAAAAAAAAAAAAAAAAAAGTTAAATAAAATAAATATGAAACAAACGAACAAAATACGTCATATGTAGAATACATAATAAATAATAAGAAACAATCACAAACCGGTAAACACAGTAACGTAGATCATACTAAAACATCTAGTAGAAAATTGTATATCGTACAATGATATATATATATATATTCTACGTATTTTGTTCATTTGTTTCATATTTATTTTATATACCTTTTTTTTTTTTTTTTTATTATTATTCATTGTAACCTGATGATGACTTACGGTCGAAACTAGTCGTTACGACCTTATAATTTACAAATACTCTCGGCATCTTTTCTTTGTGTGTATATATGTATATTATTTTTTTATTATAAATATTGTTTTTTAATATATATATTTTATTTTTAAAAGTATTATATTTTTAAATTATATTTTTGTTTTTTAATTAAAAATGTTTTAAATTTATTTTTGTTTTTTAATTTTTATATTTTATTTATTGATTATTAATAACGTTGTATTTCGCGAAATCGTCTGTCGTTCGGTGTAGCCCACAGGGAACGTTTAAAAACGCTTTCAGCGTCCTACGAACGTAATCATGCAACAAAATTCGTTAACGAAAACGGATTTTAATTCGCTATAAAAAAAATAATAATAATAATAATTATCAGAGGGACTTGAATGAAATCTGCGTACTAGATAGAAGGATCCTCTATTATCGCTGACTAACGAATTATTATCAGTCCCGCGTGATGCGTCTGTCGTCGCGTCGTTCAAAGGGCTGGACATTATCCCCGTAGATTTTATTATTTGATGATTATGTACGTTTTGGACGATGAAAAAGTCGATGATTTTTTATTTTTTTTTAAATATTTTATAATTTTATAACGCGTGTTTCGATCGTCGTACCGTTAAATGTCATAACGATATTACACGTATATATCCCAATAAGTCGATAATCTTTCGAGATTTTTTTTTTTTTTTAATTAATTGCAGCCTTGAGCAACAGAATTCAACGACTGTTCCGACGGTCGCCACGTTTTATTGGTACGAGCCCATAATAGAATAATAGACGCTACACGCGACTTATTTCCCCGGCTCGAGTTAATTACTAAAATAATATTTTATATCCACGTCGAGAAAACGCTCGGGATCTTTATACGAATTCCAATTGCTGCGAACTCTTGCCGTTTTCGTGTAGTAAAAAAAAAAAAATTCGGAGAAAATACGAATCATTATTTGTACACCGTCGTAAAACAAACACAGAAGAATATTCCGCGGTGAGAGTTTTGAATTATTACACCATTCGAAAATATTTCTTCCTACGTTTTGGGAAAAATTTCGGAACGTCAAAAAACTTCAAACAAAATTGTTATAAAAAAAAAATCAACAACGTTGCGCGTGAACAGAGATCGGAAGCGAGCATTTCGAACGCGACGACCAGAAAAACTTGAGATGTGAAAGCGGTTTAAAGACCGAGTCGTTTGACGACTTGGCCGTATAACCACGAAAAAAAAAACATTTTTTTTTTTTTGCGAACACCGTACTAGTAATATCATTAGAAAAATTGTGTAGTCATTACCAGGGTTCTAAGCGTTTCCAGATAATCGTTATTATCGAACGTACAGATAAAAAATAGCAGATATACATTTGTTTTACGCGTCGAGGACGCATCCAAGTATGTAAAATTCTACAATATTTTATATTTTCGCGTCGGTTTTAAACGTTTTTAGCGCTATCTTCTCGGGGGGGGGAGTTTTTTTTTTTGTTAATGCGCGTTTAATTCAAATCGCCAATAGGCGCTTCTCATAAAACATTCATAGTGTGACCTTAAAGGAGGCGGCAAGAAAAATAAATTAACCGTTTCATTGGACACTAATTAATCTAAAACGTTCACAAGTAATAGACGTTTTTTTTCCCGCTGTTTTTACCGTATTAAGAGCGCATTTTTTTCCCTCCCCGGTCATATCGTAGCGCATATTTCACAGTACTTTTTACCGCTACGAGATCCGAACGCCGGTCGTTACAGTCGCGCACCGTTCGGACGACGAGATTTCGACAAAAAAAATAATAAAAAAGCCACAATCGTCCTCGCTTTCGGACCCACAACGATCCTGTTCATCGTAATCCGTAACACTCGGTATTATAAACGGGAATAAGCGACACAGGCGGTCAGTCCGAACGGCGCGCGTGTGTGCGCAGACGACACGAGTCCGTAAGGAGGACGAGTATTACTCAAGGTACACGTTTTAAAGTGTGTATAAAAAGGAAAGTGGATTGAAACTGAAATAACTGTTATATCATACACACGAACACACACACACACACACACTATAGGTCGGTGGCCAGTCTGAACCTTCTCTTATGCATGTGTGGCGTTGCGTTTTACTTTCTATCGATTATTTTTGTGTTCGTCGGGGTCCCCATCGTCGCGCGTCGTATCGTCCGGAGAACCGGCGAGTATAGTTGCGCGTTCCATCGGGTGTTTACGCGATACGTCATAAGCGAGCGTAATATATTATTATTATTATTATTATTATTACAGGCGAGACGTTATGCAGTGGCGGCGTAACACGAGCACTCGCGGATCCGCGTGAATAATATAATTCTCCGGTGTCCTTTACCTCTAAAAGTGTACGAGAGAGAGAGAGAGAGAGAGAGAGAAAAGGATATTTTACGCGAAAATCGAAAAATCGTGATTTTTTTTTTGCTCTCGTTTCGACTCCGGGAGCGGGAGAGATATTTTGAACAAACGAAAAAAGTAGCGGTGTCGCTTGAGCAGTGATGTATTTGGTAAAAAAAAGAAAAAAATTCGCGGGTATACGCGATCGTTAAAAAAATTATGTGCCTAAAAAAATTTTTTCTCGTTTCGCTCGAAAATTGTTCGATTTACGTTTCAAACTATTAATCAATTTTATTATCATATTTTCTATAAAACAGTGAGGCGAATCCATACCCGTGTTATAACGTGTCCGGTTAACTGTCTGGTTTTTTTTTTTTGCTGACAATTAAGACCAGATATGACTCCCAAGCTGTTTCGAGTTTTTCAGTGATTGTTGTTAATAATACCGTAATCATCGCGTTTCGTCGCAATACTCATATGATTACTTATTTTTGTATTCTGATGACAATAATATTATAAATTAGGAAAATAGGAATAATTGACAAAACATACCAATACGATAATAACATAGGTAACATATACATTTTATCGAAAGAGTATGGAAAAACAAAAATTTGCTTAAATCGTCGTAACGTTGAAACCCTTGAAAGTAAAAACGAAAAATAGAGTATACGGCCTGTACCCCCGTACATATACACCATTGCGCTCAAGTGAATTACTATTGGATAAAGATGTTCAGAGTTTTGTTATAACTACACGATAAATCGTTGCGTTCAAAAGATTCCGAGCGGAACTCCGGTATAATATTATTTTTCCAACCCTAATATAATATAAAATTACGTATTTGACGAATATTTCAAGTTTTTCGAATTATCGCGTTAGTTTTAAAATTACGAACGAATAACGATAATGGATTTCGACGAAATCGCGTTTTTGCCGTTTTCATGTAATTTTTACGGTAGTTTCGAGGTTTTTTTCCCTACGAATTTTTGAGAAAATCGAAAAACGACCTCTTAAAAAGTACCAATTAGATGCGATTTGCCACCTTAAACAAGGTATGAGTTGACAAAAAAAAAACTAACCGCTCACGACAATCTAAGAAAAAAAAATTCTATAATACGTGGTAACCTCGAGTTACCCAAAGGATGAATGTAAACCGATCTGATAGGATTTTCCGAGTCGCAAATTGCATTTAATATCGTTATAAAACAGTAGAATTTTTTTTTTCCTTACACGCGCAATTAACGAACAATAATTACGTACGCAATTAATGAATAATCACAATATCGTTGTTGTTGTTGTTGTTGTTGTTTTCTTCGTAACAATAAAATACGTTTTCTAGTGTAACGATATACAATCCTTGAAAAATTTTTACTGATTGTTTAAACGCTGAAATCCTAAGGACGCTCTCGTACGACGTACGGTCAAAATATTTTCTCAAACCTATATTGTATCACACGAAATCGACTTTAAACCATCAAATAAAATATATTACTATAACGTTATAATATTCTGTTCGGAATGATTATTACGTTTTCGGTTCGAGCGATTCAATTTGAAAATTTCGGACGACTTTTACGCATTTTTCCGTTCTAGATGCCAAGCATAACGACGAAAGGTTATTCGTAACGGAATACCGCGTACATAACATAATCGTGTTAATTCCGGACAATCTAGTTCGGAATCGGTAGCGGATAATATTTTTTTATTGTGTAGGAGAATTACAAAAAAAAAAAAGAAAAAAAAATCGGTTTCATAACGCCGCGGCCGCTAATATAGCTATTACCTCTATACGCGATTTCTTAACGTAATATAACGCGTGTGCATATTTTAAATATAATTACAGTTGGAATAACGACATTGAGCAACCTCGCGTGCCAAGATGCATAACTAGATTCGAATCTTTTTCGCCTTGTAACGAGGATACGTAAACAGGCGAATTTAATGTCATCGTAATGTAATATTGTTTATTCGAAAATCACCGGCACGCTGTTACACAATTTCGTTTTATTGTTTTCTTCAAACCGCGTATTTCTAGAGTTTTTGTAGAGAAAAAAAAAAACCCCGTGCCATTCGCTTAAGTGAATTATACTCGGATAACGATTTTAGAGTGTATTGTTATCGCTATGAATTTGAGAGCAATGACAAATCGTTGAATTCGATAAAACGATCCTGAGCTGAGCGTCGCTGTAACGTTTTACGACAAAAATTAACTCTTTTTTTTACGAAATAAATAGGTACCTCAAAACCTATAATTTGCTATATAAATAGTCCAAAATTAAAAGAAAGATTTTGAGAATTTCTTTTCCTTAACACGATTAAACAGTTACATATTAATCGACGAATATTTCAAATTTCCATACCCGTTAGATTCGAAATTACGGAGAAATCATGATAATCGATTTTAAAGAAATCGCGTTTAACCGTTTTTATGTAATTTGTCGGTAGTTTTGAGTTCTGTTTTCAGGCGCTTTTGAGAAAATCAAAAAAACGACCTCTCTAAAGTACCAACTAGATGCGATTTGTTACCGGAAACAAACTGTGACTGTGAAGATCGGAGCACTCCTTCTGCTAGAATATTCGGGTACAGACATGGAAAAAAAACAATAGATTCCTTACTCTGCTCAGAATCCAAAACGAAAAGAAACGAGACGACAATTTTCCAATTGAAACATCTGATCGTCATTGTATAAAAAAAACCTATTAAACTGTTGTATTTCTATTTCTTTTTTTCTGCTATTCACGAACAATCGTAAACGCTTACGTACACAGCGCTGGGTAAAATTCACGATTATCTACAGGAATATAAAACTGTTTTTAATCTGTATTTTTGCACTGATGTTTTTAAATTCGCAATTTAAGAAAACGATTTCAATTTTACGAAACGTTCGATTGCACGTTTTTTTTTTTTGTAATATCAATTCGTACAAAATATATTTGAGAATATCGTGTTATTATAAAACCGTACATAAAATTGTTTATTATTTATTTATATTGATATACGCGTTATATCGAGTCGTTTGTAGGTAAATATTTCCTTTTACTACAATGTTTTTTTTTTTTTTTTTTTATTCGTAACATAACAAATAATTATTATTCCAAGTGTTTGACAAACGTGAATAATATAATAAGTCGCAACAACAGTACATTTTATTTTTCTCTGTACTGACATGGTGTTACAATTTTTTTCCCCCTAACGTTCATTTTCTCGGGGAAGGGGGAACGTTTTTGTAAAAATTGACAATAGACAAAATTGAATATTATAAGACCCGCAAAAAAAAAAGAAAAACGAACTTTCGTTTACTTCGCGTAAATGACTCTCTCGAACGGTATACCACGCAGGACATTTCAAAATCCTGCTCTGGAATAATATGTTCGAAAATCTCGTGTTTTCTCCTGGGCCCAACAATCGCTATGCGCAAAGAACAAGGCATGTAACTCCAAAAATTGAAATTTGAGATACTGCTATATTCAAACAGAGATTTTTTTCACTCTACGTCCGAAGCTAACGGCAGTAACTATATTCCATTTTTCGAGAATTTTATAGTGGTTTAAAAATAGCTGAAAATTAAGGAAATCCCACGAAAAAGAAGTAACTCGAGTTACGTGTTCCTAAAATAAATATTTCCAAAATAGAGTTACTGCCTTATTCGTTGCGCAAAGCGAATTGTGTTTTCTAAAACGTATTCTTCACTGTGCACTTAAGACGTGACTCGTTTGCACGAGTGCACCACGTTACCTACACGGTTGTACCCCGATGTTTGTCAGCATTTCGTACATAACATAATTTTCGACGAGTCTATAGAATTCCGGTTTGTCAGCCGGTTTGCACACGTTTTCGTTTAGTAACGGTTTAGTACGGCCATGGGGGTTTCAGCGTAAAACATGCGTGGTCATTTTGAGAAATATTTTTTACAATTTTTTCGATTATGTAATTGGTGATTTTGACAGAGACCAAATATCGCAGACTCCTATGACGCCCGCTCGTTTGACTGCTTAACGTTTTAAAAGAACTATTTTTGAAATGTTATAATTTTAACGATTTTTTTTTTCAAAATAAATTGTTTTTTTTTTTCTATTTATCGCTTAATAAAAACTAAACATACGATAATAATAATTGGTCATGAAATCATTTATAACAAACAATTTTTCGTTCGTTATTATCGCATATTTAATATAATATAAATTAATATATTAAAGTATATTTAATAAAAAAAAAAAAAAACTCCGAACACCGATTTTTCACGATTATATTCATATACACGTTAGTTTCGGTGCGTCGAGTGTAACAGTCTCGTAAAAAGAATACTTATGACGAGTGTACCTATACCTATTCAAAATGTGTATTCGAAAATATTATTCGGGAATTGTTCGAATATATATATTTTTTCTTATGATAAGTAATGGTAAAAAAAAATTTTTTTTTATTTTATATGAGCACTATTCGAAGTTCGGTTTCTGCGCATTAAGACTGTGCGGTAAATATTCGACCTATAATATACGCGCGCAGTAAAAAAAAAAAAAATGAAACTTATCTCCAAACTAAAACCGTCACTTACATGTATTACGCATGGGCCACTGCATCCGTTATATAACGTGGACTGCCTTGAGGACGATCGTCTGTCGCGATGATTCTTAGTTTTTCCATACCTATCCATATCCCGCAATTCGCTAAATATTGGCATTGGTTTGGCGTCGATCGGACAAAATTTGAAGGGAGCGGGCAGACAAAAAATACCTTAAATATTCACCCAAAATAGAATTTAAAAAATTTTCAATTATTCACAATATTAATTTGCTAAATAACTCGTTGAATATTCGATTTTCCGTAACTAACGCGTACGTAATCGTATTATGTGTACAAAACGTTGTTAAAATTTTTTACATGCAAAATTGTTTATACACGAAATTCATATGCCTATTATGTATATATTTTTATAATATAAATTTTGCACGAACGCGTATAGACTGTTTGTTGTTTCATTTTACTCGAATAAATAACGAGTAGGCAGTGCCGTAGCTATAAATTATAGCACCCGGGGAATAGCAAAATTTTGTCGCCATTCAAACAGTTACCGAACAAACGATTTTCACCTCGGACGCGTCAGAATGCGTTACTGGAGAATATTGTTTTGTAATACGCATCGTTCATTATGACGTGTTTTTAATTGTCCACAACGAAAACCGTATTTCGGACTTTAATTTGCAGCAATAATTTTTAAGCGTTCGTTTTGAATTTCGTGTGAAAAATACTACGTAACACGGCCTGCGCGTTCAACTCGAATATTCTTTTAAATCGCGCTAATTTTTAACGAAATTTACCACTTCGATTCGATTCTTCTTCTAAGGGTGTTGGAAATAAGCCGAATAAAAATCGAGTTAAATGACTTTCATCGCGTAAGCGTATCGGTAGACACTCCGGGTATTGCGTCTCGTAGAACACAACAATAATAATCGACAGTGGAAATGCGGTTAAAAATAAGGCTGGGGGGGCAGTTAAAATCGAGTTAATAAGTTAAGGTGATTAACGCGTTAATTTTTTTTCAAATTAACTTTTAACTCGAAATGTTAATTCTTTTTTAAACTTAACGTGTTAACTTTTTACAAACTATCCAAGTTGAGTTAAATCGTATCCATATCAATTACTATAATATATTATAATATGCACCTAGATAATATATTAGTGTTTTTATTGTATACAAATAGGATTATATAATACAATTTTGGCCCTATAAGTATAGTGGCGGCTTTTTCATTCTTTTTTTTTTGTTGATAATCAAAAAAATTTTAACTTTTAACTAAGTCAAGTTACTTTTTTTCAGAGTTTTAACTTTTTTTTTTTTACTTTTTTACTCCTAACTAAAAAAAAAAAAAAAATGTTGCTTGATTTCAACTCGATTTTACAAAATCTTGATTTTAAATCAACTTAACTTGAAGAGTTTAAAAAAAAAAAACGTTAACAGCCTCGGTGAAAAGTAATGTGAAAATATTGTTTTCAGTAATTTTATTCCGTTTCGTACAGTTCGAAATGTTTAGTACATGCCTGGCGCCCGGTGTACGTGCCCATACTGTACCCTGTACCTCTTTTTGAATCCTGTGCTGCCTGTACCGATTTTTCAATATGTAACTGCATAAAATACAACCGGTAAAACGATTTGATTTTTTTTTTCGAATTCTTCAACAACCTCTGCTGTCTTTTTTTTTATTTATTTCCGACGGTATAAATTAATTCGAATTTTTTTTTTTTTTTTTTTTATTAAATTTCCGTGTAAAAATTATAATAGTGGAGTGTACACCACGTCCTACACGCGGCTCTTTACCATTCTCACTTTCATCGGATCGCGTCGTTCGGCCGGCAGCGTTTACACAAGCCGTTTACGCATTCGGCACACCATACCTACGCCCACGCCACCTTTATTATGACGTGGATGGCGCAACGTCTTCTCCGTTTATTATACGACAAAAAAGTAATAATAAAACGAAAACCATTATAACGATCATTTTACCAGTCGGTTGTGATTGACGATAAGAAAATACCGCGGAATTTTCACCGTTCGCGATAAACGTGAGCGATTAAACGTTACTGTGTGTTACTCGTATGAGTAAGGTTTGAGAGAAAGGGGGAACCCGCGTTGTTGACAAATACCCGATGGGAAAAAAAAAATTACGCTTTCAGCTAGAAAACGGGTGTTGTGGATGTCGCTTGAGCGAATGAACAAATTAGGTGCTCGGTTAAAGTTGTTCGAGTATCGTTATTACTGTGTACATTTTGTAAGCGACGGTAAATCGTTGCGATGAATAAAACGATACCGCGAGCGGGGAGTAATTCGGTGTAATATTATTTCGGTACACAATAACGAATTGTGGCGGTAATTATTATTTTTTTATTTCAAAGGACGCGTTTAAAACATGTTGAAGAGAAAATCGAAAAATTACCACCTTAATGTGCCACCCCAGCAAACCGTTTTGTCACCGGAAAGCGGATTACGAGTGTAACGATCGGAACGTTTTTACAAAAGCTGTACACTGCAGAAGAAGGAAAAAACGACATTGTAAAACCAACAGATTCTCGGCTTCGTTCAGAATCCAAAGATGCACTAACGTTTAAAACGTAAAAAAAAAAACGGCTTTCTGCTTATAAATTATTATAGTGTCGAATATTAGTAATTTATAATATTTCGTCTTAAACACGCGCTTTATTTTTTTTTCTCCTTGCGGTGTGTACACGACACGCCATGCAAGGTTCAAGGAACAGTATATGGGCCAAGACCGTATAGCTTACTGGATTAGCCATTCTGAATATTTTGTTAGGACGTAGCTCGTCGCGCGTTTGAACCAATAAAAATTGGTCAAATTTACTTTTATAATAGTCGGAACTCTCGGGAGTTTTAAATTTAAAAAATATTTTTACGATTGACACTACAAGCATGCAAATAAATGTTTTCGTGCACTAGGAAAATCCTTGGGATCAAGTTCAATCTCTAAGAACTTAAAAATTAGAATGTATTTAACTTTAATACGACCAATCGTCCGTTATGGAGCTGAAACGCGGCTTCTGATAAAAATCGAAGAACTAAGGCAGCGTTTGAGAGAAAAGAACTCGGGAAAATGTACGGAGCGTACTTTGATGCTTAAATGAGTGAATGAAGAAAACTACATAACTGCAAATCTTTTTTCAGCGACCAGATATAGTGGAGGGGTTAAAAATAAAAAGAGATTGGTTTGAGCAGGACACGTTTGAAGGAAGCATGGTTAGAAAAGTATTTGAGAAAGTAGACCCAGTAGACCTTTAGAGAGATATCAAGGTTGAGGTGGAAATACTGCGCAAAATGGGTTAAAAAGCCAGTAGAACCAAACAGTGAGGGAAACAGCAGAAGACGGAGATATGTTTGTTTAGTGGTACGGTCTTAATTAGCCGAAACCAATGAAGAAGAAGAAGAAGTTTTAAAATCACGTTTTTGACGTCGCACAACATTTTCAAAATTCTTATTCCAAGACACTCATACTTTCTCGATAAGTAATTGAACTGATGAACCACTCCCATTCAAAATCTATACACACGCCTCCGATTACTGCAATTCATATAATACTACTATTATTTAGAATTAGGAGTATTAAGTGTTCGTCGAGCGCAATATCGAATTAACGTTTTGCCGCGCGTAATTATCCACACACAGATTCACATAACGTTACGTATATTATTATGTTATGTGTTTCTAACGGTCGTTTAGAACGTCTTTCGCAAATCGTTGTAATTACATTAAATTATTATGTTATTAGACTAGTGTAGCGCGCGCGTAAACGTTTAAACGCTTCGCAAATTGTACGCCGTCGACAAAATAAATTTCATAATTTATACCTGTAAAACCGTTTATTTTTAGTTTTTTTTTTAACCATAATAATCGTGTACGCAGGCGAAACTGGAGGAATATGCTGGGAGAATGCTTATGGCGCTCACACATTTTACATCCATAGTTTGACTCGTAGAAATTCGTTTTCAGTACGACCGTCTGCATCGGAAATTATAGAAACCAGCGCGTCGTTCAAAGTGATAGTCAATTAGTTGAAAAATATTAAAACGACTCTCCAACGAATGCCAAAATTTTACAATATCAGTTAATAATTTTTTTTAAATCTTGGTTTTGACAATAGTATATAAAACATAACGTAACTAATAACTTCTTCTCTAGCATTTATTGCACTCTTTAAGAGTTAGTTCACGATCACCATGTCCTAAACTAACACCGTCCATTTCTTTACTCCTATTCTCTTGATGTTGTTTTCCACTACATATAATCATCTATTTCTAGGCCTCCCGCGAGGTCTCTTACACGTAGGATTCTTATCAAGTTCCGTATCTTCATCATTTCTGCGCATTACGTAGCCACGTCACTGTATTCGGTGTCCACTTACAAAGCTGCTGACTGATGGTACTCCCTGTAGTTCCCGACTGAACTTTCCGCTCTACGCTCCTGTTCTACTGTCGTACACCGGTTCACGTATTCCTTTCCATATTCTATTTTCAAACGTTCTTAATCTTTTTTCTGTAGTTTTTGTGTTCTGTTTAAACACTTTGATTTTAAAAACTTTAAAAACATTTTGATTTAAAATCTTTAAAATAACTGCGTACAATATTGTAAAACGGAAGATAATTTAAGCAAACTTAATAAACCAAATGAAAAACATTTCTACACGAGAGACTGTTTAGAAAAATCTGTACTCGATTCAAGGATGATCGCGACTTTTAAGATTTGAAAATAAAGATCAACATAATTTATACAAAAGAATTCGCGGTGTATCCATTCTCGAATCATCGGTCATTGTCGGCGATGCGGAAGGTACGAAATGAGAACAGAATAAAATCGCTACGCGACGCGTATTGTGAGAGACAATGGAATCGAGACAAAATGACAGTATAAAATAAATTTGAAAAAAACCAGTAGGTATGTGTGTTAAATGTCGAAAAACGCAGAGCGGGGCAAGGTCGTCGTGCCAAAGGTCTTACTAAAAAAAAAGTGTATTACTATTTTATTATCCCCGTAAAATTGCACTCTATTTTAACGCACCCTACAGCAGGATCGTGTAAACACATGGTCGTGTTTAAAAGCGAAATAAAATCGGTTTACAATAGCCACTGGTGCATACTATGCGCATATTGATAGCGTTCGATAACCTCTAACAATCCGCTACTCAGAAAACTTCGGCCGAATCGGATAGTCTTAAAACCGCGGTCGACGATATTATCGAGTTAAATATCAGCCGGCCGACATTTGTAATTTTAACAGAATCGATATACTCTAGCGAATACGGATTCACATAGAAACGTGTGATTCGGTGAATTAATCCACAACGATTGTCGACATTTTAAGCGTCGTAATAATATTAAAATATGTATACGAAGCGTTTGCTTCCGATACGTCTATATAGGTACGCCTACCTAGGTAGTTTCGCGCGAATAAATGTAGCGTATAGAAAATCGTGACTTTTTTTTGACACAATGTCAAACTGATCGTTACAATCGATACGAAACACTGTCGGTTCTTTTATCCGGAAAAATAATGTTTTATTATACCGGTGTAAACGATGCGAGTTCAAAATGTTTGTTTTTTTCCATTCAAACCGAAATCGTCGGTTGCTTTGAATTACAACAACACGCTAAAAATAAACGTATCGTCTATTCACTGCATGGTATTACAACAGATACACGACATGCACTTCGGCGTAACTAGAAAAGAGATAGCTTAGCTCCCTTAGAAAACGTTTTTGTCCCTCGTTGAAATTTATACCAAATCAGGACAAATTTTTTTTTTTTTTTATCGTAGAACGATAATGTACCATGTTGTATATAAATATTATTTTGTTTAGATTTATTATGGAAAATCTACTGTGCGGCTTATAGTCGATTGTTATTTTTATCATTAAACACTCTGGGGTCAGAGCTATAGCCCCCCCTCCCCCATCCCTAAACTATTTAATCCTAGTTACGCCCATGGGCGTATAAACGTTTAAATGGTGAAATAGATAAAAAAAAATATGGTAATTTATAGATCAATATAATTCGTTTCTGCAATTGTCTAAAAATTCGGCGCCGACTTCAAAAAGGTTATTTCACACTTTTTAGTGCATTTTATTGAAATCGGTTTCTTTTTTTTCTAAAAAATGTTTTTATTTAATTTGTTTTCGGAGAAAGAAATCACCAGGTAAATTAATGTCTATCGGCCATTTAGTCGATAGACTTTTTAGGATTGTCGGAAAAATACAGAAAAAAAGTCTATGACGTTTTTTTTGTCTTATTAATTTTTTTTCTACTTAAAATTTTTTTTTTTTTTTTTGAGGGGAGAAATTTCCAGCCTTTCCCCCACGCGAATCCACCGCTGCACTATGTTTTGTCTACTAAAGTAAAAATTTGATTTTGAAAACTTTTTTATTGGCCCCCCTCCCTTTGAAACATCTTGGCTACGCCACTGTACGGCAATAGTTTAGAAACAGTGCAGCGGGCCGCGACCTCGTTGCGCGTTGTCCCGGTGAAGCAATACGCGTTTCGTAAAAGTTTACTTCGAAGAATTTATGACGTATAAAAAAAAACCAGGATTCTACAGGTTTTTTTTTTTTTGGTCACATCACACGATAAACAGTCAAATGATGTGTCATGCCACGTTTGTGTGGAATATTAGAGAGATTTTCTAATAAACCAATAAAATTTATCAATAACTATAATTAATATTATTTAATAATAACAGAGCAATAAATCACGATTCGTGAATCCAACGGAAATGACATAAAAACGTAAAAATAAAAAACACCGCCTCGATCCCGCTGCGGTTAAAAAAATTACACGGGTCTGTAACCACAAAAACACTGCGTACGATTTTTTTTTTTTTACTGTTTCTTACAGATGTTTTACTCACTAAAACCGGAAAAAAAAACAGTAAAAATTATCCATCACATGAATATATTTTTTATTTTTTTTGCTTAACTCTTATTTTTAGTTTACTTTGAATTTAAATTCAAGCTTTAATACATATAATGGAAGGGGTGGGTAGTGTGCAGGGTTTAGCAGTGCGAGGAACACAGACAATCAGGTCACAACAAATACATCATAAAGGAATTGTTTAATCGTACAAAATAATACGTTTAGTTCAGTGTAATAAAATTAACGAATTTTTTTTCCGTCGCTGCTATAATTTCTTTTATTGTAAACACCCTATCATTTTGCGCGAAAGAACCGTACGTGATGGGAGGAAAACTGTGGCGTCATTTGGTGAGGTGCAGGGCGGGCATTTGCCCCCCTTATTAACAGTGGGCCGACATGATTTGTGCCGAGATGATGATATAATAACCATTATTCTAACCAAATCTGTAGTAATGACTAACGAGTTATGAGTAATAACAACAAATCGCGTGGCAAACAGTGGATTAAAATTAAATTACTAATAAAATTGACGTGTGTGATGTCACGAAACCATCGTTGTAATCTCTAATTTTTTATTATTATTACTATTTATTATTATTATTATTATTATTATTATTATTATTATTATTATTATTATTATTAATATTATTCATTACAGGTCTTAATGCAGCGTGAATTTTAAATTCACATTTCGTTATAATTGCGTAAAAAAATTTTAAACATGATAATAATACGTATTGCGTATACGGCGGGGGACCGCGGATGACAAAACGTATTTGTACACCGTGTGCATAACAAGCGCGTTGGCTGTGATATAACGTGTGATATCCATTAGGTACACCGCTCAATTACGATACATAAATGTTTTGAAAATGTTACTTACCGATCTCACCTATTACCGAGCGGGATGGTTGTTATTATTTAAGTGTTTCTCCACGCGGGACTCATCTCGAGATTTAACTCGATGACCCACGTGGCATCATCAAGTATACGCTGCAGCGCGAGTACTTTCACGGATTATATTAAATCGTTATTTTTAAAAAAAAAATAATGATTTTTTCTTTATTTTAATGGATGTAACATACTTGAAAGAGAGTAATTCGATTATGTACACACATACATATGTATACGAATAGCGGGTCCGAAACGTTTATTTTATTTGTTCGTTACGTGTGTTTCAGACCACCGCGGTATTCAAAATGATGTTTAAATACGTGACGTGTTTGGTTTTGTTCATAACGTGGTATCAATTAGCCGATTGCCATCCGGCGGGTACTGACGTGAAGTCATTGGACGCTATGGTCGATAAGGTAAGATTTGACGATATCGGCGAGAAAAAAAAAGTAAATACTAACAACTCGTTCTTACGCTTATATAATAACATAGGGCTAGGATGTCGAAGAATTTTGCACTTTTTTTTTTTTTTTTTAGAACGTCTTTGGTGATGCTTTTCTAGGTAAAAACGTGATTCAATAACATACGAATCGGAATAACTAACATTTTATTTCGCGTTCTTTTTTAGCGTTTTTCGTTTTTATTATTTTTAAGGCATTTTTCGACATTTTAAAACTATTTTTCAATAATCGACAGTGAAATCACGAGTTTACTATTATTACCAATTTTCTTTTATTATTATTTTACGTGACATATTTTTTTTCCACTTATTATATTTGAAAAATGCGCATAAATTTTGGTTTTAAAAACGTACATTAAGTACCGTAAGTAGTTTGAAATTGTTGTGAAATTATTTTTAAATGTCATCGTTAATATTGTTTAATACGCGTGTATACTAATAAATCGTAAGCAACGAGAAAAGTCATTTAAACAATTTTAAACGGTTTTTTTAGATTATAAATTAAATTTTTTTAAGGGGATTTTTATAGGTTTTTAGGTCGTAAATGCGTTTTTTTCAGCGCATCAACGTCCGGGCCCTAATAATAATAAATAATAATCAACCGGTGGTAGAAATAAAATTGTACAATATATACGCGTACACATAACAGTAACGCTTATAATAACGTGAATTCCATATTCTAAATAAACGCGTAGAGAATTTTTTTTTTTTCCTAATATTATCAATGTCTATATGGAAATTCATTTTCGGTCCCGTGCCGAGGACAAACTAATAATAATAATAACAGACCGACAGACAGATATCACGACGGCGGGCCCAAGGCAATCTGGCCATTACACTTTTCGAAACCTATTCAGAAACTGTAACTTTCATAATATCACATATCGTACGTACGACGACTATTATAAAAGCGTTGCGGTTTCGTACTTGATGACATAGGCGCAATTTGGGGTACTTGGGAAGGCTAAGCCCTCCCAATGATGAATTTAGCCCCTCAAATATTTCCAAATAAATTCACTATGTTAAAGTAGAGGATAAAGAATTGGTTACGTACGTCGACGTCTTAGGACCGGTTTTCGAATTCTTCTTTAATTTATATTGAAAAAGAACTTAATATGGAAGATATTTTAAATAAATTTGCCCTTTCAAATCACCGCATACAATTATAAGTATTATTACATAATAATGTATATTTTGTTATAAGTACTTTTATAAATAAATTAAATATTTTTGAAATTAAGTGTATTTATTAAAAATTACCAGGTTCAATATATATATGAAGAAACATACGATTTTTTTATAATAATGTATAAAAATATGTTTTAATAGGAAGTTGTGATTAGAGGTTTTAACTGGTCTTTTTTTTTGTTGGAAATTTTAGCCCCCTCAAATTTAAAACCCAAATTGCGCCTATGACTTGATCCTCAGAATAATACAACGTAACGGTGTGCGCGCGTGTTTTAACAAAACTATATTGTTCTCGCGACAGTTGTTGTAGACAGTGCATTAATGTCGTCGTTATTCGTCAGCTGCGATCGGTTTACGGTGTTCGCGATGCCACCTATCTGATGACGATGACGACAAAACAATTCGTGTGTATCACTGCACACTCGTCGCCGCGGCTAGAAATTCAAGAAATTCAAACTTTAGACCCCTCAAGAGGACGCGTTGCTACACGTCTCAAATAAGAGACTAAAAACTGGTTTACGCGAACACAAAACCAAGGGCTTCATTCGGGGGGAGGGGGGCAGGGCGTGCGGTTGCATCCCTTACTTTTAATACAGTCCCGATTGGCCTGCTTCGGTAACGGTACTCAATGTTGATAAAAATGAAGTAAACAATATCAGTATAGAAAAAGCTGTATATGTATTCGCTAAACTTAATTAAAAATTGCCATACATATTTAAAATATAATACATTTTTTTAGAGCTTTATGCTTATACAAAAGTTTTAAATATAAAATATAAATTAAAATATTATACGCCTTTCTTCTTCTTCTTTTTTTTTTTTGCTGCATTTGTCATATTCAAGCTTTTACGCATTACTCATTGGTTTTCACAGGTAAAATGATCGATTATTTATTATTTTTTTAGTTCTTTAAAGTAGTACCTATAACTATATTTATGTTGATTGCTATTCATAATCTATGGAAAAAATTTAAAACACAATAATGAGTACCTATGTATTATCTATTTTTATATGGCCTGCTTGAAACTTCGCACACCCGGAAAAAAAAAACTGAAATGACGCCACTGCATAAAACACCGGGGCTACAATCGAAATAAAACGATCGAATTTTGGTACCACATAGAAGAGAACCTAGTGTATGTCGTGGCGTTTTAAATTTTTTTTTATAAAGTAATTTTAAATTACGTAAATGACTGTTAAACTTTTATGATTTGTGTGTTTTTTTTTTACATATATAATACGAAATTGAAACAAGTTATGAATGAAATTAAAACGCTACGACATAGATTACGTTCTCTTCTACGTAGTTCCAAAATTTGGTGTTTTTATTTTGATTGTAGCCCCGGTGTTTTAAGTTCGAGCAAACTAGTTTTTACACAAAGTTACGGTGAATTGCATGTGCCAATATGTTACGGCATCCTCTTTACGTACGAATATTACATCAGTGACGCTCGCAGGTTTCCCGTGGACCGGTGCAGACGTTTTTCAACTGACACCTTCTCCCAACCCTCCTTACATTAATATCTTATTAAATAAATAAATAATAACGCGATTTATGTACAATAAACTACTGAAATGACGAAATGTATAAATAGTAGAAGACGAAGACGAGCAGTCGACTAAATGCGTATAAATTAATAAAAATAACCGATTACGATTGAATTTTGTTGTTATAATCGTAACACGTTCTTCTTAACATCCTTCGAATCAGTGACGTATTTACGGGGAGGGGGGTCGGGTTAAAACCACCTCAGGACCAAAGAAAAAAGATTAAAAATTATATAATTGTAGCAATGATTTTTTTTTTTTTCTATTATACGAATGTACCCAAAAATTCTACCAGAATGAGCGCCTCGATCTTTACGTGTAACACAATTTTCCGGTAATAAATTGCATTCAGTTGGTACTAGCGTCAGAAAAAACTACGGAAAAAATGACATAAAATCGACGGAAACGCGATTTCGTCGAAATCGATTATCGTTTTTTCTTCGTGATTTTAAAACTGACGGTCATAGAAACCTGAAATTTTCACCAGATACGTATTAACGAGACAAATTTTTCAAAAAAAAAAAATCTTGAAAACAGTCAAGTCACAATTTTTTTTATAACCAATTCAAATTTTTCGACGAATTTATTCGATACGATTTATTTCAATAATACGGTTGAATCACGGGGACGAAATTTCAATGTCTTCAGTAAACTCCCCACCGATTCCATACATAGCTACGTAAGAGTTGAGCTATATAGCAGCTATTATCGTTTCAAATCGATTAACGGCGCCCAATTCGACAACGATTTGAAAGTCGAACGCTTTGTGTGACCGCGTTAAAAAATTTACAAAAACCCGTATTTACTCCTCGCAGATTCGCAAATTATTATTACTGGCCGGTTGGTTTTTTTTTGTAATTGTTCGATACGTCATAATTCGCACGGGACTCGATGATATATTACCGAACCGTTATTTCTGCAGAAAAGTGAAATAAAAACCGGATTTACACGTGCACCGTATGAAGTAATACTTCTGAAAAGTCATGCCGACGATACGTAAGCGGTCTGCAGTTAAAACACTGAAACTTTTTTTAGTGTGTCACGATTCGTTTTGTACGTTGAAAACCGGTCGCCTATTAGGTTTTTGTTGTTGTTGTTGTTGTTAAAACCGCACATCATATCGTATTATTCCGCCGTTTTCTATTGCTCGCGCACTCATTTGCTTTCGGTGCCGAGAAAAATTATGGCGAGAAAAACTGCCGGGTCACGTATAATACAATGACGTTTCGCACAAACGCTCGGCTGCAAACGATAGTCGGTTTTAATAACGACGACACTGCAAAACTGGTATATAGAGGACAAAAAAACAAATCAGTCACTTCCAATTTTCAAGCAGCTGTCAGTATCTAAAACCACGAACCAGCCGCTTGAAGCGGGAAACAAACCGTCGATTTCAACACCAGTGTCCAGCAGTTGGATTAACCGTCTACAAAATTAAATCGATCGCCAACGACGAAGCAGTCACGACAACACGCCCGGTCGATCAACATTTACAGCCGGCGTACGGGATTTCAACAGCCACGAGCGGACAACCAGGAGCCCGGCGACCGACCACTTCATTCAGTATCCGAGAACCGACGAGCCGTGGAGGATAACTCTTTGAGCGCAGATACACGTCGACGACACCCTAAAACGGTCCTTTCAGGACCACCCGGATTCTTGGCAACTTCGTACGCAACCCTAAAACGGTCCTTTTCAGGACCAACCACACCACATAAGTAACACAAACCAAAATTAAAAATGAAATACAAAAAAAACCCTAGGACAAACCCAAAATTTAACCCAAATAATTGAAAAAAATAAAATAACCCAAACGAAAGAAAGACAAAAAAACATTTAAAAAGGGGAAAAATTTAACGACAGAAAAAACGAAAAAAAAAGAAGTAAAAATTTTAAAGAAACGGCGAAATAAAGTTTTCAACCGTTTTCAAAAGTAGAAAATCTTTTAAAAAAAACCATAAAAAACGGCCAAAGGGATCCGGACATAGGAGAAAAAAACAAGATAAAAAAAAAGGGCAAATAAATTTAAAAAACATTTTCCATAATTAATTATTAGGGATTGAAAAGGAAATTTGGGAAGGTTTTTAGTTCCCTGAAAAAAACCCCCAAACAAAATGTAAACTTTTTTAAACAGAAAAAAGAAATAAAATTTAAAAGAATTTAACAAATAAACAAAAAGGGATAAAAATTTAAAGGGCAAAATTAAAAACGAAGAAAAACCAGAATAACAAAAACCCAAAAAACAGGGAAAAAACGAAAAATTAGAATAAAAAAAAAAACCCGGTAAAAAGAAAAAAGAAGAAAATTAAAATAAAAAAAAAAAAAGACCAAAATCCGATTAAACCAAAAGAAAAAAAAAAACCCAGTAAAGGAAAAAGAAAAGAAGTTAAAAATTAAAAATAAAGAGCAAAATTTAAATACCCAACCCTAAATTTACCTTAAAAAAAAAAATTAAATTTTTTGAAAGAAAGAAATAAAAACCAAAAAATTAAAAAAAAGAATTAAACATCAAAATCAAACAATAAATAACAAAAAAAAAAAGGGTTTAAGTTTTAGATTGCAAATAAATTGGCAAAAGTAAACCTTTTTTAAAAAAACAGAACCCATTTTAAAATAAAAGCAAAAATTTCATTTAAGCAAATTTTGGTAGCAAACAAGTCAAAAAAAAAAGGCAAAGGTTTTGTTTAAATTTTACCGAACTTTGTCCATTAAGAAAATTAAAATAGAAAGAAAAAAAAAACAACAAAAATGTTTGAAAAAATTCAAGAAAATTTAAAAAACATAAACGAGAAAATCCAAATTCCAACCAAAAATAAAATTCCGGGTTTAAAAAACGGAAAAAGGACCAGAAAAAATGAAAACAAAAAGAAAAATTAAACAACCCAAAAATAAAAAGATAAAAGATTAGCCAATTTGAAAATAATTGAATCCAAGAAAAAAAACCAAGTCAAAAAAAGGAAAAAAAACAATGGGGTTAAAAGCAAAAAAAATTTAAAATAAAATTTTTAAAGGACATTATGATTTTCCCAATTAAAAATATAAAAAATCAACCAACATAACCATTGGGCGGGGAAAACAAAATTAAACAAAATAAAACAAGAAAACACTTTTTAAAGAATTTAAAACCGGCAGAAAAAAATAGAAAAGAAATTTAAACCCCATTTAAAAAATTCAAACAAATTTTTCGAAAATAAAGGAATAAAAATATTAAACAATATAATGATAATCGAAAATTGGAAGACTATTAAGAACATATTGCCATGAGCAACACACGCTATGGCCAAAGTTTTAACAAACATAGAACGATGGATGAACCAACTAAGATCAGAAATAACGGAAATCACACCAGAAGTATTAATGGGAAACAAAACAAAAGTGATATAGAAAAAATGATAGAATACCCACAACAACCAGGCCCAACCGACAGAGTGAACTAATAGAAATAGCAAGCAAAAGAATTAGGAAGAAGGCATTAAACGGAGAAAACGAACAAACGCGGATAAAAAATACATACAATACACAGTAGGTCAAAAAGGTATTAATAAAAAATCATATGTTATCGAACGCATCAGAAAAGGAGATAGAAAACTTTTCAACATATACTCAGGACCGTACATAGTCACTAAAATAATAAGCGACAACACTATTGTAATTCAAAACCTAGACACAAGGAGTACAGAGATAATAAACGTATCAAATGTACGACCTTACTATACTGAAAACGAGTAACACAAACCAAAGCTTATATAGGAGTGAATCGGGACACTCCAACAAACCACAACAACAGAAAATTAACAAATCAAAACATGAAGAAACAAGTATATAATATAACAACCAATCAAAAGAAAACGAGAAGAAATAAGATATAAGTTTTCAACAACCAATAAAACACAGAAAACAAGAAAAGAATAATATATAAATAAAGACGAAAATCATTAGAAAATCAATGAGGATTAATGATTGAGAAAATCAATAGACATCAGTCAACATGGAAAAATACGAAGAAGCAAAGAGAAAAGCAGCAGATGAAAGAAAAAAACGATGCACAGATCAAGAAGAGGAAAATCAGAAAGGATTAGCATCTATAAGGGCAGTAAAAGTCAGGAAAACGGAAAGCATGGAAGAACAACAGAGACGAGAAGAAAACCACAAAAAACACTTATCCATAATAGCATGGGTAGTTGAAGTCAACAGAGCAAGACACATATTGTCTAAACAAACAACGGAACAGTGGAATCAACCGTATGATTGGAGATCTGTTAATCAAAAAACATTACACAAATACATACCTTTTGAAAACCCACAAATTAACCTCACTCAAGCATTTCAATACATCATAGAGAAATTACAACCGTTTGGACCACCGAAGACAACTGAAAAGTTATACTCATTAGAGACACCTATTTGGTATATGAGCAAAAATCAACTGAGGAATGCATTGTACAAGGCAGCATTAACCAGGAGGAACGCGCTGGCAGCAGGCAACAACAAGAACTTGAAACCCCATATTAGTGCCTAAACGCGGTCACAAGTTCGGGGGGAGACTGTTACGGTGCAAGAAGTAAAAAGGCCCTTTTCAGGGCCAACACACAATAAAGAAAAGAAAACCGATGTTTACTAGTCGGTACATTCGCGTGACCGACACTGGCAACAGGAAAGCACGCACGCAACATTTCCGACAACGCGGCACAACGGCGGGCGGTGATTGGTCGACCAATGACGAGCTCAGCCGTCAAAAACTGGTATATATAGAGGACAAAAAACAAATCAGTCACTCCAATTTTTTCGTAGAGGGGAAAAAAAATCACAAACAGATCAATTCTCGCACACCTCTGATGACTAAAATATTGCATTCACCGTTCGTTCGTTCGTTTTTTTTATCGTTTCAAAATCCTTTACGGCAGTGTACGGACGTGTAAAACACGCCTTTTTTCCTCCGGCGTCACGAACAAATTTCTTCTTCGTTCCATTTAGAATTTTATTCATAATAATAATTTTATTACTGTACTAGTAGTTACACTGCACGACGTATAATTATCGAAATACCGTTTTGAAAATTTAGTCATCCCACTAGATTTTTAGAATTTAGAACCCACTCGATGTAATAATATTTATAACCTCCCACACACGCGCGTGTTACAGAAACGTCAGACGAATAATATAAATACGTATATTATATTATATAGCGTACGACCTACGCCCGTTAAATTTTCACCGTATTTGAAACACGTATGTCGAAAGGCATTCGATTTTTTTTCTCTTCTAATTGTGCGCGCAATATTATACGGAGCGCGGTGAGATGACAAAAAAAAAAAAAAAATAGATTTATTTATAAAAAATATATTTTTTTTTTTTGTACGCTTTTCAATTCGATAAATTTCAGTGTGTTAATTATTGTCGTATTCGTATTTTCGAAACAACGAATGTGTTTTACTTTTTTTTTTTCTAATCCAAACAATTTTATTGCCAACTAAGTTTTTTTTTCCGAATTCGTATCATTACTTTTAATATGTACGGTTGATTCAGAGGGTTTTCACGCGTTACAGCTTTATTTCAAACTGGTTTTTTTTTTTTTTTTTATACATCTTCGACGTCCATTCGCGTGACATTCTAAATACAATACACGAGTATATACGGGAATAATGATTCGGAAACAAAGATTTGTTTAACGACACGTGTTATTATTATTATCATTATTATATTGTTGTTGTCATTTATGTAATTGCGCGTTATACACACCTAAGGATACCTTGAAAAAGTGAAAGCGTCGTTTCACTTGGCGGGCATCACAGGATGCTTTGGTCCGTCTAAAAAGTTCACGACTCGAAATTCCGTAACGTACTGCGGGTGTTTTCAAATCAAGTTTAGGTCGTTAACAGAATATTTACCCGTGACCGTGCGTGCGCGCGCAACTAATTATATTTATGATATTGTTATGACGTTGCCCGAACAGCACCGAGAGATCCTATTAGGATTCCCTGATAGTGTCCAATGAAGGATTCCCACTTTCCAGCCTTTGCGGGCTCCGTACAAAACTCCGGGATTCCAACAGGACTTTCCGTAATATCTGTAGAAGTAATATTAGGAGTACTTCATGAACGCAGTACAAGTTGACAGCAGGAGTCCATCTCCTGGTTACTGGATTACGCATCATGGACGTCGGAGAGTATAATCGTTGATAAACTGTCCTTAAGAGAGAGAGATACCTATCGAAGACTCGTATTGGAGTTTGAATACCGGTGCTGTTATGATGGTGATCGTCTACATAATTCCCAGCAGACGATAACTAATAATTAAATTTCACGACCGATAATGATTGTCATTATTTTACTGCGTAGTATACTTGCGATTGACATCTCGCCGAAGAAAATTAATCGACAAACAGCGAATAATGCATATGTAAGGGGATTTATTCTCAGGACCGAAAAAAAAATATCCTTAAAGTATTAGAAAAGACGTTCTAATGTTCTAATTTTTATAACATCGATATTCTGAAAATACAATATTATCAAATACTGTTTGTTTCAATATTATTTTGGAAATGCATTTTATTTGCTGTTTATCTATACTTATATAATTGAAATGAAAATATGAGTAAATAAATAAAAACAATAATAATATTGGTACGTTTTTATTATTTATTTTTTCTCCTTATCACTTATTTTTCGCTTTGCGTGTGTATATAAATATTAAATTCCGTATAAATATCTTCCAGTGTTTCCGACAATTTGGTAATGTGAGGGGAGTGCAGAAACAGTAAGGGGATTTAAATTGTGTTTAGACCTATAGATTAATTTTTTTGGAAAAAGGACAATCGAGGTACTTAACTTTTTCTCATTTTAATCGATTAGTTTAGTTTTGAACTTTAATTGCTCTTGATGGTAACCAATATGTTATTTTATCGCAAAACGAACGGTGCACACCGTTGAAGGTGGTTCGCGTCTTCAGTGCGTACGTTTACCACCAATATTAATAATACTTTGTTTTTACCGATCTCACGTCAACAAACCTATTGAATGATGTAAATATTGTTGGCGAAAACAAATTTCGTATTTTAAAAACAAATACCCGTATTGAAACGCTGAACACAACATTCTTAAAATTCGTTCGGTCAATAATTCTGTAGAAAAGTAGTTAAAATAACTCGTAAGAAACCGTTTCCAGAAAACAATATCCAATATCGTTAGTTGGTAATTTATTGTTAATAACTTAATGTGGTCGCGTTCAAACAATTTATTGTATAAAATATCACCGAGTGCCCCGTTAAATGTCGTGTTATTATGACATTATGGCCGTGTTAAACAACACACGACGCTCGTCTTGGACGTAAATATTGTCCATTGGAATGGGCTACGAGACAAACAACAAATTTCAGTGCAACTGTTGAAAAATGTTTTTTTTTTATAAATTAATTATTAAAAAATAATAACAAATAGCGCTTCGGTTTAGTGTCCATTGTGTTTTATATTAGATAATAGTTAATGCACGCGTTTTATACGGATGCGTATTTGAATTTTTAATTAACTTAAAAAAAAACAATTCGATTGACTTACGATTTTAGTGTTCAATTGTTCGAAACGCTTTTCGTGAAACACGCGTCGTCCGCAAATGTATGTAAGTAATACCTACAGCAGTCGCCTGCAACAATAATTTCGTCCGTGTACGGCATGACGTGATGATTTTTAACGGACACAATATTCTGTGGCACACTCGCGTAATAATAATCAGTGGCGTACTTTCAATTTCTCTCTGGATGAAGGATTTTAAAATAAAACACAGAAACTTCGTCCCCACTACGGCACTACATACGATTTTATATAATATTTCGGATTAGAAATTTTTTATAGTAAAAAAACAGTAATCAAATAGTAATGAATTACACGATCAGAACTTGGTCGTTTCGATATATTTATTTGAATTTAGAAAGTAGAAAATTACAATAAATATGCCAATCGACTGTTTTTTTTATCGGAGAATTCAGCGAGGACAGAATTTATTCTTCGTTCTTTTCGCCGATTAAGAAAAACGATCAATTAAGTGTCCCATATTAAAAACAATAACCGATTTTAAATTAATTTTTTTATTTTATAAAACCGAATAAGTGATTACGACCATATCACGTCATGAATTCCTCGAGTAAGTCATTCCAATTTGCTGCCGAACTATACTCTTTTGTGTGATTGAAAAAAAAAATCTTGCTTTAAACACGTAGTGAATTGTATTGACACGTCGACAGTAGCTTTAAGCGTGATGTTAATATAAACCGACCATTACAAGGTAATATTTTTAATTTTTAGTCCTGGGCGGGGGGATTTAATCCGAATCCCCCCTTAAATACGCCACTGCGTATAAGCAAATATTATTATCGTTTTTTTTTTTTTTTTCGGAACTTACATACGAGTATACCGTAAATCGCGGTCGAATCTATGAGCTCGCCGCGCGGTGTACGTCCACTGTATTGAAAATGCATACACCATATAGAACAATGGACGTAAAACGTATGTTTAAACGGTTAAATGATTTTGTTTTAATAATAAGACGAATCGAGAGAGCACGGCAGCGCAAATGATAATAGAACGACCGCGTTGTTTCGCAAATGAAACGCGCAAAACAGCAAAAAAAAAAAAAAAATTACGCCGCACTGTGTTGAGTGTACCAAAAACATTTTGGGGGTTGGAGAGGTCTCGTTGATTCGAAACGAAGCCAAAAGTAGAAAGGTTAGCGAGTCGTAGGTGTTTTGGACGCTTTGCTCAAGCGAATTACTTAAATAAAGTTTTCAGAATTTCCTTATTACTTATTGCTTAACGATGAATCGTTGCATTCGATAAAACGATACTGAGCGGAACTTCGGTGCGATGCGCTGTGTCGGAGACATTTTGAGCGATAATAAAAGAAGGACTTAGGGTTGTCAAGATTTGTTGAATACAGTTTAATGTTTCAATAATAATAGACCAATGTTGTATAAAAATTTCAGCTCCACAAACCAGAAATTATACCATTTATGACTTAAATAGCTCGACATCTAATAATTGTCATAAATAGCCGATAATTGGAAGACATTTTTTTTATATATGTAGTTTAAATTTACATATTCGGTGTAACTTTCAAGATTCCGGGAACATTATTTTGGTAGTTTTTTTGTGCCTAATTTTGTGTGACCTATTTGAATTTTTGGGTTGATGTAAATTAGGCATAAGGGAACTGCTGAAAAAAATCGAAAAACGTTTCTAATAAAGTACCGACTAGATACAATTCGCTAGCGTTTCGACGATTCACTGCGTCGATTTCAAAAACTCCCGTAGACATATATGAGATAACACGAGATACGGATTCGGTTCAAAGAATATAATACCCGTAATCCCCAATAACATTCTACTAAAATGCTGCTCGATTTTGAATTTTTGTAACGCCGATCATCTTAATTGATTATTTCTCACAATCGACTTTCGACAAATTCATATAATGTGTACGTATTGTACGCGCGAAATTATTTAATATTTTTAATAAAATATTATTGAAAATTCATTGTTCGGCCCTAGTCCAAAAACAGCTGGACATTATTATATTCATAACGGGCACGTAACCAACGATGACCGTATTTATCTACATTTATATATTACACGTATAGTTTATAAAGTGTCACACGAGCCATTAGATCACAGAAAATAAAGTGTGTACACTATTCGAACGCGTCATGATGCCATACAGCCGAGTGGTAATTGAATTTAGATGTAATGGGAGTTTCAAGGACCACGTGATATCCTCAGTCGAATTTTAATTTGACTTTCGAAAGACCCGTGTTCCATAATACTGCAGCCGTTACACATTATATTATTAAATTGTATTTTTAATAATCGCCGATCTATACCTGTATATATAATATGAAAGTTGTTCCTACTAGTGGTTTATATATATATTTTTTTAAACCTGTACTTATATATACATGTCATCATAGTCGCTCATTTGCTGGAGACTGTGTTAAAATAATTATTATTACATGACTCGTGGTGTACAATGATATTTATGTTAGTTTGGTTTTTACATACAAAAATATATATATATATTATATATATTTCGATGGTTAAAAATAAAAAAAATTATAGTGGAAATAGAAAATTTTTAGTCTTGTGATGATGTGAGCAGTGCCGTATTAAGACATTCATAGGCCGTATGTAGCACTGATTTTAAGTTTAAACGACGAATTGCATATAAATAATTGGGCCCGCTCCCTTTTACCGGTTCACGCCGGGTTTATAATTCCTTAACACTATTCTTATTTAAATAGTAACGTTGTAATAAATTATGTATACATATATAATTTTGCATTAACAATTATTATTTACTAAATAATTAACAATTAGTTCAAATATAAAATGTATAAGGAGTACATATTAGCATTACATAATAGTTAAAAAGACGTAAATACATTTTTTTTCCTAATAAAACCTTTAAATTTTAAGGCACGCACTAATTAATAGGATGTATACATAATACATACGTAATTTTATAATTAAAATACGTTTAAAAATTATTTTATTCTTAATCATTAAATTCCTCAACTCTTTTTTCAGTTAATAAAATGTTAGTAACTTTACAATTACATATTAATTAAAGATCAAACATTTAATTTCATGTGATAACAGTAGGTAAATTGAAAAATACCATATTTTTCGATAGCGAATTTATCACTTATATATTTTTTCTCTCATTTTGTTCCTAACGGTTTTGATTTAAGTGGTAATAGCGCAAGAGATAACTTGCTTTACCTATAGCAGACTTTTACCAAATTTTTTCTTTTTTTAAACACTGAAAATGAACGTTCACCTTCGTAAGAATATCCAAATATTGCTAAATAAATTGTAAACGCACTTCAATGAACGACGACTGAACATTGCCATTAGAGTACACAAAACGACTATGGTTTTATATATAAATAGACTTGTTTTTTTTGCTTGAGCACACTCTTTTTAAGCCCTAGACAAAGTGCCTATTGTGCTCAATGGTTAATACGGCCGTGACTGTAAGTGCCAATTACCTATGTGTGCAAATACTTCACCGACTCGAATACGTCAGAACCACGACTATTTACATACAATTTTAATATACGTTTTGATTATTTCACACAAATTCAAGAAGTTATTGGCCATCGATTTCTTCCAAATCATCAGATTAAAATATAGGATCATCGGTGAATCTCCGCATAAAAATAGTTACTTATTAAAAAATTAATCGTCACATATTCTTCAATTAGTTGCCAGATAAAGTTCACGTTTTTTTTTTTATGAAAATTAGTAACATTTTATTCACGTGCGTAGAGAGAGAAAAACGTTCGTTTACGTTCGTTCAAAAGTAATTTTCATTATATGTTATACGAGAACTCCGCAGTATTTTATGGTTTTGTGTTGAATTTGAATAATATTACTCGTTTTAGAAATACAGAAAAATATATTTTTTTGATTTATTGGCTGTTCGTTTCCAAAATGTGACCTGCGAGTGTTAAAACCGTACACTATAGAAAATCGAATATAATCGCTCGAAATTCAAAACTACTGTTATGGAAAACGTTTCTTTTCGTTTTCTTCGCCATTACACCAATATTGCTGTAAAAACGTGTGCGCAGTCGCCAAACTCGGACATTAACGAAATATATGCAGATATTTTACAATGTTTCTAAACAATTACTAATTAAAATTTAAAAAAAAAAAAAAAAACGTTACGATAACCTTGCACGGGTATGTAATTCAAATAACGAGCTTATTATATTACACACATTATTATCTAATCGATAAAATCATTACGTGTCTTGTATGTGAACATTATTAATGTTATTAGTTATGTGACGAAATTCTCGTTTCATACTTGGCTAATCTAAGCAGTTCAAACACTTAATAACTAGAATAACGAAAT
Organism: Slavum lentiscoides; assembly: GCA_032441835.1. Classification (NCBI taxonomy): domain Eukaryota; kingdom Metazoa; phylum Arthropoda; class Insecta; order Hemiptera; family Aphididae; genus Slavum; species Slavum lentiscoides. Next base: position 6,001,827 of record CM063711.1, on the reverse strand, counting down.
TACAGGGAGAAAAAAATATATATATATATAGGTAAAAATACCTACGTGCACTTTCATTTCACCAGTTCCGTTATAATATATAGGTACGTTTGTGATAATTTCGTGTAGGTAGATAGTTGTTGTTGACTCGTTATTTATACGGTTTTTATTTGCATACACCGAGAACGCGTATTATGTCACGTCATGGAAAATAAAACGATACTACGAAAACACGTACTATTGTTTATTTATTGAACAAATTTATCTTCAATATCGACCAAACACGAAGAGTTGTTCTGTTTGAATTTATTATTTCAACGTAATATTGTGTATTGAATAATAATAATAATTATTATTATTGTTAAAATGAATATATATATAAACATTATACATATTATTAAAATATTAACAATCGTCGTATTCTGTTTCAAACCATATCGTACGGGTACGTCGTGCTTGGAAATAAAATAATATTTTTGTTTTCTACCATAACATGCGTTACATAATTACCGCGTGATATTTGTGCAAAACGAATATCAGCCATCGAGAACAAATTTACAAACTACAAGAAAAACTTTTTATTATATATAGCAACGTGAAAACTTAGACGAGTAACCACGGGGAGGAGACGGGGTAACACTTTTTATTTTACAACCGTCACATTTTTATAATATATACCCACTTTATCCGCGTCGTTTTCCTATCTTTAAAATAATTCTAATTTAAATTTCGACTTTTCTGTCGAGAATTGATTTTAACAAACTGACCAATGACAAATGCGGCTTTCGACCCACGATCTGGGTAAAAAGGCTTCGTGATAAATAAATTAATATTACGAATTATATACACATATATACATTTTATAAAAGGAATTTTGAAATTCGCATTTTTGATACTATTAAAATTACACGACAATCGATTTCGCGTGTACCTAAATGTCAGTTACTGTCGTATTTGTCCGTTGAAATTATTTTTTTTTACTTTATATTAACAATATTGTTTTATTTAATTATCTCATAGAAAATTGGTGTAGTTATTTGAAAATAATAACTCATTGTACACACAATCGTTTGAATAACAATTTTCAAATTATACAAATAATAGTTGTATAACAGAGATTAATAAACTAATTACTGTGCATTTTCGTCACAGATCCACTGCACCATTAGATCTCAACACGATATTTTACATAAAAAGCATTTTCTTGATATCTTATAGAAATTTTTTTATTTTGAAAAGGAGGGGTATTAATATTTGTCGTCTACTCGTACGATTAAAAAGGAAAAAAAAATAATTTTTTTACGCGACAATTTAAGCGTAACGGCTAAATAGCCAATCGGTACGTATATTATTGATTTTATGTTTAATAACACGAAAAAATGAAAATAATATTATTTTTTTCTTTTCGCGTTTGTACGCGATAACAACGTAATAAAAACGTTACAGATCGATTACAGAAATTAATCGCGTAATTCGTCTTATTCCAGGTTACTCTACGCACAAGAGTAATTTAAACGATTAAAATTTTTTAACCTAACCCGCATTTTTTTAATATATATATATATATTATTATTATTATTATTTTATGTGTAATATAAAAATTATGTTTCCGCACACAGGAAACCGATGCGTATTTGTCGGTGGAAGCGGACGAATCCGGTCACAAGGCCGTCAGGGATAAGAGGACGATCGGCTTCTTGAGGCAGATGTTCCCGAATCTATCTCAGGTAAAATTCAAAATTGATTTTGCTTTCACACGTATCGCCTGCTCGCCGAGACACTCGCGCGCGCGCGCGCGCGCTGTTAATCCTGTAGAAGAAAAAAACTATATACTACAAACGTACAAAAAAAAAAAAACCGAAAGCCAAAAAATATTACAAGCGAACGGTAATTTTTTTTTAAGAAATTTAAATTCATTAAAATTTCTTGTGTGTGTGTGTGTGTGCAGTACCTACGAACGTGTACAACAGTCGACAGACCGTCTGTCGGTATATAAGAATAACAAAATCACCAGTACAGCGTACACATACCTGTATTATATTGTTGTTAATACGAATTAATTGGACGTAAAGCGGAGTCCTTTAGACCGTGTCTGCAACGTCGTAACTTTCGCGACGCGGGATTATACCGACAACTGTTATGATGTAATCCCCGGCTGTTTCACGGAAAAATATTATATAGGCTATGGCCGTTTGGATAAGAAAAAAAAAAAACGAATTAATTACGGAGCGACGGTTTTCAAAACGTCGAAAACACTCCGTGACATACGAGACGAACACGCGCGCGCTTATTACGTGTACGTACGTCACACGACCTGCAATGCGTTCAGAGTCGTGTCGAAAAATCAACGGGAATTTTCGTTTTCAATGAGTCCGACGACGAGTGCGTATAGTTTGTTTTCTTTTTATTATTTCTAAAAAAAAAAACATACGAAAACGAAGCCGTTCGCTCGTTTTAAAATCCAAAACGTTTAAAGTATACAGGGAAATTGAAAATTATTTTTTTTAGCTCTACCGCTTTGGTGATGGTATTGCGGTTACAAAAAAAAAAAAAACTTTGATCTTATTCATATACGTAAATAAATGGATGGTTTTAAATCGTAATAAATTTATTTATTTTTTCCACGATAAATTACAATTATTAGGGAACGGATTTATATATATATATACGCGAACGCGTATATTATTGGAATAAGCTTTTTTGAAATCTGATGACAATTATTTACTGTCCCCGATTTAGATCAATTTATCATTAAACCAACACTAATTGTATTTTGCGTATTTCAACGTTTTTACGTTATTTCGCATATTTAACGCATATCTGTAGTTTTATAGCGCATATTTTTCTATATTATATATATAGCACATGTATTCGTTTTATCTTGTATTTTTCACGTCCACAACCGCGTGATATCGATAAAATTACGACCAAAAACGTACCCATAATACGCAAAATATGCAATTATATATTAATATAGATGAATTCGTATGATAGAGTGTAAACGTTCGACGGAAATCGATCAGTCAATCAGTCAAAGAACGTCAATGGCAAAGACGAAATAACATTTTTTTTTTTTTTCAATTAATTTAATACGATATTTAGTTAAATTTTATGGTCGAATTTCAAGTGCATATCTGTAGCATATTACAGTGTTTTTAAAAACGTATTTTGAGGATTTTTTTTTGGTTTTTTGTGCGTATAAATCCGTTACCTATAATAATTGTAATAATACACGCGGTGTCTGTTGGATTCGTTTTGCACGGTCGGTATAAAAACGAACACTTTATAATCTGATCGAACGACATTATTATTCGTTTGACGAACATTCGTCTGCGTTCCCGGCGTAAGGACGACCGGCCGGAGAAAAAAAAAACCAGTATCGGCATTACACTACTCGCCTGGGCATGCGATTTTTAAAAGTCTTACGACACGCATAGTGTCCAGTGATTATGTAAACGAGTACACGAGTGAGTCGAACATTTATTACGTATTTATTACTCGTATAGTAGTACGTTCACGATTGGAAATAAAAATTTTTTTTTTTTTTTTATTCGTCCGACGAGATTTTATTTCGGCGTATTTGTTTATTTTTAATTTTTTCATTCGTAACAATATTAAAATTAAAGTCGTTCGAGTACACATTATTTACGGTCGATATTCGCAAACGTCCGTCGAACGAAATATTTCGATTGCCAAATGGTGCTGATGACCTGGATTGTTATTTTTGTCTACTACGTATTATACTTTACAGAAACAAAATAAACGAATCGAGATGTTTATTAAACAATCCGTTATTTATTGTCACTCGAAAATTCGCGTACAGTTCAGTGGCAATAACCGTACCGTTCTTCATTACAATACAATATAATATAGTGCGGACACAGTGACGTTTGATTACCGGCATTAAACAATCTCTGAAGGAGCTTGGTACATTTTCAAGTACCTGTTACAGCGTACCGCGCCACTTTACGCCGCGGTGGTCTTACATTTCAATATTCTTCGGATTAGTAAAAAAAAAAACAATACGCTTAAATTACCATAAAAATTTGAATATTTATTAATCGCGCGAGTTTAACACGGATTCGACAATCAGAATGTGCTGGTCGTGACTTATAACGTATAACGGATAGGGTTGCAAATACGAACAAATATAGAATGTAGAAAAAATAAATAAATTCTGAATCAACCGAAATTATATGCGTTTGGTCAATTAATAATCCCGTGTATTTCAATAATAGCGCTTTTTAATTTACCGTATAAATATTATAGTGGTCCCCCGTGTACATCTAGAATAACCGTAATCGGCTGGTGTGTAATAAAATATTGTTTTTACCATAGTGAAAATTCTAAAAACCTTGCGATCCACTAATCATTGCCATTCAGAGTCGATCGGACAATATTTGGCGAGCAGAGGGGGGGAGGCTGACTTAAGTTCTCAAACGATTAACCAAAACGGAAATTTCATTCGCAAATTCGAAAATGTTCAATTATTCGCAATTAATTCGCTAAATATCCGACATTCCGTACCTACAACGAGCGTGTCTACACATAATATACATGTTACGGGTAATGTTAACATTTGGATAATGTCGACATTAGCCGTGCGTTTTGGCTAATGTGTAATACTTCGTTTATAAATGTAAAATATCAACACTATCCGGATAATGTTAACACTAACCAGTCATTAATGGATAAAGTTAAGACTTGAAGAGTTATTTATTAAAAGCGATGTAAACGTTTTTGTTGGCACTATGTATAATATAGTATCGCAATAATAAAGCGCTGGATTGCCAGAGTATAACTTATTTTATCTCAACTTATAACTTATCTTAAAGATAAAGTGAAGCATTTATATTAATTGGACGAAATATATTCGTTATAATTTTATATATTATATACAATATACGATGTCGATCTGTAGTTAGTCGGTTCATGTAACGGGAAATGTGATAACAATCGATACAAATGTAAATCTTCTAATATTTTCTGTTACACAAAATAACATGTAATAATACATAAAATTATTTTACACTAGTACTAATAAAAATTTAAAAATTAAGAAAATTCTATTTATTATAACTTAAATGTAATAATAAATAATAATAATATATTTAATATTGTTAATGGATTAAAAGTATTTTATCTCATGACTGATACATTCTTATAGTTGTTAATATATTAGCCAATGGTCCTTGGCTAATATCATATTATCCGGTTAATGTTAACATTATCCAAGATTTTAATAATATGCATGGCGGCTAATGTTAACATTTGGCTAATGTCACATTATCCGTCTAATGTCGACATTATCCAAATGTTAACATTACCCGTAACATATATATTGTGTAGAAGAACGTTGAACAACTTATATGTGAACTATTTATTTTTTCTATTTCTCTATAACGCAATTATTATTACGTGACTGTTATTTCATTTTATTCGAATAAATAATTGACCATGTACGCAATGCCGGATTTACAAATTACTGGCGCCCGGGGCATAACATAACCCTTGTAACGGTTACAAAAACGATTTTTTTTACCTCAAACGGGTCAAATTACCGGATTTGTTATTATAGAATATTTTTTTTATAATACGGATAGCGTTTTAAATTTTTAAATTGTATTACCGACTTTAATTTACAATCGTTTTTAAGCATTCGTTTCTGGATTTCACGCGGAAAAAATGTGTAACACGGCAATTTTTTCTCTTTTTTTTTTTGATGACGTTCTTCATTAGTTTTTCTTGATTATAGAATTATAAAAAAAAAAAAATGTTTAATCGCGCAAATAATGAATCGATAAATTATTACTAATCGGTATTCCCCCCCCCCGAACAGTACTAAATAACAATAATTATGGCTAGGAACTTCACGTCCTAAAAATCTTAAAACATGCACGCATTTATGCACTGAAAAATCACTAAATATGCCCTTAAAACATGTACAATCACAAAAATATGCATTGAAAGCCAAAACATTTAAATTACATTATCTATTAGGCACCTATATAATAGAATAATTAATAAATAATAACGAAAAAATTATTAATTTATATTGTTAATATTACTTAATGATATTTGAAAAAAAATATGTTCGCAAGACAAACTTGCACCGACTGATCAAAATATCCCACTTCACGTAATCCGCGTCTAAATAAAATAACCTCGGCGTTTCATAATAATTTCAAATAGAAATTATCGAGCACAAGGGGAAAATACACGGCCCGTTCATTTCATCGAACGCTCTTTTGGATATACATATATGTATATATATTTTTTTTAACAATTTTAAGGACAAATTAAAAATTAATTTTTCTCAATCACTATTAATTTTAGTGAAATATGCTCTTAAAATTAAAATATAACAAAATATACACTAACGAGTGAAAAAGAGCTAAATATGAAAAAAAAATTTCTTTAATCTCTCGGTACTGCGGAACGGATTTCTATATCACTGAACTACGTTTTGAATAATTATTAAAAAACGCGCAAACTCTTATGAATCCCTAGCCCTGAATTAATAATAAATGCCTAAAATGCGTTACGGAAATCAACGTGCAAAATTCATTTTATTTGGTAAAATTCGAAATTTTCGACTCTCTACACTGACCAACGCCCTAGTGCGGGGATGGCAAATAAGTGGCACGCGTGCCAAGGTGGGCACGCAGGAGATTTTCGATGGCACTCGAATAAATAATACATAATTCTAGAAGTATGGAATAATATTCCAGATACCTTTTATTCCGTCAAAAAATTAGCGACTTCATTGTTAACGATCTTCTCTTCAACTATTATGCTTGCGAAAGTCTCTTTTCTACATTAAATCGTACACAGTCAAAGACTATAGTAACAGCTGATCGAAGATTTGGCATCATGTATGACCTTGCAAGCAATAGCATATCAACCAGACATAAAAAAAAGCTTTCAAGCAATATAATGCAAAAGGTTTCTGACAAACAATAATAATAATAATTTAATAATTTTTTTTTTACATTATTTACATTAGTTTTTCATTTGTATTTTGTAAAAATTCTCTGTGTTAATAAACATTTTTTTTTTTTTTGAATTGTGTCTTAAATTGGCACGTTGAAAAATCCCATTTGCCATCCCTGCCCTAGGGTATACTGCGAGTACGGATAAAAAAGTAACAACAAATCGCTTGTCCCGGAATATTATTGGAAATCCGGTACGCCCAGTGACCGAATTTTTTTTCTCTCTCTCTCTCTCTCTCTCTCTCTCTCGTCGAACACACTCCGCCGTTATTCATCGCTTTTTGCGTGTTCCGAAGGTTCGCGATAATTGGATAAAACGTATATTATATACACGTATTGGCCAATTCACCATTAATAAAACGTCAATATAATAATATTATTAAATCCGCGTCTTTGTACGATCGCGCGGTGTATACAGTGTGCGATTCGACAGGTGGGGCAAGCATAAAAAAATTTTAAAAAAAACGACAAGGACGAATGCACGTCATTTTGAAATCTGTTAAAAGAACGTGTCCAGAAGCCACTCGCGTTTATGTAACGACACCGTATAACCGGGGAACACCGCGCAACGAACATTATAAATATTATTATTTAGTAGTTTCTAAACAACGACCGTGACAATCATAATAATAAAAGTTACACACAACACCGTGTGTAACAGTAATAATAATAATAATAATAATCAATGCGTTAAACGCAAAAGTGATTAAAATCAATATTACTCGCAGGCGCAATACGCGAGAGTCAATGATAAAGGTGTTGATCATTTAAGAATATCTTGATCTCGTTCTTCGGTGTGTGTTAACATTCTATTTTGAATTGGAAACGTTTTACGACGAAATTTTTATTTACTTTTTTTTTTTTTTCATGTCTCATATCTATGAGACATTATACGTGCCGCCGTTTTGTTACGCGTTCCATTTAACAACAATACTATCGATCATTATTTATAAATCGGATAAATTCTATTGGAAATAACGACGCTTTTTAAGGCCGGGGTCGTGTGATAACGACGAAAATTCGCCTACTATCACCTACGTCAGTGTTTGAACAAATTTCGCATTTCAACGCGTGTATCATTAATTTTCACGCAGTTCAACTGCGTATTTCAACTTCGATTTCTGTCTGGGACAAATCTTGAAAAATCCGGAACGAATTTTCGACCACTTACCCATATCCGACCGTGTTAAAATGTTGCACACACCCATGGTTTTGAAGACAATACAATGTAATATATTCAATTTCATGGCAAATCCAATATAGAGGATTACGTTCTCTTTTACAACTCCCCCTCGACATGGGTATCAAATAAAAGGGTACGACGAGTAGAATACAGCGAGTTATGTGACGTCAATTAATTTGTTTATAATAGACTAAAAAAAAAAAATAGGAAAATAAATTTTGAAACAAGATTTTATTTTTATTAAACTAAAAAGTAGAAAATAATTCGTTTTCCCTAAACCACCTGTATGCAACTATAAGTAAAAGCTTGGAGAGCTCAAATTTAAAAAAATAAGTAAATAAAGTTACATGTAGTTTAAATTTGATATAATTAGTGTTAATGATAGAAGAGTATGGGACAGGGACACAAGGTTTAAATAAATAATAGCGAGTTGATTTGTAAAAAAAAAAATTTTACAACTAATCAAATTCCAAGAAATATTAACGCCTCTTAAGATTAAAAGCAAATCTCTTATACACAAAATGCCTATCAGTATAGCAAAGTACACTGGAGCTCTGTCATGGAAGCTCCTATGCGCAAAAAGGGGAGATGTCTGAGAAAGGCCGTGAGCGAAATCGGCCAATCTGTTATGAACAATAGGATCAGCTTTACAAACATCCAAACCTAAGCGCTTACAACTTATAGTTACATACAGGTGGCTTAGAGAAAAAAATTATTTTCTACTTCTCAGTTCAATAAATAATAGCTTGTTTAAAAAAAAAAAATGTTTAATTTATTTTCTTTCAACGTTATTTTTTAATATAAAAAAATCGTATCGCCCAAAAGAGACCGAATTGGGAAAATTGTTACGCGTATTATGGGAACAACAAGACGTATGAAGCAGTGTTGGACGAGGTTAATGAGAGAAGAACACTGACGAACGTAATAATGCAAAGAAAAATAAAGCTAATTGGACATCTGATAAGACACAATACGAGTTCATCTTGGAAGGGAAAATAAACGGTAAAAGAACCAGAGGGAGACCGCGTAAATCTTTCTTTGAAGACGTCTTCCGTTGGACGGGTTTTACTTCTTACCAACAACTGAAGAAGACGGCAAGTGACAGACATGAATGGCTGCATCGACAATGCTTGGCCTTTAGAAGCTGATGATGATTATGGAAACGTGTAAAACGATCGTTCTCCGCCGCTAATGTTTATCGTCTGCTGGTGTTTTTGCATCCGTTTGTCATATTAAAATCGCTTAGAAAGTAAACATTATCGTTACGTAATAATAATAACAATAATAATAAACGCATACGTTTACCCCGTATTTGGACGATAACTGCAATAAAAAAAAAAAAAGCGAATTCGAGACAATTTACAATCGCGTAATTCGCACTCGTACTGCATAGTGTACCTACGTCATCGTAATAATCAACAAGAATGACTTGGCGATTCGAAAATATATTATCACCGACAATAATGACACGGTGCGATGGCGATTTCGTGTGTAAAGAATACCCTTCGTTCAACAAGCCTTTAATTATAATTTAAACACATTAAACGACAAGCGAGAAATATTGTAAATGTTTTTTTGCTCGTTCACTAAAGCACCGGCGACAACGAGCTGCGGCGCGTCAAAATGACCTGTTTATTTATATTCATATAAATACGCACAATGACTGACTAATGCTATTCGGTTCTTGGCGATATTTTATTAAATTGTTTTGTAACAAATAGTTGTGTTCGATTCGAAAAAAACCGTATTCGAAATGAACGAATAGTACACATAACGTACGTTGTAGTGTACCTATTTTGCGATAAAAAAAATCGGTGACAAGACGCCAAGTATTTTACAATACACATGCAGTAGCTGTTCCACAAATTTTCAAAAATCCTAGGTCGCAACCGACGAAGTGAGAATCGCTACGACGCGTCGCCAACATTCGGAATCGGATAGGCACCTGAAGAAGGACTAACCGAGTGACTAGTGTCCATCCCTGAGTATCCTCTCAGTATCATCCTGTGGTAACGGTAAAGGATCGAACAGATAACAAAACGTTAGAAAAATCGATGCGAACGTACAAAACGTACGTCGTCTGTTTATAATTCGATGACGTATAACAAACAGCAGCTGACAAACTCTTTCTTTCGGTATTGTTTTTTAACGATTTCTTTCTAACGACGTCATTCTCACTGCTGCTGCTGCTGGCTGAACCAATTTCTGCCTACTGTTTTTTTTTTTCGTCATACCATAACGGTAGAATTCGTCGTTTTCTACATCGGGTCCTCTTTATATAAGAGTGTAAGTAGTCCGACAGCGATGTTGTAGTACACGTTCACATGAGTAGGTACGCATAAAGCACAATAATTTCGCGTTCCACCGGTCAAACAGTATGAAATAATAATAATTATAACTAAGAAAACGCACCAAAATTATTGTTTTTTTCCCCCCTTATAGAAACGTCACTGTAGTACTAGTAATTATTTTTTTGCATTTACTCGTATACGTGTATGCGCGCGCGCGAGTGTGTGTTGTAGAAATTTATATTTGGTTTCCTGCACAGTATAATATATCATTTGTTATTATATAATGATCCACACGATCCACACGATCACGTATTATATAAGTAGTAATAATTATTGTTTATTTATTTTTTTACATAAGACACTTATAACGTTATTTCTAACTAACGTACACACTTGGATTTTATATGAAGTCAATAATAGTTAACGTTTAAGGTTTTTTTCTTTCCGTATTTTGCGCGCGTAATTCAAACACGTCGTCCGTTCTCCGCGCAAAACGAAATCGATTTTCGCGTAGAAAAATGCGTATGAAACTTTTCGTCGTTATTATAACGCAGACTTTCGAATAGAATCGACGAGAATTCGTATACTTTGACAATAAAAATAGCTAGTTAGTGAATGAACGCAGTTATTTGTTCGATATTTCGTGTGTCCGGAAAATGGTTTTGAACTAGAATAACGGCAGTTGAATAGTTGAGCCTCGACAAAAAAAACCGAACAAAGTTTTACAAAAAATACAAAGTAATTCGCTAACGAATTTTTTTTTTTCGAATATTCATCACGTCGCATTTCGTTTTATTAAGAACGTTAAAAGTATAATTCACCGATATAATTGAAACGAGTAGGGCTCGGATTTCAATGTATTTGCATCTTTTTTTCGGAATGTCTTACACGATACTTTCCAAGCTACAAATGTGTTTCAAGTACTCCATGTTGTAATTACATTTTTTTTTTTTTTGGCGTTTTTTGCATTATTAGCGGTTTTTATACTTTTTGGGTAATTTTTGACGTTTTCAATGTTTTAAAACATTTTTCACCTATTTCTCGTATTATGACTGAAAAATTGACTTTATTGAAACATAAACAACGTAATATAAATCATTTTCATTTTGAACTATATAACGTCTTTCACATGTTAAACAAACATAATATTTTTCTGAATTTTAATATTTATTTATTTCATTAATACAAAAACAAAATGATTTTATTGTAAATTTATGTTCAAATTAATTTTTCGATATTTTTAGGGCATTTTTTTGATTTTTTTTAGGGCATTTAAATCCGATCCCTAGAAATGAGTAATCCGCTCGACACGTATACGTTAGGTCGAGAAATAATTATAAACTGACCATACGGGAAAAATCATCAACTTCGAATTTGTTTCGATATTAACCATTTGAAATTCGATACTGCTATTCCAAATACACACGGAATATTTGCAACAACAAAAAAAAAATAAAATTATTAAATAATTATTATTTGTTACGCATTTTCACGACAGTTTTTTTTTTAAATTTGAATTATTTGAAATAATAATTAGAGGGTGACAAATTAGAGTGAACGGATATGATTGAGATTTGCATAAAAAGAATAAAATACATTTTAAAATGTTTAAATTTGTCACTTATTTTTGGCGCACTTTTTCAACAATTATTCTCTTACGGCTACGTTATATTCTCAACTTACATGTAGAACGGACGCGATAATAATTTCAAAATAAGTATTATGTTTATCGTTTTTCGATTATTTAAACAAAGGACTTACTGAACAATACTTATATATATATATATAAGATGCGCTTATGTATTAAAAAGAAAAAAACAGGATTTATTAATATTATAAAAGTATTACATATTATTATTATTATTATTATTATTATTATTATTATTATTATTATTATTATTATTATTATTATTATTATTATTATTATTATTATTATTATTATTATTATTATTATTATTATTATTATTATTATTATTATTATTATTATTATTATTATTATTATTATTATTATTATTATTATTATTATTATTATAATATAGTGTTTAAATAGGTATAAATACATATAAAATGTCTTGCATTCGATTACCCGTCCAACTATATTGTCGATTACACTATAAATTGTCATCCAATCACTTCTTTTAATTTTTATTCGAGATTCTTAGGTTTTTGTTTTTTTCCAAGTGGCACGTCCTACAAATCCGTTGTAAATCATATAAAATCCTCGGCTTCTTTCTTCTGATTTCAAGTCGGATCTTTCGTCAAAGATTCTCTATTGTTCTTTAGCCCGTCCTCCACTCCTAGATTACGGTTCCGTTCTCTGAGACCCCCAATCGCCTTTAGGTTATTTAACCGTCGAAAGAGAGTTCAACACAGATTTCTGTGCTTTTCCGCTTACTCGTCACCTCGTCGTCCACATGACTTTATCCCCGCGAATTCCCACGTTTAAGCAGCCTCTCTGTTCGGAATTCGAAACGTTTCGTTCAAAACTTTTTTTTTTCTTAAATTTCCTCCAGATATGCCAGATGATACTCTAGGTACACCAGATCGTATCACTCCCTCCGTTATTCCGTTTTCCTCGTCCGACTAAACTGTACCCTCTCCATCGTCTCGAGCGCCGTGAAAACGAACGTCCCTACCTTTGACTGTTACCGAAATATCTGTTCAACTAGATTATTAAAATATTATTTTTTTTAAGATTATTATTTAAGTATTTATTTTTAGTGGATTATGAATGTTTTTTTTTTTTTTTTGGCTACGACGATACACGGCGTATACGATTAACAATATGAATACGAATAGGTGTAAAATAAGCAAAAAAAATAAAAATAAAAAACATGTATACGTATGAACCGAACAAAATCTTTAGTGTACGTGTGTTTGGGGTGTCACCTGTTTTTCTAGATAGTCGACCGAAAGATCCAACAAATCACGCGATTCCTATTCCGCGTGATCGGCCGGCTGGTGCTCCGGGGCGGCGGAACGGCCGGCGGCGCAGCGAACGGAGGTGGCGGCGGCGGTGGCGGCGGCGGTGAAGCGGGCACCGGTGGCGGCCGGAGGATATCGATCACGTTGCCCACGTTCCCGCCGTCGGCGGACGACGAGGAAGAGGAACAGACGGACGTGCCGGCTGCCACTCCGGTGGCCGGGTTAGAATCCAGATCGGGATCGGACGCAGTGACCACGCCGGCGGCGGCGGCCACCGGCGACTCCGCTCCGGCGGCCTCGGCCGACTCGTCCGGAGCCGCCGCGGCGGCCACCGGCGACTCAGCTCCGGCGTCATCGGCCGATTCCGTCCCCGCGGCGTCGTCCGACTCGTCGACGTCCGCCCCTGACATCGCCGTCGCGTCCACCGACGCCACCACTACCACCACCACCACCACCACCACCAGTACGGCAGCCGCCGCCACCACCAACGCCGCCGCCGCCGCCGCCGCCGCTGCCACCACCACCACCATCACCAACGTCACCAACGGGCCGACAACTCAAACGGTAAATCCGACGGACTGCCCGCGGGCCGTCGACATAATATTTAAAATATAATGCAATCGGCACCGGGTGCTGAATCAAAACTATAATATACCGGATCGTCGTCGAGTTGCATGATTTAAAAAGAAAAAGGAAAATTATTATTACATTAAAACGAGACGTTTTGCGCTATGTATATGAATTACGACAAGGCTTTGCATCCGTAACACACTTGAAAACTCTTTAAAAAAAAAAAAATCTTCTCCTATAACACCGAAAATACACTGTAACGCTTTTTCTTTTTACATAATTCGGCATATTTTTGTTCGATTGTAAAGAGAAAATTATTTACAATGCTCAAAGCTTTTGCAAACAGAAGAAGAATATTATAAAATTATTCGTTTTTTTTTTTTTTATATACATATAATTTATGTCAACGAATTCGCTTTGGTTTTTATATTCGTGCGATTCGACTTTCGACTTCTGAATGAAGGTAAAGGTGGTTCGCGTTAAAATTGTTAAACACGAGAAAATTAAATTAAATATATTGTAAAACTAAAACTATATGGTGACTATCGGTAACCGGTCGAAACGGCCATTACAAAATTAATTGGCGAAAGTGAAATTCGATTTTCATTTGTTTACGATCATAATAATGAATAATACTAATTGATTACGCTAAAAAAAAAAAGCTAGCTATATATATATATATTGCTTGGAATTACTCGGATAAAGACTTTAGAGTTTTTTTTTTTTAGTATAAATTTGAAAGCAATGATAAATCGTTGCATTCGATAAAACGATTCTGAGCGGAGCTTCGGTGTAATACACTTTGTCAATTTTTTGTACGAAATTAAAGTAATATACGTCTGACGTTGTGTCCAAATTTCGAGTCAAAAAACTCAAAATCAACTGTTTTATGAACGAAAAACTTCAAAATCTAAAAATAGCTATAAATAGGCTAAAATTGAATGAAACTCAACGAAAATTTTTTCGAACCCGCTACACAACTTCGGAGAAAACAAAATACAATTTTGTTGAAAATTTCAAGACAATAGAATGATTATTTTCGAAATTATAGCGAAAAAACTATACGTGATATTGACGAAATCCCATTTTTAGCGGTTTCTCGTAATTTTTCGGTAGTTTATCGCGTCGCGTTAAAAAACTATTGCGAAAATCGAAGAATGTCCAGTTCGAAGCACCATCTCGATGTGATTTTCTTCCTGGAAAGGTGCTACACGAGAGGACCGGAGCGCTCCTTCTGGTCGAAAATCTGTACACAGTATAGAAGAAAAAACAAGTAAAACATCATTGTAATACCACTAGATCCCTCGCTCCGCTCAGTATTTAAAAAATGAAATTATTTAAAACATGTATATGTAATAAAAAATAATAATAATTTCGTTTAAAAAATAAGATATTGATGATAATAGCAAAATATTAATTACAAGCATGTCGTACGCCAGGTACCGATCCCGAAAAAATAGCGAGGACTCTACGGTACCACGACAGGAACTAAACTCGTTTAAAAGAAATCTAAGTTTTATAATATTATCATAACGTTAAAATAATCTGTAACCAGTAGGTACACTGTTGTAAAATTGTAAACCGACAGTCAGCGGCCCTGGTGCCGCGGTTTAGACTCGAAAAAAATGAACAAATTAAAATAGTAAGAATTAGCCGGAATTAAATAAGGATTTCGAAAACGCATAGAAATGTTTTTAATTCTAATAACGGTTTCGAAACGTCTAAAACACCTAAAAACCGAAATTCGAATAGACAATTCGGATGCAAAGCCTTGGTAGATTGTATATAGGGTGTCTCGCGGAGATCTATTCAATGATTTTGAGTTGTTTTTTTTTTTTGTTCTTCAAATAATTATTGTTGTAATTCTGCGCTATAATAAATTCGCTGCATTAGCTAATTTTTTTCTACCGTTTTGAATTTGTCGCTGAGTACATTTTTTAAAGTTCGGGAATCGAAATCTAATAATATGTTTAGACTTTTTACCATTTCTTCGATAATTCACACTTATAATATATTTGTGTTATTTTCAATTTTCATTTTACATATTTTTTGTTTTTTCATTTATTAAACACTTTTTGGAAATTTAAAATAAATTCAAACAATTAACGTAGTACATAATGTAACAAATTCATTCGAGTGTTCTTAAACTTTCGGTAAATAACGATTAAGTCCGAAATTTCGTTTCGTTCCTTTTTTACATTTTTTTTAGCGTAATACTGCAATCAATTTTAATACTTTTTCACTACAGCAACATTCGAACCGAAGGAAATAACAAAATTTTTCAAATGTTATTATAATTCTTTTTAACTATTGAAAAATGTTTTAAATCTGTTTCAATTCAAATATTTTCCAAAAAAATCAACTAATTTTGGTGTACACCAGCTCACGTGCGTTTCCTCGTGATTTAACAGTAATAAAAGAAACGGACACTTTTTTTTTTTACACATTTCAAAACATTGTAGAAAATCAACAACTAAACATGTTTAGCACCAAATTTTTTATTTTTTTTTTTTTTATAGATTTATAAAACGGATATTTCGGGTTTTGCAAAATATATATATATATTTAAATATAATAAATAAATATAAAATGCAATAATATTTTAGCGCGGGTTTCTAATAGTTGAATAATAACAATAAAAAAAAAAAAAAACTTGAAAATATTCAATAGAACAAATGTCACTGCATTTGTCCTCAGGTCTCCGTGGGACACCATTTATAACACGTGTCGCATCCACTTAGTGAAATCTTTTGTTGGATAACGTTTTGAAAACAATCCAAGGCTTTTTTGGACCGGCGGGAGCTCAATATTACAACACATCTTTACACAGCAATTTTAAAAAATAAAAAATTTTATACACGCTCTTGTCGGTCAATTCTGATCGGCCGTTGAAAGTTGTCAACTCGCGGACAAAAATTACTATCCTTATAATAATTTTAGAAAAAAAAAATTTAATTTTCAGCCAAAGTCAAAAACGCTTCCTGCGGCTGTATTTCACGCTTCAAAATAATAACTAGCTGTGATCCGAACTCAATTTTTATCAAATCGAATAAGACCACTTTTGGTAATTTATTTTTTTGTGCTCGCCCCGACCTAAAAGTATTTTCAAAAAACTCGTATTCACGATATTTCACTCCGTAAGCGGATGCGACATTTATACGATATTCATAAGATTTTTGTGGATTTTTTTTGTATCCGTACGGTATGATGTTGACTAATTTAATAATAACAAACATTTTTTTTTTTTTTTTAAATGTCAGCGAGCCGCGGGTGCTACGGACGTTTGCTCGAATTAGTTACTCGGACATATTAGATATTTTTAACTCGAACTGATTGCTTTTTTAAAGTCAATACGGTCGATTGTGTTTAATTTTATGTACGAGTAAATATAAATGTATTATGCTTTTTGTGTGTGCTTGTGTTGTATTCTTGTGTCTAGTATAGTCGTATATTGTAGCTTGTGGATTTGCTTTTAAACGTAGCCTAATTTTACGTCGATCATAATAATAATAATAATGTCTTAACTGGAAAACATAAAAAAAAAAACAACAACACTGAATCGAGTATAAATTCTATTACATATGCGTATAAAAAAAAAAAAAAAAGAGTGAAGGAAATCGCTCGGCTACGCAACGAAATCTTTAATGTCTAACGATTAATATTGCGAGCCTGACGCAGACGAATTCTTTTTTTTTAACTCCTTTCTCGCCTGTGTACGGTATAAATAGAATTTATTCCCGAATTTAATAAACGTATTAATCGATATTTTATTTTAATATTGTGTGTTTTTTATACATATACGACGAGTATTGTGCTTCGTCAAGTATGAAAACATATTATTTTAAAAAAAAATTGGTTTTATAATATTACAACGGTTTGTCGTTTTTTTTTTTTAAAGTGATCGTTCGATTATAATACATAGTATTAGGGTAGTAAATATAAGTGTGATCCTTATTTTTATTATTAATCTGTGTGATAATAATTAGTATAATCAAATTTACCGTATCGGTTTGTTCGTTATTTTTAACGGTAATGACGCTTATGTAAATATATTGTAGAATTAATTTTTTTTTTTGTTTTGACAATACGCAGATATTATTTTGAATTTGCACGTTATTTGTTTAACATCGCATGGTAAATCAGAGTGTAAAATCAACACGCGGTATTTGAAATACGTACGAATTAATACGGTTATATACAAGGGCCGGGGCTCCTCGTCTGGCTATCCTCCTCCTGATAATTGAATATTTTTTTTTTTTTAGAAACCTAATATTACAGGTGTAGTTCCGAAACGACGTTCTACCTCATCGCGTAACGTGATCGACTGAACGCGTATTCTAACAAAATTTCACTACGGTTTTCTATCATAAGCGATCATGATTGTTTTAATTGAAATTAAATTTTTAAAAAGTAACGAGCCGCAGGATGTTGTGTATGTCGCTCAAGTGAATTACTTGGATTTAAGCAGCAATATATCATTGCATTCGATAAAACAAATCCGAGCGGAGCTAATATTTTAGGTGTATAACGCAAACTAACTCTTTCTACGAATTAAATTCTTTTAAAACCTTTAATTGCTATAAATAGTCCAAAATTTAAAAAAAAGTTAACACATTTCATGAATATTTCGAATTTCTCTACGCGTCAGTTTCAAAATTACAAAGATATAATCGATTTCGCGACGAAATCGCGTTTTTACGTGATTTTTCGGTAATTTTTTCAGTCATATTTTCAGTCGCTTTTTGAGCAAAAAAAAAAAAAAAATTAGAAAAATGACCTCTCTAAAGTACCGACCAGATGTAATTTTCTACCGGAAACAAACGGTGACTGTAAAGATCGGAGCACTCCTTCCGGTAGAATTTTTGGGTACAGACGTAAAAAAAAACACAGCTTTGTAAAAAACCAATAGATTCCTCGTTCCGCTCATTATCTAAAAAAAAAAAATACGGATTTATTCATATTTTTATACCGTTTACAATGTCATGTCAGTCGGCCTTTTTTTTCTTCACACTGATCATGAAACGCGTGTAAAACGAGATATGCCCGTTATCGGTTCGGCGGTACAATTAAAATTTTTTTTCTCGAAAAATCGTTTTTTATTTGACTATTTTTTTTTTCAAAATTCTCACTTCTCCGGACCGTACAGGTTTCGCCGGCGGCCCTGTATATAAAAATACGTATGTAATAATTATCGGTAAATAACGTAGTTTTACTAATGAAAATTAGAACGTGGCACACGCGTTTTAAAAAAAAAATTTACAAAAAAAAAAAATCGAACGCGACTAACCGTTGTTTTCTTTATAGCCATCGGACTCGGACAACACGGTGGGAACGGTGAAGAGGAAGAGGACCGCGAGGGAAGCGTCGACGGAAGTGTCGAAACGCTCGCCGATCACAGACACCGGTAAAATATGACGGCAAAGTATTTATAATCGCATTTAAAATATCGTAAATGCGGACACAAGTATTTATTATTTTATTATTTATTTCGACATAATATATCAATAATAATATTATTATTATTAGGTGAACGGTTTATTCTTTATTTTTATTTATTTTTTTTTTTTACACTACCTATTAAATTTTCATGTGTGTACAATAATAATATATATATATTGAAATAAAGTTAATATATTTTTATATGATTATTCTATTTTTTATTTTTTTTCTGCGATATTGCGATATACGGCGAAACGGTCGTCAGGAAGTCACTACATAGTTGGTGGTCGGCTGCAGGGGCGCCGCGATTTCAGTAAAAAAAAAAAACCCTGGGAGTGCAGGAACACTATTAAAAAATCGTTAAACAACGTTAAGAGATCCTTTTTTATTACGACACTCGATTTTAAAAGCGCTAGAAATTCAGCACGAAACCGAATCGCGCCCGTGCTGGTCGGTGTTACCGTACCGAAATCCGCACGGGACTCCGGCAAACGATTCATAAAATAACATTCGGTTCGTTCGTTTTCCTACGTACGAAACGGAACGTAATTGTACATTAATATTGTTCGACTAATATTGAAACTCTCGAAATGCCAAATTCGCATGGGGCGTACAGCAAAACGGGTATCGAGAAATTCGTGACACTTTTTCCTCGGGCGAAATTTTCGTCCAGACATTTCGGGACGAAATTCTGCGAGACGTAACGACACGGTTTCCGATCCGGTCACAGCGAACAGCCTGAATCGTTTTAACACGAACCGTTATGAGATCGCGGCAACCGGCCGAACGAATCCGTCGTTATTAATATTCTAATGCGCTTTTCGACACACTAATAAAAATACTATTAATAATTTTATCCACTAACCCGGGACGGAGGAGATCTTCAAAAACTACAATCCGCCGATTTGCGTTTAAAACGCAAAGAGGACAAATAAATAAAATAAAAAATTACTCGAAGACCTTAGACACGGGAGGGGGGAGGCTTTCAAACACTTCCTTACACTTTTTACTACGTGAACAATCGCATTTCAAAGTATATTTACTTTTTTTTTTAAATTTATTAGTAAAAGGACAGAATTTGGCCAAAAAGAAAACCAAGAAAATTTACACTAACACTCGCAGTACAATATTCAATAATTTATGCTATAAGCACCTCTTTTTTTAATCGACTCAATGCAATTATGTACCCCACAACACACGCACTATATAAAAGTTCTGTCTACGGCACTGACTTGCACACACACACACACACACGGTATACCACAGAGATAATCGGGTATGTGTTTGAATGCGTGTAATAATTACACGAATTTTTGAGTTTTAGGAAAGACGCATGCGAATTATTTTCACATATTTCTAGAGTTATGGAATCAATTCGAATACTATGCCATTTTTTTTTTTTTTTAATAAAAGATTTAATCGCTAGAAATTAATAAAATATTCAACGCATTGTAATTGAAACCAAGGCTTAAAATGATCCAGAAATAAATTCGTGTTTTAGCCGTCCTATACATATTTATATATATATATATATAAGAGAGAAAGAAAGAGAGAGAGAGAGAGAGAGAGAAATCCACTTGACGTTTTCGCTACAATAAAACTGAAAATGACGATTTGTATAAATGACGAATAAGCGGTGATCGTTGATTTTCTCCCGGTCTTTGGTTTCGGCATAACGGTGTGAGGTGTCAGGAACGGGACGGCGAACCCGAGACCCGGAGCTAGCAAAAATTTTTGGGGAGGGTTGAGAGTATAAATATGAAATAAAATAAAAATAATAATAGAATATAAATGATTAAATTTTATTTTAAGAAAAAATTTCGGGGGAGCCTGAACCGTAAACCCCCTCCCCTGGCTACGGCTTTGGGTAGTAGACCACGTGTATATATATTCTGTACACCTTTCAGGAACGAACAGGGTCCGTTCAGTTCGGTTCAGCCGCGTTCCGTACGGCTCTGACGGATCGATAGGCAAAAAAAAAAAGTGGTCGCATCAATGCTTTCTCCGATACAGTCAAACTCATTACCTATTATAATTAATATTATTTGAATGTTGCGATAGATCGTATTCTATCAAAAACAACACGAGCGACTTTTGTTAAGTAATAACAAACTGCCGATGTTGTGGGAAACCACCGATATACGAGCAAATCGGTTAAAAAAAAAAAAAATTGTTAATCGTACGAATTAAAAAATATGTAACAATAACAATAATATTATATTAACAAACAACAAAATAGTACACATTAAATAAATCAAATGTAGTCGTAAATAATAAATTTTGTAAATATACAATAAAGCCGAAGAATATTAATGAAAAAAAACAACATCAAAAATTATAATAAATAAAAGAGTTGTTGTATTAAATCAATTGTTTGTTTACAAAAAAATCGTGTGATCATCGGGTACAATAATAAATAAATAAAAATACGACAACAAAATTTAAAAAAAACAACAAAGAATTAATAATGAATTAAATTTTAAAAGACAACTGTGACGTGTTAATTAATATTAGTTAATACATTAATGTACATCGATATAAAATATTATAATTTTTTTTAATCTGTTTGTTTATTTCAAATATTTGTTTGAAATTTTTTACGTTTCAAACCCGAACTAATAATAATCAAAACTAATGGCTAATAGAACGATTTTATTTTATATATATATATATATATATATGTATATTTATATTTTTATATATATATATATATATATATATATATTTCTCGTACCGCGTTTTGGCGTCCGTCCGTCCGCGTTCAGCAAGGCGGTCCTTAAAATTGGCGAGTCTTTATATTAATTTCTACATAAGAATGTAAAATAGAAAAAAAAAATGTTATACGCTTAGAGTATAAAATGTTAAAAATTACTAAACTTCCTTCTAACAGAAGTGTAAAAGTCGTATTTGTTTTAATTAAAAAACGTTAAAAATGTTTACAATTGAGTACGATAGGAAAATTAATTGAATTTTTCTTTTTCGCAATACAATATTTAGGAACGAAAAAATAAAATAAAATCACGTTGATCGGCATTTTACAAAGCACACCAGAAAAAAAAATGTTTTTAAATGTTTCAATTTTGTTTTTTCAAGCCCCCCTCCCCCTACTAAAAACCGCGCTTGGTCTTCAGTCATATTTCCTAGTCGAGACTGAACCGTTGTAAACAGGAGAACTGAACCGAACCGAACTGAACGGACCCTGCGGCCCTCGTTCCTTTACGCGTACAGGCAGTGGCGTATTTAGAATTTTTGCGCCCTAGGTACCCAATTAAGTGTCGCATTTTTTTCAATAACATCATTTACGCAATTGTGGAGGCTTGAAACTTATTCCCCCCTCCTCACAAAAAAAATAATGTGTTAAATTTTCGCGGCCCGTCCGAAACAAATCTCTTTTCAAAAAACTATTTTCATTAACCGCTTTCCATCAAATTTTTAAAATCATATATCTCCTCTGTTTTGTAGAGCTTACACTACCGCTAAAACCGTACGCACAATATTCCAGTCTGTATTACGCATAAATATTTTCAACAACATATAAATGTACCTCCTACCTATATTAAATAGTAAAAACAATGAGTGACGTAGTAAAGCTCATCGTACGTGTTAACGTTGATTATTATTTATATTATATAATCAACGCTAATACGTATTATTATTGCGTAACTAATATAATTAAAGTGATATTACAAAAATAATACACATAGGTATAAACTATACATTGTACAGATGAACCAAAAAAAAAAAAAAAAATGAATGACATATTATTATAAAATGCAGTCCTATTTTTTTGAAATTTTGGTATTCGCATAGAATTAACATTAATCAGTCAAATATCAGGAAAACTACTCGGATAATGATTTTAGAGCGTATAATATAAATTAACACTAGACATTTAAAAGCAACGACACACCGTAGCATTCGATAAAACCGTTTTTATTTCGGTACGTAATATTTTGAGCGTACAACGAAAACTAACCCTTTTTATAAATTAAATACCTCAAAGCAGGGGCGCAATTGCAGGAAGGGAGGGGATATGGGCTAAAGATCCCCTCCCGTGTGCTTACATAACATAATATTATCTAATTTATGAAAAATATAATAAGTAAATAATTATAATTAAAAACAAAAAATTTTTATGTACAAAAAAAAATTTGTTAGTATTTACCACAAATCAGAAGATTCCTCGGTTTATCATAACTGGTATGATGCGATTTTGGTTGGGTTGGGTCGCCGAAAGAAGGTCTACTCGTGTTACATGGATATTACTCAATAAATTAGCTAAAAAAAAAAACGAAGAAAATCCGACATTTTTTTATCAAATTAAAACACGTCGTTAAAATAACAAAAGCATAAAATATACGAATGTCAATCGCTTCGATGTGATTAACACGCTGGGGCCTGGAAGGGTCGTCACAATTACGGGTTATCCGATGATAAATTTCATATCCTCCCCATATACGACATTCGTAATTACGGCACTAAACTCGGAGCCCACAAACAGCCCGAAATCGAAAGAAATTCCCGACGGAATCGCGTTTTTACCGTTTTTACATAATTTCTCGGTAGTTTTCGAGTGTTTTTCACTGGGCGCTTTCTCTAAAGTATACCCGCCGCGACTAGACGCGATTCGCCAACGCGGAAACAAAACTGTGACTGTGCAGAGACGAGCGGAGCACTCCATTCCCGGTAGAATTTTGGACATAAAAGAAAAAAACACGCATCGTCGTGAAACCAACGTGTTTCACTCGGAATCTAAAATTCCAAATAAAATTTAAAAAATTTTATTTTTAAAAATAATATCGCTATTTTAAAACACCCGCCCCCCACCTCAGACTCGACGTTTGGCGGCGCCCCGGTGCAATCGCTCCCATTAAATACGCCACTGCGTACAGGACCGTCACAGACCGGTCGACGACACAGTTCGTATGCCCGTCGGCCCCTTTTGCACACGGCACTACTCGCTCGCGTCCCGAACGCGTTATTTTTATATGAAAAAAAATAAATAAAAATAAATAATAAATTGCCTGTAGCACGCCGCTTAAACGTTGTACGTACACGCTTCGTCGTTGGACACGCGTATTGCCGCGACGTCGTCGGTCGAATCTTCTCCGCGAGACGGGGCCCGCGTCTCGTCCGAGAGTCATTCGAACACGCTCCGAAAACGCGTTTTATGCCGTTTCGGGCGGGACGGCGGTTCGTGCAGGTGCTGGTGGTGTGCGCGTGCGTGGACTGCACGCGATATTGTTTAACAAAAAAATTTAAAAATAAAATTTCCAAAGCGTCCGCGACTAAAATAATTTGTAACGACTCGT
This sequence comes from Slavum lentiscoides, assembly GCA_032441835.1. Classification (NCBI taxonomy): domain Eukaryota; kingdom Metazoa; phylum Arthropoda; class Insecta; order Hemiptera; family Aphididae; genus Slavum; species Slavum lentiscoides. Next base: position 5,977,136 of record CM063711.1, on the reverse strand, counting down.
GTTCCAGACGATAACGACGTGTCGTCGAACGCGGACGAAGACGCGGCGACGGCGGCGGGGACGGCGGCGAAGGACCCGAGAAACAAACGGTTTTCGTTCAATTTGCGCGGAAGCGGCGGCGGAGACGGCAACGGCGGCAGCGGCGGATCCGGAAACTTCTTGTTCGATCTGATCCGAGTGAGTGTTCCAATTGCCCTTTTTGTTTTCCACGGTTTTTGTCGAAAGACGTTTTTTTTTTTTACATCTTATATATATATATAAAAATGGAGCCAAAAATGTATAAAACAATTCGTCAATTGAGAACGGCCGGGCCGATTTGGCTCAAATGTTTTTTTTAATTGTTCGTAATCGCCAGGAGAAGGTTTTTACGAAAAAAAAATTTTTGGAAAACCCCTTTTTTTTAAATTTAACTTTTTGGCAAAACAACGTTTGCCGGGTCAGCTAGTTTTTTTACATTTTTTATACTGTTCGAAAAATTGTTTCTCGAGAGAAAATAATATAATATTCGCAAGCGCTTTCTCCAGACTTGGGTCGTATTCCGAATACGGTATTTGGCATAGGCGCGACTGGATCAATTATATTTTTTTTTTTGGGGGGGGGAGCGTACAAATTGCGAACGTCTCCAGTAAACCGGATATTTTAACCGACTCCGAAAAAAAAAAAAGGAGGCGGTACTCGATTCGGTTGGTTTTTCTTTTTTTTTTTAAACATTCGTTACCTCATAACTCTCCGTCATTTGCGAACCAAATTGGATGAATCTCGTTTCGCGTGAACAGGGTGTCGCCTCCCGGTGGTCCCGTACAAACATTGGCCTAGTGTTCGGCCAGTATAATTTAGTTTTTTTTTTTTGTAATTTTTTTTCGATTTCATAAGAATTTGCCTAGTATATGGTGGTTTCACCCAGTCAATACATGTAGGAACGGGAACGACGATACGACTACTACTGTAGCTGCTATGACTAGAAAAGGATGAAATAAAAAGAAAGAAACCGAATTAAAAAAAAAAAAAAAAAATGCACTAAAAAGTATGGAATAATCGATAATCTTTTTGAAATGGGCGCCAAATTTCAAACGACATTACGTTACAGAAAACGCATTTTATTAATTTATTTGGTAATATCCGTATTAGATTAATAAAACGCGTTTCTGCAATGCAATGTTGTTTGGAATTCGACGCCGATTTCAAAAAGGTTATTGATTGTTTCATACTTTGGAAGTCGGTTTCATTTTTTTTTCTTTTTTTATTACCTGTACCTACCTATTTTTCTCGATAATCAGTACGGTACAACATTCTTGTAATACAATATTGATAATGTTTACTTCGAAACGATCAAACTGTAATAGAAAAAAAAAGAGCTTTTTTTTTTTTTTTTGGGTGGGGGGGGGTGCATAACACTTCCGTACAGTTGCGCCTATGGTATTCGGAATACTTTTTAAAGAAGAATCCTATTTTGAATAGTACTCACACGAAAAACAACGACTTGTTACTTAAATGTAAAAAGTAATTATTCCGGGAAACGCTTATTATAGTTATTGTGTTAATTTATAAACGCAGAATTTAAAATTAAATTAAAAAATTCGTTTAACGCCCCGAATGCGTATTGGCGACTGTTTTGTATACGATCGAATAATAATAATATAATTATTGTATTTGATATTCGTTTTGCAATGTTTTTTTTTGTGAAGCGTTCAAAATACTCATAGGGAATACTGTTGTCGCGAAATATTCGAATACATATTCTGAACGCTTTTTTTTTTTCCTCGAAGTATTCGGAATATGTACGTTTAAAAAGTATTTTACCCGAGTCTGGCGTTCTCTACCTACTACCGTAAATCGTCCGTTTTCTATTTATTTCAATACGATCGTAGTAATTAATATAAATACGCGTATGGGAAAAATGTGGAAACGTGTTTTGTCCTGCAAACGCTCATCCCCGAATCCGATAAATATTGTTACCAAAACGCTATGAAAAAAATTTGTTATTATTATTAATTTTTTTTTTTTTTTTATACCTATTTGACTTTAGAAGAAGAAAAAATCCGTATTAAATATATCGATTCAATAGCAGTGCTTGAATTGGTAGTGGTGGAGGTGGTGGTGGGACGTAGTAGGAGTGTACCTCTTTTTTCTTTCTCTCTCTTAATATTTCAACGTCTCTCTTCTGATTTTACTGAATGCGAACGTTCGGAAACGTTCGTTTTCACTCGTTCGTGCTTATAGTAAAAATAAGTAAAAAAACAAAAAAAAAGTGATTTGAGGGAAATGATTGTTTTCGCGTTTTCAAAACGATTTATCGATTCGTGAACAAATGAAACGCTTTAATTTCAATCGTGTCGAATCAATTCTGTTCGATTATTATCGTATGTGCAAAACCAATATAATATATACGCTCAGAGTTCGGATGCTCGGAGATACAAAGGGATAAAGGAAACGATTTAAAATATTGTGTGTATAATAATTTATGGGTGTATTCGAAAATATTATTGTTACCAATTTTTTTTTAATAAAATAACGATTATTTACGGTTGTGTGGGGCACAAGCCCTTTACGAATATTGTAAAACGTTTTCTAGTTTTTCGCAACGTACATTTTCCGTACACTTTTGCGTCCCTCCACTAATTTTTTCCCGATTCAAGCACAGTGTTTTTAATAGTCAAAACAACACTTGTAAAAAAAAAAAAAAAAACGCCCTCTACAGAGTTTCTTTTTTTTTTATTGAAAAGTCGCGGACATTCGCGACAAAAATATTTTTTGGGGGAAGAGTGATCTCCTGCAGCAAATATATATGTTATCGTTATGGAACGGATTGTACGTGAACGCGCATATTTTTAATTAAAAATTAAAGATATTTAATGTATACGCGATGAGGAACGGCCGCGATTTTTAAATCCTTATTGATACGACGCCAATTCGATATTTTCACACATTTCAATTTCATATTTTTAAACGCGTTTTTCATCGTTTAAAATTATATTATCTCTGAAACCGCGCGAGAGCGGACCAAAAACAAAAATATCGGCGTAATTCCGGACATCCTTTTAACGATTTGAAATTATCGCCTGAGATATCAGTTCACGTGGAACGTTCGTTTATCAATTTTAAGAAATATTTTTTAAAAAACCAATAGGCGATGGTGTTTAACATTCGAGTAGCGTTTTACAAAAAAAAAATAATTATTTAACGCTACACAGGAATTGAGTAAAAAAAAAATAAATTTATTTTATTTTTTGTTTTTTTTTTTTATACATAAAGTATTTTTCACGAATAATAATAATGCTTCGATATTTTTTTATTTTAATTACATATATAAATCCGTTCTATAATTTTATTATTATTATAATAAACATTAAAAAAAAAAAAATGGATATAATAAAAATGATAGTGGTATAATACATAATATTCGTACATACGCAATCTAACGAATATCAAACATCTAACATGAAAGTGAATACAAACAAATTAGCGAACAGTACTCAACCTGAAAAGTCGCAATAAAGTAATATATATATGTACACTTTTTTTACGCTTGTGTACTTAATTATTTTTTTCTTTGTTCGTCGCAATTATCATAATTATTTTTAAAAATTTTTCCCAAAAATATTTTTCTTATAGGTTCTAACGAGGAAACTATTGGTTTTTGCGATATGGCATTTATTTTTTTATACTTTCTGTGCACAACTTTTCGATCGCTCCGCACAATACTCGTTTTCCGTCAACTTTAAAGAAATCGTTTTATTCGATTTTCTCGATATTTTTTAAACGCGGCCCCGCATACTACCCCTCAAAAAAAAAAAAATCGTTAAAAACGCGATTTTGTGTTCAAATCCATTATTGCATTTATCCGGCATTTCGAAAATAATGGTCCATGGATACTTGAAACTTACACCGATTACGAAACTTTGCACTACACATACGTTACTATTAACAATAATAATAACCGCGATAAACTGCGATGACGAAAACCGTTCTCCCCCGCGTTAATGAAATAAAAATGATAACAGGACACGTTCGCCGGCCAACAAGGACGATATTTTTTATTGAATTTATACGAAAAACCGAACGCCCAGTTTTATAACAGCGTTTCGTTTGTGTCTGAAAGATATTATACACCTCTATGCACGCCGCGTGCCATAGGACAACAACTTTTACTTGGAAACCAGTCAATTGTTGCGGGTATCAACAACAGACCACACAGTATTATAATATTTACCGTCGTTTAAAACGTATTTCCACACAATGCTATCCGTCGTAAATGAATACATTAATGTTATTGCGCACTCGAAACGAAAACGAAATCATTAAAAAAAAAAAACCCCCCTTCGTAAAATATTTTAAAACATTTTTTTTTTTTTTTTTACGGTTATTATTATTACGGACTTGTCCGTATTTCGTACGCTATTTTCTAGAACATTTTTTTAAAACAAAATCTTTTAACAAACGCGTATAAACACTTAATCCGAGGGAATCGTTTGAATAATTTTTATAACAAAAAAAAAAAATTGGAAAATATTCGTCAAAAATAACTCTGTTAAACGCGTTTAGACGAGAGTCAAAAAGCCACCGGGTTCGTCAGACAAATATCATAGAAAACGTCAGACGAGACAGCTACCGGACTGTTATTTTATCATAAAACGCATACACTTAACAAACATGTAAACGACATAAATTTGCGAATTCGGGAAAGAAAAATTTTATAATTTTTTTTTTCAATAATACAAAAAATAAAAATAAACGTATAATGTCTCACTATAATTCTTGTTTTTGCGAGCGCTTTGCTGACATACGAGCCGATTTGTGTAGCGCCTTATATTACACTATAATGCATTTTGTTATATAATTCTTCGTGCAATCGCGGTGTCTCGTGTCTGTGTGTACATAAACCTATACATTGTTTAAAAATTAAATAATATATCTGAAATAGCGATTGATATTCTGTGAAATTTCTATTTTTCCGGTTTGGAGCGCGATTGTTTGTAAAAATAATTTCAATTGCTACGAGCGTTTAACGATAAAATGTCAAGTGCAGCACATTCGAACAAACACGCGTCCATAAATGATATAGAAAGACACGACGAAATCGTAATAATTATTTATTAAAAAAAATTACACACTATTCGATTATTGAATTGTGTGTAATTTTTTTTCCTTGTGCTACACGAGTGAAAGGTGCTCTTGTGTGCGTGCATCTGAACATTATTGAAAATTGTGTGTATATATATATATAAATTCAATAAAATGATTGTAGAAAAAAAAATTACACCGACCTACATATATATATATATATATATATATTGTATTATATGTTACGTTGACTATTGTACGAAGGACTGCACATTTCGATATATCGTATATTAACACACACAAAAAATAAAAAATAAAAAATAATAATTCTCAAAAGACCGAATAACATAAATAACAGCTTAACGTATAGTATAGCGTAACGAGTAGTTTTATTTTATTATCCGGTTTTTTTTTTATTTTTTTATTCGAAATAATCGAGGAGGTGTACATATAAAATGGCGATACGTTTCAATTGCTCGAAAACCGTATATTGATCGCGCGACGATTTCTCGGAAACGATTGATCCGCGGCAATCGATCGAAAACTGATAATATTTTAATTTAATATTTAACAATCAATAATAGAACCGCGTACGGCGTGTCAATATATTATTAACGCAGTAAAATTAAAATTAAAAAACGCGTAACAACTATATAATTACAACGAGCGCGCGTCACTTATTGTGTTTGTCAGCGTATAATGTGATGTGCGAATAAAATAATAGAACTCGAGTTAAACGAACTTGAAAATTGTACGAAATCCCGGTACGAAAATAATTTTTTTTTGATATTCGTTTATCCGGAAATGTACTTCGAACTGATTGACGCTTTCTTCCTTTTTGGATGTCTCCCGATTGAAATCTATTTATTTTTCGATCAATCGTCACGCGATCAACTCTTTTTTTTTTTCGAGTAATTTACGGGATATTATTATACACACATATATATATATATATATAATGTATTATAGTTAGGATATTTTTAATGATTTAGATTAACTCCGAACAGAAATACTCTCTAAACTCTTTGTCGACCTCAACGCAGTTAATTAATTTTATTATCTCGACAGTCAGAATGTCGTTTTTTTTTTTTTGGTACATAGCGGAGAAAATCGGAGACGGATCTCGTTCCGAGTCCGGTTTAAACACAAGTTTTAAAAATTAAAAAAAATTTAATCCTATAACGTGAATTTATATAAAAAATTTTTACTATACTCCATTTCGTTTGGTCGGAAAACGAACGGCAGTGTTGTACGCTCGAAGTCGTGAACCGTTGCGTTGCGGTCCACAAAGGGTTTGAACGAGAGAGACATGAAAAGAAAAATCATTTAAAAAATATAGTTTGAGGCAAAAAAAGATTTTTTGGTTTTCAATAGAGGGGAGCGGACAGAGCAGCTAGGGCTGCCGGTGGTTTCTACAGAGTGGTTGCAGGCACCGACCCAAACACATTAACACTCGCACAGCCTCTTCAATATCCATCGGTAAATAACTCAATTCCTAGTCAAACATTTTTTTTTTTTTTTTTTTTTAATATATTTTTGTTATTATTGTTATTAAATGATTTAATAGCTACCGAGAAATAAAAAAAAAAAATGTTCATCCGCAGTAGGCGTACGCAAATCACTGCGTTTCGTATACGTATAAATATAATATTACGACATAAAACACGATACCAGACACTGAACACGAAAATCTGTTCGATTATAATATTTTCATTGCGATAAAAATAAATAGGTATAATATAATTTAAACCGCTTTTTTTTTTTTTTTTTTTTTAATTATCTTACCGTTGTACGAATATAAACTCGTTGGGCGCGATGGAAGCAGTGTCAAATGATAACTTCTACTTTCACTAACCACTACGTTACGCAACCCAGTGCGATTCGTGACATAAATTGTCATCGTTCGTTAGTGGCGTCTACAAAAAAACTAGTCACACTTGCCAATATCTGAAAACTTATTACACGTATTGCCTGTAAACATCTGGTTTCGTGTTAAACGACTCGTTATTACGTTATACTGAATTGATACGAATTCGACAAAACGCTACGATATTATAGTCTTACAAATATATCGCGCACTGATTAACCATAAATAACAATACTTTACTATAGGATTTCAACGAGAATAAAAAAAAACCGTCCGTTAAAAACCGTCTGGATTTTCGCACTACATTTTTTTTCCTCTAAATTATTAACAACAACAGCAAAAAAAAAAAAAATCGTGGCTTGAATATTTTAAAACATAATTCAATTTTGAAAAAAACAATACTAACAATTATTAATATCTTATGATTTTCAATTGCGCGGCTGTTAAAAAATATGCATTTACTACGGGTTGATTTTCATTTTTTCCTCGTCACCAGCCATAAACATATATTTTTTTTTTTTTTTTTACGTTTTCTCGCGCTTTCAACACTTTCACCCCCGTCCACTGTTTGCTATAATAAACTTTTGATTTTTAAACGGCAACCTACGATTATATTTATAAATTTCTAAGTAACGCGTATATTTTATTGAGAATTTACACGTGTGTTGGTTTTTTTTTTTTAATTTCTCGTGTAATAAACGTTTAAGACGAGGTGAAATTAGTAGGTAAATACTAGCGTAGACATTGAAAATTCACGCTCTTCGACGAGACGTTTTTTATCGGACCCGTAGTTATCACCGAATAATTATACCTATCCGACATAAATTTATTAAGATAATATTGAAAGCCACTCCTGCGACCAAATTTTTTTAGTAATATAATAAATAACATAATATTATGAATTCGTATTATATTATTATATTTAAGTAATATTTCACGGACGGAATATTGAAAATGCATTTGCGTTTTGCTGTTCTATTAGGAAAAAAGGGCCATTTAAAAATCAAAAGTTTACATTTGTTTAAGGGGAAACGTCCATTTTTCAATTTTTGAAAAATTATCTATAAATGATTCTTAAATTATTAAATAATAATAATAATAATTATGAATCAAAAAATACCGTAATAAAATGTTAAATAATGCTCGAAATAAAAATAAATCATCCCGTAAACCTTGTACCAAAAAAAAAAAATATATTAATAATTTAATACTCGAATAAACTTCGGCAGAATTGGCATTTATATCGTAAAATTTAAAAGAAATTTTTATGCGGATAAAACGGATGAAAACGCGTAATTAGGTATCCAAATAAAACGTCACCTATCTAGAAATTTTGTATAGACATTTTCGAAACCTATTTACCGCTCTTATATTATTCGAACAAACGCTCTCGTATTAGCTAAACGTACGTCCGTTTTGGTTATACGACTACAACAATTTACACTGAAATCGAATCGAATTGTACATTCATTGATGGGTCTGTTATTGTGAAGAAATTTATTTTTTTTTTCGAAATCAAAACCGGTATTGAATTATTGAATTATATTGTGTGTGTAAAGTATCGAGTCAGATAGGATCGTTACGCGTCGTGTGTCACTCAATTTATTATTATTTTTTTTTTTTTACTCTTATTGCGAGACGTGATCGGTACCAAAACTGTGCTACTAAAACGGATAGTGGTTGAAAACGATCTTACGGAAAATAGTCGAATTGCACTTCTTACCTGAATTTAAATGGTCAAAAAAAAAAAAAAGGTGATATTTGAAGAAAAAAAACACTCGTTTCCTTCCCAATCACAGGCTTGCGACTGAAAACGATTTTAATTTAAAAATCAGTTCGAACTCGTCAAATCATTACCGTCAAATTTATTCGAAATTATTATTCGTAGTAATATTATAAGAAACAAAATTCAAAAACTCCATTCCGGTTGTTGATTTGTGTGCATATACAAAAGTGATATAAGTTTTTCGATTTCGTTTTTTTTTTTTGGTATCGTATATAGTCAAAGGTCTTGTATTCTTTTTTGAAAATATTTGTAATTGTTTCAAAACCCCGATAAACACGTTTATATATTTAGACTTGTCAAAAATCACCATAATTCGTCGTACGACGTCATTTAACACTGTAATTCGCATTTTTTTTTTTTCTTTATAAAACGTATAATTTCGCTCTGAATAATTTCTACACGGAATCGCACGGAGACGGAAAATCGTGTAACCGTACGTCAAACGTCTACACGCTATAAAAATAAAAAAAATATAATCTTTCACTACTATAGCACAGTAGCGGTTTATCGTATCACTTGTACTAATAAAACGAAATAAGAAAAAACATAATCTATAACGTTCAAACGCTTTCGTCGTTCTTCACCCGAGTGCAGATGGACAATTATACCTTCTTTTTTCAAGCCCGCGTGCCATTAAGACTAGTGCGATTCGACCTGATGACCGCCGGATCGGAAACGTTCTATAACCGGCCCTTATAATAAAATCGTTAATTATTGCTATTGTTGTTGCTATTATCGATTTCCGTGCACTCGGCACTGTATTTACGGTATAATTATTTGTGTGTTCCGCGATGCGGCCGGAACAGTTGGTCGCTGGGAGTGGAGCCAACCAAGACAGGGACGAATCGTCGGACGCCGGGCCGCTGGCCGATTCGGACGCCGCGCCGCTGGCCGATTCGGACGCCGCCGCTCAGGACGTGCACGCGGAAGTGAACGCCAAGGAGGACGGATACAGCGTCGGAGTGCCGGGACCGCTGACCAGAATATTCGTGATCGCCAACAGGGGCGTCGCCAATTTGATCCAAGACTTGATTCTCGTAAGTTTCCGTGTATTTATCGTGATCTGTATAACGTACGTACAACATAGGCCCGATGAGCTCGATCCAGCCCTTTGAAAATCATTCGACTCGGGCTCGTCAAGACCTAACCTAATTTTCGAAAAATTCGGTGTAAAATATAACATTTTATTCGAACGCTAAGACGCGTATTTATTTGATTTTTTTTTTTTGATAATATCGAAAAAACTACTTTTCCCCTTTAAAATCGCCGCGAATTGACTTCCAAATAAGAGAAAGGTTTGACGTGAGAAATGTTTTTTTTGTATAATATTTAATGTATTGCAAAAAAAAAAAATCTTCCCTTACACTCAGGCTATAGCGTTTGCTTGACGTGTATTCAGTACTTTTACGTTTTTCTAATTCACTTACGTGAATTATAATCGAGAAAAAAAAATGACCGAATATCGAATACTGCGGTTAAGTAAACCACAGCTTATTGTTTTTAAATCGTTCAAGTAACTGTAATTATCATTATTCTTTAATTTTCGGTTTATAATTTCGAATTAAAATGCAATTTTTTTTCTACGTAGGGAATCAAAAATTTACGAATCAAAGACATATATATATATATATATAGAAAAACTTTTGGATTAATTGTGCGAAATTTAACTAAATTCGGATTTTTATTTTTAATTTTAACCGGTTTACTCTCGTAATCGAACGATCTTTTTTCCGTTTCGATGAAAACGTGTTCGAAACAAAATTTAGTAAGATGGATCCGTGTTTCAAAAAAAAAAATATATATATATATATATATTTACATGAAAAAACGTATAACCGACGTTTAATTTTTCAAGAAATACGCACTGTACACCGCAAATAATTGCATTGCGAATCCATTATTATTTCATCCGCCTATATTATAATAATAATCGCGTTATGTTGTTATATTATAATTTTTCAGAGATTGGCCCAGACCACCGAACGGATAGTGAACTTCAAAGCCAGATTAATTACATCCCTTATCTAAGCGAATCCAATAGTTTTTTTTTTTTAGTAAAATGTAATTTATTAGTTATTACGTACTTGCGACCTATTTTAGTCATGACTCAGGATATTAAATCTTAGTCTTAACGCGCACGTGCGTTTGCGTGTGTGCGTGTACGTGTGAATTCGTAATTGTCACGGCATTTTTAACTAAGCGTGTGATTGTTTTTTTTTTTAAATACACACCAATGTCATAAACGTCATTATTAAGCTAATGTAAATTTATAAACGAGAAATCAAAACTTGAAATAGCCAACGTTCTATTTTTAGATTATTATTTTTACTTTTATATTGTATTGTATCGAAACTCACATTGAAACCCTCGGCAGTTAAATGCATGAATATGCTGACCAAGTATTGTCACGTACAACAACGTATGGATAACTGATATCAATGAGCACGAGTAGTTTAATGATTTTTGTGAAACATGTGCCAACGGAGAAAATTTTTTTTTTTTAGAAAACCACTAGACGATTAATAATACAATTATCTAAAAAAATATATATATACACATTAAATAAAAACTAGTTTATAGATCCCGTCAAATTCACGTACATAACATTCGGGTTTAAAACGCTTTTTATAACAGATTCATTTAGATGAAATTTCTCGACGCTAGTGGTCGCGTTAAAAAATTTACATTCGAATTATTATAAAACTAATTAGGAAAAAAAAAATCAAAATTACACACGTACCTAGTAGGTATAAAATCCAGTGAAAAACGTTACGATTTTTTTATTATTATTATTATAACTATTATTATTATTATTATTATTTATACTGTACCCATATAATGTGTAAAAAAAAAAATGTACCGTGTCTACCATAAAAATTTATTGTATAATTTTGTATCCTTTATATATTGTTTTACGTGAAAAAAATTTTTTTTTAGTTTTATTTTATTTTATTTAGTTACAAAAAATAATAATAAAATAATTGCTCAAAAATATTGTTTGTATAATAATAAGAAAAAAAAAGTAAGCCTATGTATTATTTTCCAGTGTTAATTATTATATTGTTTAAATATTACTTTAGTAAAAAAAAAAATGTTGTAAGTCGATTATATATATATATATATATATATTATGTGTGTGTATGTGAGTGTGTGAGTGTGTGTGTGTGTTACTTGCAATGACGATAATAAGGCACTATCGAAAATGTCCGGACAATGACGAAATCGTCTATTTTACATATTAGAAATGATACAGAAATCCATAAAAATATCAATGTTGATTATGCGTCATTGTGATCAATGGCTTTCAGGAATCTTAAAATCTTCCAACATTGGTCGTACTGAAGAAAATAATTGAAAATAAATTATTAAACGTATTCATACGATTCGAATTCTTTTCAATATGACATTTACCGTCTCGTTTTGCAAACGCATTTTTTTCTTCTTTAATTCTTGTCGTTCAAAGACGCTGTCACAATCCGCTGCTTCTAGTAGAATCATTTTCTTCAATTAATAATAATAATATTCGCCAAAAACCGCAAGTGTCAATATCAAAAATATTCGTACGAAACACGTACAAAAATTAGGTTTCAAACGATTACTAACGAAACGCGGCAAATGTTAGCTATTTTTTTAATATTGGCCGACAAGTCTAGGCGTTTTTTTGCACGCGTAAGCATAGTAATTTCCTGAATTATCGTCAAAATGCCGGTAACGAATTCGTCATTTATTGTATTAAGTGTACGTACGCACTTATAGAGGATTTTTATTTCACATTTAACTCTATTAATAGTACTTATCATATCATATTGTAATATATCCAATACCGTTCTCATTACCGTAATTATACGACATATCGACTGTGAAAAAAAAACACATCACTATAATATTATATTATCTAGTTTCTCTCTATTTTTTTTCAATTATTTTATTATTATTTTATACTTTAATATTGTGTATATTATATAGGTACATAAGACGTGTGATAGTATGTAGTCATATTGTATGGTGTTACTCGGTTATTATATAAAATATAATGTTTTTTTTAATTAATATAATATAGACTATTATTATTATTATTATTATTTGGATATATGTCAGTTTATTTATTTATATACGTAAATTAACTGCATCGATACATTACTACTAGGGCCCGGAAGTTCATGCATAAAGCTCAAGTAAAACAAATAATATGTGATAAAAATATTCAAATTCGAATTCAATTTTTATTCACATAAATTATGGTTTCTTAACAACAGCCTGTTACCTGTTTAAAAACTTCTGTAACACCCAAAACAATTAAAATCGTAGAAAATAAATTGTAAAAAGTTCAGATTTCAAAAGGCGTTACAATTTACAATAAATTTGAACAAGTTATCGAGAAAAATGAGGATTTTAAGAAACTGTCAAAAATGTCTAAACTCTTGTTAGGAAAGGTCACAATAATTATTATTATTGACGGCTTTCTAGAAGATGCTCAAACTAACCATCTTCATACGTTTTAAGTACGCGCCCATTTTATCAGTAGATGTAGAACGGAGCCGTTTTCTCGCGGCAAAAATTCAATTGCAAACGAATATTTGAAACCATATTCTTTAAAATTATCAAAATTTGTCGTATAGCATTTTTCGAAAACATTGGGAGCTTACTGCGACATAATTATTAGTAAAATATGATATCCAATAGCCATGTTTTATGAAAAACTTGTTTATATAACTGAAAATTAATGCTAATGTAAACGTAATAATAATATCTACCCATCTGCGGTACAATTACAGTATTTATTATTTTAAGTGAGAAAATACAGTTTTTCAATTTTTTTTTCTAGAATAATTTCTTCAAACAATTCAAAATATCCATTATACGATAAACGGAATTTTAGAAGAAATTTGTTAGTTCTCTTTGCGAGTTGGTGTAAATAACAAGCACATCAAAATTGCGTGTATAAAAAAAAAGAAAGTAGCGAAACGCGGGATGTTGTGGATGTCGCTTAAGTGAATTACTTGGATAAGGATTTAAGAGTTTTTTTTTTACTATACATTTGAAAGCAATGCGATAAGTCATTGCGTTCGATAAAACGATTCTGTGCGGAGATTCGATGTAATATTATTTACTATTAATAAATGGAATAACGTAATTTTCCACGTTTTTTTGTCGAAAAACTTGAAAAGAAAATCGTGACTAACGATTTTCAAGATTTTTTTTTATATATAGTTTGAAGTACCGTACGTCAGCTAATGTATTAAATTGTTAAGCCTTACAACCGAGAATATTACCACTTTTACGAATTAAATACTTTAAAATCTATAATTTCTATAAAGCAGCTTAAAATTGAAAATAATTGTGGTGAATATTTCAAATTCCTATAACCATTAGTTTCAAAATTACGAAGAAACAAACGATTTCGACGAAATCTCGTTTTTATTTTTTTATTTGCCCACAGTTTTTTTCTGGCGCTTGAAAAAAGTGAAAAATCACAGCATTTAAGTGCGAATTAATGCGATAAAACCGTGTATGACTGTAGAGATCGGAACACACTCCTTCTGGTAGAATTTTTGGGAACAGACGTGAAAATAAAAAACAAAATAACACGTCATTGTATAAGACCAATACGTTACTCGCAGAATCTCAGAGTATTTTTCCCAAATATTGTCTTACACTCACGCGTATTACCGTCGCTATTACCTGTCCGGAACATAATCGTTCGTGCGAATGGTCGAGATGAGTGTATTTCGAAAATCGCTTGTACAAACCATACGCGTTCGTATTGTACATTCGTATGATGGTTTTTATCGATTAAACACCGTATACTTCTCGTGGTGCGCACTCGTTTTGCTAAGCAACGACAGGTAAGTGTCGTCGTGCATGATGTCTTAAATAATAACATAACGGTTGTTGTATTATATTTATGAAAAAGTAAAGTCGTGCACTGTTACCAGTAACACTGTTCCAACGGTTTTTACAAAAGGGGGATACCGTTGATGTATCGATAATTTTAACGAAATATACCGACCTGTTTATTGTGAAACGTTAAACGAAAGGCACGCTTCCCAGGGGACTTCGCTAGTCGTTTTGTGAACGAGTAGACACCGTAGTGTTACGTCTTTTATTAACCGTTTTGCTGAATTTTCGTATTCGTGTTCCGTAATATCGTATTAAATACAAATTGTGCGTTTTCTTTAAAGAAACCATTTAAAACGATTCCTCTGTTCGTAATAAAATCACCAATTTGTCCGATCATTAACGGCGATTCGGTCAAAAACCATATTTCTGTATACACGATAAGTACGTTGTAGTTGTCATTTTATGGTGGTTTTTTTTTTACGTATTTAATTTTTAAAAAAAAAATATTATACGATTTTTTATTAATTGTTTTAATTCATTTATTCGCGCGGAATTCTCGTTTTATAAAGAAACGATGAATGATGTGGACGACGACGCCGAGAAATCGTTGCAGGACCAAGGACGAGACGGCGAACAGACGACCGATGACGTTTACCGTTCGAGTTCTTTCGACAATAAGGATTTTGTATCCAAACCGATCAAAAGCGACAGATGTACTATCGACGAAAACGTAATACGACTCCAGTATCCTTTTTTTCTTTCAAATCGAATAAAAATTGTGCACGTTTCTATCCAAAAATTATTCGTATACGAAGAAATGTGTTCTTTTATTTGTATTTGTAGCAATACCTATATACAGTTATTTATTTCTCTAAAATAATTTTTAATTTTTCGCCTAAACAGTTCGATACCTATACATAATAGAAATTTTTTTTAAAAAAACCCCAAAACTCAATACTACTTTATTAATAAACCGAAAAGATATTTTAAAAATCTCTATTTTTATTTTCACGGTCTTTAAACATTATTGTAATAAACTTTAATTTTTTTTTTTTAATTAGAAATTCAAATTATATACACGATTAATTAAATTATCGTCACTATTTATTCTTTTCTTTGTGTATAGCGATTTTGACATTCTTGCAGGCTTGTTTTTTCGAATCAAAGAATATTCTAAAATAATTCGATCGTTTCTGTATTTTCAAAACTTTAAATCATTACGAGTACCTTACAAGTCTCTTATATTTGCGTAGTTTTTATAAGTACTGAAAATGCGTTTAGATCTTGGCAGATCCTTTATAATAATATTTAGTACTATGGTATATTTTTTGAAACGTCCGTGATATATTTTTTTTTTTGTTCCAGTTGTTTTATAAATTATATTAATGATTTATTATATTATACTATTTTAAAATGTACCTATATTTTATAAGAAATGTCATTTAGACACTAATGTAATCAAGGATCATACCCATCTCTGCGAATACCAATGATATAGGTACAATATATTTTTTATAATATAAAAAAAAAAAAACAATGCTATTATTCATTTTGGTAGCTTAGAATAAAGCTGTATTTGTGCAACATACGAGTAAATCGATAATTCGAATATAATAAATAATAACCAAAATGCTCAAATGTCATATTTAATAAATAATATTTAATAATATAATATACTACGTTCGTATTCGTCGGCTCGTGTTTCCTATACAGTACCGCGTAGTCATTCGTTCGGTTACGATTGCCGTTCGAAAATGTTCAACATATGCGCCGCGGACGACCGCACGGTAGTGTACGCGGCGGGAAATTACATCGGTACGTTCGACGTGAACGACGGCGTATCGAGTTTTAGAAAATGCGCTGGAAACGGTGGGATCGGTCATATAGCCGTGAGTCCTGTTCGACGCGATCTCGCGGTCGGATAGGCAAATAGAAGTGAAACATTTTTTTTTTGCTTTTCTCGATCGCTGCGCAGAAAAATCCAATTTTCGGCCACTTGGCAGTAGGAGAGAACGGCTGCGGCGGCGACGACGACGGTGCCTTGATAATCGTGTACGAATGGCCGACGTTCGGGGTCGTCAGCGTCCTGAGAGGAAGCGCCGAGCGACAGAACAAGTGGTTGACTTACAAGTAAGCCGGTATTACGTCATCCGGATTCATAGAGAATCAAGAGACCGAGTCGAAGATCTACTAACTCACTGTACCGGGATATGATTTAGGAGGGCTCGGAAACAGTGGCGTGCAGATTTCTCTTACCAAGGTGGGGCAAAATTATTTTCACACTTACCCGCCCCCTTGAAATAACCTGTTTTTACTGTAAATTTACCGTACACTGTACCAACAACGTTCTTTGGCCGTACTTGCCGTATCCTACTGCCTTATTTACTAGTATACCTACCCTATTTAGCCCCACCGACAACAACCGATCTGTAGTAATAATGCAGTACGTAGATTCACTATGCTGCACGTGTGTAAGTACGCAGTTATTTTCAGTTCATTATCGCGTGGGTTTTCGATATAATGATTCACAGGAATTTACTGGTATAGATACTCCTTATACGTGGATTATTATTTTTTGATATATCACAACCATATGTTAGGTACGTGCGTAATAAGACGTGATAACTATAATAACTGGCGACAGCGGCAAACGCTAGTCCATTTTCCGTGCTATGGTATTGGTACCTAATATCTAACTTTAAGCCGTGCCAATAGTCCAATACTGTTCTTTGGCCATACCTACCGTACCCTATTGCCCACCCGAGTTACTATACCCATCCTATTTTAAAGTGAGACACAGGAGCCACTTAAACAGCGTCTGCACGCCACTGTTCGGAATAGTTATAGGAGTTGCATATTGTTCTATATTATGCTGTCGGTTTATAGCAGACAAGCTAGAAATCCGAGCCATACAATGATGAAAAACGAAAACTTAAAATGCATATTTTGCATATTTAGTCAATTTTTTTTTGGGGGAAGGAGTGCATATTTTTGATTTTCACGCGCATATTATGCACATCTCTAATACTTTCTAAAATAAATTGATATTTTTCTTTCTCAACCTATGTGTATTTTAAATAACATGATATAATACAAAACTCAATATTATAATATGACGTAGGTGTTTTATATTATTTATCGTCGCAGTAATTTAATGACAACAGTGCGATCCGCAAAAAGCTTCACAAATACTGAAAATAAATTTTTAAACTATTTTTTTCAGTTCAATGTCAAAACGCCAACCATTTTCGCGCCATATTTTAAACGTTATACATTTATTTTTCTATATTATACATTTTTTTTTTGCATATTAATAACTTTTTTGGAACTTGGAATAATTTTTTTGCATATTTGCACGGATATTTTGCCTTTTTTCACTCCTATAACTTCCGAGCCCTAAATACAATATATTACTTAGCCTGTTATGAAATTTACATACCTTATACGATATCAAGTACAGTGTTTACAATTACAAGTTTTATGAACCGTTTGTGTCGTTTAAAAACTAGAACGTATGCTTACATTTCTTTTTTTTATACTTTAATTACTTATATTTTCCCATTCGCGTATTTTAAATAAGTTTCTTTTACGAATTGTACGTTTTTCAATTCCTTACAGCGTAAACGGTTTGGCTCTTTTGTTTGATGTAACATTTTTCTCGTTTTGTTTCTTTTAAAACTTTCAATTACCTAAAATTAAATCAAATCAATTACAATAATATAAAATAAAACCCACGTGCGTTATTGGCTTATTCGATAAAAACGTGCGACGCGCAAACGACCAGCCGATATTTTTACCTGTGAGATTAATTATTTCGTAAACGCGAAATAATTCGTTTCATTTATTTCAGTCAAAACGGTCAATTGTTATGTTCACAAGCTGGAGAACCGGACAACACGCTTACGATTTGGGATTGGGAAAAATCAGTGATAGTCTTGAGGACCGAGTCTCACACTCGGGACGTGTACGTTTGTAGGTTTTCGACGTTCGTTATCGATCAATTGGTCACCGCCGGCTCGGGGCACGTAAAGTTCTGGAAAATGGCGAACACTTTTACCGGACTGAAACTGAAAGGTCGACTCGGACGCTTTGGGAAAATGCAAACATCGGACATCATCGGAATTTTTTCGATGCCCGACGAAAAAGTACGATTACATTTTGTTCTCCGTGTTAGTTCATGACTAGTTTAGCGCAATTCGTATAGTTCGCCCGGTCTCGCGTAGTGAAACATCGTGTCTGATGATATTAATTGTCAAAGGCCTGAAGCGCACGATGTGTACCTATAAACACTGTCGCTAAAATGTAAGAGATGGCACTTGCCTTCCCTGTACGATTTTATAGAGGAAGAAAAGTTATTATTTAAGTCCTCCCTCCCCTAGGTATTTTGACGGTATGTATACATA
This sequence comes from Slavum lentiscoides, assembly GCA_032441835.1. NCBI lineage: Eukaryota > Metazoa > Arthropoda > Insecta > Hemiptera > Aphididae > Slavum > Slavum lentiscoides. Next base: position 5,958,178 of record CM063711.1, on the reverse strand, counting down.
CCTCCAGTGGCGCCCACGTAGGTTACCAAGTATTGCAACTGCATTAGTAGTTGAATGGGATGGGTCTTTTAGAAATCGTGTGTATTTAAACGGGATACAATTGAAGCATGGTCTTAGGTCGATAATGACGAATACACCATTTGAAAATTTCATCGCAATATCGTGTAAAAATTACTTAAAAATTAATTGTTATGATGTAATTAACAATTTCAATAGAACAAGTCGTCTGATATATTTAATAATGCATTAAATTAAAAACCTTTATACTCGTACGTACTTACATTTGTATGATGTACATTATTTATGAGTTCAAAAATTTGAACATTTATTTTTACTAGATGTTTCACATTTAACGGGGTAATTACAACGTACGGTATTGGTTATGACTTATATTCGTGAAAAGCTGAGGTGGTCATTTTTTCTTTATAACTTAGACCCTTTTTTAACTTGTAATGGCAGTGGTATATTAACGGCGGGTGGTCCATTCTCAACTCTCTTTCCAGAACCAAAAGTGAACAAAATTTACGAATTACCAAACTTACCAATACGCTCAAAAAATAAATATAAAAAAAAAAATTAGTTCCACTTTTGAAAGGTTTAATCCTTCCTCCTCCCCCAAAAAAAAACAAACAAAATTGAAAATATGCCACTGGTAGTGGGATGGATGGGTGTTGAAAAATACAACTGCGCTGGCTTTTGAAAAACCTGTTGGCGCCACTGCGTACCTCCGAATCGTTCAAAACGTTTAAAAAATTATTTGAGAATTACGATGGACCAAGATCGTTTGAGTAGCTTGATCGTCTTACAAATTACACGCTTGTGTACACCGATTGACTTTGAAACGGTAATTGACGAGTGCGTATAACAAAATATATTTATATTCAAAACGATTTTTCGGTCCAAAAATACATCCGTTTATTTTACACAGTTATACATCAGTCAGTGTACCGTAACGAGGTGTGCGCGACTCGAGAATTTAGGTACATTTGTGAAGATGCATTATTGGTGCACGTGCTTCTTTTATTGTTTTCTCCTGTCCTCCCAGTTATTTCTCTCGATCACGCTACTGGCCGCTGTAAACCCCAGTTATAAGCCACTGCCTCCATTATGGCCATCGTCTGAGCTTACCACGCGGGAGGAGCGCAAAGGCTGACGGATTCTGACCGCCGTCGTTTATCGTAGGTCGTGTCCGGCTGCGATTGGGGCAACATTTTGGTGTGGGACGAAGACGTCGTAGACGTGCAAGTGATGCGAAAAGGAAGGAAACCGTGTCATTCAGCGCCGATCATCATGTTTTTGTATTCCGAACACAACGCGGAGTTGACTAGTGTCAGTATGGACGGCACGATTAAATTCTGGTATTACCGCACGGTGGACACGGCGGACCCGGCCGACAATGACGACAGAGTGATTGAAATGGAACCGTCGTTCACCATCAACGTCCAAGACTCGATCGGCATCGCTAAAATCATGGGCATGTGTAAAGTGAACAACGATCCCAGTTCGAACGACTATTTCGTTCAAGTAGGTATACTGTTCATTACATATACGCAGTATATAGACTTGGGTAAAATACTTTTTACGAGTCGTATTTGCAATACACATTCCGAATACTTTGGAAAAAACCGTTCAGAATGTGTATTCGCGAATACTTCATGAAAATAATATTTCTCAAGTATTTTGAATATTTCACAAAAAGTATTCCACTTTTAGAATACTTTTTTTTTTCATGGTTTAATAACGTTTTTTCTTAAATTCCGTGTTTATAAATTAACGCAATAACTAATAAGTAAATTACTAATAATAATAAGTTATGAAATCTAAAATAATTATAATAACACATAGTGTAATCAAATATACTTGATTATTTGAATAAGGCTGGGTTCAAACACCGAATACAACGGGATTATTAATCAAATAATTGATGTTGTTTCAAATACCTATACTGCTGCTGATTGCTAGTTGCTACTTTATTTTTAATTTTATATACTTTAATTTTAATAACTTTTTATTTTTAACTTTTACATTTAAGTAATGAATTATTATTTTTATGTATAAGTACTATTTAAATTATGATTGGTCTTTAAAAATAAACACACAAATTACAATAAACACGTAAATATTTTATATTAACGTTTTAAAATGTTACATAAATAATAATTGTTTTTTTATACGTTATGAGTTATGACAGTTTAATAATATTTAAATGTCCATTGTTGTTCTCGAGTTCCTTCACTTCTCGGGTTTTTTTTCTTCGTATTTCTCTAAAGAACTTACGTCGCAAAAAAATACTGCGTTTGCTCAAAAAAAAAACTCACCGAACTATACGTACGTGTAAAATTTTTGAAATGAATATTATATCAATATAAGAAGAGTTTTCTTGGCGAAAAAAAAATTTTTTTTAACCTGATCGTAAAACGTTTGAATGAAAAATATTATTTTTATCAACGCGTTCATTCCGGGAATAATGGACAAATAATCAATAATAATAATAATATTTTTTTTATTAAAATATTTTATTTTTTTTAACATTTACAATCGATAACAATCGATTGTAGTAAGTACTACCTTTCTTCTCGCGTATTTTAATTTTTCGCCTTTCCACATTGCGTACAAAATTATTTCGCGTGTTTCGTAATAATTATTTTACACTTACTTAAACGTCAGTAAGTACATGAAGTAATGCGTCTAATTCTATAATATTAATTAATTGGTTCGCGGTCCTTTCAATTATATATACAATAGTAAATAAACATCCACTTTTAAACGGGGCGTGTATAGTCGTGTACCCTACATACGATATATTATAACAGACAATAGCAAAAAAAAAAAAAATGGTTAAAACGCGTTAACTGAGCATTTTATGTCGACTTAATGAATAAAATATCACAATTATTGTCGGCAATACGTGCCTATAAAATTTAATTTATTTTTCAAAATCGGAGTCGTTTAATTTTTTTTTTTAATTCCATTTATTCGAAGACCTGTCCAACGAATATTTGATCCTGCAGGACACTATTTTTTGCGTGTAATCCAGTTGGACACCTCTACGAACATCTCTACAGTTAAATGTCAATCGATGTATGTGCGTGTGTGGTTAATTTAGGACGGAAATGGCGGAATGTGGCTTACCGATATCGAAGTGTCCGCAAAAGCAAAACCTTTGAGAAGACTGGCCAAATTCCACGGCGACGAAATCACTTCACTACAGACGTCACCCGTCGGCTATTTCATCGCAACTACGTCGTTGGACGGATGGTTCCACGTGTACGACGTCGCGAACAGAAAACTGATGTTCACGCACAATTTTAACGTACCGATCACCTCGTCCATTTGGTTACCGTTAAATGTAATGACTTTGACGACTATTATTTTTAAATTTAATCCCATAAATAAATTTATAGACGTGCGCACTCAGATGCTCTCTCCATTACGAGGCTTTTCGTCATTGCGCAGCGTGTCAGATTCTGAACGCAGCGGTTTTAGTACCACGCGAACGTATAATAGTGGTTTCGAGAAAACGGCTGCATACGAGTTCCGTCCCGATGACCTTTTTTCCCATACCAATTCCGTCCCGACAAAAAGGAAATGTAGGCATATCCGTTTCTAAGGAGTTTTGTATAGGCAATTTAAAATGCACAAGCGTATGAGCCGTGAGAGTGAACGAGTAATACTATCATATTATCTGATCTCGTATGTATTTAAGTATAGGTATGTTTTTTGTACGCGCATGCACAAGTGAACAAATTAAAAAATGTTTACTTAAACTACAGAAATTCTGTTTCCAACGTTCTCTCGTACAAAACCCATGCAGAATCTTAATATATTTCGGGTTTAAAACTTTCTTTCGCGATGTTTTTAAATGCTAAAAAACCATACAGTTTCATAGAAAAGTGCACGGCACAAAGATCGTTGTGCTTCATTATCAATACTTATTAAAAAAAAAAAATGAGCAACAATAATAAAATGTTACTGACGTAGTTCTAGATATTAGTGAAATTACTATTGAAATATATTTAGGTAATCATTTTAAATAAATGATAGATTATTATTTTTCTTAAAATTCCCTATATATCAGAGTGTAACCGGAACAGAACTAATATATCTTATATATTGCAACGTTTGTTCGGGACGAAACTCGTATGCAGCCTCAAAAACGGTGGTCATAGAAATTCGAAGTGTACAATAAATACGCGTATAATTGTGCTATATTAACAAAAAAAAATTGTTTTGAAAATGTTTTTTCCAATATTTATATTATGAAATATTTGAGTAATGAGGGATGATTTTTGGTATATGTAATAATAATAATATTATGTTAGTTTGCAATATCATATATTTTCTAAAATTAATAAAATAGATCCTGCAGAATGCATATAATACCACCGAGCTGTTAATTGAAATTGTCAGCAATAGTTTTATAAATTACTCTGAATCTCCGCTCAGAATCGTTTTTCGATCAGGTACGATTATTTATCGTGGCTTTTAAATTCATAGTAATGATAAAATTCTAAACATCTCTGTATAGGTTTGCTACGGTTTTTTTTTTAAATATTCGAATTATGGATTCATTTTAAATATTAATTTTATACACCATAAAAAGCGACCATGTGGCGGTCAGATAAGATCCAATTTTACACTCCTTACTTCGCATAAGTCGGGTCGCTTTATCTTAATTCGCTTAATTGGTCACTCTGTCAAATATACATATATTTGATTCGATAAGTAACTAGTATTATGACGAGCGATTAGAAGTTTTTAACGCATTATTTATTTCATGATTATTATTAAAGTTAAAACGCTAAAAGTATTATTTAACGTATGCATTTTGTTTAATGACTAAAGAAAAAATTTACCAATAATATTACAATTAGTGGCGTGAATAATTTGTTTAATATTTTTTGAATATTTTTCAATGATATGAGGAGAAATTTAACAGTAAAATTAGAGTGTATCGTAAGAGGCAAAGAATTCCGGAAAGCCAAAAGAAATTCAATATGAAGATTTTTGACCACAATTTCTTTGTATTATATAATATGATGAATTGTCGACTAATATAAAGGATATAATCCCAAGCCTCCCGCATCCCATGCGCACACAACTGATTACAACTTGTTTATCTGTATTTTTTTCTTTAATGAAAATGCTACCAGATTATGATATTTTTATATTTTAAAAGAATAATTTTTCCTTTTGCGAGAAATTGATGAGATTAAAAAACAGGGTCTCGTAAATCATTTAGTTCGTAATATTACGTGAATAATAATTTTTAAACTTCATCGTAGATAGCCAGTTCTGGAAATGTTTTCATAATCGGTTTTCAAACTGGAATTTTGAAAATAGTAGCTGTACCTTTCAAGGAAATTATCAAAGAAAAAAAGTTATTTGATCTCGTCAAGATACAAGTAAATTATTAACCTTCGAAATAATTTTGTTGCAAATATTTAGAAATCGTTACTGTATTTTTCGTTTTAGAGTTCAAAACCTCATACCGACAGCATCAGACACTTGACTGTTAACTGTAATGCCAAAATTGTCGTATGTGGAAGTGATGACTGTTCTATATTTGTATATAAAATAAACACCGATCCCGTTAAGTTGAATCCGATCGGAATGTACCTACTACCCGGGAAAATCACTTTTATTCACTGGAAACCCTCAGGAGTAAAATGTTTTGGACGAAATAATGCTTATTACTTTTGCAATCATACTAACTAACTAACATAATATTATACTAATTAACTGTGTTAATTTCAGAAAGATACAGCGTTGATAAGCTGCGCTAGTGGTCATATTGTCGAAGTGAACGTTCCTACGAGTCGCCCGTCGTACACGACAGAATCGTTTTTGTTAAAACTCGAATCGCGTGTCGTAGAAACAGTGAGCGTTAGGCACCGAGTACTTCGTGATCAACACATGTTAGACATCGAGCGCAAGGAAGAAAAAATAATGGACAGAAAGAAAAAAAGATTGGAAATTATCAAAGAAAAAAAAACATACGCCGAAATTGTTGAGGACTTAAATTTTGAAGATTCTAATAAAGACAAAGGACCGCCAAAAATAGATGTCCCTGCCACATCAAATCCGGTATTGTTCGCCATTTATACTCCTTCGGAGCGAACTTTATGGGTGTCTATCGACGGATACGGCGCTGGTTTTTTATACGAATATGATTTTGACTCGCCGGAGCCAATTAACGCTACAATGATACCCAACAAAAATAACATATCGCTGACTACAATCAAAATGTTGTACGTATTTGAACAATAAGTTAATTTATACTGCAGAATCTATAAATATTATTTATTTTATCAGAATTACGACTCATTCTAGTAGTTACAACAACTTTAATTATATAATAATCGTAGAATTTATATATTTTTCAGTGGAACCGATTCGTTGAAAGTTTTAATGGGATTCGCTGACGGTAGAATACGCGTTACAAACATTAAAGCTGAAGACATACACGACTTGAACGACTATATTGAATATGCGGTACATGACAATAAAACAGGGAGGGTGAAGACGATAAGTTCTAGTCACGATGACCGCATGTTATTTACTTACGGTGACGACGGGAACATTTTTAGTTTTATGTTTCAGTGTGATAACGACGCGGTCGACGCGTGTATGAATTCAATTTTTGACTTACCTCGGTCTTCCGAATTGGTCGTAAGTTAGCAGAAAAACAATAATAATAATCTGATAATTATTAAGAAATTAATTCATGAAATATTTGCTTTAACGTACCTTTCTCCTCCCCCTACATTAGGAAGAAGATATTATAAAAACAAAAGAAGACCTAAAAATCAGTTTGGAAGAGAGAAAGATTAATAAGGAAAAGCGTAAAGCGCTGAACTTGGCCAATAAAGAAAAAGATAAAATCCGCTGTTCATTATACGGACTAAAAGAAAGATTCAAACAGGTTCTACTCCACAACGAATCGCTACCAGAATCGTTGCGATTTTCTCACGATTACTTCCAGTTCGATGAGCGATTCAATCGTTCACTTATTGAAGAGGCACAATCTAAAATGGATAAGTTACATTTGAAGCTTGTTTTCGATTATGAAAAGAGCTTATTGGGTCTAACAAAAGTAAAAAATTATTTTGTCGATAAAATCATAACTGCCAAGTTTGAAGTCAAAGCCATCTCGTACGTGTCACTGATTTGTATACCTACACTTATTATGATCTTTATATAAGTACTTCGTATTACCTATGCATTGTTTTTGTTAACGCATTTGAATTTAATATTCGGCAGGAAAGACGCGAGAGTGAAAACAATATATCATAAAGTGCACTATAATTTATTCGAAATTCTACTGGACGAATTTCTATCCAAAAAACCGTAAGTAATACGAATATTAACGATCGTACTTTAAATACAATTTTTGTTGATTAATTAATAAAATGCACACGCTACCAATAAGTCTTATGGAGGCGATAAAAGAACCGAGCAATATAAGGTTTGTACTATAAATTAACTACGAAAAACAAAACTAAAAAGCACAGTCGGTATTAATACATTACGTGATACGCGTTGTTCTTTTATATTATTTGTAGACAACGTAGATCGACAATTTTAGAAAGAACGGCAGAAAATCCGGTTCATAAAATAACCGAATCGGAAATATTTCTTCGGAATATACGTGAAATTTACCCGACGCTACCGAAAAAAATTCAGAGTTCCATAGATAAATTTGCCGCTAGAATAGAGTTTGAAAACCAAGAAATTCTTAAAATAAAAAATATGTACAACGAGAAACCAATCGATAATACTATTGAAGAAAATGCTACACTAAGTAATGCTTGGAAGACCATTGGCGACTTAAACTTGAAAACAGCGACGGATTTTAAACTCTCCGACGATGTAGTCATTTCGTTGGAAGATAAATTTAAACAATATATGTCTGTTCGAAAAGAGGTAGGTACCTGCATTTCTTCTGATAATAACTGTAGTAAATATTTAAATACATATTTATACCTATGTAGATATATAAAAAAATAACATTGTATAACATTTATTTAGATACACGATTTAAAATCTAATTTTAATGAAAAAGTTTTTAACCTAAGACAACACAAAATCAAGTTGATAAACGATTACAAGCAGTTTAAGTTCGATACTGATATGATACGAAACGAGTTGAACGATTCAGAATTAACGACTCCAGCTGATTTCCCTGAAGTTTTAATTGATGACTCTATTGATGTGAGTAAAAAACCCCGAAGTGCTTGTCACATTATGTGAATTAATTAATCAATTAATAGTAAGAAAGCCAACTTATTACAGCCACGCAAGAATATTTGAAGTCACAATCACTTTTCGAAAAGTTGTAATAGTATTTCTTTTAAAACCCCAATGTCCCAATGCGTGTACATACATGTTGTATTAAAATAATAAAAATGTTAACAAGTAGCTCCCATTTGAAGATTCTTCGAGAGTATGTTGGGTAAACGCCGAACCTTGAAAATATTTTCAAAATCGTCAACTGATTATCCCTACAATCTGCATACTCTAAAATTGTCAAAATACCTTTCCGGAATATCGTAAATAAATAAAATCGATTATCAAACCTTTTTTTTCTCGTGTATTCGAGTTTCTTTTTAAAAACTGGCACACGATTAATACGTACTAGAAAAGCTGAAAAGTATTTGTTAAAATATTTGTTCGAATTTCAAAAATATATGGCTTTTCGTACACTTTCCTGAAAACTCCCTGGGGATACCCTTGACTATAATATCCACAGCACCCGCAAAGCACCATGATAACATGTTACAGTGTTTGTACTTATTTATTTCATATTTTAAATAATGAATTTACGTTTTTAGCCTAACATAACTGATAGGTTCGAACCACAGAACCACCGCAATTATTCGGATCCGATGTATTTGTTTTTGAGCAATTTATATGATATGGAAATGTCTGAAAATGAAGAGCGTACCAGTATGAAAACCACCATGCGACAACTAAGACGATCCCATTTAAAACACAGACATGAGTGTTTGCACGAATCGATGTTAACGAAAATTAATATATTCGACGATCACCTATTGGCATTGGATGCGGAACGAAAAAACGTGAAAATCCACATTACGTTTCTAGATTTGTTCGCTTTGACTTTAGAAAAAGAAATAATTATTTTGAACGACTTCGATTCGCTTGAAGACGAAAATTTAGATAATGTGCGCAAAAAAACTATGATACAAAACGAAAAAATTAACCAAGTAAAACGTTTTTGTATACATTACTCTGAAACGAATAGAATAAAAAATAAATAGAACTATTTTTAATATTGTTAATAGATAATGATGGATCAAAAACATATCGCCAATTATAATGAAATTATTAATAATAATTTAAACAAACTAATAGACATTGAACATACTTTCGATATGGAAGTTCGGAATAACAATTTTGCAAAATACCTAAAATATATTTTCAAAAAAAAATTAAAAATACATAAAGTGAAATCATACAACGACGACAATGATGACGGTAATATAAGATAAAAATCACAAGAAAATTTAAGAAAAATTACATAATCTTAACAATAATTTATATAATATTTTTTCTATGAAATACCATGTATAACTTTTATATTTGCTAATATTTTAAATAACAGTAATAATAATAATAAAATCGCTTTTAAAACTTATAATAATTCTATGAAAACCATAAATAATAAAACTAAAGAATTACAAATAAAACTTCAATCAGTTATAATAACTATGGCATTCATAGCCTTATATGTAGTGATGCAATATATTTTAGATTGGAAAATATGAATATTCATATTATTATAATTTTTATAAATGTACTAATTTTTTTTAACTAATCAATTAATTTAAAATTTTAATTTTAAAAATTGATATAAAAAATATTACACATACTTTCTGTTGGTTTTTAAATTTACGCATTTTCTTTAAATAAACATTAATTTTTGCACTTTCATTTAAAAGTTTTAGATTCACTTTCGTCTTCCTCGTCGGACGAAAATGACGAATCCGAACCAGAAACCGATAAAGACCTAACAAGAGATTCATTAACGACGATGAATCGATTTACAATGTTAGACGAAAATGTGTTACCCGTAGGTTGTGATCCAAAACTCTTTGCTTTGACTTTTGAGTTGCGATCGCAACGACACGCTATTGAACAATCCACAGAAAATATTAAAAAGATGGCGCAACTCTCAAATAAGAGTTTAAGTTTAGCTTATGCCGAATTGAACGCCATCGAAAACGATTTAAAGGAAAACTTGGACCAACTGGAAACATACAGAGTTAGAATTTCACTTGTTCATTTATCGATTTGACAATTATATAATATTATAATAATATTGTACGTCTGTATTTTCATAAAGTAATTTCACATTTTATAGATTAAAAAACTGTTAAAATTAAACCAAGTTGAAGTGACCGTGTTACTAAATAAATCGCAAATGTGCAAAAGCCAATTACAGAATAGTTCGGTCTTGGTGAACGGAAACGTTATGCAAGTTCTGGCAAACAGGGTAACCGAATTAAAAAAAGAAACTGAAGACATTAATCACGAGTACAAAAGCGAGAAGTTGAATGCCAAACAGTTACGTACGGAAATAAACGCGATGGAGCAGGTTTTGAAAAATTACAAAGTGGCCATTAGAGACGAAATGATGAAGAAATTTAGAATAGAAACCGATTGGAGTTTCCTGGACGATATGGAGATGGCTATAATAAATTATATGATTGTTCAGGCCAAGTCCCGACCAGAAGAAACGAAGGAACGTTTTATCAAAGAAACAAAATTGTTAGAAGTAATAGTTATCTACAATATTATACTCGTATAAAAAACGCATATTAAAAGCTAGTTTAAGAATTTTCGTTTCCTCGTTTTCAGAACCAAATTAGAATCAATCAAGATATCTTAACTGACCTAATAGAGGCTAACACTATCAAGACGTTAACTTTAAAATCTTTATTCGAAAGCATTCGACAACTTCAACAGGACTTGTCTCTTCAGCCAAAAAATTATGTAAGTTTATCTACTTAGTTTTTTTTTCTAAACACATTTTTACGATTTGATAAAACCAAGTAAAATTATATTAGATTATAACAAATGCATTAAAATTAATGAACCAGATGTGGTCCCAAAAAGAAGTTTTAAAATTTGCTATCCAGGAACGAACGGAAAGGATATTGGCTCAACGAGTGACTAGCGAACGGTGTCTTCCCAAAGAGATGGAAGCACGCTAGACTTATCCTAGTCTGGAGGTCTGGCAAAAAATCAGTTTAGGTTCCGATGAGGGCGAAAGATGCCACAGGTCGGTTATTGAAGCCGCTAAGCACAATGAACGCGGAGCTGTACAGTAAAGGCAGTTCCGTACTCTCATCACACTCGACATGAGAAACACCATTAACATGGTATCGGAGCGTGCATAGACGCTGCACAGCTGTCCCACGGAGTTCCGCGATACCTCCTGAAGGTTTTCAGATCGTGTACGGAGGACTCCGGCTCATTCTCATGTTTCCCTCAAACCGATGAAAAAACTGCAGGCAATGCGAATTGTACAGAGTTAAGCATATCACCTGTGGCGTCCCATAGGATCGGTATTTGAACCGAACTTGTATAGCGTCAACAGCACCCAAATGACACGGCGAAGCACACCGTACTGGAATGCCCACATTGAGATGAATACGCCGTTCCACAGTACATAACGCTTTGGGTCGCCAAAACCCGAAGGAGAACGACATAATAGACCAGAGAAACTCCCACTCCCAAAGGGCACTGCGCAGAGAAGGGCAGAAAACCAAGAAAAATTATTAGATACCTACCTAATATGTATAAAAATCATTTAAAAAAGTTACACTAGAGTAAAAATTTGTGTAAAATTTCCATTCTGATACTGTTAATCAATAAACATTCGTATTTTTTTGTCAGGAAACATTCCAAAACATGTCCGCGAACAACGCAAACAAAGACGACATGGTCGCATTGAAGAACGTATACGACATGTTGACGAAAAGAAAATGGGACATATGTACCGAGATAAACGCGCTCAAGTACAAAGGGAAAATGTTCCCGCCGATCGCGGCGAGACGACCACGGCCGTCGGTGACGGGTCAACGGGATGATGACGGCCGACCGACGACCTTGGGTCGGTCGACGCAGGACGAGGAGACCACGTGCAGCCTGGACCGGGTGTCAGAGGAGGAAAAGGAAGAATCATCGTATTGGACGACGAGTGATGACGGCGAAGACGAAGAGCGGCGGTATTATGAAATGGAGTTCAACGTGGAACCCAGAGCAACAACGGTGTCCAAGCGGTCGTCGGCGGGACAGTGGTCGTCTTGGGTTGAAGGTGGCGAAAAAAGAGACGATGGCTGGGCAAAGTACGATGACGAAAACATGGTCGCCGAAGACTTTGAGGAGACGGAAACGACGTTCGAAGGGACGCGAAATGAAGTCGGGTTCGACGAATGCCGTTCGTCAGAAAATAACGATTACGTGCAGCCCCGAGACGATGGCAACAAATCGTCACAGTCGAGCGGTTAGGCATAGGCGGAAATGGGGGCTTGGGGGGGGCTAAGCCCCCCAAATATCTTATAATTTGTATGTATTTTGGATATTTGACTGATTATGACTAATGTTAAAAATGTTAGCCCCCCCCCAAAAAATTTAATAGATTTCCACCTGTGCGGTTAGGTTAGGTTAAGAAGAAAACAGTTCGGCCAAAAGAGCTTAAACGTCGTTTTCGTTTCGTTTGGGAGTTCTTTTTTTTTTTTTTTGGTACTTAATTTCTCATTATAAACCCCACCACCCCCGCTGTTTTTTTGTATAAAACATAATCAAATCTTATATAAAATATTATATTGAAACAGTTTTTTATACACAATAGTATACTATATTGTTTGTTCGGGTTATACTCGTTGAAATGTATGTGTGTATCGATTACGAACAAATTGTTCGTCGTTTTAAATGCACGTGTAAAGATTCTTAGATTTTTTTTTAGTTTTATGCAACAAAAATATTTTAAAAAATACATGATTTATGTATGTTAGTAAAATACCTACTTTGTGACCATTTATAATTTCCAGACACATTTTATTGGAATCGCGAGGAAATAATAACCATTTATTGATAGTTTTACCGTATGCGTTCATTCAAAAAATCGAAAATCAAATTTTAAACTCCTTTAATTAAAATTGTAATATATGTTTAAAAAATTGTAAATAGGTACCTATCGCATATACGTTAATTATTTTTAATATTAATATGTTGAAGATAATGGAGGGGGTGTGGGAGGCGAAGGCTACTACAGTCATACATTAGACACAAAATTTTAATTTGAAACTGTGTGACAACTCTATGATCTTTAGAATGCTCTCTGAGCCATTTCTTTACTTCATCACTGTAATATAAGCTAAGTGGTTTCATAAAAGCTACATCTAAAGGCTGCAGTTTGTGCGTGCAATGAGGTGGAAAACAAAGCAATATAACTCCAGCATCTCTAGCTTTATCTATAAGTTCCAGTGATTTAGTATGGGTGGCATGGCCATCAAATAAAAGTAAAACCTTGTGAGTCTTAGATACTCTAGAAAAAATTACAAATTTGTCAAACCATTTAAGAAACAAATCGGTCTGTATCCATCCACTTGGATGAACTTCAACCCATGCCCCAGGTGGTCCACCATCTATAAGCTCTGGTTTGTTTCTAACGCGAGGAAAAATAAGCATTGGAGGCATGTATGACCCATCAGCACTCATGCATATTTCAGCGGTTATCGTCTGACCCCTTTCAGCAGATGTTATCGCTCCTACTTGACGACGACCACGACATGCAATTGACCTTGGGTCGGTCGACGCAGGACGAGGAGACCACGTGCAGCCTGGACCGGGTGTCAGAGGAGGAAAAGGAAGAATCATCGTATTGGACGACGAGTGATGACGGCGAAGACGAAGAGCGGCGGTATTATGAAATGGAGTTCAACGTGGAACCCAGAGCAACAACGGTGTCCAAGCGGTCGTCGGCGGGACAGTGGTCGTCTTGGGTTGAAGGTGGCGAAAAAAGAGACGATGGCTGGGCAAAGTACGATGACGAAAACATGGTCGCCGAAGACTTTGAGGAGACGGAAACGACGTTCGAAGGGACGCGAAATGAAGTCGGGTTCGACGAATGCCGTTCGTCAGAAAATAACGATTACGTGCAGCCCCGAGACGATGGCAACAAATCGTCACAGTCGAGCGGTTAGGCATAGGCGGAAATGGGGGGGGGCTTGAGGGGGCTAAGCCCCCCAAATATCTTATAATTTGTATGTATTTTGGATATTTGACTGATTATGACTAATGTTAAAAATGTTAGCCCCCCCCCCAAAAAATTTAATAGATTTCCACCTGTGCGGTTAGGTTAGGTTAAGAAGAAAACAGTTCGGCCAAAAGAGCTTAAACGTCGTTTTCGTTTCGTTTGGGAGTTCTTTTTTCTTTTTTTTTTTTGGTACTTAATTTCTCATTATAAACCCCACCACCCCGCTGTTTTTTGTATAAAACATAATCAAATCTTATATAAAATATTATATTGAAACAGTTTTTATACACAATAGTATACTATATTGTTTGTTCAGGTTATACTCGTTGAAATGTATGTGTGTATCGATTACGAACAAATTGTTCGTCGTTTTAAATGCACGTGTAAAGATTCTTAGATTTTTTTTTAGTTTTATGCAACAAAAATATTTTAAAAAATACATGATTTATGTATGTTAGTAAAATACCTACTTTGTGACCATTTATAATTTCCAGACACATTTTATTGGAATCGCGAGGAAATAATAACCATTTATTGATAGTTTTACCGTATGCGTTCATTCAAAAAATCGAAAAATCAAATTTTAAACTCCTTTAATTAAAATTGTAATATATGTTTAAAAAATTGTAAATAGGTACCTATCGCATATACGTTAATTATTTTTAATATTAATATGTTGAAGATAATGGAGGGGGTGTGGGAGGCGAAAGCTACTACAGTCATACATTAGACACAAAATTTTTACACAAAATAAATTACAATATTACCTACCTATAGAATAACGTACCTATCTAACCATTTTTTTTAAATACTTTTAAGTTTTAATTCTCAAAATTATAAACATTTTAAAATTAGGTACAAATTTTACCTTTCTTTTTAAAAAATCTCTTAACTTCTTGAAAATTAAAGATATTTAAAATGCAGCTCTGTTATTGTATAGATAAAATCGTAATTTATTTCGTGTAAAAATTTGATGAATAAATAAATAATATATTGGTCCATTCATTTTATTTTTATTTTTTATATTTTAAATGAAATTACAAAACTAAAGACACAGTAATTTCCAATATCATTCACTTACTAAGTCTTCAAATAAAATTAAAATGCGACGTTTGTGACGATGTACTTATTATTTGTAGTGTAAGTATCTACCATTAAAAAAAAAAATAATAATAATAATAATATCGGTTTTGTATATCAATGTTTTAAAACGATTGTCGTGCAGGTAGCGTGGCCGAGTGGTCTAAGGCGCTGGTTTTAGGCACCAGTCCGTAAGGGCGTGGGTTCGAATCCCACCGCTGCCATCCAGACTTCATCGTCGTCTGTTTTTTTATTATTTATTTATTAATAATTACTATAATCATTATTCCCCTTTTTGTTGCAAGCAAAAAAAAAAAGTTTATTAAACGCGTTTTAATATTTAACACGCTACTCTTTAAATTGAACTATTTTATTAACGTAATCGCACACGGAATATTTCGAATGTTTCGAAATAAATTTGAATTTCGTTTGGGTCATTAAATCAGATTTTTTCTAATACTCTTTAAATTTTGTTTTTATACTTTTTTTGTACGGCTATGTAATGAACCGACATTCGGGTCAATGATTTTAAAACCACATTAATATTTTTATACGACTTAGGGCCGGTTTTTCAATCCAATTTATCCGCCAGATAAGACGAGTTATTCGACGGATAAGGAAAATTAAATAATTATCGTTTTTTCAATGTCCAGAAAGCGCTTATTCGACGGACAAATCATAGAACTTTTTCCACCGAACAAACATTTATTTGTTATGTCAACTGTAACCGTTGATGATAATGTTTATGTTCTGTGATAATATTATTATTTTGTAACTCGCGGCTAATAATTATAACTCGTTTATTAGTTATAATTACAAAATAGTCGAGCCTGTATTTACAATATAATTGCCGCCAGGGGTAACATAAAATTTGCCACCCCTCACTAAAAAAAAAAAATAGTGTTTTTTGATAGTGCGCAATAATGTTACTTTATTTTTTTTTTTCGTACTTCATACAAGGCTGAAATTGGTCGTATGACACTGACGTATGCTCAAACAGGGACGATCTAAAAAAAAAATCCTGGCTTAAAGTTTACTGTTTTTTTTTTTTCAAATTGTTTTATATTTATTTTACGTTGATTCTTTTATAAATATAATCATGATTTAATATCAATGATGAAAAATGAAATATAATAAGTAGTTACAACTTTTCATTATCATAACTTTTCCATCGAAAATGGTGGTAAGTCGAGTTACTGCGCTTAATAAAAAGAAGTAACTCCAAGAAAACTATTGGCAAATCAAGTATAGTAAAATCTATCTTATATATTATAGTTTACCATAGCTAAGAAGTGACAAAATTTTCAGAAAAATCAGAGTAAAATTAGAATTAAAATGGTATTTTAAACTGTTTTGCTTCTACTGAAAAATTACTAAAATAGAGTTACTGTCTTATTCGTCGCGCATAGCGAAGTAATAATATATTTGTTATTTGTAATTCTGTATCAATAAACTATATACAGCTATAGAATATTCTTTGATTTTGAGTAGGCAACATGCTTTGATTCCACTTTAAATTTAATAAGTGTAATATTATTGATTAAATTTGTATATGTATATTTGTTTAACAGTATTAAAACTCAGTATTTTAACGAGTATTTAAGAAACAAAAATTAATTGATCAATGGTACCTAATATTAATTTTTAACCGTGTTATTTTATAAAGTTATGTGTACTCCAATGTAGCCAATATTACAGTGTTCAAGCAGGGATTTAATCAAAAATTTGTGTTTTTCATTGATGGGGCCCACAACTAAATATCAGACCCTGGGCCCCTTGAGGTCTTAATCCAGGCTTGCATTTGGGTTTTTACTATGATTCGGGTAATTTATTTATTTTACATAACACACAAATGTATTTTATATTATATTTCTTTTTCTGTATTATTATACAACATATCAATGGTATTCAAATTTTTCATTACATGGTTCAATTGTGTCTTTACAATATTTTGACAATTCCGATATTGTTAATGACAGAAAAAAAAATTTCTATATAATATGTATGTAAATTAATTTAATTGTCATATACAAAATATGTAACTATTAAATAATGAAAAAAAGAATTACATTAACTGTTTAATATTTTGAATAAAATTTTGTTATTGCTTCCATTATCGTCATCATCGCAATATTATATGAATTTTGTTTTCCTGTTCTATGCCACACGACTCCTTTGACCAACTCGCACCACACACAGTTTGAATACCTCTGTAGTCTATAATAGACACATTATCACCACGTTTGTCTCCCAACGCTGATCATGATCAATGTAATATCCATGAACAAGGTAAATTACAATTCTGTGATGCACATTACGTAGTCTCTCGTTAGTAATTTCAATTTGATATATCTTTCAAATATAATAGATTGTAATTTTTTAGATGGGCTGAGGAACATTATATTGGGCCACATCTATGACTTTCTGGTCGGCCAAAATCAAATCGTTCTGTACTCGTATACAGTCTTTGTTTATTATTTTAAATAAATAATGTAATGAATTTCGTCATTGTAATGAAGTATTTCCTAGTCTGTAGCTGAAAGCGACAGCAATTATTTTAACATGAATTTTTTGAAACATCTAAACTATGTCTTAAAAATACTAAAAACCTTAAACTATGCAAAATAAAATTGTACACACAGAACCGTTAAGTCATTAAATAGGTACACATTGGTATATCCATATGCAACGTACAATATCAACCACAGGTACATTTGTCTGGTGAAACTGAATTTTACAAATAGAAAAAAAAAATTTTTATATGCAAAACTCTAATTTAAACAATTTAATTTGAAATTAGAAATTTTGGTTATATAGTATTTCCAGTCTAGGTCACAATACTACAGATCTAGGACAAATGGACACAAGCCATTAACAATAACATTTAAACAGATTTGTTTGAACACAAGGCCGTTTGTACTATAAAAAAAAAAATAAATAAATAAATAAGTACATAATATCTATAATAAAACATTTTCCGTTAAAATATAAACATAATATATACAATTTACTATTTGGGCACGAATACGTTTATAAGCAAAAATACAAATTTATTAAATAATTATCATTATGGTCGAAATTATAGAAATAAAGTTGATTTTAACAATATTATACACTGTAGCAAAAAAAAAATATATATATATATCCAGAAAATATTTTATTGTACACAAATCCCTCTTAAAAATAATATTGTCTATGGCCCTTCATAACTTTCAACAATTTCTATAATTCTTTTATAAGCATCAATATATTTTGTAAAAAAAAATGTTTTAAAACTTGTATTTCCAACTTCCAACTGATTATAATAAAAGTTCCTACCTACTAATTTTGAATGTAACGATAATTAATTAACATATATTGCGTCCATTTCTTCCAGTTGGCAATAAAACCTAGCATTCTAATTTACAAATATTTTTAAGGTAAACATTCTACACAAATCATGATAACTTTAGGAAGTGTGTGATAATCACATTGAAGAATCACATGAGAATCACATTAAACCTGAGTAATTTGTAAATCACCTAAATCAATTTTCAAAGTTAACATTACTATCAACTTTTATAATAAAATATTATTAAAGGGTGTACTATGTAAATTTTTAACCCATATAAATCAAAATAAACAGTTTTATAACATTTTCTTTTTACAGTTGTTACCCAATGAGTAATGAATATTTGAAAACGTGTTATAATTTATTATATAACATAATCACTGAATTGATGATTTCTAATGTATATATATATATATATATATATATATATATACATACAATTAATATTAAATATTCACGAGCTGTAACATTGTAAGTAAACTATATTATTTGCACTTTACTTTTGGATCTCACATGTAACAATTTACTAGTTTTGTCAAAACTACAAAAATGATATTCTAATTTTATACATTCAGAATACAATTTATTAGATAACTATTTTTAAATTTATAATACTACTAATACATAAACAATCAGTTTACAATTACATAAATCTGATAATCATAAGGAAAACATATTAAAATCTACGCCATAATATTAAAATGACAACTGATGCAGCAAACACTTTTAACACATTTAGGCTTCTTTTCTTATTTCGAATTTTTACTTTATGAGACCCCATGTAATCGACTAAGCCTATTCTCTTTTTTTTCTCCAATATGTTAAATATAGAATCACTAGTACCTCTGATATACTTCAAATATATTTGGGCTTCTTGATATTTCTGCGGATTTAAACTGTCGCTATAAGATTCTAAGTAAATAATTGAAGCATCTACTATATGTAATTGTCTCACTATAGAAGCTAAAATCTGTGCAAGGTTTTCAGCATCCATTTTATTTTTGTCAATACTTAGTGAATGATCAGACCAACTCATTGTATGAAAACATTTAAGTGCTGAAGCCAAAATTAAATAATGTGGTGTTAAAAGGATTCCCGTATAAATAGTTGTATCATTTCCAGTGAGTAACTTTTTAAAAGTTATATTATTAGAATTAAAACTGTCTATATAATTTTCCATTGATAACGTTTCCAAAAATACTTGAACATCGTTACTGTAACCATTTTCTATTTCAGCCATAACTTTATCCCAGTAAGTACATTCTTCTGTATAATATACTTCTGACTGTGTATTATGATTTGAATTTAAAAGACATAGAATATCAACCATATTTTTACTTTCCGCTATGCTATGCACTGTTTGCCCTTTTGTGTCAGTAGCGTCTTTATTAGCATTACGTGATAATAAAAATTGTACAACATTAACGTGGTTAAAACGAACTGCGAAGAACAGCGAAGTCTCACCATTCTGATTATCTTTCAACTCGATATCTGCACCATGATCGATTAAGAACTCAACTAGTTTCTGCCAACCACTTGAACACGCATACATAAGTGCTGACATTCCAGTTCTGTCTTTTGCGTTTATGTCAATACTATCAAAATTCGCTACGAGTTTTAAACAATTTAATAAGTCAATTTCATTAGAAACGTTTTTACAATCGCATATACACATGATAACATTACGACAGTTATAATTTATTAAAGGATCAGCACCATTTTGTAAAAGATACTTTATAGCATCAAAAGATCCATTAAATGCTGCATACATAAGAGCAGTCCAACTGTCATTTAAATAACTGTTAATATCAATAGACCCGGAATTTAGAGCACGCTCAATTTCTGGCACATTATTTTGTATGCAAGCGTTTTGTAATATTACATGAAAATCTTCCACTTGTGGTTTTGAATGAAATGTTTGTTTTTCAATATAATTACCACAATCATCGTACTCATCATCACTTTCAAATCCAGCTGGAATGATCTTATTCATTTCGATTTTGATACTTTTCAGAACTAGAACAGAAATGTATGACAAGTTTAACATTCGATTCAATATATTTGCCATACCTATCTAAACACATATTCCAAATAAATACATATTCTACAAATAAAAACATATCTGTCAGTTTAAATTGTATATATTATTCAAATCAATGACATTTCTGGCGTATGTGTAGAGCAATCGAGTGCCTGTACCAAGATTTTGGAAGATTTGAAAAATGCTTGATTAATAGCTAGTTTACCTAATATAATTTACCTATTTAATAAAATAGGTAAATTATAAATAATATTTTTGGAATAAAGACTTAGTATAGTATTTGATTTAATTATTATAAATTTTAATTCACGGTTATAAAGTATAGTACTAATACTAAATTAGGTACGCAATAGGATTGAATACAGTCCTGTATTATGTTATATTATAGATATTGTCCCGGATATTATAGATTGAATTCAATACTTGAAGTAAATTAAAACCTTTTTTTTCCAATACATGTATAAGATGATACCTATAACTAAGTAGCTGATCATATTATATCAAATTATTTTAAATCAGCTTTTGATTAAAAAAATAATAATAAATCAGAATTCTAAGACACTAAACCCCAATATTTTATTCTTTTTTAGCCATTTTTTAATAAGTATAACATTCTTTTAGGCTATATGAAGTTTTAAATCTAGAAGCGGGCCTGACTTGTGTATTAATGAAAAATAACAATAGCTTGATTGCAATTACAATATTTATCTTCTACAATACCTCAATTAAGAAAACAAATTTACGTAATATTAAATGTTGAAATTATCATCTTTCAAATACATTACTATAATACAGTAGCGTAATTAGAAATCTGTTCTGTGATAAGGTATAATTTTTAAATATTCAGTGCCTTGAGGATTCCTTCTACGATTTTGAAAATCCAAATTTTTAATTTATACGTTATTTTTAATTAAATTAAATGAGTTATAATAATAATATATAATTATTATTGTATTGAATTTTTTATTTTATAATTTTATATTTATAATTTATAAATAATACCAACTATAAAATCCAATTCTTATAGTTGTTTTTCTTTTTTTACTATTACTAATACCTTTCACATCTAACTTATTAATTCAAACCGATAATGGACAATATGAGAAAAATGGTTTGTACGGTTTAAATTCCTGTAGAAGAAAAGCTAATAATAAGATATTTTTACGTCATTGCTGATATAATATTATTTTGCTAATTTATACAATTTTTTGGTTGGTAACAACTATCGAATCATGAAAAAAAAAAAAAAAACGCCGAGAAAAAAGAAATAGATACGGCCAGCAACAAGCAATTTATGTCGTGTCCCAAAAGACAGTATTTTTTTTTACCATGATTACATAAATTATCTTTGTATTAAAAATCATTGTTTAAACAAATCATTCAATAAGTACTAAGTTTATGGGTAACAAAATCAAAATAAAAAAAAATCCCAATTACGAACTGGAAAATATTTAATAAAAAATTGTAACGCTTTCATTGACAAAGAACCACAGATTCAATACGATTATACCACTGGAATCATGACCAATGACAGTCGCTGTTCGCTTTTCACAGGCCGTACTAAGTACAAAGTATTTAGAATTAGTATTTTGTTTTATAAAAACCTGTATCAGCAGTATACAGTATAACTCGACAACACGAAATTCATTTTTCTTTTCCTATTTAACCGATGAACATGAAAACAAAAACAATGCGTAAAGCAAAATCGATCCCTACAATACCGAGCCACGCACAACAATCCTATTTATTATTCCATCAGACTACAGCACCAGCAAGCAGTGGCGCAACCAGGTCATTTTCAAAGAGGGGCTTCAAAACGAAACAAAAAAAAAAAATATATATCTAGAAAAATCACTTCAAATATACTCTAAGTACAGTGTAAAATAAAAATAACCCGTCCGTTTCAAAGACATTCGAGTTGGTTGACACATCGATTATGAATTTCGCTCCACTACCAAAATTATAGGACACGACGGTTGTTGACGACATTTGAATACGTTATTGCCGATACATTCACGTATTCGTATATATACGTACACCCGACGGCACCGACAATATTGTCAATCTAAAATATTATATAGAAAACAAAAAGTTCCGAGAGGGCCAACCGCAATAACGAGAAGAATTATTTTTCAATTACAACTCGGTAACACATTACGTCGGCGCGTTTTTAGTTTTTGCAAAAAAAAAAACCGAAAACGTAATGAGAAATTGCAAAAGTCAAAACGACCGAATCGGAATTTCGAATAGACTTTTACAATGGACCGAGCCGGATTCACTGGTTCGCAAGCGCACCACTGACTGCCGCGACACCGGAAAGAACGAATTCGACACCGGAAATTTAAGGAAATAATCGCAAAAAATCTCCACGACTTTTAGAAAATTGCCGGGAACAAATTTTAACGGAATATTCTCGAGGAAGCCACAGCCCGAACGGTATATCGCCTACAATATTTGTTCCGACAAAACATTTCCACACGCGCTAGTTCGCCTCACTCGAGTGTAAGACGTTTAAAACGTCGCCGCGTACACCGTTAACGTACAGTAAAATCACCGTTTGAAAATCTTACCTTATTGAAAAATCATGTGAGCGCGTAAAAAGTGATCTTAATAAACGACACGTTTCGATAATAATAATATTCAATATTATTTATTAAATCGTAAGATTTTTAAAACGCACGGCGTGAATAAAAAAAAACTCAAAAAAAAAAACGACACAAGACAAAAAGAATACTGCCGCACCGGCGGGCCGCTATCGCTACCATAGCGAGTGGCACCCAGTGTGGCCATACTACCGATGTCGAATATATCGTATTGCAGACATAAAATTATCGTATCCAACGAAAATTCAGAAGAAATATCGTACACGGACGACTTCCGTTGTCAACAGTCCACGGTGTAGATAAAACCGATGCCCGCCGAATCGTTCAAATCATAAACGAAGGTAGTATTCTGTATAATATACTTTTAGGGCCGATTTCACCGAAAACGCTCTAATCCTGATTAAAGTAACCACGATTCTGTTAATCGAGATAAACATCACTAATCGTGATTAACTTCCTTATCAATACGACCGATACCTATGATAAGTTCAAGTTAGAAGTTTATACATAACGTTGCAAGTTAAATTTTTTTACTTAATATGGATAAAAACCAAAATTCCTTAAAGCGAAAACGCGACCCTTCTTTCGATAGCTTGGAAAAGTCTAAGCTATTGAAATTAGTCAGCGAACATTACAAGATAATCGGATGTAAGAAAACTGATGGGACCACAGCGAAAAAGAAAATGGAAGAGTGGAAAAAAATAGCTGACAAGTTCAATGCTTCCAGTTTACGTCATAATCGTGACTTTTCTACGTTGAAAACATTGTGGGAAAATTTGAAACGTAAAGCAAAGTTGGTTATATCTGCTGAAACTCAAAATTGTAAAGGAACTGGTAGGTATACCTATTCTATGCTAAGGTATCTTTTAACGATTTTTTGTTTGTGTAGGTGGAGAAAAAACCAATAAACTGCTAGTGGATCCGATAATTGAAAATGTGATAGGACTCATTCGACCTCACGTTGAAGCCGTTAATAATGAATATGACGACAACTACGATTCAAATGACGACACTGCCAGTACGTACTTACTTTTATATTTATAATATTGTTGCTGTTGTACAAAAAGTGACCAAGTGACTTTGTGTGAAAGTACAATTTAATATTAGTAATTTCATAAAAATAAACAATATTGTTCAATTTTCAATATTATTGATAACTTTAAAAAAGTTAAAACAAAATTTGATTTTTATTTTTAATTTAAAAACTTTACTACATACTCAGTTTGTTTAAAATATATTTAAATAAAAAAAGTATGACATTTACTTGGTAAATATTACACCTTTCTTTACAATGTCATCATAATTGTCATGTGTGAAAATCAGAATACCAATACGTATCTCATAAATTTGCTGTCATTATCACAATAATTAATGATTTCCCTTTCCATTACAGAAAAAAACAATAATGCAACTAGCAATAGCCGACTCGAGGGACCAAATTCATTGCTGCAGCCCAACAATGAAGAACAATCGTCTTCCATTTTAATAGATTGGTCACAACACAATTCATCCATGCTGAAAGCTCCTGTATCCGCAGCTCTCCGCGAGCAGCGAGTTGCAGAAGAAGTTGTAATTTTTGGAAATGAAATATTATCTGAGACCGTCCCTTCATCAAGTGAACATCCTACAGTAACCACAAGACAGCAAAGTGCTGAGGCGGTACGACCCAAAAATATATCTCGAAATAGACCAATCTTAAAAAGGCCAGAAGCAGAAGCTTTGATGGCAGCTAAACTGTCCACACTGTCATCAGCTACTACTCAAGCAAGTGAGGAACACTGTATACAGCTGCAAATTTTTCATTTAAAAAAACTGCAAGAACAGGAGAAATTGAAACAAGAGAAAATAAAAACGGAACTTCTCAAACATAAGTTTCAAACCAAAATTGGCATCTCATGGGAGTTTGATGAAGATTTTAAATAAGTAATTAATATTTATTATATTTTAGTTCCCTATACTACATTTTAAGTACAACAGAGAAATTATTAAATGTGATATAGGTTTTGTAATATTGGCTGTGTAGGTTTAACTCTACTATTTTTTTTTTTCATAAGATTATGAATTAAATACAAAACTATAATGAAATAATGTATGTCATCTTTATTAGCTTGTTTAGCTTTATTACTTGTTACATTATTCACATAATTTAGTATTTTTTCTTAGATAAAAGAGTATACAAATATAATAAAATAAAATATATAAGTTTTATTTTGTCACACAATCTATCACACAAAAAATAAAAGCAACCGGTTTTGGACTCTCTATTAACTCCTTGATCATTATTGTTGTCTTTCTAATCTGAAAACGAAAAAACAACATTTATTAATTCCTTTTTATATTGATCTAAGTATTTAATTGCCATATAGCTATATTTCTACATGATATATTTATTTTAAAAAGATATGATCAAATGAAAATTACCTCTCAAGTAATTATGTATCAACATCAGCCTTTCACGGTTATCTTGTTTTATTCTTCGCTGACCCTCCACGTGGTTCCCTGGATCATTGTCTGCAAGGACTGGGACGTTATCCTCCGCTAATATTTCCTCCCAAGGAGCACGTAATGCTACTTCAAATCCATTAGGTGTCTCTTCTCCAGCTCATCTGGCAAAATATTGTATAATAATGTAGCACTGCTGTAGCCGTAATGATTGGAAAAGTTTTTTCCGATTTAACTCGTAGACCCAAGGCTAAAACAGGAAAACGTCTTTTCCAAATGCCAAATAACCTTTCTATTGGATTCCTTGTCCTAATTTGAGACTCGTTGTACAATTGTTCAGCACTATAATTTATTAAAAACTAAACTTTTAAAAATATTGCCAAAAATCGTTCTTCTTATTGATTAAGAAAAAAATCAAATGTACGGTATAACAATTGTTATTCTATAATAATCTTCAACTACAATATCTGATTTTTCATTGTTATCTGAAGATATTCCTGGATTTGCTCCATTCGTTTGCTTTTTATAATTCTTTTTATTGACCGATTTATGCTGATAATTGCAGCGAGTTCCTAGTCAAAAATTATTGTTATTTGTTTTTGATATAGAACAGAGTCAAAATTTTATTAAAAGTACTAAAATGTATGAAATAAAACAATTTTTAAATTACCTCGGTTTTACAAAATATGTGATTGAATTCTTTGTCAATGTTAATTCTCATACTTAGTAGTCCCAAAATTCTGTTCTCGGTAAGGTTTACTGCCTCCCTTAGGTCAATTTGTTCATGCTGCAGTTGCAGTAACAAACCGTAAGAAAATAAAGTCTACAAATTATAAAAAAATTTAAATCATAATAATTTATTACTTTTAAACACTCGAAGTGAAATACAAAATTCACTATCCGAGGCTTAGAATCTGCTGCAGAACTATCATTTCACTCTGACATTACTTCTAGAGTAGCCACCACAAGTGGAAATAGTTCAATAAAATTAATCACCACATCATACCGTTGTACCCATTGATTAGCACAGTCTTTTAGGTTCCGTATCATTTCTATCAATTTCTTTAAATAATATTTCACTGTAATTAATCGTGTTAAAAAATGTATACATTTTTTTCTAAAACACCTAAGACATTTCTAATTGGTATTGGTTTGAACATTGCTCACTGCAGAAACGGCTAAATTCAGTAAACGAGCAGCGCACTGTACATATATTGCTTGAGAATAACTTTGTCGAATAATTGATTGGACGCCTTTAAATGTTCTAGACACGTTGCTGGCGCCATCATAACCCTGACCAAACAAGTAATCACAATTCACTCCACAAGCTGTTAACTCTGAAAATAAAAATTATATTTTGTTAATAAAATACAATATCACAAAATTTACTAATTTTAAATTTAATGATAATACGCCATTTATGATAGCTGAAGTTGGTAAAGTTCCAGTTAAGCTATGATTTTTAATTTATTGTAAAAAATCTTGCCACAAATTACTTTGATTTTTTGTTCGTTTGTAGACTTCTCAGTTGTTTCATTGGCCAAAATTGAAGAACTTCCAAAAGCGTTAGGTATAAATATATATTATATATCTCCACATGTTATTTGGTTAGAAAAAACAAAATTTAATTTTAAGTTTAGTTTTTTCTAACCAAAATTTATGTATCGATGCTCATTTTCCAGATATGACTTTAAAAGACCATCTTCTTGACCTCTATATCGTACAATTATACAGGCATTTCCATTTTTCAGCATTAAATTTTGAGCCATCTGCAAAAAAAAAATTTAGAAGTTATAAGCATTATAAAAATGATATTATTTTCATTCGCTTATACATTTAAGTATTTAACAATTAACATACAGTAAAACCTCATTAATCCGGACAAATGTTTAATAATACGTAATCTATGGAGTTTAAACCGCAGACTAAAATAAACACGAAACATTATTAACCTTCATTATTAAACTAAAATTATTATATTATTTTGCCAAAACAGTGAAATTAAAGACTATCTTTACATTGCCATTAAATACGTTGAAGAAAAAAATGATGAAAACATATTTACATATTACAAACATTTGAGGCATCTGCGCGAATTGAATATTTAAAGAAATTAATACATAAAGGGAAGGGAAGATAACAAAAGATCAGCAGTTTCTTCGAATCAGTAAGCGTGTTAAGTGTGGTCAATGAAGGTGTGCCTCAATATGTAATGATAATGATTACACGTACTAAATAATGATTTTGTAAGGTCTAAATATCTAATACTTTATACTGTATTGCATTATAACCAGTGGCGGCGCCAGGGTGGGCCTGGGCCCACCCCAAAAATTCTTGGCCCACCCTAAAATTTATTTAAATTATGTAAAGACTCATAATTATACGTAATTGTTCATTAAATATTATCTTAGAAATATTAAAAACTTGTAACATAATGTATAGGTATTTCAATTGTAATATAATATGTTAACAAAAGTTTAACCGTATCGAGAAGTATTCAAGCATCACAAACAGACGAGTAAAAATATTGGCCCTCCTCTAAAATTGGTTGGCCTCAGCCTGGCGCCCGCCTTCTGCAAAAGTTCTTACGCCGCTACTGATTATAACTTGTATAATATACTATTCTTAAATCAATAATACACGTTTTTTGGTTTGTTTAATCCAGACGACTTTCATAAATTCGGACAACCCAGAACCCCAATTAGTACGGATAAGTTCTACTGTATAACAATAGTAACAACAAACCATTAACCAAAAATTTTCCAAAATCCCGATGTCATCCAATACCAATTTCTTGATACCCACATAAGATAGGTAAAGCATTCAGTAATAATAGCTGTAAGTTATTTTCTGTTTCTTTACTCGTGCTAATCTATAAAAAGTTTTAAAAATAAAAAATTAATATATGTAACAAGATCATTTAATATTTTTAAGGAAAAAACGTACAAACTTATCTGTGTAGATAACTTTAATTATTAAAGGTTGTTTTTCGGTACAAGTAAGAGTATTTATAAAATGATCTGAATTAAGTACAGCAGATTCGTGATACCATCAACCAAAATGTTTACGGAACAATTGTGTGTTGATTTTATTATAAGAACACGCGTAGTCATTAAGATTAGCTAGGAAACATTTGCGAGCCAAGACTATACTAGGTATATATAGTATATACTAAATTTTACAAGCAGATATAAAGCAGCTAATATGGGTATACTTCTATAAACCTATTTATTAATGCATAAAGAAATTTCAAAGAAATGCAAAAAAATTATACGCTGTAAATTATTATAAGTATATTGACGTATTATTAAAATAAATATATACGTGTGTATCTGTTATTGTTCGCTTGCATTTGCCACGGCGTCTTCTTTGATCGTTTCGTTTTGATCGGCGTTATTATTGTCGCTTTTTTGCTCATTTTCCTGCAGCGGTTTCAGTAAACCTTTATTTTCCAAAAAAATTTTAGCTCCATCAATGGCGTCTTGAGTGAACATGTCCTTGTTTTCATTCATGTAATTGTACGTCCACAAGTCTAATTCAACAATTTTGAATATCCGTCCTTTAATGTACAATTCAGCGCCTGCAAAAAAAAAAAAAACGGCAATTATTATCGTTAATTACACCTATACCCTGAACTTTCGATTTCAAAGAAAAACACTGGCCGACACGGTCACGAGAAGTAGAACTATTTACCGATAGCGAAATCTTTGGTGCCGTAGAACTGATCGTCGTCCACGTTCGTCCCTGGCTTCCGTAGTCGAATAGACGACATGAACCGTCCTTTGACGAACCCGCTGTTCTTGCTCACCACTTCCGTTATGCTCATCTGATCGTTACCGAGGCAAAATTCCATGATGAAATCGCGGAATTCGTCTACATCGTAGACGGGTATTATCTTCAATTTGTACCGGAGTTTTTTGCTAGCGTTCAACACGTACGTTACGAAATCAAACGTTTTCGCCGGTTTAGGTATCAGCGACAAACAATTCTGGCGCGTATCGTTCGGATCGCCGAATCCCGTGTACGGCGGTATCACCTGGAAATTTACAGACCCCGAGAAGAATATTATTATAACTCGACGTTACCTATTGAGAAATATTACTTTTTTATGCGCGCTCGGAAAATCGTCTTTGGGTTCCAACACTCTGATCGGATCGGGTTGATCGATGTGCAGAATCTGTTTGAAATAATCTCTAGTAAACGCGTCACAATCGTACAGTAAAAATCTAAACGGAGAATGAAAAGTCGCCGAATCATTTACAAACGCGGTTGTAGTGCCTATACCTTAGCCCGTATAGGCTATACAGTTTAACATCATACACACCTGCGACCCATTACGAAAATAGTGTTTCCTATTATGAAATCTTTCGGTTCATAGTATTCTCGGTATTCTTTACTTCCGGGCTCCAAATAAATTAATGGGAAATTTACTGAAGACAGAAAAAAAAATGAATAAATTATTTGCGTCTATTATATGATATGTTAGAATATACGCTGCTTGTTGTTTGTACAAATGCACCATAATAATATGCGTAATATAAAATACATATAAATTAAAAATATGATTATATGTAAAACGCGCATAAAGAATATTGTAATAATAGCCATTTGTTATTATCGTGTCATAGCCCAAAGGTAATGTGACTACAGACGAGAGTGGCTATCATAATTCAAATTGTATGCGCCCTTTGGGAAGACTAATCAAAAATAATCATCCAGAATTGTTTATATGTTATCCTCACGCATACATACACCAATCTCACAAATTTAGTTTTATTTTTAAAAAGCCCCTTAAAAAAAAAATATACATACGAGTATATAAAAATATGTTATCATATAAGGATCAAAATAAAAGGAGGGATGGAAGCAGTGTCTTCATTTCAAGTTTTGAAAGGGGGAAAGGTGTGAACGGTCCATATTGTTGAAAAATAAGCAAAAAAAAAAGGATTTTTGTAACAAAAGGCTCTAACACCGTCCCTATTGATGGTGAACTATATTTCTTATGATTGTGATTAAGTGACGTTTAGATCTACTGAATGTTAATATTTTAGAAAACCAAATAGTTTTCACAAAGAAAAAAAAGGTTCAAAGATATTTTTCTAAAAAAAATTAGGCAACATAGTAACTAAAAATTATAAAAAACAAAACATTTTTTAAATCTAAGAGATGAATAATTTTAAATAAAATAAGTGAGGATGGAATATGCTAACTAAAAAAAGTGGAGGGATGGCGTCCCCTCATATCCCCCACTTCGACCACTGATCATTATCGAATGGATCGAAATTTATGTGTATTTCTTTTAAGTTTCAAAACGTATAAACGGATAGGAGGTTTCATTAGTTTTTAAATAATCTGAATAAAGTCCTACAGTAACTTATCAAAGTCGTCATACTTACACGGTAAACTTGACCAGTTCTTCGGTAATTTGATTTTGCCCAGAAAAACTGGAAACAGATTCTTATCACACTTTTGACCTACGTCTTTTGATTCGAAGATTTCTACACGGTCATCAGCCATGAAATATAAAAGCGTGAAAAACTTCCATTCCTCAGGTTCGACTCCACCGTCGTCCCATGCCGTGTAAAACCTTTCAAATCACTTATTAGTTTATAAATAACGTGTGTAATAAACATTTACTTACACACTATTGATGTCTGAATCTTCTACCTTATACGTATAGGTATACAAATATCTAATAATTTAAATAATATTATAGTTGCGATATATTAAAAAACAATTTAATTTTTAACCAACGGTTTTCGTCTTTTATAATAATAAATAAATTATCTCGGAAAGTTAACATTTAAATATAGTTAAGTACGTCTTTAACCTAAATAGTTATAACAAAACAATTATTTTCCCCACAATATTCATCGTGTAACCCCCCCCCCACTCCTAGGTGGTGCAGATGTCTCAAAATGTACTTGGCCTCATACGGGTGAAAAGCGTTTACCACCGCCACTGGCGGTAGGTGCGACTATTATTTACAGCTCATTTCTATACGACACGCGTGAAACGCTATCGTATTCTGGAAATGTACAACATTTTCCTATACAATAATATTATTCCTATTAATAAGTTAATTCGTATATACCAGTAGTTCCTAGCCTCTTCTTTTCAAAAATCTCACGCTCTCTTCTATAAGTTGAAAAAACTGATCATCTTTTTTGTATACTTTACGTATTATGAGTGTTTAGCCGTTAAACGGTTAAAAACTCTATATTATAAATTAATAAATACAAATTTTACTTGGTGATTTGCGCCTCCCCAG
Source organism: Slavum lentiscoides (assembly GCA_032441835.1). Taxonomy (NCBI): domain Eukaryota; kingdom Metazoa; phylum Arthropoda; class Insecta; order Hemiptera; family Aphididae; genus Slavum; species Slavum lentiscoides. Next base: position 5,926,120 of record CM063711.1, on the reverse strand, counting down.
CAATGTGTCCACGCCCCCCTATGTATAGGGAAACACCGGTATGTACGATACGACGACACTGCGATGAACGAATGAGTATAGATGCGGCGGTAGGTACCTCAGTATTTTACCGTCGTACTCCAAGAACTGTTTGAGTTTGTCGTTCACGCCCGACTTGTCATTGCACGCTTCCGAAGACGTCGTCAACCGTTTTCGTTGCCATCTGGCGACCATGTACGGATCGTTTGGAATCGGTTCGTCTGGTCCCATCACGATGCCCTGGCTGGACAAGAACTGTTTGGTGTATTGGTCGCAACTGCACAGCCGGTACACGATGCCGAAGAAATCGAGTTCCACGCCGTTGTTCAAGTCGGACCAGTGCCAATTCCTGTTCTTCCGGCGAGTGCTCGGCACGTGACAGCGTTTCAGCAAACACCCTTGGACGTAACCCGCGTTCTGCGCGTGTTATTATTTATGAAACAAAAAATCGCCAATTTTTTTTTCTTGTATCGTTTTCTCAAAACGTTCGGAAGAGACGATTAAAAAAAAAAAAAACTCAATAGGATTTTTTTTTTCTTTTAGAAAAAAATGCCTGTAGTAAGTGCCGAAAATTTACAAGAAAATGATATGTTCTCGTATACACACACACTAATAATCACAATTTAGTTTCAGAAACGATACCCTATATATGAGCTCGCTAGTCACCAAAAAAAAAAAAATCCAATATAATATTATGAACCTATGCAGATGCAATTTAAACTATCTACGTAGAAAACAGTAAAAAAAAAAAAAAGAAACTTTCAACGGGTTTATGAGTTACCCATAATAGTATAGATCCCCTAAAATGAGAACGTGCTATCGCCCATTCGTCTTCTTCAAATTCCACCACAGAATGAAACAATAATACCATATTATAGTAATCACATACGGACGATCAATCGTTAATCTTTACGTTTAGTGATAACTATTTGTCAAAAATGTACGTTTAATTTTGTTTTTATACGGCCAGCTAATTCATATATGTATGTGATAATTTGTTTAACAGTATAAAAATTTAACGCGCAGGGGTGAATTTAAAAAAAAAAAAGTTTAGAAATTTTAGTTTTACCGTTTCGAATTGTATCTACTCCGAATACACACTATAGTCATTCGCTTAATCGTACCGCCGGAATGAAAACGAAGACTGTATTTTACCAGAAAAAAAATTACGGCTCTCTTATTATAATTCCCGTTTTTTACCACAGTACGTAAATACATATAGAGAGTAAGAATTAAAATAAAAAAACATTTAGTGCAAAACACTTTAGAAGAAGAAAAAAAAAAGATGGGGAAACAAAATTTACCTCAACGACGGGTTCAACGATGCTAAACGTGTCGTCGACCAAAAAGTATGTGATTTTCACTTGACGCACTCTGAACGTGTCTACTGGCGATTCCATAACGGTCTGTTTGGTGTACCCTTTAAACGAGAGGCACTTTCCGTCGAATAATGTAAAACGCGAATGAACAACCGGTTTCGGCGGGTCTTTCGCTTTTCCATAGGTCAATTCCGGATTGTAACTGCAATATTGTAATTTCGAGTTCGAGCGTTAATATAATTTAATACAAAAAAAAAAAAAAAGTAAACGGATTATTATTTTGACGATGAAACCCATTCGGTTTTCACGAATAAAACTGACTGACCCGACGGTATTCGACGATTCACTGTACAGGATGGAGTCCACGTCTAAAGGGGCTTTTCCGATGCCCGTCGGTTTGTCTATGGGTACAGCGTACCCGTTTTTCCACCGGAACTGAGCCGTCAAATTGTAGTCTCTTTTCTTCGTAAAACATTTAACACGATTTAATCGTCTATTTACCGTACGTACACCGTTTAACGTAGCTAATTGTATAGTTACCGTTATGTCATTAAAACGAAATCCTGGTATGAAAGGCAAACCGTCCATTTTCGTGACTTTTGTCTCGAAAAAAAAAATGAAAATAAATAAAATACAAAAACTAAAAACTCGTCTTTCACGACACTCCGAATAATAAAATAAACTCGGTTACCGACAGCGAAGAGAATATTTTGTATTATACCTACAAAGTGTTTAATATATAAATGTATAATTTATCGAGTGTACACTTTTCTCGACTGCTAAATTATTATTATTATTATTATTAATAGCCAATATATTAAATTATTTGCGCGTTCTATACGAATCGTTTTTTTTTTTTTTTATAAATTACAATACATAAACAGATAGACGTCCCGATTTTTGCAGGACAGTCCTTATTATTATATCTCGTCCTGACTTTTGCAAATTAACATTCGAATAAAATCCATTGCCACTATTTTTCTTTTTCGTCATAGGTAAAAAAAAAAAAAATCGAGAACGATAAAAAAAATTCCACGGGAAATAAGTTATTTCGTCCGAAAAACAACGAAATCAAAATTTATTTTATATTACACGTAATGAGTTATCATAATAAAGAATCAACGATTAACCGCGACTTGAGACAATGCAGCGCGCAGTTGCGTATTTATACTTTTCTCGATTTTCTCGATACTCTTTTTAAGCGTCAGAAAAAATTACCGAAAAATTACATAAAAACGGTAAAAACGCGATTTCGTCAAAATCGATTATCGTTATTTCTTCGCAATTTCGAAACTATAAACTGAAATTTTCACCAAATTTGTAACTTCGGACTGTAGGTAATTAACGAGAAAAATTTTTCAAAAAAATTCTTTTGATTTTGTGCTATTTACAGCAATTTTAGATTTTGAAGTATTTAATTCATAAAAGAGGTAATTAAATCACCTAGTTCAAGTAGATCGCGTAATGATATTAATCGACTATAAACAACACTGTTTGGCATGCAGCTTTACAAATTTTATTAATAATACAAATATTGTTAAATCAAATATAAATGTTGAATTTTTTCATGTAATATTTAATATCAAATATATAACTTTTATTGCAAATTATTATTATTATTATTATTTTTTTTTTTTACAAATTATATTAAATCATGTAATGGTTTATGATCTCACTCAAAATAATAACAATTTTCTGATACAAGTACAATACATATGTTGTACAAATCCAAAATTAAATATAACTTATATACTTGAAACGTCAGTTGTTTAACTTCATCGATTTTCATAAAATATGAAGTCCTGTAAGAATTAATTAACAATTAATGAAAATTTAAAATATATATAATACGTGTAATGTATATGTTACATTTTCAATTGGAAATTACGGAACTCATACAACAAACAAAATTATTATGTTTATTTCATGAACTGGACAACCGCTAGTTTTAGAATAATACAATCGAATACATTAAACTTAACTTCTGTATATTACTGTTTATATTACCGTCTTTATTCTCATGCAAAAATATTCACAATATAACATAATGGTCATTAAAACGAAATTAATAAAACTAAATAGTGAACATGAATAAAGAAAAAAAAATGTGGGTGAAATCGTGAAAAGATAACAAGCTGAAGATGTTGTGCACGTCAGTTCAGTAGATCACTTGAACCAGTGTTATAGTGTTGTATAATTGTATTATATTATTCTAAATTTGAAAGCAATAATAAATCATTTTATTTTAAAAATGATCATAAATTTATTAAACGTTTTTAAAAACGGTTATAAAAGGTCATATCTGAAATGTAACTATATAAGCCTAGCATTTTATATATATATATATATATATATATATATATATATATATATATATATACTTATTTGACTTACAATCAAAAAGCAAGCGCCTATCATAACTGCTTTCAAACGAACATCGAGATCTATAGGAAAAGTTATATCAAAGTATTCTCCATCAATAAATGTTTCCCTCAAGAGTACTGCCCATTTTTTTGATACATAACCAACTACGGTAGTTTTGTCTTTAGATAATACCTGGGAAAAAAATTATTTAGTGCTTACAAAATAGCAAATATGTCATTTATTTTTAGATAAAAGTAATTAAAATATTACTTTAAAATTAACATCACTACCGCCCATGCTGTATCGACAAATTGGCCCCATGATTTTCAGTACTTCTTCATGAGCTGCATTGCGAATAGTGAAAACTGGTTTAAAAATAGACCAGTCTTGTTCAACGATTCCAACAAAATATCCAGGTGGTGAAAATACTTCAATAGTCTGTTATATCGATTTAAATACTTTCCATTATAAATAATAGTATTTTATATATAACAACAACAACAACAGTCAATAATAATAATAATAATAATAATTTATTTTTACCTGCAAACAGCAGGGGTATAGGCAATTATCACAAGCTAATGGTCTTGACAAATGGATTACTTCGTTTTTAAAGTTATCCAAAATCATCATTTCAAATGGACGCATTGAACCCCAGAAAATCTGCGTACAAAAATTATTTTTTTCTGCCGCATGAAATACTTTTTGACCAGTACTATTATATATTGTATATCTGTTGTTTATTTCGTAATCCAATCCAACTGTAACATTTACACTACAATTATACCTATTAAAAAACATTTAAAATTAATAAATATAAAGAAACTGTAACTTTTTCACATTAGTTAAGCCTTCATTTTAAACAGAAAACAAGGAAGTTTATTATTAAATAAACTTCAGTTATAAATACAGTGACTAGGCTTGTCTTTTAAATAATTTTAAAACCATTCAAACATTTAAATATATAATAAATTGTTTTCAAAAAAATTAATTATGTATTAAATTAAGATTAATTAATTGAATTATAAGAATTTATGGAATAATTTTTCTTAGATTTACACAAATTTAACTTTACATCTGTTTTAAAATGTAAAAACAAAATTTCCTGTAACCTTTTACAACCAAAAATGTGTCCGTGTGTGGTTAATACAATTTATAATTTGTAAAAGTTACAACTTCCTTCATCTACTCAAAATATTAGAGCCCGTTTTACCTCCTACAAGATTTATTCTTTGTTTAACAAGTAATTTATCAATAGTTAAAAGACAACGGAGTTCACTTGGGCAATCTTGTGCTATAGTTTGAGGAATTGACATCCAAACATCTATGAAAATATGAAATGAAGACGATTACTAATTAATATATATATATATATATATATATATAATAGACACAGTATTCACACTTATTAGAGATATATTTTAATGATTGATTAAAGACTACTTTATATTGCAATATTTTCAATAACGTACTGGTTACAACTTGAGGAGCTGTTTGAGAAGTGTTGGGTGGTTGTTCTCCTATAATAACTGGTCCATAAGTTTGAATTATTTTTTTTTATTCGAAAAAATGTACATTTTATAATAATTATAAATAATTATTAGGTATGCAATTAATCAACTTAAAAGAATTGCAATACGATTATTTTGGAAATTAATAAGACGTACTTGGTGCTACAACTTGAGGAGCTGGTTGAAAGGTGGCGGTAGGTTGTTGTACGACTGGTCCGTAAGTCAGCAGAATTCATTTTTGTTTATTTAGAAAAATATTTAAACATTTAATATTTCGAAACGTAATAAATACATTTGGGATTAATTAAACTAAAAGAACTGCAGCAATGATCAGTTTTGTAAATTAAAATAGGACATACCTGGTGTTGAATCGCCATCTGAACGCATTTTAGTGTTTTGCTGAAACTCTAGACTAGAAATAAACTGAAATTTTTTTTCTAAATTAATTAACAGACATTAAACTATAATAAATAATACATATTTTAATTATGTACTAAAAATTATTTTAGATGGAACTCGTAAATATGCAACTACAGGTTGAGGTTGTCACGTCTAGGTACATGTCTATGAACAATAATGGTATGGATAAAATGTATTTTAGTTTATTGGTATTTGTATAGAACATGACGCGAATTCGATTGCATTATAATTGTGACAAAATAAATTGTCACGTTCATAATATTAAAATTTGTCAAGATTAAAATAAAATATAAATCTAAAAAAACGAAATGGTATTGATAGAGTATTGAATTATTAGTCATCATCTTTTAAAATCAATCATAAACAGTTGCGTTTAAAAAACTTCTGTTTATTATTATTCTTTGTTATCTTAAGAAATTCAAATTTCACACACTTCAAAAAAATAAAATATGACTTAACTTGTAATACATTTTCAGAACTTAAAAACAAAAATTTTACATGTCCAAAACGGGTATGTTAAGACAATTTTGCCAGGTTTTTTTTTAACTTCCTGTAGTTTTTATTTTGAGAAAATTAAAAATTATGTTGAAAAAGTACCAACTAGATTAATTAACTACCTACTGGAAATGTAATGCATGTGACACACATACAAGGAAAAAAGTGTTCAGGGTAAAATAAAAAAACACATCATTGTAAGACATTATTCGTTTCTCTCAGAATCTTTATACATAATAATACACAAGATGTTTACAACGGATGATTTTTAATTTCTGTTTTTATGGAATAATAAATAATAAATATAACTAATATTTACCATGACGCGGTGTTGATAATTTGACGATAAATCAAAACATTTAAACATAAATTATTCCCCAGAACAAACAGCTATAATATTTTCTCTTCTATGATTTCACCGATGAAATATTAAATTGTACCGATGAATAAGCGAATCTTTTTTTAAGAATAAAAATCATTTACAAAAAACAAATATTTTAAGTAACAAACCCCTGTGGTAGAAAATTCGATTCTTCCTGCGTTTCTCGTCTATTTCATCCTACTATATCTAACATCATTAAATTATATATGTACCTAAATTAGTATCACTTATGGCTTACAAACGTCATTAAAAGAAAGAAAAAAAAAATAGTAAAATAGCCGTTTCGGACATAATAAAATATATACAAATTATTTCAATTATAATACGCATTTCATGATTAATTTCAAGTGGCAAATAACTAAGCAATACATATTATAGTATATTGTTCTTCAAGACCATTAGAAAAAAAGAAAAAAAAAAACATGTCACCCGATAAACTTACACTACCACTATGTGACGCTAGTATTCTCAAAAATTTATAAATTTTTTTTTTTTTACACTTTCACAGTTATTGTATATACGTACTAACGATATCCGTACGGGTCTTCGTCCAACAGTGCTAAAAAAAACGAACAGAAAATCGTACAAAAGTTTAAAAAAAACCGGTTGATTGAAAATGAAATCCGTTCGACGAGTTTGCGTTCAATCGTACCGTTTTTTTTTCTTCTAACGGGCGGACGTCCGACAATATTGTTTAAAATACGAAAACAGTAAACTGAACAAAGCAAAATGAAAAATCGAAATAAATCGGAACGAGGCGTAAGTATATATTACATATAACCACAGATGACACTCAACACGGATAGGTACCAAAATAATTATATTAAATATTATTATAATATACGTATTGTATTTATTTTAACGCACAATATTATTCATGCCGCGCTGCACGAACGTGTTTTTAATTTCGTCTCGTAAAATAGATATTCGTAAAAAAAAAATACAAAAATACAAAAATCGTCGGTCTCGTACAACCAGTAGGTATTTAAAACGATTTTACTCCTGTAGCTACGTTTATCAGTTTCTTTAATACATTATTTTAATCATAATATTTTTGTTATCACGAGAAACCAACGATTTACAATTCAACGACAATCGTCGCGAATTTCTTCGTTTTTTTTTTTCAAGTTAAGTACGTCTTATAAATCGTATTTTTTTTTTTTTTTAAACAAAATGTCTCCACCACTCACCGTCTTCGTTTGGCGAGGAATTTTAATTCGTCTACCAAGACCAAGAGAACGTTAATAATAAGAGACGGGAAAACTTCCATATTAATTCACGTTAATTCCAATTTAACGTCATTAATGAAATCCGACTGCGGCGTACGAACGAATTCGACAGGGACGGATAAATATTTTAATTGTAGATTTTCTGAGATCGACGTGATCACGCAAAAAGCTATACAATTGGAAGTAATTGACTACAGAAAATCACACACTTGTAACTCGACTCCGTTACACGACTAACGAATAAAGTAATTCTTTATTTTAAAACTAAACCATTGTGATTTCTAAAGCCAATTTACTCATAATATCTTATAACGGGGGTTTTTTATAAAGAACGCGAGTTCTCAAAAAAACACTACAATAGTTTGAGAGTTAAACAAACCGGTAAACAGATTTCTACATCAAAGTATCGTTACATTCATGGGCAAGTAATCTTGCTTGAGAAGTAACTTGACTGTTCACATTTTCCTGTAAACCGTTACTTGTTAGTATTATATAGAGGATTACAAATCTACAGGACGAGAAATTTTTTATTTTTTTTAAATATTATAGCAATGTATAAAATATATAATCAGTCCGCATTGACGGCATATACATTTTTTTTGGGCCTGACGTCCCGTTTAAAATCATTACCGATTTTATTACCATGGTGTGTGTGTGTGTGTATCGGTGTTGAAATATTTTTCATAATTTTATTGCGTGCGAGGAATAACAAAAAAAAAAAAATTATCCAGTTGATTTTTTTTTGGCACAAAAGGTCAGAAAACACTTGCCTCCTCGGGTATATACATTAAAATTAGATATTATTATTAGTTTATAAAATTTAATTAATAACGAGTATAACAGTATTACATAATTCAAAATAAAGTTTATTACTTGATAATTGTACAAATATTCTAAAAAAAATTAAACCTTATACAAAATATGTAATTGTTTAACTAACGAGTGTGATACTATTAAAAAATATATACAACTTTCAAATGGGTTCATGAACATCATATAAAAAAGTTATATGGACGAGTAAAAACATATCACATCACAGACAATAATAAACTTTCTAAAAACAAATTCTAATTCATTACATTGAAAAATATAGTAGGGGAAATGCGGTGTCTGGTACATGCAGTAAACAAAATAACGCAACATTATTTAGAATAAAAATAATATTTTGAAGATTGTATGTTTAATAAATAGCTGAGTACATCCATCAATGTGAGGAATACTTGGCAGTCGTGTATACTCGTACGTTATACCTGATTTGTATCAGGTAAGAAATATTATTAATTTTTAACAGTGATCAGACACCTCATTTTATAATATGAGCAATTAATTCAACTGGATACAGTAATATCTTAAATTATTATACATGACACAATATAATATATATATAAAAGTTTTTTTTGATTTTGTTGTTTACATTATTATTAGTCAATAGGTTTAGAAAACCTAGTAAATCAAAAATATACTCGTATAGGGGTATGAAAATATCAATGTGCAATCGCTGTGCCAAGTTACGACAATCCCATACTAGGTAGAAAAGTCTACCCTAATACAATTTATTTTATGAACTTAATCAGCGAACAATTCTTAAACAAATCTAATTTAAGTAGGCACCATTTATTAAAACCTCGAGGAGCCGAGTAGAGAATATTTAAATAATATAAATATACAATTATTTTGTAATGCATTTGCGTATTGATTTGATTTGTATTATTTTAATAAATTTAAATCGTTTAAAATTATTTAAAAAAATTACACAAAAGTGCAAGTTAATGTTAAAGTTAAAGAACTGCGAAAAGAAACGACCCACATGGATAACAAACTTTGTAAAAAAATCCAAAGAATTAAATGGTACTATCATAGAAAGTATAAAGGCCACAATTATTAATTGGAATCCAAATGGAAAGAGACCAAGAGGCAGACCTAAGAAGTGTTAGAAGGGTATAATAAAAAAGGATATGGAACTAGGTACAATAAATTGTATATTCGAGACAAAGAATCGCGGAGGGTTTTTGTAACAGCTGCAAAGGCACTTGATGTGAGCCGTACAGTGAAAAAAAGAAAAAGAAGCAAATTCAACTGGGTCCCCGAGGTTTGTACAGGACGGCAGTATAATTATAATTTTACACGATAACTTCTGTTTACCTTAAATATATATCGAAAATAAATCATTACTTATAAGTATAAATATAATAGTAAAAGAAAAAAAACTGTATCATAATTTCGGATTTCCACGGTCATATTAATCATTCACTGCAATCTATCCTCATTTTCTATTAAATAAGTTATATCAGATAAGGCGTATTCACATATAGATTCCGCAGCTTTCTCCCACATCTGAAAATAAGGTATTAAATTAATTAGTACTGTACCAATATTGTTAATCAATTAAAATAAAAATTATATACATACTCCTTTGTATTTCAAATCATCAGTTTCTGGTGGTGGGTGTTCAAAGTCTGGTCCAAAGTTTACGGACAGAGTACAATTTTTATATAGTGATAGTGTAGGAAAGTACTGTCCAATATTTATATTAGAAGCGCTCACATTTAAACACACTCCATTTTTATAAAGAATTATTTTACTCCCAATTAGTGGTTCTGTGTCATCACTAATGTCACTAGTACGTTCTTTATAATACATATGGTTTTTAAATTTTATCATTGCCTAAAATAAAAAAACATTTCAATATTCCTTGATGTTTAAGTGGGGGCGATACGACTGCCCGCGTTTTACCTTTTTGGGTATACGATTGCGCGCGGTAGCAGAATAACAAAGAACATGATTTTGACCCGTCAAAGGCGTACAATTGCGCGCGAAATGGGAAGCGACGTTGCCAAGTTTATTATTATAAATATTATAACAATATTTTAATTTATAAATGGTAAATTTATAATTAGAAAAAATCGTTATATATATCTACATGTATATAAATAAAATTAAATAAAAAAGTGGATAGAAAAAATTTTCTTTACAAGAAAGTGAATTAAAATATAATTAAAAATTACGTACACTAACTGAGAACAAACACGACTGACAAAAAGTATATTGTGTATATATATGTACATTGTACATCATGCACGACTATAGTATATTCGTACCTATATGGGAATTTTCAAAATAGATAATTCTAATTCAATATAAAAGTTTACAATCGGCAAAGCCGCGGGGATGGCAACGTTGCATAGAAATACAAATTATGAATCGCGCGCAATCGTACATTTAAAAAGGTACCACCGATAAGGAGCGCGCGCAATCGTGCTCCTCCGGTTTAAGTCAGAAACAGAATGATAAATACCAAGTCTTTGTTAGATGGTGGTAGAAATGGTGTGTCATCAGGTAAACATATCATCAAACCTAAAATGTCGCCTTTATCAAAACTGTCACTAAAATGTTTACCACGACTTTCATGAAACACTGTACCTTTTCTATAAACATCATAAAATTATTGTATTAAGTTAATTTTAAAAAGTTTCCATTTTTACCTAGATCTCCATGAGTACCCAAATTTATCAAAGCCTAATGGTGCTTCTAAATTTGCAAATTCTTGACTCCACCCAATACGACAAGCTGAATTTTTTGGCATTTCTTTAACTGTCACTTCAAAGTACCAATTTCCACTGCTAACACCTTACGATTAACAAATGTGTTATTTATGTATAAATTTAATGAAAAAAAATGTATATAAGTATTAAAAACTCACTATGTGTAGCGCGAACCATAGAGTAACCTTTTTCTCCAGTTACTGTTAATCTGTCATCAGAAATGTGGAGTTGTGGTGAACAATCATTTAATGCTAATAATACTTCGTTTGGACATGATGTTCTATATAACCATTTTGGGATCAATTTTCCAGTATATTCATTTGCCTCATCAAACGTCTGTCTCGGAACATGTGGATCTAGTTCTGCTAATATATATCTGAAACCACCTTTGTTGAAAGGATGTTCAAGTGGATATCCATGACTAACACTTGACCGATCACCGGCATTGTTACCCGTCCCGCCAGTATTACTAAAATCACTTTGTGACTCAGCAACTGACTTTCTTTTAGTACCATGTCCTTTTGGTCCAGTATTAATAATGACTAGAGAATACAATATATTTATAATTATTTTAAAACAATATAATTCTAGATGAAAAACAAATTCAAATTTCTTTATCAAATATTAAATAATAAAATATAATAGTATAAGAACTATTTGTTACGCATAACAAACAAAATACACACACACACACACACACACACAAAATCAAAATATGATTATAAAAATCATTAAAATATGCAAATAGTTTGTACTAAAGATTAATATACTTTTAAAACCTTGTGTTATACTTAAGACAAAATTATAACTATTACTATACCTATTATAAAAAGATCAATTATTGTATCTCAATATATCACAGGTGGCAAACATTTGATTTAATTTTTAAAGGGGCTAGAATAATTCAAAGCAGAGTGACCCGCAGGGGCTTCGCCCCCTCACTCTCTTTCCTACGCATGACTACAACACATTGCTAATAAAAATAAAAATATATTTTAATGAATAACACTAAATAACGTGTGTTTAATAATAATTAAAATTTTATTTTAATAACATATTTCTGTTTTTATCAGCAAATATATTTAAAATATCATCGCTGCTAATATGTTTTGATAAATCTTTTTCTATGTACAGTATAGATATATAACTGAACCTGCTTTGAAGCACTGATGTTCTAAGCCAGGTTTTAGTTTTCCTCGCAGCAGAGAAACTTCTCTTGCAAGTAGCCGAGCTGATTGTTATTTTTAATGCTATTTTAAGTAATTTGTACAAATTAGGAAATATTGATTTGTTTTTTAACAATACTTGTGTAACAATCTTTTAAATTATTATTAATTTAAATTAAAAATTACCTCTTAAATTAAATATCTACATCAGACCCAATGTGTTGCATAACACAACAAGTTGCCACTTAACTGTCATTTCAGAATTAAGGAATTTTTTTTGACACACCAATCAGAGACTGAATATAAATATTAATTATGTAAACTAATCATTATATAGGTAATAAAAGTGAATATTTTTGAGGAATTTTCTTTTTTTTATTATACTGTAATTATACGTTGATTATAATATATTAACTATATGCAATTATAAAATTGTACAATTGTGTTAAAAATATTAACTCGTGTTTATATTAATGTGTTCATAAATTATTTATAAATCAACAACTGGTAACCATGACAAGTTTGGTCGGACAGACAAACATACACCTAAACAAGGATTAAAATATTAATTTTTTACGTACCTAACTGAATTTCATTTTCGGTTGTAACTTTAAGTAGACCGTTTTTAATCATAGATCCATAATTTGGTTTGATATCAGATAAATCAAGTAATATTTTATATAATTGATTACCATCAATATTTTTTACACCAAACAAAACGCCTGTTTCTTTTGCTAATGTTTTCTTAATCTAAAAGCAATAAATTATGTAATTTAACCAATTGGCAGTACAACAAAAATGTAAGTATTTTTTTGATCTCATGATATTAAAAACAGAATAATCAAGTAGCTATTAGAAAAACTAAATAACGCATGACATTATACAAAATTTATTTAGTTGTTAATTCTGTTAATTCGAATCAATTACATACTGATGAATTCCTTGATTGTGTAGCTCGTTTCGCAGTTATAGTAATAATCTCCCAATTTGTTATAATAAATGGAGCAATATCATTATCTCTTGAGAAAAATTCTTGACTACCACCACTTTTAATACTTTTTAACATTAGATTACCAATCGCAGTTACACACATTTGCACAATTGCTAAAATATTTACGATTTAATTAATAAACTATAAACTTATGTAAGAAGAAAACAAGCTTACTTGCTGGAGTTTTTTGGAAATTTTCAAGACCAGTGGGCGAACAGTTCTTACAAATAAATATGTAATTTAACATAAATGGAACCAAGTCTCCAAGTTCATACTCGATACATGATTTGTGAAACCATATATTACAGTTGGCACATAGAAGTTCAATGACATGGAAATCTCTTCCTTTATTACTAAAATAATACAATATTATTAATACAAATACGTTTACCATATTACAATTTACATTTTAAAATATAAAATCTTGTATAATAAGAGTAATAAATGATTATGAATATGTTAAAACATTTCACGAGATAACATATGATTTTTTTACTATTTTCTAAAATATTTATATTTGTGCGCAATATGGTTTTGGAACTATTTCGAAATTTATTATCAGTGTGATAATAAATTGAGTCTATAATGTTTAACATCAGGTGGTGGAGCACAGTGAAATAGTAGAGAATGTGTAGTGGCCGATTATTAGGGTTGCAATATTTGACTAGGGTTTCATCGGGACGTTCTAGAAATTCTAGGACGGGGTTATCGGCTTATCGCCCTACTATTAGTTTTGTCTAAAAGTATTGTTTGCACCATCGTCTATTGTAGCAAATCAAGCTGCGTTAGCAATATAACATAGATTATAGGAGTATTACATATATGTAGCTGATGCGAAGAAAATAATTTTTGTTATATAAAATAAAGAAGAGACAAGTCATAATAACAATAACGTAGTGAACAGGTTAGCATGTCATGTAGCTTATAGTCAGACCACCTCGATGGGGCAACCGTATGAGCTTGTAATACACACAAAGTCCCTATTCTCATTATTATCCGTAGAAATACACATGAGTACTGCCCACCTCCTTCGTTAAAAATCAATAATATGATCAAATGTATGTATATTTTACCATTAAAGTTTTCAATACATTATTTTATTATTTAACTTATGATTAAAGCATTTATATTAAAATTAAATAAATACTTTATCTAACAAAAATGTATAGGAAAACTAGTTATTCTATATAATTCCAAAAATGAAAGTCGTTAAAGTATTTACATTATTAACTATTTAAAGTATGCATACAAATTATTTTTATTATTTTAGTTGAATTGTAACATAAAAAAATTTACAATAAAATATTATATCGAATTATTAATTGTATAATAAATATTATTTAAAAATATCAATGTATCAAATACACAAAGTCAATATCACATTGTGTCGGTAACAGATATTATGTTTAAAAACAAAGTTATTTTTATTAGATAATAATAATAATAAATTACCATTATAAAATAATACAAAAATTAAATATGCTTTATTTACTATTTATTTATGTAATTTTTGGAGAATATTTTGAATTTTACAATACACCACCTTACAACAAATGTACTACGACTAGCTTTTGCCCTTTGTAATATATATATATATATATATATATATATATATATATAAACATTAATTATAAATAAGATGATAAAAGAGTTTAATTCCTAGATTCATATATCGAAACAATCGAGTCTTATCTTAATGTCTTAGTGATGTACAAAGTTTAATTGCATAATACCAGTGAATTAAAAAAAAAAAATCGCTTTGACTTATGAAATACTTAGGTAAAAAAGAATAAACAAACACCATTCCAATACTATTGCGTACGTTTCCTTTTTATATATTTTTATGTTGGAAGGAATTAGACCACGTACAAAATAAACAACAATTATCGACGGTTTCCCATAAATGAAATAAAAAAAAAAAAAGATGATTTAAAAACAAAATATCGTTTACACAGAAATAAACCTCAGGACTATGATAAATAATTTACAATAAAGATCATTAGACAGTAATACGAATACATAAGACGATTACACATATATTATATTCGTACAACGTACGACATACGTACATACGCCGGAGTATTATGATAGAACTGGCATAAAATGTATGGGGGGGAGGGAGGGGCGGAAAGAAAAGAAACGCTGCAATCACCGAACGATGACGACAAACCACTATACGTAATGTGTAACGTATACGACAAAGCCGTGTGCATGCGATGAATATTTCTACCGGAGTCTTAACGTTACCAAAATATCGATGTACACATATATAAAATGTGGTGCCTCGTCCAATCAACCAATCACACCGATTACCCACAAAGACGGATACTGTGAAAATCGAAACGGATCCGAAACGTCGGTAACGAAACGTTCAACGCGAATATTTTGCTATTTTTTTTTTTTTTTTTTAAATCGAATTTAGTGCGTTCCGACGGTGGTAAACGAACGAAACTCACCAATAACACAGACCGCCTCCAGTCGTTGGATTCATCCCAACGCCGGTCGCGTTCTCCAATTCGACTCTCTGCATTGTACGTCCGGCAAAACTCCTTTGCCCAACCACACAGAACGACTCTGGATCGATTCAACAAGACACGTATAACAAATACCAGTTATCGCTTTGCCGTTTTTCTCCACTTCACGTTTACGAACGAATTCAATCGGCACGACGACTAACGCCAAGGAATAATACGGACGAAAATCTCGCAGCGATTCGAGAAAATTTATTGTTTTCGACGCGTGCGCGAGATTTGAACGGAACGAGAACTGTTCACCGGGGACGGTCAGCAAATACTCCGTGCAACAAGTCGAAAAATCACCGACACCGCGATTCGCGCAAGCGAAAAACGCGTTACACGCGGAATCAAACGAAAAATAATATTATAATAAAATAATAAATAAACGGACACACGCGCGAATGCACGGTTGCGGAAGAATCAGAATTAAAGTGTTTTTCGCAATGGACGTACACTCGTTCGGTGCGCGTCGAGGAACTTGGAAGGGAAAACGATGTTCGTGAGCGTGTGCTCCGTACAGTTTACAATGTCCGCGGTGTACACGCACGTAGGGTTGCCAACCGTCCGGCGTTTATTTGATTTGGCCCACGTCCGTCCAAATGTGCGTGAAAAAAAAAATTGATTTTTAAAAACAACAAAAGAAATCGCCGAAAAATACCACGGCCGGCGGACGCAAAGAAGGTCCGGGATTTAAAACGACCTTTTTTTCGCGTCCCAAGAGTCGGAGCTTCGGCAAAACCTAATGCCGGCACTGTCCGGTTACATTTCGACAGTTGGCAACCGTAGGATCACGCGTTGCGCACCGCGTCAGTCGCCCGTTTTGTTCCGGAATTTTTAGAAAAACGAATATTACCCCAAAGCGTTTTTTAATTCCATTTTTTTTAAAATTAATGCCAACATTTTCCTCGTAATATTTCTTTTTTCCCCCGCCCGTTAAAATTTTCGCTTTTGCCACGTTTGATGGTAAATTTTAAGTCGTAACGTCTGGCCACACTGTGTTCGTCGATAACGTTGTCCGCGATGAGTGATAAACCACAGGTCGTTTTGTTACATTAGATAAGGAGAATGATTACGTTGATGACGGAGATTTGTTTTTGATGTTCGGCGTCTACTGTAGGGTTGCCGTAATTTCATCAAGCGAATCCGGGACAGACAGCAAAAATTAGCAAATCGAATTATACTAAAAAATATTATCGAATCGTACCAGGTATGTATTAAAAAACAAAAAAACGACACGTTATTTTATACACTGTAAAGCCGTTTCCACACTGTGCTGCTGCTTGGCAAAGTCACTTGCATTGTCCACAAAGGTGTTGGCATTTAGTCTTTTATATGATAATACGTTTTCCGAGGACGATTTAGGACGGTACAACTAGAGCCGCGTGACACCAGTTGGCACGTACACACTATTAATTGTTCACATCGGCTTTCTTTGACTTTGCCAAATGGTATTCAGCGGCGTAGTGTGGACGCAGCGTAACAATGCAAAACAATTTGTATCGAAAATTGTATTTACTGTTCAATAGATCATAATTCCCACACTAAATCCGGAGTCAGGAAATTATGAAAGGAAGAAAACCGTGCAACGCCCGAGAAAACACGCCGTTAGATGTACCATGAAAATACAGAAACTGAAATGTTCATGATAAACCTCGTTTTACAGGGGAAAGAAACCTAAAGCCCACAGTTGTATTTATGAGATATTTTTAAAAATGGTAAAAACTGTATTTTTAAAATGCAAATAACTTTTTAAGATTGAAAAATGGTTATGTTATTATATAGATAATATTATAATTTATTTTGTGTGAAAATTTGGTGTCTAAAGTTTGATTGTAACTTTCAGAGTTCTTTTCTACATAAAGCAGTTTTGATGAAAACCATAGGAATAGCGTTCTCCACGAGTTCTCGCTACAAGTAACGTACTCTTAAATATTATATTCATTGTACTATTATTTATTTAATTTTCTTTTTTTTATTTATAGGTGCATAGAATATTGCGGTTTAACCAGTATCCGTGGCTGATTAAATATATTAATTTCAATACAGAGATGAGAAGAAGGCGACAAATAAATTTGAGAAAGAATTTTATAGTCTGATATAGGTATTTGTTAAAAGGGACCTAAATCACAAATTTTAGCAAAATAGTATTATGATAAATTATTTATCTTTCTGTGTAAATACGTCGTTTTCTATTAAAAGGAACTTTCTATATATTATTTTCATTGAAAATAATTATTTTGAAATATTCATAATAATATGATTTAATATAATTTAATTCAAATAATATAATTTAACATATTATGTTAAAAGATACTTAATACTTATGTACTTATGTATATCACATAGGTAACTTTTAACAAACACTTGATGGCTAAACTTTATTCAGTAGATAATATTATTATTTTTTTGTTTTAATTTGTATAAGTATATTTATTGTTATTATTACAAAATACACCTAGTTATAAAACAGAAGTTATACTCAGATAATTTTTCAGGAAAAAACAAAAACCATTCTGTGGCTAGATTTTTACTTACTCTAACTGATACCAAACATTTTAATAAAATTATTCACGTTCTTTCCAATAAGAAGCCATAGTTATTTGCATTGTGATAGACATTTTTCTATAATCAAATGTAAACTAAGAAAACATGATAGGATTTACACAATGTTCATCAATTAACAGTACTTATAGTTATGAGTAGTACATCAAGAAAATTCACTGTAAATGAAATACAATTTTCTAAAGATCAAATACTAAACTTTGGAAAGTGGTGATCAAAGTATTTTAAACCCAATTGTGCATCATTCGAGACTAGACTATCTAAAAGAAATGAGAAGCAAGATTTTGCTATTTCTACATATTTTAGTCAGTTTATATAATATACAAACTGCCATGACAGTAATTTTCCAGGATGCATTAATGCTCCATGTTTTATTGAAGGTATTATAAAGCACACTTTTTTAGTACAACATAAGTCTAATAATGAAAATTGAATTACCTATTGACAAGTTATATCCAAATGGAAAAGTTCTAATTAAAAATGCTAAAATAAAAGAAAAAAATCTCATCCCATATATTGAAGAACAATACAAAGACCTTTACGATAACATTTTACATTGGCCTGTGGTTGATTAATTTGGGAAATACTGAATATTTTTTAGTTTTATTGCTGTAAACATTATCTTTATATTATAATATAGTGTATTATTTTTTAATTCAAAGACTGATAAAGCCAAAGTGTGGTTATCATTTAACAAAGTTTATTATTTTTTATTTTTATTATTAAATTTAAAAGGACAAAATATTATACCTTTTTTCTTTTTGTAAACTGTTAATATGTTATTACCTACGTTAAACACTTTTTATTCATTATATCAACATTATGCTTTGTTGATTTATATTAAAATAATGTTATTTTATTTAAATGTAATTAATAAAATATTATTCATTTTACAATTTGTTAGAGAGGATCTATGTTACTGAAAGATTTAAATCTTTTTAAAAAAAAAATCTAATAAAAAAAAAATGTTTTCATAGTATATTTAATTCAAAATATTGTAATATAAAATAAATTTGTATTATGAATCTTTAAATATAAACTAATTATGAGAAATACAGTTTTTTGTGTCCCCTAAAAAGTTGTTAAAAACGTACACAAATCGTTTAACAAATGCCTATACATATAAATACTATACTACAATAAATATTTACTAAATTAATTGTAAGACGATAGTGTATGCGAAAACTGATAATAATGTAGTTGGTATGTAACGAGAAGAGATCACACGAATAAATAAACCGACCAACGTTAAAATATTCGACACCATGCAATAAAGGGCTTGAGATTGTATCGCTGGAGAATAAAATTATTAATTTTGTAAATCATTTTACGCTGAATTGACAATACTAGAAATATCCAAAACACTGATATATGATTATTATCATTATTACAACATTAGCCTCTTATACACATATACAAGTGTATTAAGCTTTTATTTTGTTTATTAATTTTTTTTAAATAATTAATATAGTATCATACAATTTTTAGATTCTTCGACGTATCGTGTACAGTCTAACGACTTCTACGAGAACTTAGCCGCCAACCAGTATTGTTCGATCGAATGGATACTTCAAATTTACCTCGAGATCGTCCGTGTTACGGTAGCTGAGAAAATGAAGAACGAATGGTTTTTTTTTTCTCTGCAGAGACAGACGGAAAAGAGTAATACTAGAATTTATCGCATTACAGACAAAATTTTATGCGTACACAGATATATGGCCAATATTGAAGATCATGAACGCTGTCTATTTGATGATGCCGAATTCGACCCATACAGAGTAAAAATTTCGATAAGATCACACAACCACGAAATCAAAACCGTAAAACTTACGTACAATAATTTCTGCGATAAACCGACATACGAAAACGCAACGCATGCTCGCACGTGACCCATTATAAAATCAAATAAGCCAATGTAAATTGAAATTAAATATTTCACTATTGTTGCGGTATTGTGATAAATTATAAATATGAAAATATAATATTTATACGAAAATATGAGTTGTAAAAGCATTTATTTTAATTTAAAAACTTTGTAAAATGTACACTATTTTGAGTTCATACGAAAAATACAACAAGATAAAATTTGTCTGCGAGACGCAATCGCGGCCATCCGAGTTCTTCAATATTCGTAACAGTTATACAGTGATGTGTGGAACAAAGTTGTTGATAATTTTCTGTTTTTATTCGCCTTTCTAAACGTAAACGTGTTCAAAATTCAACGAGTTTAATATCCACACAGGCGTATTCTTCAATCGGAAAGGCCATTGTAATACTGTGCAATGCGTTTATTTGACCCTTTGCGTCTCGTACGTCGTCGTTGCAGCGTTCGAAAATCCAGTGTTGTGCCAACCAAATGTTGAATAATCGAAATTTCCTTAAATTTCGAATGCTTAGAACGCATTGTACGTCCTACAATACAAACCCAACCGAGTTTGTTTGAACTAACAGTTCGTCGTTTTTACATTGACCAACCGCTATGTTAACGAGTCGCCGCCACGCATAATAATATTCACTATTTATTTTTCTACTATCAAAACGCACCGTTTCGCGATTAGCGTTTGTTTTTTCTAAATTTTCACTACCTATCGGACTTGTTGATTTCGGTATGAAAATCGTCGGTTAAAATTTATATTTTTTTTTTCTTTATAAACATTTTTTTTTCCTGGGTACACGTTTATTCGAATATACGAAAATTTAACGGGCTCGGGTCGAGCGTTCGCACCAAAGACATCTTACTAAAACGGACGGGATACAAAGGGCGACTTGGCTAACAGAAAAGACAACGCTCAAGTCGACGAATATAATTATTATACGCGCAATACAATAATGAAAATATCAAAACATACGCCCGTAACGCGTACTAATAGGCACTAATTACTACGGAAACTACGTCCGCGCTCAAATAACTAATCAATAATTATTGTACGGATCACAACATTGATAATGACGTGTGATAAAGGGTACACATTTATTATGTAAACGTTAAACGTTTACGATAACAAATTTGGGGTCATTTCGCACTTTAACCACAGATTAGATGAATCTATTCATCACGGACTAAGATATAAGATATATGTCCGTGCTATTCATCTAATCTGTGCTTTAACTACTGTCGAGTAATCAATACGTAAACAAGTATCGAAAACAGAACATTAGCCGATAAGAAAATCATGCATAGAGTATATTTAATAACTTACTCGTCATGGGTAGACAGCTGGTTTTCGGACGATGTTGTGGCTTGAAAATCCTCTCCATGTCTACAAGACATAAAGTACGTCGTTAGTAACCGCGATAGAAAAATATTCCGTATTACAGTTCTGTCCACAGCCATGTATTATTGAAAGTTAAAATATTCTTCGTTTTCTGTGATCTGTAAAATATATACAGAAAGGAATTCTACGATTTGAATACCTATAGAAACACTGCGTTTTTACTATTATATTCTAATCTACAACCGTGGTGCGTATGATCGAGTTATTCACAAAAATTCAAATGACGGACGAAGAAAAGGAAAAGAGGTTTCCTGTCCGAATTGGGCATCTCGTTTTATAATGCGTTAATACGAATTATTGGAGTTACGATTAGGACTCGGATTTCAATGCATTTTTATTTTATTATTTTTTATTATTATGTATATATATTTTTTTTGTAACGATTAACACGACGCTTTCCAAGCGCACAAAGTTAAAAAAAAATTTTTTCCAAGGACAGTTTTCGCATGTTTCATAGTTTTAACGTTTCCTCGGTTATTTTTTCATATTTGATATATTTTCAAGAAATATGAAAAAAATTATATCTGTGTAGAAACCATAATTTTGAATACATGCATAAATTTTTTTTTTTTTTTTTATATGAAAACAGGATAGATATAATAGTTTTCAAAATTGCTTAATTTTCAGTTTTACTCTTTTTTTCTGAAATGTAATTTTAATTAATTAATAATAATCGATTATTGAAATTTCAGCGTAGGTATCCCTAAAAAGGACATGAATAGAACTTACACAAAAATCAATCGTGCTCAACAAAAACAATCAGATGCCCAATACTGAAAGGATTATATGGAATCAATTAAAGACAATGTCTCTTAAAAAATATTTTCTATCCAAAACAACCTCTAAGGTTGAACGAAATGATCGTATAAATAAGTACACAAACAGCCAATTTAGCACGTATGATCCAACAAATGTGTACGATCCTTATGATCTTAAACACTTACATGGACTTAGAAAGTATTGAAAATTATTTCAATACTTAAAACTTTGTAATTCTATAATTTATTTTTATTTCAGTCGTTTGTTTAAGACATTTAATGAGTTTGCTAATATTTTAGAGAACGCACTTTTACCGCCTGTTTTAAAAGTCGTCAAAAAAGTGCAAATTAAGATCAAAGAACACGATCAACAAGCAAATAAAAATTATATATCTGATCTTAATACACTGGTGAATCAATCAAAACTAAATTTTTGATTTTAATTAATCAATTAATTTAATAACAATATGATTAATAGTTGTGATTTTTAAATGTAGTTTTTCATGACGATAAAAGTCGAACAGAAATATTTTAGGAAATCTTTCTTGTTGAATTTTAATTCTAGTGTAAAGTTGATAAATGTTCAATTGATTTCAGTTCTCTGAGATAAAAATAGCATCGAAAAATGAAAAGTTGCAAGATAAAAAAAATAAAACCAACGTCGCAATAAGAAAAATGTTCCAAATTCAGTTAATTCAGTGCTATAAATTGGCAATCACTACTACAAAGGTATTTGAACATAAATTCATTTATAAAAATCATATGTACCTACATATATTAATTTTTCACAATACGCTCAGTTATGCTCAAAAACCTTAGAAGCTGGCATTTATAACCCAATTCAATGTAAAATGAAAAACATGATACAAATTGTATCAGGTTTATCATCAATCACTGGAAAATATTTATATGGTGAATTATTTAAGAAGAAAAAGAAAGAAAGTTTTGTACGTCATTTTAAGTTAAAATGTTACTGATAACGTATTAAACGTTTTATTATATGTTAGGATTTAGTTCAACGTTGTAACAGTCTGATGAAAATGCTGGGAGAAATTGGTTATGAAGACACTGAATACAAGGAGCCCAACAGTACACATATGTGCGATAATACATTGAATGAACTTTCTAATAAAGCTTTAATTAAAAATAAAACCAAGTCGTATTATAACTCTAATCAGTTGAGTATGTACTACGATGATGCTAAACCAAAATTAGGATCATTTTATGCTCGGAAGTGGTCACAAAATAAAGTAATTGAAATTTATAATTTATTCTTTGAATTCGTTATACCTATAAATATATGTATACATAAAAATGTTATACATTTGTGTATAGGTATATATATTATTATAATTATTTATTGCGTATACACTTTAGGAAATTACTAACAAATATTCATATAACAGTAAAATTATCAGGGAAAAACCAGTGTTATTGAAACAAGACAGTATTCTAAATTTTGATAATGCATTTAATAATACTAATTTAGAATGTCCAGTGGAAGAATTAAATACGGATGTAATTATAAAATACTATTATAATTTTTATATCGTACAAATTATAAAAACCTAATATATTATTTTAGAAAACAAACAAATTGTTTTACAAAGATATCGAAAAGGAAAGTGCTGTTTATTGTGAGAACAATGCGAGTTGTGTATCTAATTTGGCAACGATAAATAATGTGAAATTGTACATTGTGAAAGAAAATGTCTGGAGAAAATTCTATATAAAAAGTATATCCATTCAAACGATTTTAAAAGAAATTGTTAAATATGTTTTTAAAACTAAGAAGATAAAAAAAAAAATTAATTTTCTTTAATAAATAATTGAAAAACATATTGTAATGTATTATTTGTATATTTAAGATGTATCTCAAAACGGACGTCTTCTACTAAATATATCTGAAAAAAATATTAAGAATATTTTTTCATATAAAGAACAATTCAAACAATACTATTCATCTACATTACCTGAATATCAAGTTGATACCATATCCACGTAAATATAATATGATACATATTTTAAACATAATCGTCGAGTGTATTTATTTTTTTTTAACGTATATTATCATCTAACGTTTGAAATATGTCGGTGTTTATTAATTCGAGTTAGGCACCATTTGTGTAACTTTTATATTTATGTTCTTATATCAACATTTAATGAAATAATAATTTAACTTTGCAGCACTGAACTACTGAAAATTATCAATGAATTAAAATCAATAACTTTTTCATTTTTTAGGTTTAATTTAGTCATTTCTATGATTTTAATTAAATATATTGGTATAAATGAACATAAAATGTACATTTATATTAATAATTATGTCAAACAATTAAATTACTGTTTTTATTTAGTATTACAGAATCAGTAATGGACGATTTAATAAATGAAGTTTTATCGAAAATCGAAGATGGAATAACTACAATAATTAAAGAAATAATATTAAAAACAGAACTGTTGGAATTATGAAATATATAGAAGTTAAGACGATTATTATTTTGTTAACTTTTCACTAAATGGGTTTACTTTAAACAGTGACATTATGAACTAATTTTATTTTGTTCAATAACATTATGTTTATGTTCAATAACATTAATAGCTTATAATGTAATTATTTTGAAATTTTGAATCATAAGACCAAAGACGGTTTCTCAACTGACCATTACCTAATAATTTTCAATAATAGATGATATAAAAATAACTATATTATTTAAATTACAATATATAATTTACTAAAATTGGTTAGAATTTTCATAATGATGATATTAAATTTAAATTAAATCATGTATCAAATTCTACTCATAATATACGTTACAATTTGATTGTATTAACTTGGCGAAAATTTGATTTTAAAGCCTTAAAAAAAGTACTTTATTTCACATATAACATCATTTTTATAAATATTTGATATTGTATGATTTATCGTATATACATCGACGATATCGTATGATTTGTCTGTTTCATAAAAATATCAATATTAATATGCCACCGTTATTATTTTACCTTGAATCGTAGCCCGCAAGGGCAGTATAAATTCAAATAAAAATGTGTTACGGTACCTATTTATCGGTTATTCTCCCACCACTCGCCACCGTTAGCTGTTCATGATGGTGTGGATTTACAAATCACAAGTATCAAAACCATGCATCGATCTTTTACGAGACATAAGATCTATGACAGAAATTTACTATTTACACAGATTTATAGTGATTTTAAATTTAGGAGGTGTTGTGTAGGTATAATAAAGTTGTTGCGAATTTAGAATGATGCGTGTTTTTAGGTTTTTCAAGCAGCACAACTTCACAAGTGTTCCGATTTTTACATAAGTACCTAACCACATTCCGATAGAATATTGCGAATAAATGATAAATAATAATTTATAAGATATTTTTCGGTCTTCTTAAACCGAAATTTTTTTAAGTGAACAAAAAAAATCTTATCTAAAAATTGCAAAATACGGCTGAAATAGTTATTATACGATCTAATACAAAAAAATGAAAATAAAATAAAGTAAAAAATTTGAAACATTTCGACCGATTTTGAGAAAGATAAATAATTTTGAAAATATCGATATTTTCGATTACGTTTTTGTACATTTGTAATTTTAAGGATTAATACGACCTGAACACGTGTATTGAAAATAACAATAATTTAAACGAAACTGTCTATATTTTATAGGATAAAATACCAGTTATTCGTCAAAAAAATTTTAATGATCTGTTAAATTAGTGATATGATATTGTTATAGATAAATGAAATTAGGCATTTTTTTTCTAACTTACTGAAATTTTTTTTTTTAGTACGATTTTTTATTCTATAAACGTACACAATAATAGTATTTTATTTATATTGAAATTACTGACATTCATTAACAAGAGAACGAAATATCGATTGAATAGTGACCATCACGATACCTATAATTGTTTGTTCAATGTGTGGTATACGTTAGATCGGTGGTCTTGAGCCGGTAGATCTGTGGACTACTATCATGTTATAATGATCTTCTGTAAAAGATAATTTAAAATTATTTTCTATTGTATATAATTATGGTAAATATATTAATTTTTTTATCTCCGGTTTTTTTAATACTGCCATGCTATTTATCTCTTTAATTAATAAAACACAATCGCTCCGGTAGTAATAATAGTATAGTAACAATAAATACAGTTTAATTTTATTATAGAAAAAAATAATAATTCTATTCTGTTCAATTTTTAATGGTTTGAAAAAAATCCAGGGTGGTCAGAATAGCGTATGCAGCGTAGTAATAATAACAATACGTGAATTTTAAACTCGAGTGTAAATTATGCTATAAAATTTTATTTTATTAATTTTACAAGCGTTTCATCAAAATGTTCACAAATCTGAAAAATGTCACTGAAACGTTCAAATTCTCATTTGCACGTGTAACGTTATTAACTCGCCTACTGCTTCCATTTAGCCGTCGTTTTACCAAAAACCACAATTTTTTTTTTTGTAATCGGGTATTTAATTATTTCTAAAAAAATATCATTTATAATTTAATTGCTACACATTTTTGAGGACATCACACCGACATTGGTTGTCTTCGTCTATGCGTCTATCTAACGGGCTAAATCGCATGTATTATATGAACGGACGGCTTATATTTTAATAATGGCACTCGATATTTTGTATAAAACTTAGAGAAAAAAAAATTGAAAATAATTACTTTTTATTTATTTTTTTTAAAGTCAATATTTAAAATAAAAAAACTATAACGTTTATTTACAGTGTACACTTTAAAATCGTTCGAGTATAGTGGATTTGACGTAATAAAATTGTAATTTTCGATATCCGCAAGACCGCTGACAACCTGCGTTAGAATTTTATATACGCGTAGGTATACACGCATTGGTGTAGGAACATGGAGGGTTCAAGGGGTGTCCACCCCCCCTAAACCCCCAAACGAATTGTTCTTGCTGTTTAAAATATTGAAATTGTATTTCATCGATTGTGAAAGTAATAGCGAATTTCAGTGCATATCATAACAATATTACTATAATCATATGAAGTTCAGGATCTTGAGCATTGCAATGCTATATGTATATGGATGTATACAAGTCACAAGATATAAATGATAACTGGATAAGGAGTATTGATTTTTGTTTTTACATGATTGTGGAAAACAATTCGAAATTCTGTAAGAGAAAATTCGATAGTTTTTCTTAAACCGAGTCAAGTATTATACCTCTTGAAAAATCTACACTTCATAAAAACCATATTGGTACAATATCGATTAATGCGGAAGAAGTTTAGATGTACCTACAACAACCGGAGTGTTGACTTTGTTTTCTAATTATGGGATGGGAGCGATTCCTTCGTTAAAAATAACTTAATAAATAATATATAAAATATGTTTAAAAAGTTCTATTGAATCTCCACCCCCCTTCAGAAAAAAATCGTGTCTACGCCACTGGGTACAACGTACACATTTACAGGCTCTTATTTTTGCTTCTACCAAACGATCTCTGCAGCCCCTTCCATTCTTGTTGTTTCATCTATCTACCTCCACGTCCGATATAATGTTAAAAAAAATACCCCCTCCGACAACAACACTTTCCTCAACAAAAACAAACAAAATGAAAACAGTTGACCGCAACATTATTGTTTACCCAGCAATACACGGATCTCATGTTTTTTACTACACAAACTCAAGTACATCACGTCGTTGTCCGGATCGATTTCTTTAAGGCCCTTCTTCGACTCGTCAATCAACTGTTGCACCAGACCAACGTACTGAACGGACGTCGGATTGTCAAAAGTCGTATTAATGATTATGCCTATAAAGAAAACATTTTCCAAAAAAAATGCCGTTGTAAAATAAAAAGTTTTAAAAAGATTATCGTTCGGATGTACGGACGGACCCGTGTCGTTCATTACTACGAAGCCGACGACTCCGTCGTAAGACTGAAGCTTTTTCAGCATATCCTCCACCTCGGTCGCCGAAGTGCCCATTGTAATGGTAAAAATTTAAAAAAAAATTCTGTCGATACGCGATATTATACACCGATTTCGAAAACGGGTACCTATATAATAGGCGAAAGCGCGATTCGAAATGATCTTGGTAATATTATTAATTATTATTGTCTTAAATCGCTGGGCGAAAGCAAAAAACTTTACCTAAACATCGAGATTTCGCATAATCCAAGCAATGTTATTATTATTAAACGGGAAAATAACAACAATAATCATAGACGTGCAACTATATTTATTTAGTAGATCATGATTAGAAGAAGACTACGCGTATATCGGTAAAACATATTGAAGCCAACATATTATGTGTATATTATGGATATACGACAACAGATGGCGGACAAATGATCGCGCGACAACTGACCGCGTACGACAATTAACAGTATGACAGTTAGTAGTGTCATAAAAAATTTAATTTAAAAAACCCAATTATATTATTATTGTTTATAGCATTTATTATACATAGAATATAATTATTTATTGAACATATAGGATTATAATATGAGAGTTGTTAAAAAAAGTAACAGTACCTAATAATTCAATCATGTAAAAAAAAAAATTAATAAAAACAAATTTTAAAAACGCATTTAACTTGCAATTGAAAATGATATTCAATACCTTGAAGTTAGTCTTCGATCAGCCTATTTTCATAATCTAAACATATTTCTCTAAGTTTAGCACTTTGGTCTTTACATTTTTTTTTTTTTTTGGTGGTTCAATCCCGGAGATACACTCGTATTGTTCAATTTTCATACGGTTGAAAATTACGCCTATGTAGTTGGTACTTTAAAGAGGTCATTTTTCGATTTTTTCAATATTTATTTTTAAGCGTCAGAAAAAACTACCGAAGAGTTACACAAAAGCACCAAAGTAAAAAGTATAAAAGTATAACGTGCCACTTTAACATTTTCCGACAAAATGAGTAACACACCGATGCTCCGCTCAGAATCGTTTTATTGCTTCCAAATTTATAGTAATAACAAAACTCTAAAATCTTTACCTAATTAATACACTTGAATGACATCCACAATATACTGCACGGCTCGCTACTTTTTTTTTTTTTACCAAAGTCGGCAATTTCGCTTATTTGATACGCCCTCATTTGCGCCGGCCCTGTTAATATTATTATTATTATATATATATATATATATATATATATGTATATATTGATATAAACTATTATTTTTAAATTCTTCATAAATATGTAATTATTCCATAACTGAATTTATATAAATATTATTCTGTATGTTTAAAATGTTTAAACTTTAAATCATTATTTATATTGAAAGTGAATAGTATAATATTATTTTCTAAAATGTATTTAGCAAAATTTAAATTTAGATAAGTTTTTTTAATATGTTATTTATATCTAGTTCTTAAATTCCTATTAGTTTTACTAATATTTATACAATTTATTAAAACTACATTTATGTTTGTAAATTTAAAAAATATATAAATTGTGTAATTTATGTTATAAAATTGTACTAAGAAGCTAGTAGTGCCGAATGAAGTTAAATTTTCTTTTAAGACCTTATTAATGAGCACAAAAAAAAAAAAAAACCGATCATGTTAAGGACTGCCACTTTCTATGATTTAACATATAAGTAACTACTAGTCAGGTAACAAGATAAAAATTTTAATCATAAAATACTGGTTTTTTTAATTTGGTGAAAAAATTACTTTCAAGATAAAAATCACACGTTTTAAACCATTTATCTTTACCCATTCGTTGTCATTAAAAATAATAATTTAGTATTTTATTTTATTTTTTTACCTACTATTTTTACATCCACTAGTATTTTTTTCGAAGTAAACTGTCATTCGCAATAGCAATTAAATAACGAATAAATGGAAAAGGAAAACAATTATTTAAAATTAGTCAAATAATAATCGTTTTTGATTAATGTTTTTTTTATAGTTATTAATACGATTCATAGGCTTTCAATAAACGTATTCAAGTGAAAATTTAGTTACGCTGGCAACATAAAATTGTTGAAGTCGATATACTCGTATGTAATTGTTACAATTTGAATATTATTTATGTTATCTGTGACTTATATTTAAATTAGTTCGCATTCATCTGCTAAAGTCTCTCACAAGAATTTTCTCTTGTTATATTTTCTCTATACCAATTGACTTAAAATGCGTGAAATTTGTCATTTACAAGCTGGTCAATGCGGAAATCAAATTGGTGCCAAGGTAATTACGTAGAATACTATACCTACTAATATAATATAGCACTCTTAATTGACCAACACGAAATACTTCAAATTGTCGTGAAATCCTTTTGCAATACAATTAAGAATGTTTTTATAATAAATTGTTTAGTTTTGGGAAGTCATATCTGACGAGCACGGTATCGATCCAACCGGATCATATCACGGAGATTCTGATCTACAGTTAGAACGGATCAATGTGTACTACACTGAAGCGCTTGGTAAAATTCTTTATTATATTATTTTATTTTATTTATTCTCCATAATGGTCATTAGTTATCCAAGCTTATTCTTGAATTCTCTACGTTCAATAAATTGTTGATCGTGGTAACACACAATACACTGAACACAGTGCTCGAATTGTGAGGGAGGCGTGTGCAGGAGAACGGAGCTCCCCTACTATTACTTTTAATCTGCGTACTCCAACTATTTTTTTTACTGGAACGGGGGGACTTATGGTAAGAGTCTTTTACTATGTGAAAGTGATGATTGGTGGATGGGCGGGGGGGCATAGTCCTCACATATTGAAATAAATTTCTTTGTAGAACGCTTATTTTTTTTCTATTATTAACAGAGCCCCCCTTCTTTAATTTTCCCAAATCGAGCACTGGCTGTAGATTATTGTGTTAAATATCTATACCTCAATAAATCAACGAACTTATATGTATAAACAAATTTAAAATTTACCTCTGATAATAAAATGTTTAGACCTACTCTACGATTATTTTTATAATACAAATCGCTGTACTATTACGCTATAGTTACACGGATAAGTGTGTGCGTAGGTACAAATGTACATTTAAAAAGCACATAATAACTTTTGTTTCCATTAAAATATTTAAAACTATATGTAAACAACGCATAATAGGTGGTAAATACGTACCTCGAGCAGTGCTCGTGGATTTGGAACCGGGCACCATGGATTCTGTGAGATCCGGTCCATTTGGTCAAATATTTCGACCAGATAACTTTGTTTTCGGACAATCAGGTGCCGGTAACAACTGGGCAAAAGGCCACTACACGGAAGGCGCAGAATTGGTGGATTCAGTTTTAGACGTTGTCAGGTAAGTACCCAACCTAATCAATACGTTACGGTAGGTAACACTGCACAGTATATACCACGTATTATTTTGAACTTGAATAATCTTTTAATGTTCCGATTAGTTTTTAATAATATTGTAGAGCGATTAACGCAAAACCGATGTACGTATTAAAATAAAAATGTATATATTATGATACAGGAAGGAAGCTGAAAGTTGTGATTGCCTTCAAGGGTTTCAACTGACCCATTCGTTGGGCGGTGGTACTGGTTCTGGAATGGGAACTCTGTTGATATCGAAAATTCGCGAAGAGTATCCGGACCGTATAATGACTACATTTAGCATCGTCCCTTCACCAAAGGTATATATCCAAAGTCCAAACCAAAATAATTATTAAAGCGATGAAGTCTAATTGTTTATTAAGATATCAGATGGTTACAAATCAACATAATATAAGCAAATATACAACAACTCACAAGTCCCCGCTTTCTTTAAAAACCGTTTTCTTTCGCTATACTATATATTTGGAGTATTGATATACCAATGCACACATATCGCCTGCGCCCCCTTAGTCGACTCGTTCATCGTTCTCATACAGTGCGATCGCGTTTCCAGGTATCTGACACGGTGGTCGAACCTTACAACTCAACGTTGTCCGTACACCAGTTGGTGGAGAACACGGACGAAACGTTTTGCATTGACAACGAAGCGCTGTACGACATATGCTTCCGGACGCTCAAGCTCACCACGCCCACGTACGGCGATCTGAACCACCTCGTGTCGGCGGCCATGTGCGGCGTGACCACGTGCTTTCGGTTTCCCGGACAGCTCAACTCGGACCTCCGGAAGCTAGCCGTCAATATGGTCCCATTCCCGCGTCTACATTTCTTTATCACCGGATTCGCTCCACTGACGTCTCGCGGTAGTCAACAATATCGCGCCCTGACAGTGCCCGAACTCGTCCAGCAGATGTTCGACGCCAAGAATATGATGGCCGCGTGCGATCCTCGGCACGGCCGATACCTGACAGCTGCCAGCATCTTCCGCGGTCGTATGTCCATGAAAGAGGTAGACGAGCAGATGCTGAACGTACAGACGAAGAACTCGAGTTACTTTATCGAATGGATACCGAACAACACCAAGACGGCAGTGTGCGACATACCACCCAGAGGTCTGAAGATGTCGGCCACGTTCATCGGAAACACCACGGCTATCCAGGAGATGTTTAAGCGTGTGTCCGAACAGTTTACGTCCATGTTCAGGCGGAAGGCGTTTTTACACTGGTACACTGGCGAAGGCATGGACGAGATGGAGTTTACCGAAGCCGAGTCCAACATGAACGACTTGGTTTCCGAGTACCAGCAATATCAGGACGCAACCGCCGAGAGTGCCGAGGCAGACGAAGAAGAAGAAGACGCCGATGCGTAATACACCTACGTTTTCACCGTCCATGTTTGTAAAGTTTTGTGCCAATATAAGGCGTACAGCAAAACAGATTATGATTGTTACATACATTTTACACCCAATAATTTTATAATAATAATTATCAACGATGATTTCTTTTTGGCTATCAATCGCTCGTTTGATTATAGATGGTACTATAAGAGGTATTACAGAAGCGAATGGGGTTTTATAGGAGAGAACAAGGTTAGGGAAAGGGCTGGGCACAACAGAAAGGAACACACAAGGAAAGAGTGTCACATTTCTGGGGATCGTAGTGGAGAGAATACAATAAGGAAAACCATTAAAAAAAAATAGGAGATTTAAGAGATATAGTATATAGGTACCTCTTATATTATACGAATTCTTCGAGTCTTATTCCTACAAAAATAAATATTTCTATGTTTATTTTCGTTGGTGCATGATGATTCCTCTATATCCGGATTTACGCGTCTTGATTCGAAAAATAATTTCTGTATAATCGCAAGGCAAATTCGTATAATGTAGGTATATGATACATGTTTTTGAAAAAACAGTGGCTATGTAAGCGCCTAATCACCTTGTTCACTCCTTGCAGTATACGTTTATCAGTCCTAATATTACGTGTAAATGCGGTGCACTTGTATGTTTGTAAACGGTTTCACGAGAACCGGATGTTGCCTAACCTAACTTACGCGAAAAGTAGTGTGACCTATTTTGCCGTCGATTTCAACACGTTATTAGAAAATCATTAATATATTATATACTATAAAATAATAATCATTGGACAATGAAACAAAGACGAAAATTTAAATGCCAAAGAATGGAATTAATAAAATATTCTAGTCTACTACTGTAACGAGTGTAACGAATAACGACATTATTATTTTGGTGTGAACGCTTTCTGGAGGAGTGCCCGGATCTCGATATGCGTTACGTTCCGTTAACAAAATCATTAACGGAACGAATTGACTAGTTTCATACATAAAAGCATAAAATAACATCTTTATTAACACAAAGTGGATTCAATAATATTAATATAACAAATGAAAATTACTCCGATTAAATAGAAAAAAAAATTATACAGTATTTTTTAAATATGAATTTAAAAAAAAAATCGTCTATTTCTCATAGTCTTGAATATTTCATTTATACTGTTGAAATTACATTTGGATACATTTAATATTCGTTTAATTTTTCCTGAACTATTTTTAAGTACCGCTAAAATACTTTAAATAGGAAATAAAAAAAGATGTACACAGTACTTTTAGCCCAGTCAAATTAGACGAAAAAAATGGTTCAGCTCGAAAAAATTCCCACCTAGCTGAATTTTGGTACACGCCTTTATTATATCGTTATAAACAACGTGTAAAATGTCGACCTCGAAATCATGTACGCGTTAAGTTATTCAAGGTCAAAGGTCACGAAAATGACTTTCTTTTTAATATCTCGTTTTTTATTAGCCGTACAATAAAATGATTTTAATAAAAATTATAGAGGGAGTAATTATCTACAAAAAGTCTTATGACATTTTCACGTAAGAGTTATAGTTTATGCGCTATAAGGCCTACAAAGTATGAAGTTTTAAAGAAATATGATTTTTTCACTAAAAACAAACAGCCTTTGCGTTTATATCTCGCTTTATACTGGTTGTA
This sequence comes from Slavum lentiscoides, assembly GCA_032441835.1. Lineage (NCBI taxonomy): Eukaryota > Metazoa > Arthropoda > Insecta > Hemiptera > Aphididae > Slavum > Slavum lentiscoides. The sequence goes on along the minus strand of CM063711.1, from coordinate 5,891,245 downwards.
CAAAAAAAAGTTTCAAATAAAAATTCGTAGAGGAGAAAATTATCTACAAAATGGTTTATATATATATATGTATATGCAATCGCATATGTAGTATATTTTTCATTTGTTTTATAGTGTACGACAAATTAAGGGTCGTTCAGCTTACGTGCGCTTATTTATTATTAAAGGGATACGTAGCAGAGTGGCGCAGTGGAAGCGTGCTGGGCCCATAACCCAGAGGTCCGTGGATCGAAACCACGCTCTGCTAACACAATTTTTTTTACTTTTTTTTTTTCTATTTCTTTTTTGGGGAATTTCACATATTCTAAAAGGTGTAATAATCATTTTCGTGGTTCGTCGTAAACTTTTTGTGTTTGTTATTTATTTCGTTCTAAATTTGATTTCTTTGCGAGAGTGTGCTTTGAAAATGCAGCAACTCTATATACTTGTATGTATGTCTGTATGCAGGGACGTATTTAGGAGGGGCAACAGGGGGCTGTTGTCCCGGGTGGCTGATTATGAGGGGATAGTTGAATTTTATTTTTAAATTAAAAATAAAATTGTTTTTATATTGCATTAAATTTGTATTATATTATTATAATAAAGCGTTTTTTTTTTGTTGCCCCAGGGCGACAAATTCCTAAATACGGCCCTATCTGTATGTAACTCTATATGTCTACATACCTATATAATATATACAATCAGTGCCGAAACTAGAATTTTTGGACCCTAGGACAAAGTAAAATTAAGGGGCCTCTAATCCATATCGCTGATAACATACTACAGTGAATTATTAACAATTTTTTTTTTATAAGACAAGAATAAAAAGGAAAAAGAAGGGACTTTTCACAAAAAGAACACGAAGTACTTATACTTTAAAACGAGAGAATAAAAATGTTATCTCATATTTTTTGCGGATTTGTCGTGGATTTAAGTGGGGCCAGGACGCTGTATATTATTGATAAATAATTCCACTGCAACTCTACGATCCCAGTATTTCTCGTGGACATTTTATACGTTTTGGTGTATTGGTCTGGAGTAATTTTGGTTTTTCAATCATTTTTTTTTTTTTAATAATAATTTCATAAATCAAAAGGTAGCGAGCCGCGGGGTGTTGTGGATATCGCTTAAGTGAATTACTCGGATAAAGATTTTAGAGTTTTGTTTTTATTATAAATTTGAAAGCAATGGTAAATCATTGTATATTCGATAAAACGATTCTGAGAGAAGCTTCGGTGTAATACACTTTGTCTATTTTTTGTACAGAATTAAAATAATAGGTATATGTCTGACATTGTGTCCAAATTTCAAGTAAAAAAACTAAAAATTAACTGTTTTATGAATGAAAAACCTCAACATCTAAAAATAGCTATAAATAGCCTAAAATTGAATGAAACTTTTTGAAATTTTTTTTTTGAAGTTGTATAGTACAAAGATACAACTTTGTTGAAAATTTTAAACCAGTAGAATGATTATTTTCGAAATTATAGCAAAAAAACTATACATGATATTGACGAAATCCCATTTTTAGCGGTTTTTCGGTAATTTATCGCGTCGCGTTAAAAAACTATTTAGAAAATCGAAAAATGATCTCTCTAAAGTACCAACTAGATGCGAATTGCTGCCGGAAACAACACCGAAGAGATCACTCCTTCTGGTCGAAAATCTGTACACAGGATAGATAAAAAATAAATAAACATCATTGTAAAACCACTAGATCCCTCGCTCTGCCCAGAATCTAAAAAACTATTTCACATTCTAAACACTTTGTAAATACTTTTACAGCACTATATTTATTATTACCATTGATTATAGAATATACTGTATATTCTCAATCAACGTTATTACCGTATACGCGTTGTTTAGAACTGTTCAAAAAAATATTGCGACATATATTTTTATACGTTTAAAATAATTACCAGCAAACAATGTTCTTTGCAAAAAAAAAAGGCGTTTTCGGCGAGTATATTATCGCTGCGATCCTCTAATCGTGCAGAGGGATCAATAAATGTTGATGCACCTAAATGACTTCGGATCAAATTTCGTATATACCTATAAGGTTATAAAATTTTTCTGAACGGTCAATGGTTTGGATGACTCGGGATTTTCGCTCTGATCCGTACTGCGACTTATTGTCTATTCACTATTCTGTACTCGGATCGTTTCGTTAGGTATCGTATACCCAGCAGCGTAAGTTTTTATTTTATACAAAAAAATAAAGTAATATATATATATATATATATATCACGTGCATCCCGATCTATTCTCGAAAAATATTACTATTATTAATTTTTTCACGAAACTCCAACAGAGCTAATATTCGAAATAACCTCGTAGCAGTGGCGTATTTGAGGGGGGGCGATAGGGGCAATCGCCCCCCCTGAGAGATTTAAAAAAATTATATTATTTTATATTATATTGGCTGAGATCAAAAATGGGGCAAGATCGCCTAACGGGTTTGGCATTGCTTAATATTTTGGCCACACTTCAGTCAACATTATCGTTAAATTCAATGCCACTATTACGGTCTGTAATATTTTTCCATAGTGCCAAAAGTTCAATACTCCAACGCTAGATCATTTGTCCGTTAACAACTATGCCAGTTAAAAATCTTGCAATCTTGGTAATAGCTATTTGTTCTGTGCTTGACAATAGTCAGTCACAAAATGATGAGAAAACTGTGTTATCTCATGATACGTTTAATGTTTTTTTTTTTTTAAATAGAATTCTTCGTATCTTTATAATGTACAATCTTGCGGCTACACAATAGTTAACGTTTGTTTTTATGACGAGGTATAAAGTAAGAGCATATTTTGTTGTTCTACGAGCTGCATCGTAATCAATTTATTTTTTAAAAAAAATGTAGGTACAAGAACAAAATTTGGGAATGCTAAGTACACACGCCATTCTCCCTAAACTGCGCCTACAGTTAAACCTTTCCAGTCTTTATAATACAGGAAAAAGCATTTTTAATAAAATTTATAATAAAAACATAAGTCATTGAACAGTGTTTATCTCACAAAAAAAAAAAACTGTAGACCGTTCAACAGGTAACATTTTAAATTTTTTCGTCGTTATTCAGTCCGTTTTTACACATACAGTGAAACATTTTTCAGAATTACTTTTCCACGCCGGTTTTCTGGAATTCAGTCCTTCAGAACGGCAGGCGGTGCAAAGTTCTCGGAGCATTTATTCCACTCGCGCACCGACGAGCGCGTCGTAGATTCCTGGGGAGGAGGAGGCCTCACCGAGACACACTGACTTCGCAAAACGATTTGTCACGGCTGAATTCAGTCGATTTTGATTTTCCTTTTTTTTTTCCTACACTATCGGCTCGTACCCGGAGCACAACAATCCCTCGCGAACACAGCGGACACGCAATAAGGGCAACGTCGGAAATTCACCGCGTTCTCAACCATAGAGTAATATAGAGAGGCCGTAGGGTATTTTGCCCATGTTAACTTATTGATGCGGAAAAGGACTCTATTTAACAGTGCCTTCGTTATTGATAAAGAAAAATATTGTAAAACGTACCGCTCGTTAAATATTATCAGTACGTGGTTATCTACTAAAGAAATTGTTTGAACTATTATGTTATGAACTTGTAAATAAATTCATCATTGTAAGACTTAATTGTCTTTTAATATAATTAATTAATTAATACACAAGTATATGTATTAATGCTCAAACGAATATACCTTTATTAACGTCGAGTACATGCTTTATGCTTATGACTAATAATTATTATCAAAAAATTACTTGTTTAAGATATGATAATCTTTATATTTAAGATATGTAATGCCTTAAATGCATTGTGAAATACCTATCAAGTACTAACACATCACATAGGTATAAGTACATTTTTATTGTTTCATTTAAAAAATAAACGAGAATCTTGCATTTCAACTGGATTTTTTACATCTTATATATAGCGTTTAGATACACGAACTGTACAGTAATTAATCCAATTACCTTCTAAAAAATCTAAAAAGTCATTCATGTTTGTTAATAATACAATACAATGACACAACAAACAGTACAACTAAGTAATGATTGAGTACCTAAAAGACAGAGGTACCTTAACATAATGTTATAACGTAAAACCATTGATTATAGAATATACTATATTCTATAATCAATGGTAAAACATAATAAAATCGCTACGATATCAATTTACAATACAAAATGACTAATACAATATTTTGTTTTTAGTCTATGGTCACCCTATGAAATAGAGACCTTTTGCGCTTCACTTTTCAGTCGGAACGGCCTCTCTATATTACTCTATGTTCTCAACTCCGGCTCAGTGATAGTGAACTTTCGACATGATAAGCGATAACACACGGACGATAGATAACGCGTAATCACCGGTGCCGTAGTCGATATTCGACCGCGTTTACAACGACGCACAACAGTACCCTGGCAATTCTTCATTACTTTCTATCGTTTTTTCGATTCTTTTTTTTTTTTTGCTTTCTCGATTATTATTGTTGTACTGGCGAATTCGTCCGGAAACGCTGTAAAACGGCTGCATTTATTATTATTCTTTTTCGCTGTTGTTGTTGTTTCGAACGCAGTTTTTGTTCGTATTTTCTACGTTATTATTATTGTTTTTATTTCAAAAAAAAAAACGGTTTCCCCCGATTAATCTCGCGGCGTTGAACAACCCCTCCCCCCGCCAAACAGTAGTCGCCAAAATACCAAGTAGGTACACTTTATCAATTCCACTCCCCAGCGCCCCGGCGTTCGTTCGGTAGACCATTGCGCGTAGTAAAACAAACAAAACGTTATCCACTCGGGTTCCGATAATAATCGAATAATATAGTCTTTTTTTTTTTTTCTCAATACACTTTGATAAAAATTTTATATATATATATATATATATATATATATTTAAATTAAAAATATCAATGTTTTTATTTGATTTATACACGCGAGTCAAAAAAAAAAAACTGTTTCTCTACACGAAATATATATATATATATATTTTTTTTTTACACTTTATTAATTTTTTTTTTTTAATAGAGGTTGCCGGCGATATTTTTACTTTTAAAATTACTCTGCGATTTTTACACGGTATATTCATATTCGATTGAAATTTAGAATATCGTTCGAATCAATACCTATGTAAGACTTTTATTTTAATGAAATTTTTTTTCTTCTACTAACACAGTGTACCTATGTAATTTAATTACTGTCATTTCGATAAATCGCGTTTAATAATTACCCATAATATTATTATTCTTTTCGTATCGGTCTCGATATTATTCATAAGTTACGTTTTTGTTTGTTCTAGTTCTACAACGACTGAAATGGATATTAATAAAATCGCATTTATGAAATTATTTAAACTTGTGCCTACAAATCCCGAGCTTAAAGATCTCGAACACAAATCTCCTGAGTACGATTCATTCCCGGTAATTATAATTTATTTATTATTTCTATAAACTAATTTATAGTGTTGTAAGCGTTATTGTTGTGCAGTGTAGTTAAGAGTCGACCGAAAATATTCGAATAATATTGATAAACTTGTTTTAAAACTCAGATAATAAACTGTGATAATTATTGATATACCTATTATAAATGCGTATGTTACTGTTTTTTTTCTTAAATGCAATTTTAACAGTAATTCTATAAAAATAAAAACACTATAAAAACTTTTTTTATATTATCCAAAGATAATTTTGTAGTTGTTATACACATCAGTGTGAACAACATGAAATAGAAATGTTTTCAATTGTTTTGACTACAGTGATAAACGAGTAAATATTACGTATCTAGTATATATAATTTTAAATATAATATTTCATTAAATAAATTACCAACGTACCGTTTTAAAATATAAACATACAATGAGTAACAATATTTTGTTATATAAAAGTAAAAAAAATGCAGAAATTGATTAGATTTATATATATATATATATATATATATAGAGAGAGAGAGAGATTTTATTTGTTTTAACTGTTTGAATTGAGCTTTGAGTGTTTATTAAACTCCTATTGAAATATAGAGAAAAACTATTCAAATAATGTATGTCGAATGTTTTTTAAACTAGTAATAAAATATATAATTTATGTTTAAACATTTTAATGATAATAATTATTAAAGACCTAATTAAAATTACATTCTTAGAATATTTGTAATATCGTTTTTAACTAATATAAACTGAAAACACATTTATTTATACAGCAAATCAATAACTCAGCATTTTCTGTATCTGTTTATATTTATTTTAATAGTAGACAATTTTTAAAATATATTTTGTTTACGGCTACAATTCTAGATATTATGAAAAATATCACAAATTTTGCTTATTATATACTTGAATGTTTTCCCAGGTGTTCATTGTATAATCTTGGATTTTATATTATATTTCTATTGTATTCAATTTTAAATTGTTTTGATTTGTATTACATTAAGTATTAACATACACATAAATTATCATTTAAGTGAATAAAAATATGTAATAATAATTTACTCTCTTTTTTAGTGCCGTATCCTCAATAGACATAAGCTCTCATTATGTTCAAATCTTCTTTGTCCTGTGCTATCTGAAACAGTTGAATTGTTGCTTTCCGTTTCCTGATGTTTTGTAACCATATTACCCATGGTCTTCCACGTCCTATCGTTATCTTTTCTTCTTTAGAGAATTTTATATTTATTTATCAACTCGCATTATACGTCTAAAGTAACTTAATTTACGTACTTTCACTGTAGTACTTATAATTCCTGTTTATTTCCTTATTCATTCTAAGACAAGATTTTTGTTTGTTATATGATACATCCATAATATTTTCAGTATTCATCTATTGCACCGAATGAATCTAAACATTTGTATGTGAGCGTTGTTAATGTCCATGCTTCCACTTCACACAATAGAATTTAGAAGACATAATATTTAAGTATACAAATGTGTAAGTACAGCTTTAAATTAATGTTATATAGAACATGTCTCATGCGATTAAATGCTGTTCTAATTTTTTCAATACGTATTCTAATTTCTTGTGTTTGATCCCAGCTTTCATTTATCTGTGTTCCTAAGTAGTTAACTGACTGAAACGGTTTGTATTTGAGAACTGTTGCTTTGGAAATTTGGCACAAGGTTTTTGTTTTTGCTCACCAAGACTAGTTTTACTTGTATACTAGCACATGTTGTAGGTAGTTATTTTTTCTATTAATTTATATAGACTTTCAGTAGTATCAGCCAAAAGTATTGAATCGTCTACATACTTTTTGGATTACTCGCATTAACTAAAATTTCTTCTTTCGCATTTTTTAATGCTTCCTAAATCAGTCTCTCGAAGTGGATATTAAAAAGTAGTGGTGAAAGCACACATCATTGTCGCATTCCTTTTTGAACCTTAAATTCTTCAGATGCTTGCTTTTCTATGCGTACGACAACTTTTTGTTGCCATTACGGGTTCAAGTTTATTTTGATGTCTTTGTCGTCTAATCCTGAATTCTGCAATATTTCTATTAGCTACTTATGGTTAATCATGTCAAAAGCTTTTTGAAAATCGATTAAGCAGGCATTAACGTCATGATTAACTTACTGTGCTCTTTGAGTTTGAAAAATAATTCTATGATATTAAATTTATTTATACAATATTATAATAAATTATACGTCAAAGGAAACTATACCTACCTGCCATGTTTTTTATTTCTTCTAGAAACTTGTTGATAAATATCTACAAGTATTACATATTTTACTTTAAAACATCGAAATGAACTTTTAATAATCAAACATGTTGTTAAAGTTGTAAAGTACGCCAAAAACCTGAAAAATTTAAATATATGTATAAAAAAATTGTATGTACATTAAAAACAATATAAAACATTTCTTTTTTCTAGTATATATTAGAATACTAGTTATACTAGTTATAGCATACACCAATCAGAAATAATAAGAATTTGCATGTGTATCTGAGCTTTATTACTTACCTATATTGATATTTGTGTAACGTATTTGCTGAAAAATATTATATGTCATCATTGAATCATACTACCTAGTACAGTAGTACCTATTAATTAATTTTTTTATTTTTATTTTGTATACGCATAATGGGTCGATTCCAAAATAACAAATAATAATAGTATATTATATTAAGTAACATAATAATAATAATAATAATAATAATAATAATAATAATAATAATAATAATAATAATAACAATAACAATAGTAATATAAATAATAGACCAACTGTGACAGAGAAGAACTTGGCTAACTAAAAGAGGAGGCCAACGTTAGCAATATTCATGAGATATATTATGTTATATGAATTGGTGTAATAATATGGAATATGAATTTGTATAGGAAAAAACAAGTAACAGTCGAGGGCGACACAGAATGAAACGCAGGAAAGAATATCAGAGTAGTCAATCTCACATCACTGAATTATAAAGTTTAATCTAACTTTCTTTTATTGTTTAACTCTTATATTCATCATTACCAGTTATCTATCTAAAAATACACCATTTTCACATCATTCCAAAATAATTTCAGTGCGTAAAAAGGTTTTTTTAGAACTCAAAATGGTTTATTATTTACTTCTTATTATATACTTCTTGGGTATTTATTATATGCTTTTGATCTGAATTTTTCATTAAAAAAATGTGTTAAGTATTCTAATATCCTATTCACATTGTAATGATGAAAGATTACACATACATATATAATATGTATATTGTGTGATATAATATTATTGAGTAAATAAAATAAAATAGTGTATTTAAGAAAATGTTATAAACCTATTACATTATACAGTAACTATATTACGATATATTTGTTTTTTAGATTACGGAGAAAAGTAATTCCATTTTATCAGTTAAAAATCAAACACTTCTAGAAAAAAATAACAGTGTAGTGACTGGATATGAAGATTTTCATATTAAAAAAGGCGATCAAAAACTCTACCCATTCAAAGACTTTGATTTTATTGGTCAACGAGTTGTTTGTCATAAATGTTATCAAATATTTGCTTCCAAAAGATCATATAGGGCACATATTAACACCAGTATTTGTGTTAAACCTCACAACGAACCAAATCCTATATACCTGAAATATAAGAATAAGAATAAACAAAAGTGGACAAAACCCAAAGCCAAGCCGCGTGTGGAAGACGTACATGCTCGCGATATGAAAAAGTATTTATTAAATCCTGAAATGTTGAACACTTTACAGACGCGTAATAATTGTTACTCAGATATAGTACATCAGCGTAATAAAGTTAAACAACCAAACTATTCCAATAAAAATATAGAGCCTGTTGTTAAAAAATCAAGAGGAAGACCCAAAAAAATCATTGAACAGCAAAAAAGAAGAGGTAGACCAAAGAAGTTAAATGCAGTAAAAGTTGATGATAGTTCAGATAAAAATAACCACAGCTTCACTGACAATACTGAAAGCAGTGAGGTCAAAGTGCAAAAAGAACCAAACGCTGATGGTGAACATGAAAATAATAATGATGAACCAACTAAGGAACTAGAATTTTCTTCTCCTAAAATGAAAATTCTATATGATAAATTTTTGGAACTTTATAATACTGTGTGGACACAAGCAAAGGATATACACGAATTTCAAAATAACGATCCAACACAGTGTAATAAAGGAGAAGAAAAGAATGATTTAGAAGTTAAAGAAGAAGAAATTTATCAAAACATCGAAGCACTGAAAAATGAGTTGCTGTTTCTTTCTACACAGTGTAAGGCTAGGAATGAAAATGAATATATAAAAAAATTGGATATTATGATGGTGAAACTTATTCAAAAGTGTGATGAATATGATCAATGTAAACTGACTGAAACGAACAATGGAACAACAACAGTTAAAGAAAATGAAAATATTCAACGCACAATAGAAACGAATGAAGAAAAAATCGATGAAAATATAGAAATATGTGTAGTAGGTTTGAACGATGACTATGAAGATCCTTCAACCCCTGGTACGTCATATGATTGTGAATTCAACGACTTTGTTGAAGTAATATATGTAAATGACGACTCAATCAGTGTTGAAAATAATACAATATCTACAAATGATGATGCGTCAATGAATTGTGCGAGTACTTCTATTACAGATCAGTCTAATGAACTTAATAGAAATCATCTGTATTATTCTAAATTGATGTGTAAAATATGCAATAAATATTTTGACACCATTGTTGAAATGAGTGCACATCAAAATGAACACGAGAAAACGAAAAGAATACTGTGTCAAATATGTGGCCTAAAATTTCAAGAGCTTGAAACCTATCAGAGACATATCAATTTTCACATAAAACTAGTATAAAATTATACACAATTAGAAAAGAATTCAACAAATCTGTGATTTAATAGTTTAACCCCTCCTGGTATCGTATTCTTCCCGTGTCAAAACAAATATTTTTTTTATTATTATTCAGTTTTTCTTTAATGTACTAAAACATAATTTCTAAATAATTATGTATATATATTGTCCACCATGTTTATATTCGATAATTACTATATTTATATATAGTAATTCAAACTAAATTTTTTATTTTTATTATTTGATTTATTTTTTGATCTGTAGCCTTGATTTATTTTTATAACCCGTTGGAAATTAAATGATTTTTCTTTATTTTTTTTTTTTTAAATTTTGTTTTATATTAAAGAAATTTTATTTTATATTTATCTCGTTTATATTTAATTGTAATCGATTTTGTTTAAAAACACATACCAAAAAATTAATCTCGTATATATTTCTAAATATTGTTTTAAATTACAATTTGTATATATTAAACCAACATTTGAAATGTTCTCACCGTAGGAGGTGAATACACTTTAAATTAAATGTAACCATTTGTGTACTGATAAATGCATTTTGTCTATTCTAAATGTGTACATTATGTATTTATAAACAAAAAGAGCGTATTGTCATTTAATTATAAAATACCGTGTATTTGTATGTGATAATTAAATGACTATTTTTATTTCAATGATTGATTATACATGATTACACCTATTCCTTTAGTGAAATGCTGCATATGGTAGGCACGTTTTAAACTACTTACAGGTTTACACGCCCGGGTATTCCGCGGGAATTAAATTAATGAGGGGGTGCAAGACCAAAAGTATTAGTTTTTTTTTTTTATCTATAACTAAGAACGACGCTTATATATACATATATAAAATGTGTGAACGATAACTGGATACACCTAATATTTTTGCGTAGAGCAATGCAATTTGGATTCTGTTTTTTTAGATGGAAGTTATACTTAATAATAGACATTTTTATGGTCTCTGAACTTGAATCTGTTCATTATACTCGCGCATGCGCAATGCAACTTTTTTTTCTTAAATGGCAACCCCCACTTTTGAGTACGGATTTTTTTTTTCAAATTTTTTTTATGAATTTTTTTAGTGGTTCAACCAACTTTATACGTCCAAAATTGATTGAATTACAGCGATTAACGAAAAATATTGAAAATTACGCGATATATATAAATTGATAGCAACACACTCTGTACGAATGAATATACATAATAATAATTATTATTTAATATTATCGTTGAAATACATAAATGAGTATAACTGTTAATCAAAGTATTACATTTAAAAAATACATAATTTGTAATACACCTTACTTATATAAAAAAAATAATAAAAGTGATGAGTTCACGACATTTAATATAATTAATTTAAAAAACAGATACACCGTCAAAATTAACGTTATAATTTATAAACTAATATAATATTAAAATTTTAAAATGTAACAAATTATTATGATAAAATGGGATACAACTTCACGGATGTATTTACATACAAGTAAATAATATCTGATGCAATTGGGTTATTAAATAGAGTAAAATAAAATGAATATACGAGTAGTGATTATTTAAAATACATACTTATTAAATTTCAATAATAAATAGTAATTTTAAAAATTGCTGTCGGACATAGATTCACGTCTTTCGTCAAATAATTTGCAGCATACACTAAAAAGTTTCTCGACATGTGTACTCGACGGAATACTTTTATTATACTTTATATACAGTTTTTGGATTTCTTTTGAAAATTCTATTATTGGTTGCTTATAAAAATAAAAATTAGTACAAAAATAATTAGTTACTTTTTGTTTTTAATGCGTTAAAAAAAATTAGATAATTTCGTGCATTCGATTAAACTAGTGAAGTTAGAAAGTAACTTTAAAAGTAGAACTTTTCAACTTAACTTTAACTTTATAACTAGATAGCTTTCAGCTTTGATTGAAGCGGAAATAATGAACTTTAAGGATATATATATATTTTTTAACAAACGGAAAGTAGTTTTCAAATTTGAAAACGGTGAGAGAATCGAGAGATCCGCGATGTTTCACAGAGTAAGACAAACAGATAGATAAGGCACAAGGGGCATAATGTGTAAAAACAAAACAGACAAAGCAAATTTCCTTAATAATTTTGGAAAATTTATCAATAAACAAATGGATTTAATATAAACCTGTTCTTGTTATTATACATTAATAAGACGTGAAAACGATTTTATTTCGATTACTCAAAATTCGAATCCCGGTGTTAAAAACCCCCATTATTGTAAGAATTTTAATCGAAACAGATAATTATTACGACAACCGATTCTCCGGTTTGAAAAGTTGGAATTTTTTTTTTTTTTATTCATCTTATTAGTAACAAAAAGAAGGTGGGGCGTTTCGTAACCCGGGTGTACAAAATATTTTGTGAAATCGTTACGAATTCATAAATTGGCGATGTCACCGAAGAGGCTGAAAGTCTTATCACACCACAGACTGTAATCCGACTCGATGGAATAATCTGATAAAAAAAAAAAATTATTATTATTAATAGGTATACACAGCAGTATATGGATAATAAAACGCGTTTCAATACGAAAACGTAATACGATACCGGGCGTTGTTGTACACTGCGTTATTTCGTCGACCGAAAAACAAGCGGAGTCTTCGTGCGGTTCGTCCACAGGAGTTTGTGTACGTGCAATTGTACCGTTTTCTACAAAGACGATACCTAAAAAAAAAACCGTAGTACACTAATATTAGTTATCGCTCAACAGTTATATAATTCATTCGCATATACGTTGCGACTTTACAACAGCAATAATGGAAAAAACAAGGAAACGAGAGTAAAAGGAAATAAAAATGATAATAACGCGTTAGGTATTAGCCGACTGCCGAAATATCATTTTACAAGCGATACTAATCGAAACGGAATAAACGTATAATAAATTTCACTAATAACTAAACACTAGTTCCTCCTGGGCACGTACTTGGGAACACGTTCGGTACTGCGTCTTTAACAAGCCTGTTTTTAGTCAAATTACTGAACATATTATTGCTGAAATGCAACGAGCACAGTTTGTATTTTTTCTCCAGTTCACCCGTCTCGGTGATCGGCAAATATACGGGATTACATTTTTCGATCCACAGAGCACGCCTGTGTGAAAAATCACAAAACAAATACACACGCACGCATTGTTATTATTGAATAAAGCGATTTTACGGTTTTGCAGCAAATGTTTCTCACCTCGCGGGATCTCTGGGGAAACCGAAGAACGACATCTGACGTTCGGTAGAATTCTTGACGTACGACGAATTGCAATAAATAAGCGCACACCGGGTGCCGTTGAAATGACGTTCAGAAAACATTTCGAAATAACAAAAACTCCAAACAAAATTCGACCGGAAAAAAACTGTATATATATATATATATATATGTATATTAACGCGGACTTCGACGCGCGAAGCGTGTTAGACAAGAATTTTTTAATATTTTTTTTTTTTTTTATAAAATACGGTTATGTTTACATCATTGAAAACGCGGATATCACGGAACATCAGTATTATCACGATAACGCGAGTTCCATAATAAATTTCCTATTTCTTTGCGCGTAACGGTTTGATACCGTTTCGATACAAACGTCTCGAGACGATTAGGTTACCTTTTTGTATATATATTTTTTTTTTTCGACCCAAATACGGTTCGGACAAAATACTTTCGGATAAACTATTGTCGGCCATAATAATATTTTCGGACACTTTGTAGATAGCCCCACCCCCCTCTAATTCTGTGATCGCGATGAATCGCCCTGATCGATGAAAAAACATCACGTCGAAAATCATACCCCGTCCTTTCTGTACGAATATTCACATATTTTATTAAACGTTTAAACTTTTTTTTTTTTTTTTTTAAATTTATTTTAGCACTCACACATAACACCTCACACAATCGACGTAATAATGGAGTTATCATTGTTTTATAATATTGAAGTTGAAAATCATGGTTTGCAAACGGCAAAGATCAAATGACATCACTACACGCACGTAAGTATGCGTACGAAATATAGACTTTCTTTTTAAAAATTCGGTACAATTTATCCGTGACCGTATTTTTTTTTTTTTATGTGTTCGTTAGTTTTCCAAAAGATTCAATGGTCCGAACGGGTATGTATTATATAATATAACGCTGTGTTTGACATTTGTGTGCAGAGTTCAAGAAATAATATAATTGAGACGCCTCTAGTGCGTGTAAGTAACTGAAGTTTTTTTTTTTTTATAAACGTTTAGAATTTAATTCAAAAAGAAAAAATTGCAGAAAAATGTTGAGCCTTCGTTTATGACTGCAAAAGACAACAGAGACATCGTTTCTCGACATACGGAATCAACGGTTATTATCGGACGAAATAGTAAATTAATAGCGTACGGATTTATATGTAAGCGCATATTTTTATTGCAATAAGATGTTTAGAGTATAATAAGAAACGTTCGAAATTTAAAACCATCCGTATTAAAATCATTATTTTTACTGATTATTCTGATGCAACGAGATATTTCTGTATATTTCACTAATTTGAACATATTTTGTGACGTTTCGTCGTTTAAACTTATTTTTGAAACCTTGTTGGAGCAGACGAAAACGTCGCTATTACGCATTTCGATATAATTTCTTGTTAATATTACAAATTCAAGATGTATTTAATTAAAAATATAGTGAGGGGGAAGGGGAGCGGAGCCCAAACGAATTTTCAAGACATTAAGATTTTTTTTTTTTACACTTTTGCATCCCTCTTCTAATTTTTTCCAATTCATGCACTGTTACTATGGTAATATAATAAATTACCATGGATATTACTGTTAAATCATATTAAGAAGCTAACTCTAAATCAACAGGATTAAAAAAATGACAACCCAAATTCAAGGAATAGATTGCAAGAATAAAAAGCTTATTTTACAAATAATTTCAGGTCAGTGCGTTTTGATATTAATTTTCAATCAGACGCGAAAATAATTTTCTACTATTATAAATTGTATCTACCGAGATGCCTATAGGTTTTATATATAGGTCGAAAGCTGTTGTGACACACTTACTTATTATTTACTAATCAAAACGTTCTTTTGCAAATCATCAGTATTAATTTATTGTTTTTTTTCTTCATAATACTGTAATATTATTAATATAATGTACAGAAAAAAAAAAAATTAAATTAAGTACCTAAATATTTTTGATAAAATTATAGAAAGAAAATTAGTTTTATATTTCAATCCAACAACAAATAATAATAATGAAGGATTTCTCATACAGATTAGTCACTGATAGCCAACTCGTTTAATAACCAGTTTACCGTACATTATTAGTAAATGACTATTTCACTATATTTTATGTTAACTGCAATATTAATAATACAATTTTTCGTAAAAATATTTATGTAATAAATGTATTTATTTTTTAGCTTATGGATTTGGTTTAATCAAAGGGCTTATTGTTGTACACGCAACATTTATGAAAAAACAAATCCAAAGTAGTGCAGTTTCTGTTAATAACGAGTTCAAATTTACTTCAAATTTTGTGTGGGACTTGGATAACACTACACTGAAAAAGTAAAAAAAAAAAAATTTCTTTATTTTCACTAAAATATTCTTATATTTCTACAACTAATCATTAATTAATCAATTTTGTTTTATATTAAGGCTTAAAATGGCTAACGCACCTATTAAAGTTGAATGTTTTCATTCACCAATAAACGAATCAAGTTTAAATGAAAAGCTGGGTTATCTTATATTGAAAATAAAAGAAGCACAAACCATTGATCCGTCATCTAATGATCGAGTAAACAATATTGATAAAATGTTTTATGTCCAATTTATAAATGACTATATTTTTTTAATACGATTTTCAACGTTTTAGATAGAAAGTAGATCCTATAAATTAATGGGGACAAAAAATTGTAGTTACAATTTCACTCTGTCATTACGAATTGAAACTTGTGAAACGTCGCCTAAAGAAATTAAAGAATTAAATTTGTTTTATAATAAGAATATAAATGATAATGACAATAATTTTCAAAAAGGTATTGTATAACATTAAAATACGTAATATATATTTGATTTAAATATAGGTGTGCGCAAGTTTTTTAGGCTGGTGGCCAGGAGTGGCTGCACTAGGGTATTTTTAATCTCACGAATAAAACTTGGGATTACATATCAGTGTTTCGTTTTAATATTGTGTAAATATTTAAATGGTGTTCAGGCAAAATGCAAAAACAAAATAATAATATGATGTATATAAGTACATTGATATACGCATAATACTTAAATTTGGTGTTGGTTGGTTCCTTATGCGAGAAGTCAAATTCCAAGATAAAAAAAAATATCAATTAATTTTTAATTTTTTGGGAGTAACCTTTTAAGTACAGTAATGAATTCCTACGAGTAATAAGCACAGGTTTCTTTAGACTTTAATATACTTGTGTAATTATTTTTATTGTTATTATTACAAATGTATAAAATTGGTAACAGCGATATACAAATAGGTATCTCTATTATTATATGTAATTATAATTATTATTCTATATATTTATTGTCAATTATTATATTAATTTGTACTGAGCACTCAAAATTTTTATGAGATACATTAGAGGGATGGTAGGGGGCAGGAAGTTTTATGTCACTGGTGCAGGGAAATTTGATTTTGTCTATAAATGTATACTTTACTTACTGATCATATTTAACATACCCTACTTAAAATTTAAAAACATTATCTATAAATGTTTATGTTGGTTATAAAAGGGCATTGTAAAAACTTGTAGACACTAGTATGCTTGTTTAAGGGGTCCAGATATAATAAAATTCAAATGATTTATTGAATTTCATATTTTATACATTAATTAATCAACAATATTACATTTACTCCAAAACAGAGGTACCCATAGAAATGTAAAATAATGGAATTATTAGTTTTGAGGTTTTAATTCAGTAATATAATCTTTTATGTATAATGTATAAATACATATTTTTTTTTCAGATGAAGAGAATACACATTTTGTAGAAAATACTAAAATAAATTTACCAAAAAACAATATGTTGGAACAGACTATTTTACAAAAAAAATATGAACCACAGTAAGTTATTAGTAGAAAATATGAATTCTAGAATACCATGTATTCAAATATTCAATTTTCCTACTTTAATTTTAGTTTTTTTTTACATATAAGAATGATATCACACATTGATTTGTTACTTCAATCTGCCCTATATTCAATGTATAAAAATTACTATTTGTAAAATTATAACCTTAGGCTGATTTTCAGAGTTCGAATTCAGACTTCCGTCTTCCTATGGTTAAGATCATTAACACAATTAAACTAAAAAAATTAGATGGTTCTAAAATATATAAAGTAATATGAATGGTTGGGTGCTTGACCCCCCTCCCTCCCATATCCATCCTATGCTTGTAAGTTATATTTATATCGGTAACATGAAAAAAATATTTATATACCTATGTAATTTATTGTAGAATTATTCATCTGTTATCATTACTAAATATCTAATAAATTAGCCAAATCCCTTTCAATATAGAACATTGATAATTCTGTGAATTGATCCTGAGTCATGAAAATCCCTAACCATGTTGTATTGCTGAAAAGGACCATTCACATGTGGCTGAACTTATTGGAATAGTAATCGCCATTTGGGTCTAAACTTATATATTAGTATTTATATAAGTTTGGATACGTAGAACAATCAATTGATTCCAACACTTCAATTATTATTTTTTTATCATTTCTTGAAAAACAATTTTTGGCTACTAACATTTTTACTTTCAAATTGTTTATATCGATAAGTATTTGATATTTGCTATTAAATAACCAAATAATGATTTAAATATTTAAAATTAGAAATATACTAATTACTTCTTCTTAATAATTTATAAAAAAGAAACTATTACCATAATGAAATTTAAGGATAGTGTCAGTTGATTTAGTAAGTTAGTTTCACAGAAATTTTTTTTTTTATATAACAAAACAAAACAAAAAAATTATAAATTATAATTATAGCACCTAAAACATTAAAATATGCACATCATAATTTTCAGCCCTAGTTGTAGTTGATAAAACTAAGATTTTCAGACTTTTCTTTTGCTTTTTGAAGTTATATAAAACTATAATAATTTATATATTTTTATTGACAAGAAATGTTACTGCTGCTAATTTATAATTTGCTAATTACCGTTAAGCACCCCTCTAATTGCGCTAATGATTAATACACTCTTTATCTAACTAATAGGTACTGTAGGTAAGAAAAGAGCTAATTAATTTGTTAATTTGATATTTAAATAGAAATTGGGTAAGTTAATAAAGTTTATATTTATAATAAAACATTATATATTTTTACCTCTAGATATTTTTTTATTTCTGATAATGTGCTACAAGAAGTAGTTGAAGAATCGAAAGATGACAAGATAGCTAAACAAATTACTTCATTTAATAGAAAGGTTAGTTAAAACTTTTTTTATTAATTGTAATATTATATTTGTATTGATTTTTATATTAACATTGATAAAGATGAAAGAACAACAGCTATTAAAAGAGTTTAACAATAAACTGATAGATGGAAAATATAATGAAAAAGAACTTATTCGTGAGATGTCAAAATGTAAACAATTAGCAGAAACTATGAACAAAATGGCTGATGTATTAAAAGAAAGAGAAGATACAGTTACAGCTAAAGAAATAAAAGTATGTCATTTACTTTTATATTTCTATCTGCTTTATTCTATAAAAATAATATTTATTAAATTTTGTATAGTTGGCTTCTCAAAGAGATTGTGCAGAAAATAGATACATCAGTTTAATGCAGGATTTACAGTCGTCCCATACACAAACTGTTAATGAGTTCAGTAATAGAATTTTTGAACTAGAAACTAAATTACATAGTTTAGAAAAAGAAAATACGTTATTAAGAAATGAAAACGAATTACTCAAAGGTGATATTAACAGCAGTTGTGTTTAATATGCAATAATTATAAAATTATATATTAAGAAAATTAGGCATGTACTTGAATAATAAATTGGAATATATTTAGTTAAATTTAGAAAATTTGCGTGAAGAAACTAATAAGACCTTTTGTATGTTCTGCAAAGAAAGATGGATGAGTAACATCTGTGCAAAAAATAATCATGTGTACACCAAACTTCAAGAAAGTCGACACAAATTTATCTAAAACTGAACAAAAGTAAATAATGATTTTTATACTTCATTGTTTTAAAAATTAAAAGTAAAATAGTTTTTAATTTTATGACTGACTAATGTTACTTTTTTGATATTTATTAGTGTTTACAATGTAAATTTAAGTTGAAGAATTTTTTCAAAAATCTTTTAATTGATTTAGGTAAATTACGACTAGATATGACTAACACTAATTTAGATTATGATTAAAATTTGCATAGTCTTGCAATTGTACATTAATTTTATTCTAATATAACTAATGTTTTTAAAACAATTAATTTTTTTCTTCTAAATTTTAATAATTAATTAATGTTTATGTAAATTATAATATTTTATGTTGTGAATTTGTATTTTTATTATTTTGATCTTGTATAGTATATAGGTACTTATTTTAACAAATTAAAACCATCATAATAAAAATGTTTATTATTTTAATATTTATATATAAAAAAAATTGTAATTAATATAGTGGAGTTATTTTACAATTTAGATATACCTACAATATATTAACTGATTACAAGTAAATATGTGTTATTTTAATTAGTAAAATAAATATGCTGACCAAATTAAATATAAAACAATTTATTAAAAATAGGTATGAAATAATATTTATTACTTTTCAGTAATATTTTAATTTTATTCATATAACCAGATTTAGAATAATATAAATGTTTATTATTACAAGAATACATTTTTGAATTATAATTAGAGAATAATACATAATGTGATTTACAAAAATTGCACTTGTAAGAATAAAAAAAAAACTGTGGTTTTACTCATAAGTTAAAAAATAAAGGTGTAGAAAAAAATGTAACTAGAGATTTTGAAATAGTTTATCAACTGTTATTCTAACATTTTTCAAGACTTTAGTGCTAAAAGTTAAAATGAATTTTTGAATGTAAAAAACTAAAAATTATTGAAATTTTCAAAATGCTCTATTTAGCTAAAAATTAATAAAAGTTTTTAAAATTGTGTAAACCTTTAATAGTTTAATACGTAGTACTGTAGTATAATAAAAGTGGTGAAAATTTCAAGTCTTATTGACTTGAATACTTTTTTTGAAATAGCGACAAAAAAAAATTGATTCTGTGGCGATCGAATATGTTGACGCTTTGTTTGTAGTTGTTTTAATTTAATATACCTAATGAATATATATACATAAAATTCTGACCATCGATTTTCGAAATCTTTTCAGTGTTGTCAGAATATTATTTAATAGTCCTTGTATTAAATTTTCAGATCTTTGGTCGCAAAATTAAAGGAATTGTATTAATTTTTAAACTTAAAACCAGGAATTATTGAAATTTTCTGTATGCTAAATTTAGCTCAAAATTGATCAAATTTTTTTCAGAAAAATTGTAGGTAAAGTATATTATTAAAACAATATATTATTGAAATTCAAGTGTTTGGAAATATTATTTTTGAAATTATAACGAGAGAAAAAAATGAAATATGAAGACTGACTGCGACAAAGTTTTTACTTCTATCTGTTTTCTCTGTTTGGAGCGAACAAGACGTATAGAACTCGGAATCAGTGACGTTGCTAAATATATAGGACTGGGCGAAATGGACTCAGAGAGGTCTCTTTACTTGATTTTTCGGAAAGTCACCTTTTGACGGCTGTGTAACCAGAAAATTGAACAAACATTTATGTAGACTAAATGTTTTGAAAAAACTATCTTTAATAATTGTTACAAGTTATAACTATTAAAAACAATAAAAAAATGTCTTTCGTTTCAGGGGTTTTTAAACACTTAACTAAATATGTATGCATATATTATATTATGTTTAAATTATTAAATTACAAAGAAAACAAAAATAATAATTTTAATTTTTCGGCTTTTCCCTTCACAAAATTGTCAAGGATTTCTGTACGTAATTTAACTTGTAGTCCCATTTCCTCTTCAATGGATACAAATGCTAATACTTATACTCATTTACTCTTATTTACAGAGTTAAAAAAAAGTATTATAAAATGTTTAACACAGTTGGAAAATATATGTAGTTGAATAAATTGCAAATATTTGTTAATAATTAACAAAGGTAGTAATTTATTTGTAATACTTAATAAAATGCTTAAAAAAACACACACACACATGATAAATGTTTAAAACATTAATCACCTGGTTATATACCTATAATAACAACGTTTTGCGATAGATCGTTTTTAGATTAACGAACTTACATGGATTGTAGGCGGCTAAAATACGAAACATAAATTTTTGACTTTTTGAGTTAATTTTGAATTATATTTGTGTAGGTACACAGTACGTACCTACGTAGGTATTTTTCATTAAACACACGTTATTCAATTGCATATTCGATTGCAAACGAGAAGCAAAAAATTAACTGTGATTACATAATATAAAATCAATAATAACCACGTCTCCGATGCAGCTCTTGCCATCTAAACGATATACTAATTACTAAAACGCATTTTAATAAAATTTTCATATCGGAAAGTTTATTAAATTCAACGCGTTCAATACGTTTTTCCAATAGATATTGAATAGCGTCGCAGCTAAAACGCAGTTGTTCGACGAACAGGTATGTCATAGGCGCAATTACGGGGACTTTAGCGCCCCAAAAATATTCAGATTTAAATTTTGATGATATTAAAAAAAAAAAAAACAATTCAAAACGAGGCTTTTCCTACATTGTACAAGTAATTTCAAATTTAATGGTTTACTGATATGTTCACGTCAAATGTTGAGAAGGATGTTGCAAATAACATGAAAACAGAATCACTGTTGGATAAGTACTGCAGTACAAAACAAAAAAAATAGTTTTAAAATAATACATTTTTATAATTTATATTCTTATTAACTAATATCAAACGTATGTTTTTTTGTATTTGTTATATTGGACGTAACTTCTTGTAAAAAACATTGTAATAATAATTTACAATTATTTACCTACTTTCCGAGTGCAATATATTAGTAAATATACAAATAAATAATAATGTTGAAGTCGTGTTATTAATAGTTTTGGGATGTGGGAGGTGGTGTGGTGAGTGTTTTGGTCAGTGAAGATATACATCATTTTAGCATCCCCTAAGGGCAGTGGCGCACACGTTAAGGGTCAATTGGGTCGATCGACCCCCTATTCAAAAGGGTGGGTGGGGTAATGCTGGTGTTATGGAGCTAAAAATGTAAATAATATATTTTTAATCGTAATTAATAATATAGTGCATGCAAGGTTTGCACTGGGTGTGTCTACTATAGTTGTCTACTGGGTGGTGGCCAGGTGTGTAAAATATCGTTAGACCCATCCATCAATAAGCAGTTCAGTGTGCGCCACTGCCTAAGGCCTAAAATATAGTTCTAGTAGTACTCTACAGTTGCACCAATGAGGTGTGTTTACACAATGGCTTCTTTTTTCTTTTACTCCCGAGGTGGTGGTCGTTCGTTTAGAATTTGTGTAAACGCAGGGGCGCCCGCGAAAAATCAGCTCAGTGGGTGCAAAATTAATTTTACATGATTACGCATTTACATTATGAGCATAACTCAAAAAGTAATACAACGGAAAAAATAACCGTTTAATTATTTACTTTGTCGTAGGTAAAATAATAATATATTGTGCGCGAATAATATTTAAACCAACTTTAAATTGACTTTTATTTTATTTATTTATTATTATAATTAAATAATTTTAGCTATATTATATTATATTATATTATATATATATATAATATATAAAAGAATCATATATTTAAGACGCTGACGTGCCTTGGCGTTAAATTAATGTTATGTTCATTAAAATCGATTAAATGGATTGTCTATATGCTGGTAGTTCATAAAAATGTGCAACCTATACATCGACCTATATACCTACATCAACCTATATACGAAGATGCACTCAGTGAAATTTTTCTGAAGCTAAGAATAATAGATCTGAAATATACCTATTATTTTTTATACCTATTAATTGTCTCATTTAAATTAATATAAGTTTACTTTAAACAATTTTTTTTTTTTGTTCTTATGACAAAACACTGATCCCTCCCCACGATCCAGTCCTAATTACGCCACTGATAACAATATAGTATATGGTACACTAAAATCTTTATCCGCAAGTAATTCACTTAGCGCGACATTCACAACAACCCGCGACTCGCTATTTTTCTATTTGTTTTTTCTGTGTAATTTCTGCGTATCAGAAGTGACAACTGATAATTATTACACTCGTACGATCCAGTACGGTCGAAGTGGGGGGGGGGGAGGATAAGAGGGATGCCATCCCTCCACTTCTTTAGTTAGCATATTCTATGACTAACGATGAAGTGCCGAAAAGAATATCCGAGAGAAAAACTCTACGGAAAAGCATAATGAAAAAGAGAAATTAATGGATTGGACTTGGACATAATGTGTACTATAAAGACGTGGTGGGTTGCTGGGATTAATTAATTATTAATTATTATAGAAGGACGTGTGGAAGGTAAAACCTGTAGGGAAAGACCGGAATATTTGAGAGAAACAGTGCGATGGACCAAGGACGTAATTCGTACGAGGAAACCAAGAGAAAGGCAGGTGTAACAGAGAAGAGTGGAGGATTGTTGCAAACCGATCGTAGGATTGATTACAGGAAAGAAAAAAAAATAGTAGGGGAAAGAAGGATAAAGTGGCCACTCTAAGGTTTAATGAATTTTTTTTATACTTTTTTAATCAGTAACATTATAAAAAAATATACGAATAACAACTATAACTACTTAAGTTTATAATGCTACTGAATTTTTTAAAAATTTTTTTAGTTTTAAAATATAAATGTTAGTTTTTAAAAAAAACTACAATGTGGCCACTTTGCCCGGTTAGGTCGGGTAATATGGCCAGACCCTGGCCACTTAACCCGTATAAGTAAATGAACAAATTATTCGTTATTCTTTAAGTAGGTACCTGTTTATTAATATTTTTTAGATATATTAAATTATTTGAACATTTTTAAAGCTTAGGAACAATACATATTACATTAGGAATAATAATACAATTTACTTAATTACAAAACTTAAATACAGAACTCACACACAACTCCTTGTCTTCTTCCTCACATCCAGCGCATTTTTCATGTGTCCACTTTTTACATTTTGAGCATCTTATCCATCCTTCATTATTTTTAGATGCTGAGAATGCCTCATTACAATAAAAGCATTTTCGTCGTTTTCTTCTACTTCTTCTTCTGGTTCGATTTTAATATTGCACTTTCCTGTTGATCAGTAAAGACTTTTCTATATTTACCAAGAACTTTAACATTTTCAATCGCATCTTTATTTATTCCTTGAACACTCCTTTTGAGTGTGTTTCTTGGTACATTAAATTGTTTTGCTACAGTAGCAGTATGAAGTTATCTTTAATATAGTTCTAAATACAACTTGTATAATACTCTAACATTTGGATAAATAAAAATGGCCTGAATAACCTTGTTTTAAATATTGTGAATAGAAAAATCATTGCCGGGCAATGTGGCCATGTGGCCACTATGCCCGACCTGTAACGTGGCCATTTTGCCCAAAATGACGCCATTACAAAAACCGTAGTCTAGAATGTAAACCACATAACTGAGTATTTTTAAATAAACATCGTTAGAAAGCTTAAATTACGCTGATAAATAAGCATTAAATTGAATAATAATAATCCTACTAATTATTTAGCTATAATCTAAAATATTTCCACTTACCTAAAATCAAAAAGGTGAAAAAACGTAAAAATGAATTTAAAATTATAACACATGAAACTTTCCTCTTCAAAGTCACTGACATCACTGAAAATACCGGTTGTGACCGATATGCGCGGTTTCCGCGTGGTTGTAGCAATTAATAGCTGAGAAAACACAAATGGCTATTTTACCCTCACTGGCCACTTTGTCCGTCTTTCCCCTACTTTATAATTAAGGAGATGGTTTTTCGATTTCTAAACGCGTTCCGAAAAAGTATACCACAAAAAAAAAAAAATAAATAAATAAAATTCTGTTAAAAACCGCGAGAACTCGATTTCGTCGTTACCTATTATATTATTAATAAATAAATTGTATATTACACCGTTCAGAATCGTTTTATTGGACGTATAACGACAAAATATGGTTTAACGTCAATACAATATTGTGTTCTTAGCCTCAGGCACGTATACAGGGGGGGGGGTCTTTGGGGTTCAACCCCCGAAATAATTTCTTGTCACATTAAAAAATAATGAGTAAGGAGGAAGAAATTGCAGTTTTATTATGTTGCTGTACAATTTGTATTGCTATATTTTGTAAACCCCCGAAATTTTATTTTGTGTACGTGCCTGTTAAGAACGGCTGTTCCAAACGAACCGTAAAAAAGAAAAAGAAAAATGTACTTACGAACGACATGTTATTACGTTTTTGTTGCGGAATGTTGTGAAACTCGCACTGGTTCGCTCGCGTTCGTCACGGCAAAAAAGAAACAAAAAAAAAGAAAGAAAAACCGACTCGTCGTTTCTACAGATCCGCAGGATCGTTATTTCGATACGCTAGTGGAGGGGGGGGCGGGAGGGTATGTGTACGACGCGATCGTTATTTTCGTGTGTCCGGGTCAACGGCCTGTGACGTTACAAGCGACGTCCCCGACGTGTGCGTGTACACTGCAAGTCGGCCGATAGATTTGGCACGGCGGCGGCGGCGGCGGCGGCGGCGGTTTTCAATAGGTGTAGTCCAGGGGTGTCCAAACATTTTGAGAAGACCGGGCCACACAAAGTAAGTAGAAGTTGTCGTGGGCCGTGTTTTTTTTTTTTTTATAATAATAAATTTTATTTGTAATTACGGAACAGCGAACGGGAATATTTTTAATTAATTTATTTATACGCGCTTATCGTAATATTATTATCGTAGAAATAATAATAATAACGTTTATTTACAATCAAAAACGAGAACGCGCTAAAACTGACGTGAAATTTGAAATTGCCGTCTACGCGAAAGTATCGATTGAAGTTGTGGCAATATTTAATGGTTACGAAATGTACACACAAGGGCCACACCGAACCAGGACCGGATTAAGAGTTTACCGGGCCTGGAGCCTAGTAGTCCAAAGGGCCCTTAGTCCTTAGAATACTTATAACTAGGTTTCGGGACTTGTAGCGCTTAAAAACATGAAAATAAGCGTGTTAAATTAATTGATTGTATACAGAAATATCTTTAAAAATCTTTAATATTAGTCAATTTTCAATTTCGTATATCATTACGTATATTATGTATAAACAGAATGATTTGTGTGGCGAATGCCAGTACACCGCGTAATACAAATAATAATACGAAAATGCCACAAAATAAAATCTAAACTTAAATATTTTGAACTTGGTCCGAGATAAAAGGCCCCTTCAATGTTTCAGGGCCTGGAGCCCGGGCTCCTAGGCTCCGTGTTTAATCCGGCCCCGCACCAAACCCGTCTTGGTGTAGCCCAAACGTTTCAGCCGCGCGACCGGTCGTTTATTTACAATACAAAAATCTCTTTTTGCTACACGAAAAAGTCGTTGGCACAACGTTTCCTTTTAATTACTATTAATAATATCGGTTTTAAAACGTTTTCTGACAATATTATATAATATTGCTGTTGGTCTGTCGTCGGTGCATTATCGGCGATCGAAATACGCGGACAGCAACCCCAGCTGATTTCCATATTTTTATAGCTGTGCAATGGTTTTCCGCGCCGCCGCGCCGTGCCAATCTGTCCGGGGCACCGACAAGCGTACAGCGACGACGTTTCGGGCGCGTTCACACGAGTGAGCACAAACGCCGGTCATCGACCGCCGCGCGGCGGATCTCAAGGCCCGCCGAATTCCAACACGATTCCGTCGATCACTCGAACGAAATTTTTGTAAAAAAAAAAAAAAACACTTTAAGTTATTAACGTTCGCGAAACTCGCTTAATACACTTTTATATGAATATTACAATACAATATGCACGAAATACGCGTGTTTTTATTTCAAGTTTACAAACGTTTTGTTTCATCTTAAGTAAATAATTTTTATTTAAAAAAAACCATTCCCGACGGAATGTTAAACGACGTAATAAAAAAACCGTGCAACGCTCGACAGAACCGCCAGAAAGCGTACGAAAATTGAAATGCGCAATCAAAAATATCTTTTAATTCTTAAAGAGTTACGAGATTTGAAAAAAAAAAAATCGTATTTTTTTTAAAACGCTCACAGAACTTTTTGAAAATATAAAAAAAATGACTGGGTTATCGTTTATATATTATATATAACCACCGTAGGGACTTGTAGCTCTAAAAAAAAGCACTAAATACTCAAACACTTGTGAACTTGAAAACCCTATAATATGACGCACTAAAAATATGCGAAATGAATATAAATAATTGTTGATAAAATTTAATTTTAAACACTAACTTTTTACTGATTTAATTATATTGATGTTGTCAAATAATAAATATAATTATTGAATTAAATCGAATTAAAATTAATCTAATCGACGAGCCTCAATTACATGATAAAAATTAAAAATCAATTTGAATTCATCAATTTCGGTTGTAATATTGAATGAAATAAAAACGTCGATGGAGAAAATATTAAGAAAATTATTAATTGTAATAAATATTTCTCAGAAATTATAAAATAGAAGAAATACGCACTAAAAACAAAAACAAAAAAAAAACTCAAAATACGCATTTATATGCAAAATAAAATTAGAAATCTAGTTTCGTTTTAGCGTAAAACGTATTTGTTTCTTACTCTGCTATTTTTTTTGATTGAGCAAAACAAATATGGAAATGCTACAAGTCCTCTGCACCATATATACGTATATATAAAGGTAATTTATTTCGTGTCTAAAAGTACGATTGCAGCAGTGTAATCCCTGCTGGTGTTGTTATTCTCAAGCGAAGCAATTTTTTTTTTTGATTCTGAGCGGAGCGAGGGATCTAGTGGTTTTACAATGATGTTTATTTTTATTTTTTCTGTCCTGTGTACAGATTTTCGACCAGAAGGAGTGCTCCGATCTCTTCGGTAACAGTTTGTTTCCGGCAGCAATTCGCATCTAGTTGGTACTTTAGAGCGATCATTTTTCGATTTTCTCAATAATTTTTCGCTATAATTTCGAAAATTCGATTGTCTTGAAATTTTCAACAAAACTGTATACGTGGCTGCGCGTATTTTTTCCGACAAAGTGTATTACACCGAAGCTCCGCTCAGAATCGTTTTACCGAATGCAATCGTTTATCGTTGCTTTGAAATTTCTAATAAAAACAAAACTTTAAAATCTTTAATACGAGTGATTCCACAACAAGCGATATCCACAACACCCCGCGGCTCGCTATACCTTTTTTGTTTCCTTTCGCACGAATAAAAATTTCTGACTAGTGTTAGTGCGCCCAGAATCGGTGAAAAGTTCTACATTTACGCGTATCGATCATAACGTAGCGCCTTTGTACCGTGTTTTTTTCCCCTTTCAAATTTCGTTGATATTATTCGAATTTTTTTAAATTTTATTTTGACGCGGTGTAAACGATCGCGGGTGCACGTGTAGGCTGCCCAAGGAAACGCGCCCCGTGAAAATGTATCGCAACAACGTTATTTCAATGTTTAAAAGCCTCATTTCCCCCCCCCCACGCAGCAGATCGCTATTGAAACATAAATTTTTTTTGTTTTTTAGGATTTTCGAAAATTTCCATAACACGCACCTTAGGCGTGACTAGACTTCATCCGCAGCGGCAGCCTAGCAGCTAATGACCGGCGCCACCTTAATACCTACACCGAAATAAAATATTCATCATCGCAAGAGTCAAGACTCAGACTTCACATAAATACGAAAAAACAGGGAATAATATTACGGATTACGGTTTAACAGTACGTCTGTGTTTGAGAAATGATATCGTCAATATCTAATAATAGATGCGATAGTGTATGGCAGTCTTTATATACTGGGTTTTTCAGAAGTCGGGTGTGGTCGTCACCACCACTTCATGCCATGTCTACGAAAATTACCTGCCGTCAATAGTTTTAAAAGTAATTCATATTTCTCATAAATTGTACCAGTTGGCATTTGACAGTTACCCGGTACCAGCATAATAATTACACGATATTATATTGCGATTTGCGATAAGAATCATCGGAATAAACGAGTGCATCAATTCAGAAGACATTTTATTTATTTATTTTAAATAAAAGTTGCAAATCACCGACTTTTAACTCGGTTGACCGGCGCCTTTCTAAAATTGCAGAGGCAGCCCAGGCACCCTAGGCTGCCACCGTAGTCACGCCTATGAGTCACGCACATAATATATTGTTACATCTCAACTGCGGCGCGCGCGCGCGTATCTAACAGTTAATACGCGAGTAACGCGTAATCGCTCAAACGGAATTTTTATTGAGAACCGCTGCGGGTGAGCTATTTATAAAATGTGCTGTAAGTCTATACTGTTGTAGTTAAAATACTTAACTACCGCAATATACTATACGTGGCCGCGGCGTGATAATAAATAAATGAATAATTAAGAATCGCGGCGAAAAAAATAGAGCCCTTTTCGGTTCGACAGCGCGCCTATACACGCATATATATATATATATAATACCAGGCAGTGTCGTAGCCAGAAATTTATTTTTTTTTGGGGGGCACTAGATTTTTTTACCACTATTATAGTCATTCTGAAATACATCAACTTATTAGTGGCTTAAATTTATATACATATATATAAAATTTCGGGGGACACGTGCCCCAGGCTACGGCACTGATACCAGGACCGCCGTCTCTTATAAACGAAAAACGGATTTGTGGCTTTAAAACGATAAATGCAGACGGGCATTTTTCCTATTTCCCCGACGTGCAAACTAAAAAACGCCGTCTCGGAAATGGACGCGCATTTTCCGCCGGAGCTGCCGAACTCGGTCGGTAGTCTTTCTCGTTTTTGAAAATACTAACGGGTACCTCGCCCGCGTTTTTCAACGGACAATTCGTCATTATAATACGTATATGAATTTTTTTTTTTTTTTTTTTATTACGTTATTACGTAAACGATCCATAAAGTAAAATGTACCACCCATATTATATAATATTATGGTCCGACGCAGGGGCGAACGCAGGAAAAAATTTCCGGGTGGGTTTTTGAAAAAAATGTAAAATTATTAGGTACTACACAGTGGCGTATTT
Organism: Slavum lentiscoides; assembly: GCA_032441835.1. Lineage (NCBI taxonomy): Eukaryota > Metazoa > Arthropoda > Insecta > Hemiptera > Aphididae > Slavum > Slavum lentiscoides. The sequence goes on along the minus strand of CM063711.1, from coordinate 5,860,662 downwards.
ACGGAGGGGGGATATCCCCCTCCCCCCCTCCCACGGGAGGTTATTTAAAATAATATTTTGATAATTGTATGAACGAAAAAAGAATGATATTAAATTCGATTTTGAAAAAAATAAATAAATAAATCAAATTTTGTACACAAATGACAAAATGTTTGTTTACATACAACATGTATATAATAATATCAATATATGTGTATAATGAATACAATAAAAATATCTGTTCAAATTTGCATATCCCCCTCCCCCCCTCCCGTGGAAAAATCCTAGACAGGTACGCTACTGGTACTACATACATAGGCGGATCTACGGGGTGTGCCGGGTGTGCCAAGGCACACCCTAAAGTAAAAAATATAGTATTGGTTAGTTAACAAATGTCGGATACTTAAAATATTTTGACATTAGTATATGGAAGAAAATGATGAGCTAAAAAAAACGCATAAAACGGGGTGCATTTGTTTATAGCCTCCCCTCTATATTATAAAAAAAAAATAACTACAAAAAAGGCCGGGCACACTCAAACGTAATAAACTCTGGGTTCGCCTATGACTACATATTATTATAATCTTACACATATATTATATGCCGCAGCTTGACTTTCAAATTTTCTCGGACATTTCGGAGCGGGTTCGAACACGCCCAAAACCCCAAAACCTGCGCGTTCGCCTCTGGTCCGACGACGACGACGACAATAATAAAAAAACGTGACTCACGAATAACGATAGTAACAACCGACGGCCATCCTCTCTCGCAGTCCTACGGGTTAGGTGCATCTGTGTACAGTAATATAATGCGCACGAAAATCCGATGGAACGCGCGATTGGAGTTTTATTATCGATACGTCCAGAGAAGGTCGGTAAATTCGATTTTGTCGCGCGTCTGTCCGTGGCTGGATTTCGAGCCGCGTCCTAAAACCGGTGTAGGTATTTTATATCCGTCGAATCGATCCGTGTCCCGGGGGGGGTTAGAGGAAAAAGTAAATAAAAACAACAGCGAACCGGAACGATTTTTCTCCAACGGCGCGCGCGCGACAGGCGACCGGCGACAGGCGAACGGCGACGACGACGACGAAGGGCGTTGTCGGTCCGCCGCCGTTACAATGGGAAAAACAATTTTTCGCGTATTTGCGTCGCGGTGCGCGGCGAGTGTGCGCGCGCTCGTCGCGGCCGACGCGGTTGTTCGCGGCCGACGCGTCGTCGACTCGGCCGGCCTCTGCTCGTTGTCGTTGTTGTTGTCGGAGACCAGTGAAACGAGTTTCGATTTCGATCCGCGCGCAACGACACGACAGCGGCCAAGTTATTATTAAAAAAAAAAAAAAAAAAAGGAGGGGGGGAATTAACGAAGTTCCCAAGTATAATATCTCGTTCGCAGAGCCCGACTTGGGAATTTTGGGGCCCGGGTCGAATTTTTTGATGGGGCCCTTAAATTATAAATTCCGTTTTTTTTGCTATATTGAGTTTTTATATTTAATTTTTTTTTTTTTAAGATTATAAATAAATTGTACTATAATAGTCTATATATAATACGACACATCTATACACACGACCTGATAATACAACCAACCCGACTGTCGGGCCGACCAAATCGTGTGTGTAATCCGTTTAACATTTCACAGTGCCACTAATAATTATTATCGACATTAATTAATATCGGGGCCCGGGGCTGCAGCCCCCCTAGCCCCCCAAGTTGGGCTCTGCTCGTTCGTATAAACCGTTTACGGGGGAGAAAAACGTCGGAAACCGTCGCCGCCGGCTACCTACTACGGATATTATGACACGACGCGAAAGTGCTGAAGTTTTTTGAAAAAAATATGAAGTTGATGCTGAAAAGAATTTTCCATACGTCACCGTCGTCGAATTGCTCCAAAATATTTAGACAGTAATAGAAGTAATGCTTCTGAAATTTCTTTTCACACATTTTATAGAAAAGAGTTTAAATTGTGTTAGATAAACTGAATGGTTTAATCAAAGATCATCTCGAAAAATCTATTAATGATATTAAACCATTATACAATATTTTAAACCACCATTTGCAAGAGAACTTTTGACGGAAACACTTATTAAAGATGCAATGACATTTTACCAAATAATATTGAAATTGATCCATTAACTTTGCAATGTGAACTGGAAGTGCTCTACGATGAATGTAAAATCAAAGTACTATGAGTGACCTGGCAATAGTTTCTCATGAATTAAAAGCGGTATTGCCATTAGCTAATTTATTGTGCCGTTTATCATGTACGGCACCTATAACCGTTGCTGGCAATGAAAGATCATTCAGCAAGTTGAAAATAGTCAAAACTATTTAAGAACAACTCAAGAAGACTCAAGATTAAATAATTTGATGTTGCTATCTTCTGAAAAGATTTGGTAGATCAAATGTCTTTAAACGAAATGGCCCAAAATGGGCTACTTAAAAAAGAAGAATATTGTCATATTGATTAATAATGATAATTATGAATAGAAAAAAATTTTTTTAAATGCTTTTCTTTAAAAAAAAGTGTAAAATGTACTTAAAGACAAAATAAAATAAAAAAGCAATGTACCAAAAGAAAAATAAAATAAAATACTTGCAAACAAATGAATACATACTACAATATACAAAATAGCAATTTTAATATACAGATCAGGTATATACAAACCAATTAATTAAACAATGTATACAAAATTTCAAAATTGTTTTACTTTTCAAATGTCAATTACTTTTCAACTTTCTCACCAATCTTTTTTAACATAGTTGAAACAGAATTGACATTTGAAAGAAGTAAAACTATTTTTGAAAATGTTGTATATTGTTGTTGTCGGAGACCAGTGAAACGAGTTTCGATTTCGATCCGCGCGCAACGACACGACAGCGGCCAAGTTATTATTATAAAAAAAAAAAAAAAAGGAGGGGGAATTAACGAAGTTCCCAAGTATAATATCTCGTTCGCAGAGCCCGACTTGGGAATTTTGGGGCCCAGGTCGAATTTTTGATGGGGCCCTTAAATTATAAATTCCGTTTTTTGCTATATTGAGTTTTATATTTAATTTTTTTTTAAGATTATAAATAAATTGTACTATAATAGTCTATATATAATACGACACATCTATACACACGACCTGATAATACAACCAACCCGACTGTCGGGCCGACCAAATCGTGTGTGTAATCCGTTTAACATTTCACAGTGCCACTAATAATTATCGACATTAATTAATATCGGGGCCGGGGCAGCCCCTAGCCCCCAAGTTGGGCTCTGCTCGTTCGTATAAACCGTTTACGGGGGAGAAAAACGTCGGAAACCGTCGCCGCCGGCTACCTACTACGGATATTATGACACGACGCGAAACAACGAGGAACAAAAAAAAAAAATACCGCCGTAGTAATATTGTGGCGCCTTGCGATGGCTGTGAATGTCGGTACGCGTACTTGTCGCGTGTTATTTACAAAAGTGTCGGTTGACGCGGAACAAAAAAAAAAAATACAAACAATTCCGTTCCAGAAATCCCGGATGGGTTGGTTTGGTTGGTGGGTGGGTGGGGGAAATTGTTTTATTTTCCTCCGCTCAGAACTTCCCCCCGGGAGACAACGGTCGTCGTCCGCGCGTGGGTAAGAATTTAAGTCTATTATATTATTATGGATTTATTTTATACGGGCCCGGTAGAGTTATTGCGTTCCCGGTACACAAAAAACCGTACTACGCGTAATTTTATATTTCCACTCGCCAAAACGGGTGGCGCCGAATTATTTTTCTGTCTTAATGCGTATTTTAAACAATATACATAATATAAAACTCAGTGGCGAAATTTACGGGAGTGTTTGGGTGTGCAATTCACAAGGGCCCCGGGAGCTTTTGTGAGGCGCCGAGATTTTTCGTACTTAAATATAATATACCTAGATTTTTTTTTAAATTTATTTTATTCATTAATGATTATTAGAAAAATTAATTTTGTCCAGGAAAATCTTATATGCACATATATATATATATACAATATCTTAATCATGGTACTAATAATGTCAAAATAACAGTTTAACGAGTAAGGGCTCCATTATAGAAATTTTCAAATGGGCCCCTTATGGTCAAGTTGCGCCACCGATAAAACTCAATGTTATATAACGTAGGTGGGTATTTATTTTACTTATATTTATAACAGGTATTTATTTCGCGTATTTAACTTCACAAATAGTGAAAATAAATTTTTAAACTTTTTTTTTTTAGTTCGATAAAATGTCAAAATGCCGACCAGTTTCGCGCCATATTTTAAATACTATAAATTTATTTTTCTACATAGGTATATTACACATTTCTTTTGTGCATATTAACAACTTTTTTGGAACTTGGGATAATGTTTTGCATATTTACATTTTTCACGCAAATTTAACAATTTTTTCGTGCATATATATTTTGTCTTTTTTAACTTCTGAGCCCTAATAACAATAATATTATTTCTGATTGTTTTCAACGATAATTTATTCGAATTTAAAAAAAACTCTTTATAACATCCAATACTCTATTATAGTTCTGTGCTGAAACCAAAAGGACGCAGTTTTGAGTTTTGCCCCGGGCGCAATATTCAGTTGCTACGGTACTGCGGGCCCGCGGTCTCGCGTTATTTTCACGGGCGCACGGCACGGCGCCGTCGACGCAATTCGACGTACACGCGTGCACTGTTTTTCAGGTTTTTGCATGTTCGCTTCTTTTTTCGCGTGTCACGAATTCGCCGGATCCGTATAGCGACGGAAATATTGTTTTATCAAAAGAATACAATTTTTGCGTACCTCGGAGGGTTGCGGTACAAGAATCACGTGAAAAAGACGTTACCGAATATAAAACCGTTTCAGTGGCGCACCCGGGGAGAGGGGGGCCAAGGGGCTAAAGCCCCCTCCCAAATTTTTTTTATACGCTTATACATTATTAATAATAATTGTATTATTCGTATAAATGTATATAATTATTAATAATAATATTTAATAATGATTTGTTAGGTATGAATACTCGTATGTCATAATACCCATTAGTTTCAAAATTACGATAATGGGATTTCGACGAAATCGCGATTTCACCCGCGTTTTTATGTAATTTTTGAGTTATATTTTCAGGCGATTTTGAGAAAATCGAAAAATGACCCCTCTATAAGGTACCAATTCTAAAGTACGTGGACGCAATTTGCTACCGGAAACAAACTGTGTCGGTAAAGATTGCAACACTCCTTCTGGTAAAATTTTTGGATACAGAAATAAAAAAAAAAAAAAACACAGTTTTGTAAAACCAAAATTGAAAAATTATTATTACAATTAAAATCGTAATGCTCTAATAAAAATAAAATAATACGAGTATATATTATAAAAATAACAATATATGTAATAAAATTAGTATATATTTTAAAATAATATATATACCTATATAAAGAAAAATGCCCAGATTAATTATTATATATTTTATATATATATTATTTTTTATAATATATATACTAATTTTGTTATATATAGTATTGTTATTTTTTATAATATATACTATTTTATCTATAAATAGTATGTATATGGTGATTATTATTAAAATAAATAACCGTAATACTCGATAATATCCTTACCATTCTATCCTATTTCCTCTAACAAAATTATATTTTAAATTCCCCGCTAATCTTTTGACGAATGCCGGTAATATTTACACTTTTGATTATATTTAATATTGTTTTACTATAACTTTATATTTACGCATATGTTTTAGTTAACACTTTTGTTATATTTAAGTTAAAAACTTCAACGCAATGTAATTTTTATATTATTGTAATCTATATATTTGTGTCACAACAACATATTATGTAATAGGACATTAGTCCGTTAATATTTGTAAATAAATAAAACCTACAAATAAACACGTTTCTTTTTGTGCGTATACATTGCCAAATTGTATTAATATAAATTAATTCATTTTTTTTTTTTATATACATTTTGCGTATGGAAAGAAAGAAAAAATTCTTTAAGTACAAAAAAAACATGTTAAAACTGTACACACAATTTAGAAAATTAAACATTGGATTATCAAATATGTATGTATGAAATAAAGCTATTATTATTTTTTTTTTTACTTATAACACAATTGTTTAATTAAAACTCCCTCACGTAGGTAAATTACATTGTAAATTTAAAAATTATGTAATGTATGGTCTTTGCATATAACATATATTACACCAAGAAATAAAATAATTGAACTGAATTGTTGTTCGATATACGATGAATGTCACTGAAAATTTAAGTATTGATATTGCACATATTACGTGTCTTATAAATATTTAAAGAAAAATATACCATAATTTTTATTTCCATTCTATTTGAATGCATATGAAAAATATACATTAATTTAGCCTGTTCTGTCAAAACGGGTTATTATATTATTATATGAAGTATATTACGATTGATTAATAATGTTTACTATAAGGCTTGCGTAATTTGTAAAATGGAAAACGTTTTAACGCAAGTGAGTACTAAAAATTTCTCTTGCTGTTCATAAAATTCCCTGTAACATACAGTCTTGTAAAAAATACTGTATTTAAATAATTTTTAAAAAAGTATTCGCATAAGAAATACATACAAATACTGTTTTTAAAAGTATTTTTTACAAGACTGCCTGTAAGTAAATATATTCATTGTTTTAATCAAAACTGAATAATTTTTTTATATTATTGTTATTCGTAAAAAACTAACATTGAACAAAGGTCGAATTTATTGAGTACAGAAAAATATTTTTTCCTATTGTATACGCTCACAATCGAAATAGGTTATACTTATTCTGTAAACGAATTTTTGACTTGCAAAAATGTTTCGATTATTACACGCGTATTATAGGTACCCGTTTTCCGAAAGTAAATTTTGGGGGGACGGGGGATTATTTTTCGATTTTCCCGGAGCTTTTTAATGCGATCCGATAATAGTAGGTACCAAAAATGTTTTCTTGCTAAACACCGCAAAAACGCGAATTTTTATCCGAATTTATTACGAGTTCAAAAAAATGAAAATTTAAACTGCAAATTTTGCCGATTAAAAAAAAACCTCGGCATATTTCTTAATTTTTTATGTATTTTTCGGGCATATTTCCCTATATATATTATATACATTTTTTTTGTAAAAAATGATGTTTTTATTCTTGTTTTTACTACTATATTACTATATAAAAAAAAGTCAAGAGGCGAGGGGGGATTGAACCCTTAAAACCCCTCCCCCTGCAGGCTTACGCCACTGCACCGCGCGTTATTACAAACGGGTCGTGTACAATGTTCCGACGTGTTTATTTACCGCGAACACAAATTTTTCTAGAAATCCGACCGGGTCGACGTTAAAATATTATCGCCGGCCGTATCGAATGTAAAACGTCGTCGGCGGCCAGGACGACGACGCGTACATCCTTTTGTTAAATATTCTCGCGAAGAGTTTACTGAGAGAGAGAGAGAGAGTGAGAGAACACGTTTCCAGGACACTATATACATCGTCCGCCGCCGTTTTATACAATACAATTTCAAACGAACTCGCGCACGCGTAGGCACGACCCGCCCGTGGTATGCGCATTTCATTATTATTCGGTCGGTTCCTATTGCTCCATGCTCTTACTCCCCAAACTATGTGTTACAGACAACAAGAAGAAAAAAGGCAAAAATGCTGCGTACGCGTTTCTACGCATCCGCAATCGTACGTCCAGTCGGCGGTACTCGGGTATAAACGTTTTCATCACCAGCGTCTTCACGAGCAGTAGTGCACGTCGCGCATCGTTCTTATCCGGCACGGTCCAACGCGAAAATCAGCCGCCCTCCCGGAACGCGCTGCATCGCCGTCGTCGGATCTATTACACTGCACAAGACACGTGGTATGACATTTTTATTACAAATAATAATAATAATAATAATTAACGAACGAGTAAAACGCGTTTTAAAAATGTTTAATAGAGAATTAATAATAATAATAATAATGAAAAAAAAGAAAAGAAATTCGTGTGATTTTCTAATACGTTTATAATTTAATCGGTTTTGAGGTACAAGTCTAGTTTATGGGACACTGCCGAGTTTTTTACGATTTATTTTCTTCGCGTCTTGTGTAAATCAACGTTTTCAAAACGACGGTGCAAAAATTAATTGGCGCGCAAATCATTATGGTTTTTGAGCTATGGGATTTTGAAATCTACGTACTTTAAAACAGTAGACTAAAAGGTAGACGATTTTGATAGGATTCTTCTTTGTTATGGCTCGAAGGCGGCCATTCAAGCTCGTCAGACTCGGGCTCGAGTTCGACTCTTCATTACAAGTTTTTCGCATTTTTTCTCTTTTGTCGGTGTATCATATTATGATAACTTTAATAATCTCAGAACTCAAGGCAGTTGTGTGGATTATATAATAGTCAGATATTAGTTTTACATTATTACAGAACATATTCCTATTTTCGGTTACCTACTTTAGGTGGTTTTTCATAACAAATCAATGGATATTTTTAGTTTAAGGTCCGACAGGTTGTCGCGAAGCTTAGACTTGCTAGAACGAGTGATTTTATTTTATTAAATCATGTGTAATTCTTACAAATATAAACGACTTTTTGGTTGGATTTTGTTTTTATATTGTAACATTTATTAAATTCAAACAAAAAAAAAAAAAAAAATGCAAAAAAAACGTATAATGACGAGTCGAACTCGAACCCGAGTCTGACGAGTTTGAATCGTTGTTTGTATTGTATTTAGTTTGTATCATAATAACTGATAACAATCAGTGATTTATTATTATTTAGTTACATTCACAGATATATATAACAACTAGATAGCTAACTCCCTATAATATACATTGAGAAAAAATTGAAGTCGGCAGACATTTACAGGTTAGGCTCAAACGATAGTAAAATATCGATAATAATATCGATAATAGGTAATATCGATTTATTTAGTTTTGATATTGGTTATTTTGTTTTGATATTGGAAATGATAAGACATAAGAATATGGTGTATGGTCAATGGCATATATTTTTATGTATAAAATTTTTTAAATATATTTTTGTTTTTAGTGTTTTTCATCTAAGTAAATACTAAATAGTGAATTGTGTAATACTACACACAACACAGACGTAATATCACACTATAATACAATAATTGTATTATTTTATAATATAAAATCGATATATTAATCGATATTACTGTTATCGATAAATTACTATCGATATTTCACTATCGTTTGAGCCCAACCTGTAAATGGCGGCTGACTTCAATAATAATTGCAAGTTAGCTATCTAGTTGTTATGTATATCTATGGTTACATTACAGTAAATGTAATGTACACACACACACACGCATGCACGCACGTACGCACAGTTATTTCGTGGTTTATTCTAGAACATAAAGTAAGGTTATAGCGTATTACATTATATTTTGTTAACGGAGATTTTAATACCTAGTTAAAACAATAAACAATGGATCAGCAACCTGCATGGCGTCCCAGAGGTAAGGCACGTGGGTCTTTTCAGTCAGATCAACAAACGGAAGGGACTCAACGACCACAACAATCCGCAAGTGGTCCCAGAGATGGGGGACTTGAGTTTCTTCAGTCTAAACAACTAACGGAAGGGACTCAACGACCACAACACCTTCAACAAATGCAAAGACCTCAACGACCACAACACCTTCAACAAATGAAAAGACCTCAACGACCACAACACCTTCAACAAATGCAAAGACCTCAATGGCCACAACGCCCTCAACAAATGCAACGACAGCAATCAATGCAAGCACCTCAACAAATGCCAGTAGCTCGACAAGTACAAGCGCAACCACAGGGCGTATTACGGCCGACTGGTGAAGCATACAGGCCACAGCAAGTAAGAAAAAAATACATTTTTAATTTATAATAGTTTAAAAAAAAATATAAATTTGTATAATTTGGTTTATAAGGTTGAACAAGTGACAGCAGCGATGGGCTCTATGACTACTACAGGTATAATTTACTTTCATATTGTGGATGTATACTGTGTAAACAAAGTATTATTTATTAATTATTAACTTTCATGCTTTTCATAAGGGTATTGTTAAAAGTATTGATAATTTAATTTATTTTTAATTAGTATTAGAATTAATAAGTATATTTTATTTTATTTTAAAAAGATATAATATCAATTAGCGGTGACGTTGTTCGTGGTCGTCAAGCATTGGATACTGTTCAGTATAATCAAGTAGCCAACCCAGGATCATCCAACGATGGAAAACAGGGTATGCTGTAAACAGTGTATTAATTATTAATTATTAACTTGTGTGTTTTTCATGAGGATATTGTTTAAAGTATCAATAGTTAAATTTTGTAAAATTAGTATTAGAATTAATAAGTTTATTCTATTATTATTATTATTATTATTTTATTTTAAAAAGATATGGTACTGATACCACTTGGCCGTGGCATTATTCGTGGTCGTAAAAAATTGAATACTGTTCAGTGTAATCAAGTAGCCAGAACAGACTCAACCAAGTATAGTAAACAGGGTATGTTGTAAACAATTTATTATTTATAAATTATTAACTAACGCGTTTTTCATGGGGATATTGTTTAAACTTTAAAGTATTGATAATTAAATTTTTTTCTGCTTTCAGGTATAACAGGACGACCAATACAATTGACTGCAAATTATTTTCCAATTACGTCTTATACAAATTGGAGTTTGTATCAATATAGGATTAATTTTAATCCCGAGGAAGATAGAATTTCTGTTAAAAGAGCGCTTCTAGTTGATCACAAAAAAATCTTAGGACCGTATATTTTTGACGGAGAATCAATGTTTAGCAGTACAAAATACCAGTTAAACGTAAGTCATTTGTATTACTTATTTTATTTTACATAATATTATATCAAATTTGTTATAGACATTCGAACTGACATCAAAACGGACTTCAGATGATCAGATTATAATTATATCTGTAACATTTGTTAATGCAATCGAGACAAGTGATTATGCAAACATTCAAGTGTTCAATTTACTGCTTCGTAATTGCCTTAAACATTTGAAACTACAACTGGTTGGAAGAAACTATTACGATGCGCTAGCCAAAGTAAATAACATATCAGAAACACTATAAATCCTATATTAAAAAAAAATAGTGACTTCCCTCCGATTTTTAAGTAAAAGTCATAACAAGAAAAACATTATTATTTTGAACATAGGTAGTCGTCATTCGAATAACTTACTGTAGTCTTGGGAAAATCACTTTTGAATTTTTAGCGCTGAAGTTTACCAATATGTATATATATATAGGGTTTTAAAATTTCATGAAATTAATTTTTTAAACATTTCATTTGAATGAAAAATAAAAAAATGTTTGTTTCTTTTCGAAAAGGATACAAAAATTGTTGTTTTATTTCAGTGAAAAATAAAATCTTTTCTGTTTTATTTATTATAGTATACTTTTTGTATTATTAATATTGTACTAAATACAAATAAAAATTAATTTATTACAATTAACAGCATACAAGTACCTATTAGTTATTATAACGTATAAACTATAAATCATTTAAATTTTCATAAGCTATTAGACGAATATTAATAATATTTACGAAATATACACATAACCGTAATAAATAATACAAAGTTGTTTAATGTTTTTAATGGCCGTGATTATGGAACTCGGTAACATTAAATGTTACAAAATAACAAATTTTGTTACCAACACGCCGGTTTTTCCTTGCCTATACCAGTTGGCAGTTATACCAGAGACCTCAACCATTGTGCCGAAACAATATCATTAAAATATATGAACTGATTAAATGACAATTGGAGATCACTAACACAATGTAGAAAAAAAAAATATTTTTCAATATTTCATAAGGCGTGAAATTTTCAATTTAAAAATATTTCACACGAAATATTTCAAATTTAAAACCCTAAATATATACATTTGTATATGCTCCTAAAAATATAAATATATGCACTACAAACCTTATTTAAATTATTTTATAAACAATTTTATTCGTTTACATTTATTTTAAAACTAACGTTTATAGCATAAATTTAAAAGAAAAATCATCTTATTTTGATTATTATTGACATTTATAAATATAATTTATTATTAAGTTCGTACATAGGTATTATTTTAATAGTCTTGTAAAATTGTTATTACTATTTAATTATAACATTAAATAAATTTCCATTAAACTATCTAACCGTCTGTGATTTTACTTAATTACAAAAAAAAAAAAAAATGTAAATATTATAATTCCCATTGCTCATTAGTCATTAATCATATACTCGTATAACCATTGCAATTATATTACACTTTCATTATTCACAAAAATTGTAAAAAAGTGGCTTTTTTTCTAGTACGGTAACAAATGCGATGTTACAATGTCGTTTTTAGTAGTATGTTTGCTATTTTTAAAAATGATAACATTAGATAAACATAATATTTTTGTAAATATTCTTCATATTCTACACACATTACACATATCAAATACGTTATTTAAACAAATGATTTACTTTTGAACTTCATATAATCATATTATACTGAATTCATATAATTAACATTTTATCGTCAAAATGTTTTGGTGAAACAAAATCATAAATGCTAAAACGTATATTTAAATTAATTCAATTAGAGTAGATAAATTGTAATTTTTCATAAACATTTTAATGTTATATATTATTACTTTTATCAACACTTGTTTACCAATGAAATTCATTGAAATTGAAATGCAGCAACTTCCATGTTTCTCTATCATTTGCCTTCTTCTTCAATTCTTAATATGACTTACATCCTTGATCTTCTGTAAAAAAATTGACATTCTACAAAAAAACAAATTTATTAGACATTATAATTATTATTTTGTAAAGCATAGATTTAAAAAAAAAAAAAGTTATGGGGAGATTAGATTGAAACCTAACCCCTCTCGACTTTAATTTAATTACTATTATACTATTACAAATGTATTATTTTTTTTTCAAACTGTAATTTAAAAATTGTATTATTATTTATTTGTCTGATTTTTTTTTTAGATTGATATTCCAAAACATAAGCTGGAACTTTGGCCAGGTTATGAAACGTCTATCGGATTATTTGATAATGGGCTTTTATTACGTACTGAAATTTCAACCAAAGTTATGCGCCAAGAAACCGTTTTGGATATACTAAAGAATTGTATAGGAGAGAGAAATTCAAGAAATGATTTCATGGTTAGTAAAATTATTAATTATTTTTACTAACTTTAAATTATTTTTTTTTTATAGACTTTTAAATTTATTTTATTTCATGATATTTGCTTGAATTATATATATTTTTTATTACAATCCTCGGAATTAATGCATACTGAATTTTCTTAAGATATTACTGGTATCAGTGGTGTTGAGGACGCTGGTGTCCAAACGTTTATTTCGTTTTATATTTCCGTTGTGTCTTATTAGGTATTAACTATTAAGATATACATAAATTAATTAAGGTCTGCAAGCATATACAATTTTATAATGCTTATTGTTATTAAATTATTAGGTCTTTTGGCATACGAGTTTGTAGTACATAGCATATAACATTTCATTGGTATGAAAGTACTCTTATTTCTTATATATATATTTTTTTCTTTTTACTGAATTATTTATAGGATAAGTTAATATTGAAAATATAAATAATATTTTTGTAAATTATGGTTGTAAATATTGGATAAACACCTAATGATACAGAAAAACATGAACTTCATATTTTATTTTACTGCCCACCTTCTCACACAACCCTCTCGATAGGTATAAAAGAAATACATACAAAACACATGCAAGTATAGATAAAATGTATTATTAAAACTGATACACAGTACAAACATTATGTGAAATATTATAATTATTTAAAGTATTAATTTTCGTTCTCCTGCTATTGACATCTTGAACTCTTCAATTATTTCATCATAATTAATTGAATTAGTTACCTCTTGTTCAACAAACATGTATAATAACGCGTAATTAACAGCAAGAATCCTAGGGTTTATATTTTATAGTCACTATACTCACTAGTCCAACGCAGAAAAAAAGTACAAATAAGTCCATAAATATAATTATATACAGGTTTATGGCGTTAAACTGTCAACAATTCAACAGTGATAATATAAAGCAGATAATACAATAAAGACCACAGAGCAACAACTGACTGACTGGTCTATTATATAATATAATATAGTAGTACTATTTTTAGTAGATTAAAAAAAAATCATTAATTGAATATTACACTATGGGAACAAGTTATTTCATTTGAAGTAATAGCAGAGAATGAATTAAGTAAAATTTTATTGTTTTTTAGATGAATTTCAAAGCTTGTGTTATAGGAACAATAGTTCTTACACCGTATAACAACAAAACATATCGAATTGATGATGTAGATGATACTTCAGACATCAATTCAACATTTACAATGAAAGATGGAACTGTGATGTGTTATAAGAATTATTATGCTGAAGTATGTTGCTTAAGATTATTCTTAGTTTTTTCATTTTATTTTATACTTAATTATTTAAACATGACTGAATTCTCTATTATCTTTTTTTATTTTAAGAAATGGAATTGCAAGTCTGTATTTGATGGCAGGCAGCCATTACTGGTTTCTAAAAATAAGAAATCTTTTATATACCGCGGTAAAAATGAAGAAGAATTGGTATACCTTGTTCCTGAATTTTGTACTTTAACAGGATTATCTGATGCCATGAGGTAATTATGATAATAATAATAATAATTGTTATTATTATTTATTAGTGAAACTAATCTATGGAAAAAAAAAATACTGATTTCAACAAATTAAATAAATATTTTACATTTTTTTTTTAAATTATAAAAGCACATAATTAAGATTTAAGTGCATAGAATAAAATATGAATCAAATAAATGTTTAATAATGTTAATACAAAGTTTATTATAGTATTTTCCTCCGAGATCTATCTACAGTTTTTGCTCAAGCAATAATTTAAAGAGCTGAGAGAAAATGTCTTTGATTTGACGCCAATACGCTCTATATTATGTTCCATGTAATAAAATTCAGAGTTTTTATTTAAATCTTAATTTTCACTATTTCTTTTTACATTTAACATTCCTTGATAAATTACTTTCAGAATTCTCTTCATCATTCGTTTTATGACTAATTTGAATACTGACTTCTTGTTTCTTCTAAGTTAAATCATGTTTTGGTTCAGATTGTCATTTACCATATTTTATAATAATAATCTGTTTCTATAATATACTCATTGTCTCATTAAGTAAAAAATAAATATTATAATTTAGATTTATAATTTTATTTTCTCATACAAAATCTATTTAAAAACTCATTGTTTACAGTATAATGTCTTTACAATTACATATATTTAGTTTAAAACATTTTAAAATCTTATTTATTTACTTTCAGAATTGAATTATTTTCTAGTCGGTACTAAATTATGCCAAAGTTATAACGAATAATAAATATAACATTTGTCATTTATTTATTTAAGTACATTTTTATTAAATGTAAACTACTTCTTAATTACAGAAATAATTTCAACTTGATGAGAGAATTGTCAGTACATACACGATTGAATCCTAAAGACAGAGTTGATAGATATTATAATTTTTCAAACCGTCTTCAATCTGAACCTAAAGTATAAATATTCTAAATTTTAATATTGAAATCAACATTTTCTAAAAATTGTGTTTTGGTATATTAGTGTTTGGAGATATTTAATACGTGGAACTTGGCATTAGGCAAAGAGCTTATTACAATCCCCGCTCGTGTTTTACCAATTGAAAAAATAAGTTGTAATAATTCACAATATGATGGAGGAGAAATAGCAGATTGGTCACGGAATTTAAGATCTTTACCGATGTTCACTTCTGCTGTAATCAAACGATGGTTAATTTTAACTCCAAATAAACACAACATAGATGCATTTGTAGCAAATCTTCAAAAGGTTGGAAGTAGAATGTCTTTGTCATTACCACGGCCAGAAATGTAATTACTGTTTGTCAATATATTTTTTTTTTTTGCAATAGTCTCAATGTACTTTTTTTTTCAGAGTTGAACTTACAGGTTCAAACGTACGAGACTATGTAAGGGCTTTGGAAATATTAATTAATGAGAGGAATCCATGTTTTATATTATGCGTGATCAAAACCAACCGGAACGATATTTATAATATAATTAAACGCAAATTATGTGTCGACAGAGCAGGTAATATGATACATGTTTAAAAAATAAACAACATTATTTTAGCATTTAATTTCCTGCATAATAATAAAAATAGATAAGCTAATATTTTAACTAAAAGTTAAACTAAACTTAAAGCTAACTAATTAAAAATGGTTTGTAAATATTATCGATTTTAAACAATGTTTGTTTTGTTATTAGACCTATACCTATTGTTTTTAAATTTAAAATGTAATTGTTTCACCGATTTCTTAAATTGAAACTATAGCTTTTTTAGAGCCAATAATCTTAAATTTATAACGGTTAGTCATCATCATATGATATTCTGTAATGTAATATTAAGTTATAAAAATATTTATTTTTAGTACCATCACAAGTCGTTTTAATGAAAAACGTAGAAAAAAATGATATGTCTCTCTGTACAAAGATCGCAATACAAATTAATTGTAAACTTGGAGGTGCCCCGTGGTCTGTTAATATTCCCGTAAAGGTAATTATTTGTAAATTAGGTATTTATTAATTCGTAATATTTATACTTCATGTCATAATAATTATTTAATAATATTTTTCAGGGATTTATGATAGTGGGATTTGATGTATGCCACGATATTGGTAATAAAAACATTTCATATGGCGCTCTTGTTGCCTCATTGAATGATACACACACGAGTTACTTCAGTTGTGTTGAAAGTCACAGAAGTGGTGAAGAACTTTCAGTACATGTTTCTGTCAGCATTGCTAGTAAGTAAATAAATAAAAAAAAATTATTGTTTTTATGTCTACTGTCTGATCGGAGGACGATACTGTGTACAGAATGTATAAAGTGCCTATGTTTTCTGTTCAAACAACAGAATGTTGTATGAACAGTAGATCTATTTTTCTGTTGTTAATTTAAAAATGATCGAGCGAACCAAATTAAGTTTATATAAAAATTTTAATTCATTTTGAATAAGTTTGTTGACGTTCTAAGACTTGCTCCTTGTATTAAAAAGTAATATTGTATATCTACGTGAATTGGCATTAAAGTTTTTTTTTTTAGAGGCTTTAAATAAATACAAGTCTCTGAATGGAGTGCTTCCTAAGAGCATTATCATCTACAGAGATGGGGTTGGTGATGGACAGTTATCACACGTCTATGAAGTCGAAGTTGCAAACATAAAGGTCAGTACATATTTTAAATAATACGTTGCTCGTATAATATTTTGAAACTAATTGAATTTAAACAATTTTTTTGTGTAGAGAATTTTTAAACAATTCTACGAGCAAGAACCTCCCTTTGCGTTTATTGTCGTTAAAAAACATATCGATTCACGGTTCTTCATTACTAATTCTCAGAACGCAAACTACGGCAATCCTCAACCAGGGACAGTAATTGATCAAGTCGTTACAGATCCATCTAAGTAAGTAGTAAAATACACAATATGTACCATTATTATTATTATTATAATTATTATTATTATTATTATTATTATTATTATTATTATTATTATTATTATTATTATTATTATTATTATTATTATTATTATTATTATTATTATTATTATTATTATTATTATTATTAAGGAATTGGATTACAAATATTGTTTTAGAAATTCCAAATTATGAATATTAAAGTTCATTAACCATTATATTGAAATTCGTTATATCACTATGACGAGCATATCGTATTTAATAGTAAATTTCGGCCGGAGTAATTTAATTTTGTTATCAAGGTTTTTAAAACCGATTAAAGATCAATGAACTCAAATCCTTTCAAAATAATGTTATATAAATAATTATAAAATTTTAATTTACAAGTGTGAAGATTTTCGAGAAATTTAATATTATATTAAATTACTGAATTGTTTTTATCCACGATACTTAAAAATTTAAATACGTTTTTATTAATTTATGATCAAATTTTACCACTTTGAATAATTTTACCTTAATATTTTTGTTACATATTTAAGATAAATTAAATCGTTGATATTCTACATCACGTTTAAATGCATTTAATTTTACTTCTAAGCCTTTATTAAACTTAACATGATATCCGAGTTTTTCCAGTATTAATAAATTGAATTCATTTAAATTAAAAACAACCGATGATTGATTTACAAAAGTAAAACTACATAATATATCTAGACATATGTAAGTAAAATCATAATGATGGTAAACCGTTTCTAAATAACAAATAGTATTAATATATATATATATATATACAACATATATATTTATTCCATTAATTCCTGTAGGAATTTTATCGTTACAATATTCAAATTGTTTCTTCAAATTGTTTGTACTAAAATGCTTAAAAATATTTCTTACACACACACACGCACACGCACACGCACACACACACACACACACACACACACACACACACACACACACACACACACATATATATATATTAGATTTGAAGTAATTTAATTTTTTGTGGTTCACTTTTGGTTGAGTTTTCGCCATTCCCGTCCTGTAGTAACGCCATTACTCTTGTGCTTTAGAAACAGATATTTTTTTCCATTCTATGTCATACAGTGGCACCCATATCAACACACCTTAAACCAAGATAAGCTTAAGCATTATTTATTTTTGGGGTGGGTATGTGTATACCTACAATGATTATTCTTGATAAAAAATGCAATTGTAGTGTGTAATAATAATAATAATGATAATGATAATAATAATAAAACAATAATTTGGTTTGGGTGAGTGAATAAGTCTATAGGAAAAAAATGTGTCAGCCCTAAAAAAAAAACCTAAAAAAAACCCCAAAATAAACCCCCAATAATTATTATATTATTTGCAATATTGTAAAATATATTTATTTGTGACAGGTACGAGTTCTTCTTGGTGTCGCAAAACGTAAGATTTGGTACAGTGACCCCAACGAATTATAACATTATTGAGGATACCCTTGTCAACTGGTCACCTGATAGAATGCAAAGACTGACATATAAATTGACGCATATGTACTACAATTGTTCGGTGAGTATTTATTGTTTAGAAATATAAACTTAAGGAATCGAATCCAAACATACTTGTTGTGCAATCTAATTTTAAGAACATTTTATCTTAAAGGGCACTATAAAGATTCCAGTTCATTGTCAAATGGCACATAAATTGGCTTTCCTCACTTCACAATCGCTCAGGACTCCTCCAAACAATGGACTCGATGAATTATTATACTTTTTATAAGTAATTTCACCAGTGGACATAATTTACTTTTCACAGACTATTTTTCATAAGCTTTTATTATTATTATTTTTCGTATTATTGAATTTAACATAATTTTTTAAATTTTATCATTGAATTAATCATTTATACTTTTTTAACGACATGATTTTTGTATTAACTTGTATTTTTGAAGAAATACAGTGCATGTTTACTATATATTCCTTGTGTTATCCCATCCATTACACATTTGACAAAGAGTTGGAATACGTTCCAAGTATTTCCAAAAAAACATTTTCATAATTAAGTGTTTGTTATTATGATAACTACATTACTCTAATGATTCAGTTGCTGTTGTTTTTACCAAATAAGTTATAAAAAAAAACAGAGCGATTAACAAATTTCCTATTTTCATTTTATCTGTGTACACTTAAACGTTCAGATCTATTTGTGTTTATATGGCGTAGGACACCTTGAACGGTTGGACCTTTGATATTTATGTATACGATGGAATTATTAAAATATTTTAAAGTCAATTTAAACATACTTGTTAAGTTTTTGAAATTGTTATGTTTTTATCGTTTTATAACCGTGTAAAATGTATAGAACCTAAAGATTCGATGACTACCTATTATAAATTACTACTTACTTTCACAAAAGAAACAAAAGGGTAAAATTCACAACGTAGACAATTTTAAAACCAATCACTAAGTGTCATTGAGTATATTATAAATGACATTATAAAAATTAACAAAATGACTATTTATAGTTCTGTAAAATTCGGTCAAAATTCCCAGACTATTTCGAAATTCATTTTATGTTTGAAAAAAAAAGAAAAAGTATATTAAAAATGTATGGCACCGGATGTTATCGATCCCATTTAGTGCATCACAGAATAATACAAGGCGGCATGAATACTTTAAAAAGTATTAAAATAGCTGTTAATCATCAAATTCATTTTATCCGAGGGGGCAAAAGTATAACTTAGCCCCCCCAGAATTATATCTGGGGGGCAACTGCCCCCTCTGCCCCCCTCTGCCCCCCTTCTCCGGCGCCACTGATAATACGATGTGTATATAGAATCGTTTTTAAGTATAATAGTTATTTAAAAAAATGTATAAATAATTACATTTCCGTTCAAAATTGCGCACGGGCGAATTCAGCTAGTATAATAATATATTCGCGCTGGACTATTGGCAGGAGTAGGTGTGTTATTAAAAGCCACGACGAATTTAAATAATCGTTTTATTTATTCGTTAAAAATTCGGTTTCGTGTCGGTTTGACGAGCGTGTTTCCTAGGTTTCTGCCGAAAACCGGTCGCGTTAATGTTATTATGTAAATAATTTTATTTTCGGGCTCAACGACCTTGGTTGAGGTTCGTTTTTGTTTATAATTTATGTATTTATTTTTTGTCTATAATATAATATAATATGTATGGACGCACATATATATATATATATATATATATATAAGTACCAATATTTTATTTTTTACTTTTATATTACAATGATGATATGTGTCTTTATATATATATATACATTTTATTAATATGTAACTATCGCTTAGTATTTAGAAAATATTTTTTACGTTCATTTTTTAAGACCTCGAATTGCTCTCGGCAAAATAATAATAATAATAATAATAATAATAATAATAATAATAATAATAATAATAATAATAATAATGAACGGCAGCAGCACAATACGTACACACCGTCCTCCAGACAAAAAAGGAGGATGGGTGCCTAGAGGATTGACGGGAACCAGGAAATGCCCTAGAAAACGCGTAATGTAACAAAACAAGGATAAAGAGGATAGGAAGTCACGACGGACACGAAAGACAGATGGAGGCCCACGCCAAGGGTCAAGCCTCAGCGGCCCCGGCTTGAAGTTTTATGCGAGAGCAGATACCGAGCCGGGTGTCCCCGGAGTCAGGTCTTGCCAGTTTAGTGGGTATTCAATATTGCATCAATATGCAGACTGCGAGTCCCATACAGGGAAGGGCTTCGTACACCCTCCTGTTGTGCGTAAATGCATTCTGGACGACCTAAAAAAAAAAAAAAAAAAATAATAATAATAATAATAATGATAAAAAAATGGCATATACGCCACCGTGTAACTTATGAAATATATTATATACCGTCGAGAATGGACGGCAAAAATATCCCGTCGATTGGGCAAATTTTCGACAGTTTTTACAGAAGTGTTTCCGAATAAAAATTCGTTTAAAAGATAGTTAAATTCATTAGACTTTTATCATAATAATTAAAAAAAAAATGCCTATTTAAAAAAAAAATGTACTAAAATTAATAACGATATCTATTTACCCGTTTCGTAATATGTTATAATATCCACCTACCCGAACACAATAAAAATAAAATAAATCGGTACCTACTCGATGATAAAACGATAATTTTTTTTTTTGAAGTACGTCAAATACATTTTTTATTGTGTCTTTACGTGATATCGTTTGATTAAAAAAAAAATATTCAAACACTTGTCGATATCTGCGTGTAATTATATATATTACAATAATACACGATTTTTCGCGCACAAAAAATGTCAATATTTTAACAGGTTGAGTGCCACTTTAAAATATGAGATTTGCTATTATTGCTGTGTAAGACCTAATTACCCCACAATATACTTTTACCACTAGACTTTCTGTGGTCTTAAAACCCTACATGTTAACTTTATTTCTATGCCCCGTAGGGTACTGAGAAACGTCATAATACATAGTTTTATATGGGAAAATATTTTGTCGTGGCCTCCTTGAAAATTCTGTTTAATGGTTTTGACTTTTGAAATAAATGTCTCTTTATGAAATTGCTCTATGCAATTTTGTAGTAAAATTGATATTTTTAATGTAAAAACGAAAATCGAATTTAAAAAATTCATGAAAAAAGATCATGACTCTCTCGTCAAAATCATTTTAGGGTCAATTCACCCCACATGGCAGTCAACCTGTTTCAACTAATAAGTTAAAAAAAAAAATTCCCACGATTCATTTCTGTGTACTGATATACCTACTTATTTAATAAAAATGGTGTACTGGGGCGTATACGGGGGTATAATACTCTCTTTTAGGTTTTCATATATATTGCATGTACCTACCTACAAAAAATGACGTGATACGGTGTATACGGCCGTTACATAGCGTATACCTACTATTTTGTCTGACAAGTTCAATGTTACGTTTTACGTGAAAGTCTTTTTCGTTATACTTTTTCTATAATATTTATATTACGTAAATTTTTAACATATATTGGTACATTATATCAGTTATTTCTACAGACACAGGTAGTTTTTGACGATGCGTGAACCTATCGAAACTTGTCAAACTGTGTTTTCACAATTATTATTATTTAAATTATTAAATAATAATATTTTAATAAAAATTAAAATAATTCAATAGTAATATAATATGTATTCATAAATTAAGTTTCATTTTTCAACTTATAATATTGTATACAATTTTATAAATAAAAAAAAAATATAAATTTACAGATATATATTTTTGTTTTTAATTCCTTTAAAATAGTATATACATATAGTGCAGTGGTTTTCAACCTTTTTCACAATACGGCATACTTCATCTCCTACAAAATTTTCGCGGCACACTAATCCATATTATAATACGTGAAGCATATTTTATATATAAAATCGAAAATCGATAATAATACTGGTAAATACAAAATTATAAAACTATTAATAGATTTATCGCGGCACACCGGTTGAAAACCACTGATATAGTGTATAAATACAAAATAAAACAGAAATGACAGTATTATAAATAAATAGTAATAAAAAAAAAATTGTTTGAACCTAATAATATTTAAAAATGGCGTATACCTACCTGCGAATAAAAAAAAAAAAAAATGAAAGTTCGGAAGTTGAAAGTTGTAACAGTTTAAAACATAGATTGTAAGTTTTTCGAGCGAAGCGAAAAAACATTTTTTTGGGACCTATATTTTTTTGTAGAATGGCGTATGCTCACGAATTTTTTTACCAAATACACCACCACTGTTTGTAATAATTTATAGTGTAACAGTCACTAAAGTGCTCAAGTGTATTTTAATAGGTATACGTATTACAGTCTTACAAGCTATATTAAATTAAATACAGTGAGTTGACTGTTAAGAATGTTATGATCTTCCAACCCTTACTGTGTACATTTTCGGCCCCAAATTATTTAACCGGCCCAAATATCGCGCGGCACATTAAGCTGAACTCGGTAACTCGCCGGGTCTATCCGAGTTTAACCGTCCATCTCACGCCATCAATATTATCATCAGTAAACAAATACTGGCGACTCGATATCCGATATTTTTCTATCAGTCATCACAGTATCGTTTTTCCATATTGACAACACATTGATTCCTCACATTGCATGATCAATAATAATAGTACTGACAACAATGTCGGTCGTGTGAGGCCCGTTTAATACGATTATTTCGGGGTGTACTTGAAAACTGACGGGAAAACGAATGCGGTCAAAAATATGAGAATCGATTGGCGTACTCAATAATATGTATTTATACAGGGTTATTCAAAAGGATTCATCCGATTTCAAACAGTTATAAAATTGTTAATTATAAACTTTATCTTATCGACTTATATACTAATTAATAGAGGGTAATCACGATGCACCTAAAGCTTGGTGCAAGGTGCTGGTGCAAAGGAAAAAGAACAGGCGACAACTGAGTATCTGAGGATAACGTGGAACGAATTAGAAATTTCAACACATTCCGTGTAGGTCAACCTTCCGCTCAAGTCGAGAACCAGAAATCCCTCAAACAACTGTTAGACGTGTTTTGAGACGGCGTTTAATGTTTAATAATGAAACCATACAGGTTGCAACTGTTACAGGTTTTATAGCCCAATGATAAATTGAAACGACTCAATTTTAGCAACACATCCTAACCGTTGAATTAGTCGCAACGAGCCTAATGACATTGACTTGATAGCTGGCCTCCTGGATCACCGGATTTCACGCCACGTGATTAGATATTTCTTTTGTGTATATGTTAAAAATACTGTACCACCATTGTCACCAACCCTAGATGAGCTGAAAAATAGAATTACAACAGCGTCCATCGACTCCATGTCAATAATTACAAGAGATATGCTGCAACAAGTATGAAATGAATTTGACTACCGACTAGGTGTTGTTCGTGTGACCAAAGGAGCCCACATAGAACATATTTTATAGGTACAATTAACTAAATTTTAAATGCTGTTTTTATACATTTTACACGGGTAAAGAGGTAATTTCAATGACGAAATTTTCATTTTTTTATTTAAATAGAACTATGTCAATTCTACGTGGCGTTTACTTTTTTTTTATATACGTAGTAATAAAATATATAATACGTTAAAAGTTATTGCAATAATAAGGACACGACGTTATCGGTTTTATTTATTACTTTGTTTTTTTTCGGCAGACAGTTTCGTTTTATGTTTTCTGGATAAAAAATAAGATTTCAGGTTTCCACTGCTAACGGCTTTGTCGCATAAGTAAACATCGAATTCTACGAGTATTTGTGACGGCCATACGCTGACCGCTGTAAAACGAAAATACCATTCTAATAAGTGCGTGTATTACGTAAACATATACATAAATATACTTTAAATGGTATACGAATAATAGTATAAAATTCGTTATAAACATTTTTTGACTATTAGGAAATTGACATTTCGCATGTCATCGAGGTTTTTATTTTTTTACAGTAATATACGTATTATGTTCAGTATAATATTAGTGATATTATTATTATTGTAGGCTAAGGCCGAAAATCGTGTGATATCTTAAGGATAGCGATGTACTTTCGATTTGAGGATACGGAGTGTTTAAAATGAAACATCGAGACTTCGTCTTGCGCGCGCACTATAAACGATTAAAAAAAAATATATATTTCGAATAAAAGGACAGTTATAAACATTTTTTTTATGGTATTATCGAAAATCGTGTGATATCTTAAGGATGTTACAAAACCGTCGAATAAAAGGAATAATAAACAAAACCGTAATTATCGAATATTGTTATAAATTACCCTGTCAAATAATAGAATTCGGTTATTTCTATATATTTATTAGAAAACAGAAAATTATAATAGAAATTCTAAACTATAAGTCTGTTTGTAGAGTTCAGTGAAGACTTTTTCAGGTTTTTATTGCATGTGCTCTCTCCGGCCGATCCTGGCGAGTGTAATTAAACCGTCAAGCCTTCCCCATTTGAAAATAATAAGCGATTTTTAAACGAATAGATATTAATGTTTATATATATATATATATTGACGACAGTTAAGTACCTCTGATATAGAATTTCTCAAATAAGTCTTTCGGATTTCCTGCAGACGTTCACTATTATTTTTTGAGAGTTCGATAAAATCTCCGTCATAACCATTAAATGTGTTGAGTTTAAATTATTTAAATCCGCCTGTTTTCAATTTTTCCGCAAAACTAGTGGTCCATTTGAAAAAAAAACAAAGATTTTCGAAAAGGATAGTGCACTTATAACGTATCTGCTTGCTAGTGAAACTGAATAATTCGTTGGTTTCTATCCGTTATATATTCGGTATCAAAAGTATGCGAAAATATAAGAATATTTTACGCTCTGCAGTCATATAGCAGTAGGTACCTATATAAGTACGTATTGCTTATTAAATTATTGTGAACAAATCAGAAACAGGAGAGTGTTTATAGAGTTAACGGCAAAACTGTCGAATATTTTTTTTCCCAAAAAAAAAAAAAATACTTTTTCGTGGGACACTAGAGAAGACTTTTTTTTGAAAATATTTTTTCTTTTTCTATCTTTCTAGAGGGATGACACATACACGACACACACACAATTTTACATTTTTGCCTTCGTTTACGTAAAACTCTAAAAGAACGATTGTAAAAAAATTATCGCGTACTATTTGAAATTATTAAAGGCCTATACGATATTTATATTTTATATATTATTATTTTATATAATAATTCCGGTATTATATTTTTAAGATCACATACGATTATTATCGTGTCTGTTATACAATGTTATACACAAACGTACGCGTTTTCAATTAAATCAAACGGAAAAATCAGTAAATATAGCGAAATAAATTAATAAGCGAGTAATTGCGCGCTGTATTCAATCGTTTAGGCGTGATTGGTATAAATACGTTTGCACGTATTAGAGTCTTATTACGATTGTAAATAATGCCCCAACGTTAATCGTATTATTTAGTTATAATAATGACGACTAGTGTTCTATTCAATATACAATGGTAATTCGTTACAAATAAAAACTAAAATTGTATTTTATACTCGTATGTAAGCTATAAATTTACAGATCAGGAATAACTACCGCGTCGTATAGGTCAAGGCCGCATATTATAAGTCGCGAAGAAGCGAAGAAAGTCGTTTATTTTTTTTTCTAACTGTCGTTTTCAAATTACGAACCGCGGCGACCTTGGATATAATGCGAGGGGGAAAAAATTAGATAAACTAAATAAAACAAACGAAATTAAAAAAAAAAAGGTATTACGAACGAAAAGATACGGCGTCTAAAAGCAACGATACGATACGAAATACAACTGCTGAGTTATTGGGGACGTATTTTTTTTTTTTTGTATTGGACGCAGGAGAGTAATTCAGGAGCATTTGGGACGCTTTTGAGGAGGACAGAAGGGAAGTTTTCTTTTTTATCGATTGAAACACTTTCGTAGGCCCTATGCCGTACTTTTTGAATATAATATTTTATATTCTTTTACGTATATAGATGTATGCTTAAGAATTTAATATTACAAAAGGAATTTTACTACGGTAAATAAATTATGTAATTACATATTGTTTAGGAGTATTTTCAGAAGAAAAAAAAAATAGGATATATGAGATCAGAGTCAATTTCGCGACGCGCGGTATCGTCAATAAATTTTAAATTTCCAAGATCGGATATTGTACACGTAGGTTCAACTATTCTCCCATAATTCGTTGCTTAGGTATTAATGAAAATGTAATCGTCCTATTTTGACGTTATGGCGCAAAAAAAATGTACATCGTTTTAGAACCAATAGGTTCCTCGTTTCATTCACAACCCAAAACGGTTCTCAGATCATAAATATTATATTTTTTATGCTTAAAAAAAAATTGACTCTATAAATCGAATTCACCTTTAATACATTGCGGTGAATAAATATTTAGGAATATGGGGTCATAAGTTTAAGTTTTCAGTTTGACTCGTGTTTTTATTCGTAGCATTCATTATATACACACCGTGAATAACAATGTCTCTTCGATATGAAATTTACCAAAAGGCTTTTTTTTTTTTGTTCGCTATAATGTCACTTAACCTTCATAGTTCCGTTTTGAATTCGTATCAAATACATATACATATACATATACATAGTTAATACGAGTTAACTATTATTATTGAATTTATAATCACGCGAACGTAATTAATTAAGAGGACACATTTCATCGATGATTTTTAAGGTCGGTCGGTATAAAATGTGTACACTGTACACATTATAATATTACCGAACAGTATCCAGTAATAGTTTTAAACGTATTTGAAAAAGTTTATTTTTTTTAATAAATAAATTATCGTTAACATTTTTTGTATGGTATGTATAATGAGGGGTATAATGTATAGGTATTATTAGTTTTTTATCGCACTCCCGTGCCAAACCATTGGTGAATCCGAGTCAAAAAGCATTACGAAATATACAAAAGTCGTTGCATATTATAAATTTGTTTATATTTACTATCGCGGTTCCGGCAAACTGTCTGCAGATAATAAGCGAAGAAGAAAAGTACATTTCATACATTTTATATGTATCGAACACGTTATCACAATTCAAATTTCACAGTATGGCTATCTTCAAATAATCATTAAAATTTTAGGCTATACTCGTGTAGGTACTATCATACGATATAATGTGTACCTATGTAGGTACGTGAACAAACACTAAAAAAATAAACAAAGCATAAAAATATTCTTGGTGTAAGATTAACATTACCCACACACAATCGGGCACTGTACATAATGCCCGGGCATTGTAATACAATGTAACTAATTTATAAAACATATTCATAGCTTCGCCCGAATTTCACGGGCGTTGTACATATAATGCCCGGGCATTGTATTAAAATGCCCGGAATTATACACTTTTGACCGTAAAATATATATATATATATATCTCTTTGGCGCGGTTGCATACATTTAAATATATCTCGTATATACATATGTTACCGTAAAAACCCGATCACTAGACAATGCTAGGATTTACTGTTTGTACTCAGTAAAAGCTGCAATTCGTAATTTTTTCGGGCTTATATTAAACCCGTTGTGTACATCTTAGGATGTACGAATTCAGTTAATAAAAGATGATTGATACATAAAATTGATTAAATTTACATAAATTCGCTGCGTAAAAATTATAATTATGTATTAAAACCAACTACTGACATTTATTTAAATTCTTTATTGTACAAAAATTAATTAATTGAAATTAAATTAATTATTCGTCTTTTGTTTTTTAAATTTATAATTATTTGTTGTTGTGTCCTCATATGGTGTTCTTTTTATACCTAATTCAAATATGTATATGAATATAACGATTATTTCGAAGATTATTATTTTTTTTTTAAGATTATTTAATTTTTTTTTTTCTTAAAGATTATTATTTATTTGCACACGATGTGCTGTTATGACATAACAGTACATACCTAATAAAATAAATGAAAATTAAAAAAAAAAACAAAATACGGATAATTAATTTGATTTTTATTTTAACCCGACAATGACAATGCATATTGTCGTTTGTGAACAACAACTAAATTGTAAATTATATAATATTATACAAATTATCACAAATGCATGGTGTCGTTTCTGAACAACAACCAACTTTATGAATTTTAAAATTACAAAAACGAAGTATTTCATTTTAAAATTATTCTCCTAGTAACCAGTATATAGAATTGTACTGAAAAAAAAAATTAAAAAATAAATTCATGCATAACTAGAAAAACCTAGCTTTACCTAGTGATCGGTCTTTTACGGTTTAATATATTCAGGTATATATATACATTTATTATTTACGTGTAATGATTTATAGTTGTTTTTTAAACTTAAATTTATTCGGATTTTTGTTTTTTTACTGTTTTGAATGATTTTTTTTTATTATTTCGTCGTCGTTCTCTATGAAAAAGTCGTTTTCGTAGTTGTTGTAGTTCGTGGTGACTCGTTAAAAAAAAAAACCAAGTAATTTATTAAAAAAAAAAACGACGACGACGACAGCGACGCGTAAATAAAATTATTCGGTTTGCTTGTGCGTGCAGCGTGTGTCTGTGGAGAGACGAGAGCGGCGGATAAACGGGTTTTTTATTCGGTTTTTTTATTTTTTATTATTATCGACGGTAAATAACCCGTGTGCGTACAACAACAACAACACACCATACCACTGTGTGGATTTAAAGAATGCGTGTAGTGTGAGTTTTTTTTTTATATAATAAACCGAACCGATTTGTTTTCTTTACACGCTCATCGCTTCAGAGAAGGTCATCGCAGCACAGCAAAACCCTTCCGGCGGCTCGTCTTATTTGTTCGGATATTATTTTTCCCCCCTTTCTTTTTATAAACGTAATGTGGCGTAGCCGGGGGGGAGGGGTGATGGGGCTGCAGCCCGCCCCCCTCGAAATTAATAAATAATCCATTTTTTTTTTTAGTGGGTACCGTCTATACATATTAATAATTAACATATTAATTAATTAATTATCATCCTCAGCCCCCCTCCCCCCCGAATAAAAATCCTGGCTACACCACTGCGTAAAGTTATAATTATTTTTTCAGAACGGTTTCCCTGTATTACCGTCGTTTTAGGTTTTCTTTCTCTTTTTTTTTTTTCAAATTTACAAGAGTAAAAACGCTCAGTCGTGAATTTAGAGCCGAGGAATTTTCCCAGATAATTCTACCGATATATAATAATGTAATAACTAAAAAATTGAAATAAAATAATTAGAGAGGGATACTGAGGTTGTAAGGGAAAAGAAATAGATATTGTATATAGTCGTAAAATAAAATATTTAGTGAGAAATAAAAACTAATTTGAGTTATTACTAGGGCAGGTATTTATATGCCTTAAAAAACCTATCAAATATGTATGCAGTTATGCGCTAAAAATTACCAAAATATATGCCCTTAAAATATGGTCTAAAAAAATTTTTTTTTTAAAAAAACCTAAGAAAATTCGAAAATTGTATTTTATTACTATTCTTAGTTAGTACAGTTAGTCTCAACAAAAATATGTTTTACAATATTACAATTTGAAATTTTCAATATGTCGAATTTAAATATTTATTTTAATTTGATTTATTGAATGGCATTGTTTCACGATCCATGAAACAAACTGTAAAATGTATAGATTAGATTATTTGTCATAATATATCGTATTATTAATAAATTGAAAACCCCATAAAAACCAAATTAATAATATTTTATTTAAAACACTGGTAATAAAGTTATCAACTCGCCTGTTGATATTTATAAAATTATAAATTTTGATTATTCTGTAATTATTGATTTTTTTTTTTGGTTGAAAATGTACAAAATCCTAAAATATGCCCTAAAAATTCCTAAAAGTGGCAAAATATGCAAAATACAAATTTGTTTATAGAATCGTTAGGTCATGAAACACATTTTGGTTAAACTAGCTATTTTTTTGACCAACCAACAACAATATGCAAAAGCATATAAATATCTGCCTTAGTCCTGTTACCTTACTCCTGTTTGCGAAAAGGAGTGTTCCGGGGTCGTGAGCTCGAAAACCGTCGGGAACGCAAAAAAAAAAAAATAAATAAATAAATAAATAAACGCGTGCACTAAAGCGAAACAAAATATCACTTATCTAGCTGAGCTCACTCGGTGTCGTCTTCCAAGAGACCGCAATGGAGCCGCGCTCGGGTTCAGCGAATCGATGGAAAATGAAAGCGATAATTATACAGGTTAAAGGTTGGGATGCTGCCTTCGACTGGATACGAAGTCAGTGACAAAAACGAAACGACTCAAGACTGATTGAATGGTGCGAGAAACCAGACTTGTCCTCGCAGAGGTCTTTTTTTCACACACATATTCACACTCGCATCTTATTTTTTGTACGTTTTTTTATATTACTATCGGAGCGTGATATTCGTTTTATGAAGATTTATTATTCCTTATTCTTCTAATTTTTTTAAACTCGGTTTCTATTTTATGTGTTTAGCCCCGGTGATCAGCATCTCTCGCGTGTGTGTGTTTTTTTTATAAAATGATAGCGTTACATTTCGAGAGTCCGTGCAGGACCGATATGTGTGTTAAAATTTAAATGTTTCCTTTTTTTTTCTAATATAATTGGCATTCCGAGAGGATCAAGCGTTGGTATATACTTGTTTAAATATAATAGAACAATTGTGTATAGTAAAAATGACTTTTGAAATTAATACATTTGATTTTTTTATATAGCTACATAAATAATGCATACGTTATATCTTTTGCGTCGTCGAATTTATCAAAAAGGTATATATCGATTGCGCCAATAAAATATTAGGTATACCGTAAACAATTCGATTAGATCGTGTTTAGTTTGTTTTTTTTTTTTTAACTGTAGTTTTACTTTCGACGATCTACGATTTACAACATTTTTAAGCACATCGCGCCTATTACGTCCATTTTTAGCAAGTCCTTTACATGAAAATTAATAGTTTTCGTAAATAATTAGTTCTTCACCCCAAAATGGCTTCCATTAGAATTAAACTAAATATCCCATTTTTTTTTTTTTTAATATTAATATAATTTTCGATAAATTAATTATTACACGCGCGAACGAGCCTAAATCGGACAAATCACGATTCGTCAATATTTTAAACAGTATTGTAGACAAATATAATGTTGATTTAACGTTAAGTGCGATCTACTAGGTAAAATCATTATTACACGAATCTGACAAACAGGTACAGCGGAATTTCGTTCGAAATTCTTCTATTGCTTGACGCGTTATCGTCATTTAGTCAATGAAAAAAAATATCTTACGAAAAACGTTTTTTTTTCACGCCAAGACTCAAGAATATAACATTATTAATAAATATTACCGATTTTTTTTTTTAAATTCGTTTATCAATTTTCACCAAGTCGAAAATCGGTATTTTAACAACACTAACATTTGAAATCCGGGACGTACGGGAAACCTGGGATGAGATCCGCACCGAATCGACTGCATTTGTCTGATAATAATTTGCAACAACGCTGTTGCTGTTCGGAAGAAAATAAACTATACACGCGTGTCAACGCGATAGTTTATTAACGTTTATATTATAATATTCATTTAAAATAGGTAATATTCGAAAATCACGAATTCACAAAAATATATATAATTTACGTGAATAATAATTTTAGTTTTATTCGCGAGAGACCACGACAAGGACAACACTCGTAAATACATACTTGTACGCAGCTATAAAACACACCCAACACGGGCTGCAGCCATAATATTTAGTGAATTTTTAATACGATTCGTTATTTTCAACACAGCCCCGAGTATATTTTCTTCGTTTTATTCAATGGTTTATAACATTTTAACAAATGAAGATATACAGAAAAAAAAACCCGCGGTCAATAAAATATTATTATACGTCATAATATTGCGTGGACGTGTTGGGATTATTCGTGCTCGATATGGGAACAAATGACAGAATAAATAATAAGAACTACGGTCGTAGTGCGCGTCTTTTCGCGTTAACCACGACGTTAAACTGACATTGAAAATTACGTTTTACTAAACAAAAAAAACTTGACTTGGCACATCGCATAGGAAATGTCGGAAATCAGTATACGTTATTTATTTCGATAATTTCCCACGAATTATTCGCCATCGAACGGCTCGAATTCGTCCTTCGAAAATTAAAACGCGTCTCACTGTCCAATGACAGTGGAATGGCAGTAGCGATATTATTGTTCCGCTGTAATAGTACGGAAATATTAGTTTTCCGAAACGAACTCCGAAACACATAATACAAACAGATACGTTGGAAAAATCCCTCCGTTAAAATTAATAAAAACCGATTTTATTTATACCTAAAAGATTACCAGGACCGGATTAAGAGTTTACCGGGCCTGGAGCCTAGTAGTCCAAAGGGCCCTTAGTCCTTAGAATACTTATAACTAGGGTTCGGGACTTGTAGCACTTAAAAACATGAAAATAAGCGTCAAATTAATTGATTGTATACAGAAATATCTTTAAAAATCTTTAATATTAGTCAATTTTCAATTTCATATATCATTACGTATATTATGTATAAACAGAATGATTTGTGTGGCGAATGCTAGTACACCGCGTAATACAAATAATAATACGAAAATGCCAAAATAAAATCTAAACTTAAATATTTTGAACTTGGTCTGAGATAAAAGGCCCCTTCGGGGCCTTCAATGTTTCAGGGCCTGGAGCCCGGGCTCCTAGGCTCCGTGCTTAATCCGGCCCTGAAGATTACGTAGGTTTTTTTTCATCGTTATTTTTTATGAAAATTAATTGTTAAAAATATTAAAATCATAAATTACGTAAGAGTTATAAAAAAAAAAAAGTTTACATATTTTACGTGTTTAAATGACGGAGAATATTCGTAAAATTCGCTATAAAAAAAAAAAAAGTGTACGTTTAATTCGGAAACAACGGCGCTTAAAGGGAATTTCATTTGAACGAGGAATCGTGTTCATCTCGTAAAAAAAAAAGCAATTTATCAATAGTTCCGGTTTTGCTTCAGGCTTGGAGAAATGAACTAATTCTTATATATAATAACGTACATAATATATACCGTATGATAATATTATTTTAAATTATATATATAGTGTAACAAATGCAATAATTTAGCTGCAAAAAAAAAAAAAATTAAGTTAATACATTTTATGATCAAATAACGATTGTGTAGACGTAAACGATATACGTGTGACATTACTGTTTTCCAATATTTCGGACAATTCGTCAAAAAAGAAAATTAATCAAAGATGTCAATTCACAAACGCAGTGGAAAGCGCTTTTCATAAAAAAATATTAAGTTCGTTGTATATGATTAAATTAACGATTGAAAATACAATTAAACGATTATAATATTATAAATGAAAACAAAATATTTCTCACGAAGAAGAAGAAGGAAAATTTTTATTTTCTGTGCAAATTAAATTCAGAATATTATTAATGTTGTTTGTCTATTATTATTTTGGATACTATTTTATACGAAATAGTAAATTTATTGGTCATTAGTTTTTTGCTGCATTTTTTTTTTTTTGACTGGAGTATTGTGCTGTATACGTTTTTGTTGTGCAATTGTAAATTTTTAAATATGATAGTCTTAATTTTACAAGAAACCAATAAAATGGGGTCACAATAGATGGCTAAAAATATTATCAAAAAAAAAAAGGAAAAACGACTCATGGGAAGCATAAGCTACGCCATTTAAAGTCATAATAATTATGTGAATTACAAGCAATTGAAGATTGTAGAGTAATATAATTTCATTGAATATAATATTAAAAATTTTCGTCTATTAATTAATAATACCTAATATTTTTCGATTTTTATTTTTAAATTTACTTTATACATTTTTTATGTATAAAAAAGAAAATTTCGACACAATGTATTGTTTGTTTTTTGATGAACTGTTTATGACGAAATGTCTCTTAAAAATTTTTTTCAATGATCTGTTCTAGATCCGTTCATTAACTGAATTATTATTTAGATAGGTACTCACTATGTATAGCGTAACTACAACGAGATGAATAGGCGATCACTAAAATCTGTACGAACTACTGTGCGCACATACAAACACAATTTTTTTTAAAAAGAAACAAAAATTTTTTTTTTAACAGGAATTCGTAGAGGAAATGAGACGTCCACATTACGCATACTGCAATGTGTATTTGAAGTCATACAATTGATTGGTGTGTATCTACGTTTGATGCAACATGCGATCAATTGAATTCACATAATTTTAATATGCTAAAACACATTTGAGATTCGAAATGAAGTTAGATAAGTATTATATTCGAATGAATGAAAAAGATTTTCAAAAAAAGTAAGAAAACAAAATTGCAAACGTTTATTTAGTCATATTTTCACGATAGTGTATTTTTCATTTTTTTTTTTTTTGATGAAAAAACGCGCAGTCCTCTCGGCAGACGAGCCGTATTCATGTGTGTTGTCCTCTCGAATTTGGTAGTTATAATAAGTTGCTGTTATTAGAATATGCCGTTGTTACTCGTTTAGTGTATACAATGGCATTACTCAAGTATTTTTTTAACC
Source organism: Slavum lentiscoides (assembly GCA_032441835.1). Classification (NCBI taxonomy): domain Eukaryota; kingdom Metazoa; phylum Arthropoda; class Insecta; order Hemiptera; family Aphididae; genus Slavum; species Slavum lentiscoides. The sequence continues at coordinate 5,825,064 of CM063711.1, read as the reverse complement.
TTTTAATAACTATATAATTATGTCATAGAGTAAAATAGAAACTAATTATTTGTGTTAATTACGCTTCTTCAAAATAAATTGTGTACGGTAAAACAGTTTTAAATACCACTGTATTCAGAAAATGTTTTCAAACTCAATAAACGTAAATTAAATGTATAATATGAAAGTATGCTTAAAAAATAAAATAGCAAATATTCATTTTAATTAAATTGATGTTTATTAAAAGGAAAAAATAAAGAATGTATAATGAGAAAGGTTTTAGAATGAAAAAGAAACATTTTTCAAAAAATAGCTTTTACAATATAGAGTTGTGATAAATAGCCTTTTGTAAAAACAATGATAATTTCTAAGTATTTTATCTGCAATATATTTCATGTGGCATGTACTCGTACAACATATGAATTAAACATTGCTGGACAGTGAGATTAAATTACATTTTTTATCCGCGATATAAGTGCTAATTAATTTAAAAAAATTATAATTGATTATAAGTACATAAAAAAAAATCGATAGTAAAATTTAAAAAAATTGTATTCTAAATATAAAAAGATAATTTTGATAACATTTTGGCTCACAATAATTTTTCTTCTGACCATTGATGACGTTGTATTAATCCAATAAATTATTGTCAAAAGGCTATACATTTTGTAAAACATTTTAGATTTTAAAGTTTTATTTTTACACTTACCGTCATAGTTTATAGAAATCTTAAAAAAAAACAAACAAATTCTTGTTTCACAAGTCACATTTATTTGAAAAATAATTGCAAATGTATTTTTTCTATTGCTGTTACCAGGGTTGGGCAATAATCAGTTAATGTTTATCAAAGTTAAGTAAATGAGTTACATTTGTAACATGTAACTTTAAAATCAACTCGTTACAATTTTTATTGCAAATAAAAGATACACGTGTCTATAGAGTTATATCACATAATAATTGGACGATACTGCAGATATCGTTTATATTGTAATTTTTAGTACTGAAATAATCATTTAATGCAATGAAAATCGATAGGTACCTAATATCAAAAATTGTTTTTCCAAAATATTTAAATAGTTAATGTTTACTGATTCAAAGTTTTGTAATATTTCGTAACCAATGTAGGCATTAGATAATAAATTTCAATATTAATAATTTTGTATTTTAGTTAAATCTTATACGATACATTTTTAAAATGAACCCCACATACAAACAAATATTTTGTAGTAGATAACTATCATTAGTTTCTTGAAGAAATAAACATAAATAAATAAGTAAATTTTAAATGGAAAATTGTTACGGTAACTGTATGACTTGTAACCAGTTACACGTTTCCAAAGTATTTTGTAACTAAATACACAATTTAAGAGTAACCTGTAACTTGTAAATAGTTACAACTAATCGAGTAATTTGCCCATCCCTGGCTCTGTTACCAATTACACATTTACTTGAGCCTTCTTCACTTATGTCCATATTGTTTATAAAATAATATTTTTATGAAAAACAACATCGTTAATGAGAAAAACACCACGTAAATTAATTTATGTAATAACTTTTAGAAATAGAACTTTGATAATACTTCAACTTTGAACAGCATAATTCGTAAATAAAACTTTACACAAGAATATGTATAAGAAATGCTAGTAATAATAATATTAATAATTGTTATTAAATCTAATTAATTCTTTTATTCCAATGAAAAATGAGATTATAGAAAGTTAAACTTAAAATACGAAATATTAAGTATAATATAATTTATAATACGAGTAGTAACTCGAAAAAAAGTCGATGAAGTTAATTTTATATTTTATTATAGGAGATAATAAATAATATAGCGGACGAGATTAATGACTTTTAATTGAAGTTGCATTATTACAAAGTAAGAAAAAAAATAGAAAAGGTTGAAACATATATATATATATATATATATATATATATGTATAATGTATTTGTATATCCACCTAGCAGCTGTAATATAGTTGTGTTGCAGGTTCCAGAGAAAATCACCGCTGTTATCGCATGATTGCAATATAGTTTTTTAAATATAGTTGCAATAATAACCATCGTGCCGTCTAAAAAGTTGTGTTAATGCCGGTAAAAATGTACGGTAAATACCATGGAAGTATTTTTTGTAAAAATAAATAAATAAAAATAAAAGAGTGTGTGATTTTAATGTAAATGAAAAAAAAAAGAATAATTAATTGGTATTACGTGTATATTATTACCTATACATTTGGAGAGTAACGTTATTTTCTGTTTTATATAATTTATCGTACCTAATATGTATATATATATATATATATATATATATGTGTGTGTGTGTGTGTGTGTGTGTGTTTCACACACACACATATAATAAAAGCTTTTAATCGTATAATCCGCTTTGTTTTAAATATTTAATAAATTCGTAAGATTGAAATGAAAATAAAAATAATGAAAAATTATATCGTCAAAAAACGTTGTTTTTTTATTTTATTAAATTTAAAATTTGTTGTGGTGTGCAAAAATGGAGACGGTCCTCATAGAATTTAATTACAGCTTGGGGCCACAACTCTTTGGCGAGTCGAGCTGTAACTACATCTGATCGGTTCATGTCTTTCCATTTGATAACGAACATCATTTCTCCGCTGTCATCGGTTGCACCTAAAATTTCTTCAGCTTCGTACCCGTGTCTGAATTGAGAGTCATCATAATCAATGTATTCTTCATTTGGCGGTACACTATTACTACGACCAAAACTGCCCCCTTCTTCTGCTGGACGATCACCACTGTGATCTGTAATTTCATTGCTCGCATTCTCTAATGAAATATTTTCCTTATCACCATTTGAATTATTGTTATCCGGTAAATCAGGACCATCGGGTTTATGTTTTTCCAACGTATCAACGCTTCTATCAATATTTATAGTCTCGTTCTCTGTTTGACTCAAAACACTGACGCCCATATTTTCATCTACTGATGAAACGGAATCCATTGTGTTCATAATATCTTCATCCCGTGAAGCAGAACCCTTTGTGTTCATATCTCCATCATCTGGTGAAACAGAGCGCCTTGCGTTCATATCTTCATCATCTGGTGAAACAGAGCGCCTTGCGTTCATATCTTCATCGTCCAATGAAGCAGAACCGCTTTCCATTGTTTCCATGTCTTTATCGTCTGATAAAGCAGAAAGTCTTCCGCTTGTTTCAAAGTCTTCATCGTCTGATGAAGCAGAACCTCTTTCCCTTGCGTTTGTATCTTCATCGTGAGATAAAGCAGAATCACTCATGCTGCTAATCGAGTTTCCATTAACTCGTGCATTTTCAAATTCAGCTATTATGTCAGGACAATATAAATTATTTTTTGGCTCCCATGTATTTTCGCTATCAGGGTAACCCGCCCATTTGATGAGATATTGAATTTCCCCATGTACTATTCTCTTGTCGACAATCTTTTCAACATTATATACATCACCATCATCATCATTTTCTATATCATCTTCGGTGGATGATTCTTGTGGAGGCTCTACTGGTTGATTTCGGTTGGCGTTTGGTAATCTGTAAAATAATTTTTTTATTATTTAGTAATAATTACGGTTTTTATACCGAACAAAATTCTAATCAAAACTTATGTACTAATTAATTAATTAAATTTTATATGTATTCAAATACTTTGTATCAAACCGACCGATAATATATTTTTGTGTGATTTTATGTGTATATTTTAAAACAAACCTAATCGCTTAGCTGCTTATCATTCTGTCTCCTGTCAGTTTATTATGGTTGACGGTCATTTTATACCTACACGACAATTTTATTATTTAATAGAAACGGAAAATGCAATAATTTCGATTAACTGTTAAGCTTTTATAATTTTAATTTAAAAAATTTTAAATATTATTTTTATTTATAAATTGTTTTATAAGAAGAAAAAAAATGGAATATAATATAATGTAAGGACTAATGAGTGTATTAGAATTAATAAGAAAAAGTTTTTATACAAATAGTTTACAGTACTTCTTTTTCCAAAAGTTTAAATCATTATTTGTCACTGTTTAACTGTTTTTAGGTCATATTTACATTTTTTTTCAATTGTTTTTCAATATTTTTAAGGTCATCAATATCCGATACCTATAACCGTTCAGAGTTGTAATTTTAAGTAAAACGGTATTGAAATAATATTTATCTTTACCTACGTCTGTAGTGGCTTAATTATATAAATTTTTACGGGATAGTGTATAATTATTTTTGTATATTTCTCATTGCCACGGCAATCCCATCTATTGGGTCATTCCGATTTTTAATTTATTGTTATCGACGATTTTCACTTACGAGCAAAGAGACGATTAAATACAAATAATTTTTAATGCTTTATAAATCATTTTGCGAAAATCCAATTTATTGCATTTGGATGTAACTCGACATTTGACACGTCCAAGCGTTCCTGTTAATCTACGTGTCTATTACAATTTCTGAGCATTCAACTGTGTATTGTTATTATAGCTGGAAAAAAAACTAGCTAGTGGTGAGATCATTTTATCACCCCCCCCCCCATCTCGTAACTGAAATACTGTAATTGAAAAACGTATACCTATCGAGAGATTATTTAGATTGTCCCGGCAGTGTTGTATTATTTTTACCATTCATCCCCTCTTCTGTTATTACAGCATCGCGTAATCATGCACAAGATGGTCGCGACGACTTTGTCACGTCGCGCGTAGCGTATTCCTGTTTATTTTCTCTTCTTCGTAATATCAAAAATAAAAAAGTAATTTATTGCGTATTTTTACAGGATGGAGGGATAGCTCTGTCGCCACCGATAATAAATTATACATAGGATCAATTTTAATAGAAAGACGAGAAAAAAATTATTCTTAAAATTAGAGAAAAAAAACTGTAAATTAATAATCGTAATAGCAAAAAAAAAATTAAATAAAAAACGAGCGTGCTAGTACTCGAGACATCGATGTGTAAACGTCGCGTGAGCGGTAAAAATAGAACGGAATTGTAATTGGCATTTGTGAATAATTGCAGGTAGTATCTTTATTCAAAGTAATTTCGATAATAAATATTATTATCAGTTGTCACGACAACAGCTTACACATAACACGCAATTTATAATTTCGTGTAAATTAATTAATAATATTATTGTTGCGTGTAAATTAATAAATAATATTAACACTATTAATATTAATAAGTATTATTATTAATTGTCGTGACGACAGCTTACACAAAAAAAAAAAAAAATATTATATATAAATAAAGCCGAAGAATATTACAAAATCAAAAATGTATAGAGAATTGCAGTCGAATAAAACGTATTTATTTACTATCGGTTTCGCCTGCAAGTCGTCGTCAGGTATATAAAGTGAAAAATAATACGTACAACAATAAAATAAAAACGAACGAGAACGCATTTGGTTGTAAAAATTCAATTCGCGTTAAACACAATTCGTTCGCTTCGATTTATTTATCTATTATTATTTCGGTTTGTATTTTTATTGTAATAATCATAATGTTCTCTTTATACGTGTGTGTGTGTGTGTGTTTTTTTTTCACTTTTGTCGTCTTAATTTCTTTTTCACTTTCACATTGACGCGATGACATTAATTGGTCGCAAACGCGGTAATAAATAAACACATTTTTTATACAAGGAAATCTACATTTTTTTGTTTTTTTATTTTTGTTACTATCTGCGTTTTTTATATATATTGTATATACATATATGTATATATAAAAAAAATTATTTTACGTATAGTCCGTTGTGCCGCTTATACCAACAATGTGCAATCGAATAAATAATTTTGATTTCTTTTTTGATTCTTGTACCGCGTTAAAAACAAATATTTACAACTCAAATAATTAATGTTATTTTTCATTCTATATTTACTGTATTATCTTTGTATATTATACACTTACCCCTCGGGGTGTTATCGTTTATTTATTGATTCTAAATAAATAAATTATTATTATTATTATTATTATATATAACTTTTTTTTTTTAAAAATATTATAATTATTATTATTGTACATCGTATTGTTTTATTTCTATTATTCTTTTACGCAACCGTTTTATTATTTTACTGTTTTATTATTCAATGACGTACGGCAAGAAGAAGAGAAACAAAACCACTTGCAGGGACCAGCGGAGAGACGATATAATATGCGTGAAACGGCCGGGCCGGTAATATTAATAAATATTTCAAGGTTGGGTACGCGTGACCGCGAGTCGGACGCGTCAGCTGCAGTACAGTGGGGGACAGATCCGCACCACCTGTCCCTGCCGCGCCGTTGCCGCACTTCTTACCCGACGCGGCACCGGTTTTCATTCCTCTCACAAAACCTAAACGCGCGCGTGTTTTGTATAATAATAATAATAATAATAATCACAATACCGATGACGAAAATCTTCCGGTTTTTTTGACATATTATATCATACACGATTATATTATATTATATTAATATTTATTTATATAGATAAAACGTATATACCAGGGCCTAAAATTGTGCGCAGTAGCACACACGGTGTGCAGTATAGTAGCAAATACTAAAATTTAAAACAGTAAAAAAATTGTGTACATAATGAAAACAACTATAGCCGTGTTATGAATATTATCTAATATATTATACTGATATAAAGTGTTATTTTTAAAATTTGTTTGTATATTTAAAATATTTTTAAATTTATTGCGTTCAATTTCTTTATAAAACAAGTACCTTATGTAATTCGTCCAAAACAAAATTGATATTATTGTTATAATTTTTAGTTTTAAATTGATAAAATTCTCGAGAATTGACATATGTGTACATTTCGGAAGGACGACTACGTATAATATATGATATTTAATAATAATAATAATAATAATAATAATAATAATAATAATAATAACATAAATTATTCGGCCTACGCATTAAATTGTTTGCTTACCCAATTTCAAATCTGAAATGACGTCCAACCGCGAATTATTTCGTAGTTTTTCTAAACTCGTGTGTACAGAGTCATTCACAAAAGAAAAAAACATACGCTTTTAAAAATCTTTAATTCACCGTCAATTGATGTTATTTTATTTGAATTACAGTACATCTCTAAGAACTACAATGTTTGTAGTTTATTTTAGTAAAAAATTTTGTCCGTTTAAAATGGATACGTTAAAAAAATAGTATACACGGAATACGGTACAGTAAGCGTGTTTATAGTGAAAACACGGATAATATAAAACCGACAGTTTTGTTACACTTTTTATGATTTTATTTTTAAGTTTTGGAGTTAAGGAGCCTGCGCCCGACCTGTATGGCTGTATTTTAGCTGATATATTACATACGTTACTGGAAAAACTCTCACGCCTTGTAGAGTGATCCGATTTTGATTTTTTTTATTTTGGAAAGAGGAAAACATTTTGCAGAGCGCACTGGGCTTCGATTCTCGAAATTTTATTTCTAAAAGCTATAATAAAAATTTGAATTTGAACAATTTTTACAATATTTTTAACAATTTTTATAATTTTTTATAAAGGTAATCTAAAATCAAAGTCCAATGCGCCCAATAGGAAGTCTTCCTTTTTCCAAATTAGCAACAAAATTAGCGAAATCGGACAATTCTAGGAGGCGTGAGAGTTTTTCCTGTAAAATATATAATATCGAACTTTTCATTTTCTGTCCGTCGGTGCTGTTGACACGCGCAAAATAAAATTTTTAGAGCCAAAGTCTAATGCGGCCTGAAAAATGTTTTCCTCTTTCTAACAAAAAAAAAAAATTATCGAAATCGGATCACTCTACATGGCGTGAGTGTTTTTCAAGTAACATACGTACCTATTTCAGCTGAAACACAGGTCGGGCACAGGCCCTTTAACCAAAAATCTTAAATTTCTTTCCACAATTATAATTTTGATTTGCAAATTCTAAAACCCGATTCGCAATCAATTCGCTGATTATTGGCTTCAACCATTTTCGTATATTATAAAATCGACGGCACTGCGCTAAATAGTTCAGTTATTTATACTAACACAACTATTTTTCACTATGGTGACACCGTGTCACCATTGACTACGTCTGTTGTTAAATTAACCAGAATATTTCCTACACATTACGATTATTTTAACTCGCTACAGTCGTATCCAAAATCTGTTTATGTCAAAAACTATAATAAATCGGACTCGAGTAGTTTAGTTGGTAAATTATTTATTCTTTTTTCCGTGTAAAGAGCGCTGGAAGAAATGAACGAAGATCTGAACGTCGACAACGTAATAACGAGACTTTTAAAAGGTAAGGGATGATAATTATTAATGAGTGGAAGGGTTTCTTTTTCGTGTGCGCGAAATATACGCTTTACGGTAAAACCGAACGCGCGTACCTAACCTGTGGCCGGGCACACGTCGAGGCATTGCACGGGACAAGAGTAGGAAAAATTACTCGTTACCGATGTGAAAACAAAAACGTCGTGAACGATGTGAAAATTTAATAAATTCGAGTTTTAAATCCGACGATGAATAATTTTATGAATTTTTTTTTTCTTGTCGAATTAAACGTAAAAAATCGTGTAAAGAGTAAATTTATAACGGGGGAGAAAAAAAGTCGCGGCAAATTCGATTTGACATTAGGAATTAATTCTGACAAATTATTTTCGCTTCAAACCGAAAAAAAAAATGATTAATTATATCCTATTTCCCAAAGCGCGCGACACGCGTTTGCGGTAAACTGTGTCGTGAACGCACTGCGCTGCGCTGCTCTGCTCATAATTACGAACCCGGTAGATCACATGAAAACCACACTGCGCAGTCGACGTCGTGTCTGCGTCTCAATGAGCGTCCGGCCTAACGGTGTTGCACGTCTCCGTTGGCGTTTTGTGTGTGTGTGTGTGTGTGTCAGACTTGGGTAGTATTCCGAATACTTTTTAATTTTTCGAAAGTGTTCTCTAATACAGTATTTTAAATACTTTTTAAAAGTATTCTGTATACATTATTCCGAACACTTTTTAAAGATCAAACACGTTTTTAATAGTAGCTACACAAAAATAATAACTTTATTGTTATTAAAACAATCAAGTATATTTCATTAGACTGTGTTACCTATTGTAATTGTGTTATATTTTATAACTAATTGGTGTAATTAATTTACTTGTTAGTTATTGCGTTCATTTATAAACATAGAATTAAAAAATGTATGTATATCAAACACCTTAAGTATACATTGACGACTGTTTGTGTTCGATTAAATAATAATATAATTACTATATATACTCGTATATTTGATACTCTTATTACCGGAAACCAGTAAAAATAAAAGTATAGTAAAAGTATTTGGAATACTTTTTGTGAAGTATTCAAAATACATAGGGAATGCTGCTATTATCACGAAGTATTCGAATACACATTCTGAATACTTTTTTTTCGGAGTATTCGAAATACGTATTACAAATACTTTTTGTAAAAGTATTTTACCCAAGTCTGGACACGTGTGTGAAGACGAGATTTATTCGCTTACGTTATTTTGACGCGCGCGCGCGCGCGTGTGTGTACAGTGCGCGGAAGCAAACCCTCGAAGAACATGGAACTCAACGAAAATGAAATCCAGCAACTAACCATAATGTCGAGAGACATATTCATGTCGCAGCCTATGCTATTAGAATTGGAAGCGCCGTTGAAGATATGCGGTGAGTTGTCATTATTATTATCATCATTGTATTTCACAACGTACGGTTATAGGCCGTATTATAAGTGATGTTTTAACACCAAAAACGAGGTATTTTACGAAATTTCCGTTGCTAATATACGTATTTTTATATTGCATTACTTTTTATCAATTAAATTTTTAAGGCACTAAAAGGACCAAAAGAATAATGTTCCGTTTGGAGATTTATTTTTTTTTGTTTTTGGCAAGTATGTGATAAACGGTATACGATAGACGGACGAAGGAGTTTTAATGCCTGGAGTTCTCACAAACTGTTTTTATAAGATGATATTACCGATTTTGTGCTTAAATATGTACAACGTTTCAGTGATTCAACCGTATCTGTAAAGAATTCTTTGAAATATAGAAGAAAAAGAAAGGATATTTAATGCGTCGAATTTTAACGACTCTAAATGAACCGTTATTGTCGTTATAAAATCGATGGGTTATTGAATATTGATTTATGTAAACCGCGAATCTTTAAGAGTAATAAAAAAACTATTTAGTTATAGCGAGATGTTTTTATTCTTTCCAAGGGGATATTCACGGTCAATACTACGACTTGTTACACCTGTTCGAGTTGGGCCGTTTTCCACCCGATTCGAACTATTTGTTCTTGGGCGATTACGTGGACCGCGGTAAACAGTCCCTGGAGACGATATGTTTGCTGTTGGCGTACAAAATAAAATATCCAGATAACTTCTTTCTTTTGCGCGGTAATCACGAATGCGCTAACATAAACAGAGTATACGGATTTTACGACGAATGTAATTGTATTGGCCCGATTAAAATACATTTTAAATGACTCTACGTGAGCAAATTACTGCTGTCGTTTTTAGGCAAACGGCGGTACAACGTAAAACTTTGGAAAACATTCATCGACTGTTTTAACTGTTTACCCGTGGCAGCAATAGTCGGAGAAAAGATTTTCTGTTGTCACGGTGGTCTTAGCCCGGATCTAAAATCGATGGAACAAATCAGGAGGATTATGAGGCCTACAGACGTGCCTGACCAAGGACTGTTATGCGATTTGCTATGGTCCGATCCAGACAAAGTGAATTTATCTAGTTTATCTTCAATAATATTATTATGTATTCGTATTGTCATTTTTAATGTACGACCTTTAAGAATACCACGGGCTGGGGAGAAAACGACAGAGGCGTATCGTTTACGTTCGGTGCCGATGTTGTTATCAAATTTTTGCAAAAACACGATTTCGATCTCATATGCAGAGCTCACCAGGTTCGTGAATATCACAAGTATATTCAGAATGTCATCGTCACTAATTTATTCATTTTAGGTTGTGGAGGATGGATACGAGTTTTTTGCTAAGCAACAGCTGATCACAATATTTTCAGCGCCGAATTACTGTGGTGAATTCGATAATGCCGCAGCAATAATGTCTGTCGATGAAACTCTGACGTGCTCATTTCACATTTTGAAGGTAATACGATATTATTGTTTTGAAATCATTTTATAAACTTATGCCGTCACTGACTTTTAGTAAGCTACACATATCTTATGTTTTTAAAGTGATTTTGATTAGTGCGAAAACAGTGTATTTTTTTGGTAAAAATGTTTCAAATAAATAATATACAATAGAGCGTTTATCCATACATATTATATTATATTAATTAATGTTTTTTTTATACACGTGAAGAAATTTAGTGTTTTTCTTGCTAACGACATAAGATTACAATTTATCATTTGTATCACGAAATCCGAGATAAATAATAATACATGTAAGCGAATACTGTTATTTTATTACCGTTAGATAATATTGAAATACCAGAAAACCTTTACTGGAGCGATCTTGTAGTATACATCAGCGACTTCATGAAAATCCTATTGAAAAAAAATCTCTTACGTAGTGATTCACTTTCCGATTTATTTACTTGACATATTTGAACAATAGTAGAATTATAGAAATTACGAACATATTTTATATTTTCAGTTATTTCATAATTACGTTATCGTTTTGTAACGGTAGTATAACTATAGATCATTCGTTGTCGTGTGCTTTATATTATTGATGAATTGTTGGACTTTCTCAGCCGGCGAACAGACGAAACTACATGTATGGAGGATTGTCAGCCGGCAGACCAGTAACACCTCCCAGAGGATCTGGTAAAGGAAAAAATAAAAATTGACCCATCTTGATGCAATTTTAAAAATATTTTTAAAACTAAGTGTTAAGAGGACGCTATACCGACGATTTTCAGCGATAAGAACGTGTTTACGTAAAACTGTTCAAGAACAGGTTTTCAAAATGATTTTAGAGTTAAAACAATTATTACGGAATCGATAGAAAACAAAATTTAGGAATGCTAACTCATTTCAGTTTTTCAAATTTTTTATTAGAAAAAAAGTTGTTGTAGTTTTAAAAAGTTAATTTTTGTACTTTTTAAACCAACAATAACTTGTTTTCTAATTAGAGATTTGAAAAACTGAAATGAATTTCATTCCAAAATTTTGTTTTTTATCGATTTCGTAATAGGCGTTTTAACTCTAAAATTACTTTATTAACCCGTTTTAACAGTTTTGCTAAGGCGGCCCTCACACCGTCAATATTGTTGACAGTATTTTTGATACTGACAGTATTACCGATCGTGTAATGTGAGTACTGATGTACTCGTACTGTCAGTATAGAAAAACAATACTGATGACTGACAGAAAAATCGGATATCAAATCGTCAGTATATGTTTACTGATGATAATATTGATGGTGTGAGGTAATGACAGTTCTTCAGTATTTATTCAACAGCGATGGAGGAGACTGAATTCAAAACACAAGCTACTACATTCTAAATCGAGACATTTTGCGTGATATCATTTCGGAATAAAAACAATTACCCGAACTGTGGTGGATACTCGTAGCAAAGAATATTCTAATAGAAATTAAAAAAAAAAAAAAAATCAGTGTCTATAACTTATAGTTCATTTTATAAATATTTAAAAATTGACGCTACAGTGGATTATAATAATTGCGGTACACGTTTTTCGCTTATTCACTTTTGTTTATTAAATAATATTTATATAATATTCCAACTAATTGACAGTATCAACAATCGAACTGAACTAGATACCTACTGTAGAAATTTAAGAAATACCGATTATTGACACTAATCTGTACTGAATGTTTGAGGACTAGGTATACAGCCAGTTACGTTCATCACACATTTTTTATAGCCCATTTGCGCCCGAAATCATAACCCACATGCACCCGAAACGTTTTTAATAAAAACGCTTTAAAACTGTGTAACGTTGCTGATCGATTACGGTCTGCAGCTCCATACCCTGCATACCCCCTGCGACCGCCTATGTATTCGTACAAGTATGCAGTGGCGTGCCGAAGAGACATTTTTTGAGGCAGTTGCCTCACGGTAATTTTTGGGTGGGTGGGTGGGTAGGTAGGTTCAGTGGTTAAAAACATGTATATTATACATAATTTATATATATTATTTATACATATTATATATGTGGGTAGGTAGTCGAATTATCTAGTTTGTCTCAGGTTTGAAAAATGTTCTGCACGCCACTGCAAGTACCTATGTACATATTATATTTGGCTGATAACCGTAGCCTTAAAACAAAAAAAGCAACAAAACAACAACAACAACAATAATAATAATAATAATAATAATAATAATAATAATAAAAAAAAAATAATAATAATAATAATAATAATAATATTGATTCGATTAATTCGTTGAGAATTTTCGATGCGTCCCGCTGGAACCCCCCTCTTCCCCCAAAAAAAAACAATAAAAATTGTACGTATTTCGAAAACTGGCAACGGTTTTCGAAAAACCCGCCGGCGTGGGGTAAAATGTTCGTGGACGACGCGTACACCGCGGTGTGGTTGAAAACGCAGCTGCGCGTGCCGAGTACGGTAAACAAAGCGCGGTCTGCTGATCACAGCTGAGAACGCATTTCGACAGCAATCGTTCCGGCCGCCATATATGCGCGACGACGCAATAACGACCCTCGCCGCATCACACCCACCACCCGCCGTCACACCAACCGACATTGTTGCGCCGTTTAACCGTACCGTCTCCCCCACTCGTTTTCGGTGTAACCGGTGGCGGCCGCGGCGGTGGTGCCGAATCGTGCGCGTCGCGTCGTCCGCGCGCGAACGGCAGCCGCGAAAAATCAACGCCGCCGCCGCCGCCGCCGCACGAATGGGTAGGAAACAAAAAAAAAAAAAGCGAACGTATTTCGTTTTATTATTGTAATTTATAATTGATCATTACCTTCCGATGGTGTAGGTCGGTGTCTTTTGGCGATCGCTGTTGGTCGACACCGGCATGGCTGCTGCTGCTGCTGCTGCTGCTGTCAGACGGAACGCGGCAGCTATGTATATATAATATATATATATACGCGTTTTCGGCTGAAATGATAACGGGCTTTTCTTTTTTAGGTTTTCCAGAAATGTCGAAAAGTGAGGGGAGAGAGAGAGAGAGAGAGAGAGAGAGAGAGAGAGAGAGACGGCGGAAGAGGACGCGTTACGCGCGTTTTCGTCACTCGTGCGCTCGGACAATAATGAATATTATAGGCCTTGTTGCGCTCCCTCCGCGTTGCAGCCGTCGTCGCGCCCCTCTACCACCGCGGCCCCCGCCGTACCGACGAGATGTCGGCCGTCGCCGCTCGAGGCGGCAGTGTCGTCGTCGGTGCGTTGAGGAAGCCGTCCGGCGTCGGCGGCGGCGCGGAAGAAAAGACTCTCCGAATTGGGCCGCCGCCGCACCGGTGATCACGCCGAGTAGGCGCTGATTAAGGGGGGCAAGTGGGGCCACGTCTCCGGGGCCCACATATATAAAGGGCCCGTAATTTTTCAAGTGATAATTTGTATATATATATATATATTTTTTTTTATATTCTGAGCGGAGCAAGGAATCTATTGGTTTTACGAGTACAACGATGAGTTTTTTTTTTTTTTTTTTTTTGTCATGTCTGTACCAAAAAATTTTACCAGAAAGAGTGCTCCGATCTCTACAGTCATATACTTTGTTTCCGGTAACAAATTGCATCATCAAATTGGTACTTTACAGAGGTCATTTTAAATTAAATTATAAATGTATAATACGCCACAGTTCCGTTATCACCTTCCCGATCACCGCCAATAAACAAAACGTTACCAAGCGGTATTTTCGATTATTGTTTATTTATATTGTTTTTCCCGGAAGACAACCACTGCCGAGTGCCGACAACAGTCAACAAAAATATTAAATAAATGTGTCATTTTAAAATGAAATAGGTGTAATACTATTCATTAAATTTGTATATTTATTTAACAGGCATAAAACATAATGTTTTTAACGGGTATTTATGAAACAAAAATTAATTGATCAGTGGCACCTAATATAATATTTAACTGTGTTATTTTGTAAAGTTATGTGTACGTCAACGCAGCCAATATTATAAGGTTCAAGCAGGGATGATTAGAACAAAAATTGGTTTTTTTCATTGATGGGGGCCCACAACTAAATATCGGCCCCTGGGCCCTTTGAGGTCTTTATCCGGGCTTGACCCCGAGTGTCGGTCTGGCTACGATTGGGGGGGGGAGGGTTAGGAAGGGATACGATAATAAGTTCGACGTGCCGCTCGATCCCTTTTAAGAACAAGTTTTCTTTTAGATTCTGAGCGTCGGGTAGGATCTGTAGGGATTTTTGCAATATGATGTTTACTTTTTTTTTCTATCCCGTGTACAGATTTTCGGCCAGAAAGAGTGCTCCGATCTGTTCGGTCACGGTTTGTTTCCGGCAGCAATTCGCAACCAGTTGGTACTTTAGAGAGATCATTTTTCGATTTTCTCAATAGTTTTTTTAACGCGACGCGATAAATTACCAAAAAATTACGAAAAACCGCTAAAAACGCGATTTCGTCAATATCACGTACAGTTTTTTCGCCATAATTTCAAAAATAATCCTTCTGTTGTCTCGACAATTTCAACAAAATTGTATCTTTGTACTATACGACTTCGAAAAAAATTTTCAAAATGTTCTATTCAATTTTAGGCTGTTTTTATATTTTTCGGTTTTTCATTCGTAAAACAGTTAATTTTGAGTTTTTTTTAACTAGAAATTTGGACACAACGTCAGACATATATTGCTTTAATTGTGTACGAAAAATAGACAAAGTGTATTACACCGAAGCTACGCTCAGAATCGTTTTATCGAATGCAACGATTTATCATTGCTTTCAAATGTATAATAAAAACAAAACTCTAAAATCTTTATCCAAGTAATTCAATTAAGCGATAATCACAACACTCCGCGGCTCGCTACCGTTTATTATTTTTTATTAATACCGTAAATATCTGTCCGATTCCGGTATAATTTATTACACACAGAATCGTCTCGCGCGAAGTCAAATACGTATAAAGTCAAACCCAGCGCAGAAATTTTAAAAATGTATTCGGTCAATTCTAAACAATTTGGAGGCACCCCAAGAGGAGAGAAATCAATCGTTTTTAAAATGGCGAATGAACAGAAGAAAGAAAAACGTCAATTTTTCTGGTCTAAATTCGTAAATTAATCGGCGCGACACTCCTCGCAAAATGCCATCCGTCCAAAAATTCAACTGAACCCTACTTGATATTGTGTACTAAAAATTGTTCAGACGTTATATTCTGTCCAAGCAACGTTTTCCGGACCTTTATAACCAAACTAAATTTACTTGAGTCACTTGTAAAATTATTTATATATATAAAATTAAAACCGAATTACCCACGAAATAACTGTATTTTATTTTAACAAATAAATTTTAACAGTTCGTGTGTTTGAACTATAAATTTTGACCTCCTCTCATTTTCCACGGAACAATTCGTTTCTATGGAAGTTTTGGACCGTCGATGTTATTATTATTTTTTCTAATATTTCTGTAGCCAAGTACAAGACAAAACCGGTTTGAGTACACAGTACACTACAGTATAGTTAAATACCCATCGTTTTGGTTTAGAGACATAAATGGTATAGTGCAGGACACAAATAAACATCCCGTGTGTTCCGTATTTCTGAATATTTTCGTATTAGTAATTTGGTTGTATGTATACCGTGTGCGTTATGTATCTGGAGAGGAAGGGAGGGCATAACGGAAAAGAACGGCGTTTTTATTATAATAAATTATCGCGTTATGTAACTGTGTAGACTAAAGAACAATGTGTTACTATTATTATGTAAATCGAAACGAACTCATAAAAAACGGGTCGCGACTTTTCGTACACGAATGAGTGAACGACGCCGTGTCGTATAACGTCGTATAGGCACAAATGTGTACGTTCAAAATATTTTAGTGTAGGTTTCCAACGAAAAGGTGTTTTTATGATATAAAAAAAAAAAAATTGGTTAAAAATATAGAAAGTTTTGATTTCGGTAGGATAGAAAAAAAGATTAAGGATTTATAAAAATGATTTGTTCTCCTGAACGTGATCGAAGAAGCTTCAGAAAAAAAAATGCGTTCATAAGTGATACACATAATGAAAAATGACGAAAAAATTGCGTTAAAACTATTGTTAGATTAATAAGAAATACAGATTTGGATAAAGTATCGCCGTTTATTAAAGTGAATACATTTAATTATTTAAATATAACACAAATAATGATCATAGTGAATTCATTTATATATATATATATATATAATGAACCTTTAAATACTAGAAAAATGTCTAAAGAAAAATCTTAAATCACAAATACGATTTGTTCCAGATGAGCAAAAGTGCTTTTAAAAACAACTGGTATAATATATAGGTACAAAAAAAAAAACGTTATAATTCACGCGTTTAATACGAAATCATTTGTTTTTTTTCTAACGTAACACCTTTGCCATAATAAATATGTTAAGTTATTCACTTTGGACGATATTGTATAAACGGAGGTTAAGTTCGAAATTTTCGAACGTTATGTGTAGGTACTGAGATCTATTATTTTTGTCCACAGTATTTTTTTTTTGTAATTTGAACAAGTAAAAATGTCCGTCTAATTTCATTTTTTTTTTATTTCTTTCATTAATTTTTATCCTACTAAAAATCTGGTAAAATTAACCTCATAATAATCCACTTCAACCGTACGAGAATATTACCAAGGAATTATGAAAGTTCAATTAAAAACACGACGAATAAATCGCGCGGATTTATGAACATTTCGCGACGTAGAACAATATTAAATCGAATTCTAAACGTTATAATATTTATGGTTCGTGTATCCAAATAAATAATAATTATCTATTTGGGAAATTGCGGCATTTACACTTTCCCGAATTTAACCCGAACGTTTTTGGTGTACAGTTTTTTTTTTACACCCGGCCATTTTCAACTATCAAGTAGAATTTACACGCGTCCACATAATATAAAATGTACACACACACATTACGATTACCGGCCGTAACTATTTAATATAATAATTTTATAATACATTAACGAGAGAGTGTATTACCTACATATAAACGTATATGCAATATGTATATATATATATATATAGTTAAAATATGCGTATACGTTGACGTCAGTCTATTTGTGAAAAGAAGTGTGCACGAAACGAAATATCTATATTATATGAAGTTCATCGAACTTATTTTACGTGAAATAGTAGTATAGGTTATCGAGTAGGTTTTAAAACGAGGTTATTTCGTTAAGATTTCATCAAAATACGTAAATAAACGTCGGTTTTATAGAATATTAATAATAATAATATTTAGGTCACGCACTATGAAGTGTGATGGGCATAATACAATGTGTAAATAACACGATGATGGTGTACGGTAAATATAATATTATGTAATAACTCCAATAAAGTTCATACTATTTATTTATTTTTACTATATATTTATGTTTTTTTATGTAAAAATTGTTATGCGTACTTCTATACGTTTATAGACATTATTCTATATTATTTTTCTTGTTACTCGTATGCAATTTTTGTTGTGCAATTTCCATTTTTCAGAGTGTCTACAAATGGCTGAAGAGTGTCTTTGTGCAGGTGAATCGCCAAGCCTAATGATCACAAATATTACGCGCGTTTAAACAAAACAATCACAATATATTTATATTTGGGTTTCACGAATCAATTGGACGTTATTTTAATCGGATTCCTCGTTCGAGTTTCTTCTTGTTTTCTACACTCAACAAATTTAATCTACCGTAAGAAAATCGCGTCTATTTAATGCGCCGAATCTTCTGACAACGGCTTTATCTACGTTTTAAACCTTCAGACTCATGAATTGTAACGAAAACTGTCTTTTTTTAAGCAATTAATATTTCCACTTTCCTCCAAAATTTAGTTACAGGCGGAATTGAGAAACACAAGCGCTTTTTTCATGAGTCGAATGAAAATAGTTTTCAAAATAAACCATTATCACTTATATCAATATTATCACTGGTGATATTTATGCATATGCCCCAGCACCCCTCACACACCATTCAATTGTCCATACGTGTGTGGTAAGTACTGAAAAAAAAACAATCCCCAAAAATATGACTTAAATAAAACGAATGCCATTTATGTTATAACATTATTTTTATAAATAATAAATATATAAATAATTTCCATCAATGTTAGAAACAATTCAAAAACGAAATATTACTTTAAATTAATTTCTTCTTCTTTCCTCTAAAGGCTACGCCTTGTCATTGTCGTTGAAGCTAAATGTAACGATCTTGAGCAGTTCTTTTTAGTGTTTTATAATTCGTACAATTAGTGTGTGACATAATGCTCTTGAGAATAGATGTTCTAGGTCTTCTTCTTTTGACTAAAACCTTTCCTTCTAAATTTATCATTAAAAGTTCGTTGTGTCGAATCAGGTGTCCAAATGATTATGTTTTCTTAGAATTTATGTTTTGTGTGATTACCCTCTTCTCGTTTACTTCTGCTAGTATCTGATCAGTTGTCTTTCTTGCTGTCCAACTTGTTATTCTCCAGAACCACATTTCTGCACCGAGTAGTCTGTTACTCCCCTGTTTATCTCCCGTATATCACGTTTTACACTTATAAGGCAAGACGCTCCACACAAATGTCTTTAAGAACCTTTTCCTTGTGGTTATTGATAGATTTTGATTTACTAGTAGGTTCTGTTTCAACTGAAAGGCTAGTTTTGCGAGTGCTATTCTTTTCTTCATACTATACTTACATTCATACTACGATATTAAACATGATTTAGTATGCAATTTATTTGAGTTTAAAACGACTTTTATAGTTATCTTTTATTCTCTTCTGGCAATAACAATTGTCGCATTTTGACATTTCTCTCTATATTCGTATATTGGCATATTGCCATAAATGTAGGTACTGTCAGCGGAGTTTTACTTTGATTTACTTTTAAGGAGTTGTGTATAGGCAACCAATTGAGCGTATAATTATTATTATTATTATTATTATTATTATTATTATTATTATTATTATTATTATTATTATTATTATTATTATAATAATGTTTGTGATTCCTTCACCGTAGTATCCAGGGCCGGATTGATAATTGTAAAGTCCAGGGACTAGAGAATGGTGGGGAAAGTTTTTTTTAAAAATTTTAAGGAATAAGTGATGAAACGTTTAACAAAAGTAAAAATGTTTCTATTACTTATCAATTATTTTTTAGACAAAGAAATTTTTCTTGATTTTTTTGAAGCGAACTCTTCAATAAAATCATCAAAAGATAAACCTCGAAAATTTTTACTTTTGGTATTCAAAATCATCAGACTAGTAAGACGATTCTGTCCCATACTCGTGCGTAGTCTGTTTTTGATTAATTTCTTTATCGAGAACGATCTTTCTCTATTGCAGATGTTTACTGCCATAGACAAGTAAACGTAAAGTACTATCTCTTCGTTCAGTTTCGTATTTGTAAAAATTGCTGCCAGAGGCAACATAAAATTTGCCACCCCCCCCAAAAAAAATCGTGTTTTGATAGTGAACAATATTGTTTCTTTAGTTTTCGTAGTTCATACAGAGCTAAAATTGGTCATATGACGTATGCTCAAACTACAAGGCACATAAAGAACACACTATTTTGGTCACTTTATTCTTTCTAACGTTTTGATACATACAGAAAAACTAACAGTTGTTCCATTATAATAACACTGAAATTTCTTTCTTTCCATCTTGCTCTACTTGCATTAAAAATTGAATTTTAAATTTCATGTGGTATAAATAATTAATACATCTTCGTTTTTCAGAAACCAGTACAGTATATTAAGTAGTTGATTATCTAAGTAATATACCAATATTTTAACATTTTTTAGATGTGAAAAATCTTGAAAATTTAACAATTAAATTCACTCTAAATACATTGTAAACATCAAAATGCAATAACTTATAAATTGCATTTGTATATACTATGTATTACGTAGTTACATAAGTAGAAACCATAACTCAAACGTAATCAATATTTATTATAACTTATTAAAAGAACGTAAAATGATGCCGCCCCTAAACCTATTGCTAATAATACCACCAGTGGCGGATTCAGGGGAGGGGCATAGGGGCACGTGCCCCCCTGTCAATTTTCTCTCGACAATTTTTTTTTAAATAGCCATTATCCAGTGAGACATTATAAAAACGGATTTGCTTAAACTATATTTAAAGAGATAAAAAAATAATTTTATCACTATGTAACTACGGGTATCATAATCAATGAAAAACCTAGTAATTAAGAATATTACTGATAGGTACCTATTTATAGCCACAACCTTTATACTATTAACGATGTTAAAATACTGTGGCGATGCCCGTTACTACAACGGTGCATGTTGGTATCGACTGCGTCTCACCGATAAGCTCATGAGTCATAACAATAATTATACATCGTGAAATTTCAATTATTCGCTCACGGGTACTCGATCAAGACACCAAGACCAAACTCTAACTGACAAAGGACTACACCCCTACGCTAACTGTAAGTTAACATTTTTTAATTTCTAGTTTTTAAGCTAAGTGTAAATTGTGACAAACTATTTATTAGCATATACAAATTGTATCCAGTTGAAGTGATCAGAGCCGATTTTTGAAATATTGCCCACAGACCACATAACAGGAGGAAACGTCCCAAAAAATTAACAATTTTCAATATGACGAAATTTGAGAGTTTTCGGTGGCTGTAACTTTTTGAAAAATGTATCAATCGTAACGAATTTTTTTTGATTTTTTTTCTGTAAATAGTTATAGGGTTATCTGAGAAATTACTCATTATGAAAAAATAAACTTTTGCTGTGTTAAACTTTTTTTCACGGTTATGTTTTGAATATAGTTATACAAATTTGCATCGAAGCGTTTTTCATAAAAGTGATAGGTACTATGCCCAGATCAGTTTTTTTAAACTAAAAATTAAGTTAAGTATAAGACATAAATTAAGTGATTCGAAGAAATACATAGTTTGTTTTAAATTTTAAGAATAAGTATGAACCTTTAAAAGTTTCCAAGGTACTGATACGTTTTTTCTGTTATTATGTACATTATTTTCTCAAACGTAAATATTAATGGTAAATAAATGGTATGTATTTATGGTAAATAAAGATATTACAGTAAAACCAGAAGAAATACTAGACGTGTTCGCTAAAAAACATCAACGAAAACTTCAACTTGACTTATAAAGTATGAAAATCTATAAATATAATTTTTTTTTAAATGACTATAATGACTTAGCTATTATTATGGTGTGTGATGTGGAATCAACATTATATTAAATACCTATATTACCAATATTGTTAAAAAATGATAGTACGTATTATTAATTATTATTCAAATTAAACAATTTATATGTGCCCCCTATCAAAATATGCAAGGTCCGCGACTGAATGCCACTAGGAGCAATTACCCCCCATAATAACGGGCCTGTCTGCGATGACAAATGTTGAACCCAAATCGTTTTTAATGATTATGCGATGTATAAAAGTTTTTATAGTTTTTTATAGACTCAAATCGTACTCAAGTTCATGACAATTTTTATTTTCATTTTACACACCCAAATAAATATTAAATGAGCATTTAAAGTATTTATATGTAGGCATTTTTAAAATATATTTTTATATTTAATATAAAAAAAAAATAATATAATATAATACCTCCGGTATCGTATATTTTTTTTATAAGCGCTTGTCACTGAACACTTACTCGAATTCACCACCAGAAAAAGTGCAATAAGCGGATCAGAAATAAACACTTTTTAAATTTAGTTTTGTAAATCAGAGAACTAAAACTGGATTCGTAAATAATTAAAGAAGTTCGTTTCTTATTTGTTCAGTGTAATCTATTAGGATTTTGATTATTATTTTTTTTTAAATTTACAATATGATATTGGCGTGAAAACTGTAATTTAATATCCCACACCATTTGGAATAGACGCTGATGAAGTGACGGTTATCTATAAAAAAAAAAAAATGCAACATTTATACGTTTGCTAACAATGGTTTAAAATATAAAAATTATTTTACGTTTGTGTACTATTGGAACATTATATGTTCAATAAACGGGATACGCAGCTCCAAAAGAAATAAGTCGAAATGTTGTGGAAATGAATGTCTTGAAACGGTGTGCACTGCCTATACAAAACGTGTAAATGCAAATAACAATTAACCTGGTATGTATATGCCCGACTCGTCTACCTCAACCCTTCAAATAGTATTTATATTTAATATTATGTACGTTCGCCGTGCGCGCTAACGTAGTGGAAAATTGTGCATTATACGCGAGGACTTATTTTTTATTGAAACTATACCAATAACGTTTTATAGAGACGTATTTTTTAAAAGTCTTATTCTAAAAGAAAAAAAATTATTTCGTAAAACGAATAAAGTAGTGAGTATTTAATGTATATTGTAATGTAATCAGATATTTGCTTAAAATAAAATTTAATTATACATTCAATATTATGTTGGTATATTATAATATACACCTACTGCTGTTATACAGCACGAACTTTTATCGTAAACACAATACATATCATTAGAGATTTTTTTTTTATACATATATTATACATAGTTAAATAAAAGTGTACAAACAGGAAATCATTTCGGTCTATAGATAAGTAGTAAAAAATAATAAAATAATATATATTATATATTATATATATATAATAACGTCAATAACATTACATCGTTATGTATACTGCCAGTATAATTTATTTTTACTATGTACAACTCGTATTAAATACATTATATATATAAAGCCAATGAGTATTATAAAAATAAAATAAAAATATAAAAGTTGTTGATATTAAATTTGTTATATTATTAATAATATTATTGTACAATAAATAATTATGGTGAAAAATACATTAAATGAACGTATGTACATATATATATATATAATACACGCCAATATGAGTGATCATGTGAAAATATATTAATAAGATAATTTATACAGTAAAACGAACGATTCATTAATTTCATTTTTATTCAACACGAGATCGCCAAAGTCCAAATACTTTATTTTACGAACGAAATAACAATATAACGACGAGAATAGTTTTTATTATTATTATAATATTAATAGGCGTATAAAAATATAATTCTATTATTTATTCCTTCGGGAAGAAACGATGGAGTCCATTGAATAAAGCTGTGTGCAGCGGATTACGACGAGTCAACAAACACAATAAAAGTGCACCCCACTCGTGTTGAAAATATTTTTAATTCATAAAAAAAAAAAAAAAAATTCAAAACACTTTAGCACGTAGACGAAATTAATCAAACAGAAACACCAAATCGAAATTCAATAAAAATTAAAATCATACGATTACTAAAAGGTGTAAAAACGGTTTCCTAAATTTTATTTTTTCGTTGGCCAAACCGTTATTTTCTCTTTTAACGTTCCCATCTGCGTTCTCCGTTATTATATATTTTTGGACTCGATTTAGTGAAAACCGATTTTGCATAAGTACAGTACGCCGATATCCGCGGTTATTATGTTAAAAAAAAAAATTACATAAACTTTTTTTTTTTTTTAGTAGTTTTTTTTTTTTTTTAACGCGTTGTGTATTCAGATATTCCGTGCCGTTCGAAAATAATTTTCACATTTTATTTTGTGTTTTTTTATTATATTTACATAAAGGACATACAAGTGTAAATAGATTTTTGGAACGCGTACACTGTTTTTTTTTATGGAATTCGTTCGTTAGAGTTTTACTGCATCGTTCACACGAATGAATGCGCACTTCGATAGATACGCCAATAGATAGATTCGCACGTTTTAACAATTTTTATATTTTTGGAAAATTCGAATTAACTGTGCCTGGCCCGGTAATAAGGTAATATACAATCCGTGTGCACGTTAAGAAATGAGTTTTTTTTTACACGTAGAAAGTCATTTATTTTGTACATATTTTCAAACTGATCGCAGTGTACGGTACGCGTACAGTGTATCGTTCCCGGGAGTGACCTCCAACAAATGGTCATGTATAGCGCATCATCATTTGCATAATAAACCGGTTTATCGTGTATCATCGAAATCGTTTGAAAATTAAAACGCACGGGAGATACGCACGCCGGTACGCAATAAAAAATAAAAAATAAAATAAAATATATCAAGTTAAAACGCTGTAACTCTCTTTTTTTTTTCGAGGAATTATAAATTCAGTCGTGATACTATAATTTACTATATAACATATTAGGTAAATTTATCATAACGATTTATGAGTACATTTTTTTTTTTTTTTAATTTTCAACTTATTTAAATTGTATAAAAACTATATTTCTCCGTTTACGTATACTTCAATTCAAAAACCCTCACTGGTCGTATTTACCAAATTTTATATTGCAGAAACCTTTGCGAGGGTATGCACAACAACTCACCAAATTTTCATTACAATCGGATCAACAGTTTAGGAACGCATGCGGGACATACAGACAGACATTCATATATATATAGATATTAGATACTGTATGAGTCAATAGGTCGTAAGAAGTGCTACAACAAATCTACTGTACAGACGAGACATAATTGTAATATGATGGATTTTGTGGTATACGCTTCTTGCGGGTCATTTGAAATGGTAAAAATTCAAAGTATACAACAATAACGTGATGTTTAGGGAGGAACCGAAGAGGGTTCGTGGGGGGATGTCACACTCCCCCACTCGGCAATATTAGACTTTCAGTCGGCAGTCGGCATTCGGTAAATTTGTTCGACTGAAATATACTAATATTCCAAATTATTTTAAAACGAGAAAAAGAAAAATATTATAGTTATACCTGTGTACTTAAAGGTCTCTATTACTGCTAAACTATAAATAAGAACCAGATAGATGAGCAAGAAGATGATCAATCTATAAAGTTCTTCCGCGCACACCGCCAAGATATCGCGATAATTTAATACCCTGAAAATAGATTATTGTATGAAATATCTAATGATAATTTTTTTTACCATCTTAAGGATACGAAATTCACGGGAAATCTACAAAATTATTTTAAGTTATTAAAAGGCATTAGCAAAAAAAAAAAAACTTAATATCAAAACTGGGAAAACAGCATTAAAAATGTAAAACCCTTAAAATATGCAATAAAGAATTTTATACTCGGAATCCTTGACGTATAAAACGAATTTACAATTTACTCTGCTATTTTTATCTGTATATATTCAATAATAATTAGCGAATTCTATAAAATCCGAGTCCTGTTTAGTATGATATAATAATTTAATACGGTGTAATCATCCCCAACTATTTGTGGAAATATTAACAACGAAGCTGTTAGTTATACTATATTGTAATAAAATGTAGGTGGTAAGGTCGTATGAACAATTTTCTCGATTAAATAAATTTTATTTATTTTAAGACTGATGTGATTAGAAGTCTCTACGTACCTACAGTATAATAATGTACACTACACACCAGATTAATCACTTATTATTATTTAAGAAGTTTTTGGTGTTTGGAGCGGCCAATTAAAAAAATGTTATTGAATTAATAAAAAGTTATTAAATATAGTGCAGGTGTTATCGCAATAACCGTGCCAAAGTCCAATGAGCTACTAAAATAAAATAATACATTAATTTTTAATAATTAGTTTTTATATCGAATTTTTATCATTATTTTCTCGTTAATAAAGCATCGACTAGATAACGACTTGCTTGTTAACAATTTACTTCACTTTCACCAGAAAATAATCTTTACCCAAAACAATTTTAATCAATTTTTATTTTTTTTTCCCCTAAATTAACGTCAAAGCGAATAATGATAATGACAAATTGCGTTATTTAAACTCTTTGGTCGTGACGTAATAATACCTAATGTGTTAATTACAGAAATGTTTCACACGGGTGTTGGTAAAATTGTCGGTAGTTGATCTGATTTGATGATCAGAAAATTATGCAGGGGCGTTCGCCAAGCGAAATACCTAGCCAGTTCAATTGAACCGGTTAAATTAAGGGGTGGGTGGGTGTATATGTAATTTAAAAATATTATATTGTCAAGACAAATTATTTTATTTATTCAAATATATCGTGGATGATAAATATTTGTGATTTACGTGATAATGGGGAATTGTGGAAATCAACTTCATAGTTTTTTATAGGTAGTATTCATATATACTTAGTATTTATATATAGTAATCCGTGATAGTATAGGTATTTGATATAACCACGTTATATAACAGAATACGTAAGCTATCAATTTTATTATCAATCAACTTTTTGTTCTCATCCGTGTATTTTTAGAAAATCGTGGTCAAGTTGTTGAGAATGGTTCTAGGACAATTGATCTATAGTAATTATTACAAAAAAAAAAAAAACTTAAAAATATACAACAGAACAAAATTTATTGCATTTGTCAGATCTTCGTGGGACACCCTGTGTCTTACACAGACACTTTAATCACATATTTATGATTTTGATTTAATACACAGGTATTAGAAATGAACGTGTTAAAATTATACATATTTGTGTTGTGTAGAGGGCCTATGTAAAATATAGAGTACATACAGGCTCTTTAAAGTTGAGTATATTTTTTTTGGGGGGTAGGGGGTTCTAAATTCATATGCTGTTTTTGTAGAGTGTGGGTGGGTGTATTTTTTTTTTGGATAATTGAACCGGTTGATAAAATATAATTCGGCGCCACTGCCCCAAAACGTACACAAGGCTCGTGCCGTATACGCACATACGAGCACATTGACCACGTTTTTAGCGTGTGTATGTGTAAAAAAAAAAACTCATATTCCTCACTTCCACCACCACCACCACCACCACCTAACCGCTACCACTACCATTACCGCCGCTAGACCATCCGTGACGGAATCCTGTGAACGGACCGGACCGGAGTGGAAAGGGAAACGGTAGTGCGCCGCCGCCGCCACGATCGCGTGTATAAATACGGCTCGACTAGAGCGAACGTTCGGTGTTCATAATTTCAGTTCGTCGTGCCACTCTGCTACATTTACTAGCCCTTTGCCGATCGGAATTATTAGTTTTGTTATATTTTCGTATGCGAATCCAATTCACCGCGGATCCGTACACGGTGAGTATAGGCGTGTGGGCTACGAAAAAATGTCTATAGACAGAACGGAAATCGCTCAAAGCCGGCTGTTTTATGTTTCAACGAGTCTGTTTTGTGTTTTCAGGATTTTTCGTTTTTTTTTTTTTTCGCGTTTTTTTTTGTTTTACTTCGATGAAACAACACCGGCCGTCGGATTCTGCAACACTGCACAGCGTTCCGGACGGTGCCGTTTCGGAAGCGCGCGCGTTCTGTACGGCGGCGTGTGAGTATACCTATATATATATATGACTCATTCGGACTGTACAAATTTTTTTTTTTTTGGGGTAGGAGGATTTTGTACGATAAGATAGATGTCATAATAAACGGTCGTATTTTCGGGTGTTAAATATTTAACATATTTCGACGAGCACGAATCGACACGTTCAGTCTTGTCTTGCAGTCTCGTCGAAAAAATTCCAATGATAAATACTCGCCGCCATCGATTTGACACCGTCGAAATATAATATTACGTTTATACATATTTTACGAATTTCTCGAAACAGAAAAATTGTCGCGTTTCGTTCGTTTTTAACGCAAAACATTTTTTACCGGGTAAACTGGCGTCTTGGAAATTAAATGCGTTAACGATTGCAGGATGAGTACCGCGTCGTATTGGTATAATTTCGTAAATTTCTTTCGCCTGATCTACGAAATGAAATAATTTATCGTTAAAATTGAATTCGTAATTTTTTTTTTTTTTTTATAAATATCAGTCTAGAAGGTCGATAGATCTATATGAGATCACGATTTTATTTTATTTATTTCTTTGTGTCCGAAACGAAAGAAAAAAAATGTTTGAATTTTTTGTAATTACCATTTAAAACAAATGAGTGCTCAATAGATTTAAAAGTAAAATTGAATTAATCGATCAGGTGTATTCAAACTCTTTGACGTTCCGCGGCTCCTTTTTGTCTTCACAATATATTGACGGCTCCCAAATTATTATTAATGACAGAAAAACGATAATGTATATATAATATTGTAATCGTATGTAAATTTTGTTTATTATCGTCGTGTACAAAATATGCAATTATTAAATATAATGGGGAAAAAAATACTGAAATCAAATGGTTCTTTTTCTATTTCGAATCGAATAAATCGATAAAATTGTATGAAATGTCATTATCGTCGCGATTTATATTAGTAATTTTGTTTTTCCTGTTCTGTGCCACTGAACGGCTCCTTCGACGACCGACTCACACGGCGTCTCCGTAATTAATTATTAATTCGTAAGACAAATATTTTCTATACAGATATTTAATTGTAATAGTTAAATACTATTAATACCTGTTACATTTATTACATTATGTATGTACAACACAATATTATTATCTCATACCTTATTGATTGACGAATTATACTTTACACAATTTTGCAACCAATTATTACCGGCGGTTTGTTATCAATAAAACGATTTATTTTTTGTATCCTAAAATGTAAATTTTGAATTTTCTCTGAGTAAATCCATTTTTGACACTGATTATAGTCAGGCTATAATGTGATGACACATTAAATAAACATTATAAACGACGGATTGTGGGGGAAAAAATCACTTTTTATCCGAAATATATACCTAACTCTATTTTATTTACCTTAATTGAATTTTTTTTTTCGTCGACAAATTTAGTTTGAATTTTTTTTTTCCGAGGTTCGATGTTCTGAATAACTGAATTATTTTGCGTTTAGTAATCGATTCGGACATTTTCAATTATGATATCGATTTTCGAACCGAACAGAAGTCCCCGTGTTCGGTTCTGTTCGAAAATCTAACATTTCGTGACATCACTAAGAGAAAAATACGTAAAAAAAAAAAAATCATTTCAGAATTTTTTTGGTAATTTAAGTTTGTTCGGAATTATATCGAACGAGTTTTTCGACCTTCTCGCCGCTCTACAAGGACAACAATTTGAAATAATTCCCCAATTACGAATTGCGCTGCCCGTTGCGGATTGAGATACCGTAGGCGAGACAAAGGAAATGGCCGATCGAGATAGTCATTAATATTAATGAATTATTAAACGAGTTTTAATGACGAACAACTGTACTGACAAACTCGCGTTGTTTTAATTATTATAATCTCCGAGTAAATTTACATATTTATAATACCGAACGCGCGTTATTTATGTTTTATTGATTAGCGAATGAACATTACTCGTCGCTTATCGCAGACAACATTTTTTTTTTTTAATAGAATTCAATATTTCATTTCCCCGTAATAAATCGGCCATTAGACGCACTTTGAACACATACACTACGTACCGTTTTATTTGTACGCATATTTTGTTATACATGTAAAACGAATTAATAACACACTTGTACATCACTTGTAACGTGATTTTTTTCCCCCTAATATATTCGAAGATATAGCGTCGTAGTACCGCGCAACACAGTATAATATTATAGGAGGAGACGGAAACGACAATCGTGACGAACGTAATTCGAACAATTTTAAAAATTTTAAAAACACTCGAGATTTTTGTCAAATTTACCGAATTTGAACTCTTTCGGTTCTCGTTTTAGCGAGACGACGTAAACGATATAATAATAACACGTATTTTCACATAAAGAAAAATCCATATTTTCACCGGTTTCTTTTTTTTTTTTGTCGTAGTGATTCTTTTAGTTTTAAACTTTATTTCTGACGTTCAAAGCCGTAATCAGGGGGTTTACGTTTCAGACCCCCCCAACCCCCTCGTTTCCTTAAAATAAAATTTAATACGCGAATTATTGAGTAAATAATTAATTATAAACGATTACAAAATATACGAATGGTCAGAGTTTTGCTATGTATTATAATCTTCTTTTTATAGCACCGCGATCTATTTCGTTTTTTTTTCTTCGTTATAATCGCAAACTCTAACTGGTATACATAATCGAACGGAACAGGTCACCTCAGCTCCGTTAATATAACGCATTCGTTTAGACGTGATATATTTTTTTTCTCGGCTTATAAACCTATAAAACGTCGTTTTCTTTCGCGCGATTAAAAACCAATACAGAAAACGTATAAAACGAATTTCTGACCGGCGTTCCGTTTTAGAAAAGTTCCCAGTACATCTGGGACGGTGAAATACATTTTTCGAAAAACGACGTATACTCCGCCGGCCGATTCGAACACTTTGCGGATCGTCGTTAATCGATTCCGCATTATTATTATTATACGCTCTCGGGGCCGGCTCGAGTGAAAATAAATCACTAAACAAAATCAAATTTTGCCGCTCCTAAGACAATTTTCTGACCCCACAAGAATTCGTTAAGGACTTACACAGGCTAAACTACCGCGGAGCAGGCCATGGCAACGCCCACTGCGGATAGCATAATGACTTAATAGAATTTAGATATTAAAAACTTAATTTCCGCATCTAAAATGCCTACGATAAATAAATGTATATTCGTAATGCACGGGTAATACAATACTCTCACACCGAAAGCCGGTGCCATTTAATTGTCACCTATTATTTATATTTAATATTAAATACTCAACTTGTAAAAAAAAAAAAAAAAAATCCGCATTATATTAATAAAAAAAAAAGAGGAAATTACCGTCCGTATAAAAAGTTGTAATTAGAGGTTTTCTTTCATAATTATCATTTGGCCCGTCCTAATGAAATCGTCTAGTTTCACTGACGATGAAAGCTTATCGTCCTAATTTTTTTATTATTATTATTGTAAAACACCGTATTTGAAAAAAATACGTATAATTTTTTTATTCTACTGGAAAACAATTTTCTCCGTCAACGTCTATAAAATATATAATTCACAGGGTCCGTCGTCGAATGATGTCAGGCAGTCATTTAATTTTTATTTTTTCTATGAATCCTCGAAAAAAATGGATATCGAATATCTTTCATCGATACTTAAATATTATTTACTCGACTCTTTGCGTATTAATCATTTATTATTGTACGCGACGATATGTTAACGTATAATGTAGGTAAGTGTTTTTTTTTTTAACTGGCGAATTAAAGAAAAAATAATAATAATTTTTCTAATATGTCGGTAAAAAATTTAAGTATCATTTTTTTTTTTTTTGAAAACACCAAATCTTTCGAAAGTGCTTGGAACTGGCCCTTCGTGTACTGTGAAACGCGTGTAGTAGTAAAACATATTCCATTCCCCCCGGGCAATAAATATTGGGAGGAGGGGCATCGGCCGGCGTCGTGTATAATAATAATAATAATAAAAAAAAAAACCAGTTTAAAAAAGAGATAAAAATCGCTGGTCGCTCACACTGCGTTCATACTACCGCGCCCATAATTTATTCCGTAGAAAAACAAAAAATAAATAAATAAATCACGTTATTGGAGATAAAATTACGCGTTCTCGTTACGCGCGCGCTTTATGGATCCGGTTTAAAAAAGCTATTATAATTATTACAATAATAATAATAATATTATTATTACTATTATTTACTGCCAAACGCCGTGGGTTTAAAAAAAACCTATTATGATAACCGAAATCACGACGACACGATTACTTTCCAATATTCTAATTTTTATTCCGTCGCCGGCTGCGGGCCGTCGGGGGAGGGCGGGGGCACCGGTAAAAAGTATTAAAAAAACGTCATTCACGTACGTTTGAAACATATAAAAAAATATTATTAATGGATTTTAACGATCAAAAAAATGATAGGAAAAAAATTACAGCCGTATTAAAAAAAAAAATCAACTAACTCAATAGTAATACCTACGGCCCCCACGATACATTTATTAATACGTGAATATTTATAACTCGATCGCGTGGATTATAAAAAAATATTCGATTTGTATTGAAACAAGAGTTTTTTTTTTTAACTCGTTTTGCCCTACCCGTTCGGATTCGGTCCGACTACGACGGGCCATCGACCGACAAAACCGGTTTTCATAACGCCGCTATTAGCTGAACGAGCGCGGATAAACGTTACTGTTAATATTTAATACAAGTACTTCTATTACATATTATACTTATACTCACTTTTCACTTACTCGCGCCCATGACCGAGGTTTATGTATTACGAAAAACCGATAGGTATCCGAACAATATAAGAGTGCACGGTTTTCAACGGAATAGCTCTCAATTATCCTCGATTTTCATCTGGCATGTTGTAAACATATTAACAGATATAAAAGCCGAAAAAAAAATACTCTATTCGTCACGTTTCTTTGTTAAACAATGTTATCTGTTTGCTGCTAAAATAATAGCAACGGACTATCGGGTTTGGTGACTCGAGCGGCGCGTATTGTGTGCGAGAAACAGTTTGTTCTTCGCCAGCGTGGCTATTTTACCGTTTGCTCCAGAATTGGGTAAAATAACTTTTTAAAAAGTATTTGGAACACATATTCCGAATACTTTGAAAAAAGTATTTAAAACATGTATTTGAATACTTCGTGACAATAATATTCCCTAAGTATTTTGAATACTTCACAAAAAGTATTCCAAATACTTTTAGAATACATTTTTTTTTTACTAGTTTTCAGTAATACGAATATCAAATATAGTAATTATATTATTATTTAATCTCGTATACAAACAGTCCTCAATATGTATTTAGGATGTTAAATAATTATTTTTTTTTTATTTTTGCGTTTATAAGTTAACGCAATAACTAATAAGTTTTTTTTTCCGAAGCAATTACTTTTTACATTTAAGTAACAAGTTATTATGTAAGTACTATTTAAAATATGATTGGTCTTTAAAAAATATTTGTAATACTGTATACAGAATACTTTTAAAATTATTTAAAATACTGTATTCAGAATACTTTCAAAAAAGTATTTAAAAAGTATTCTGAATAAAGTATTCCGAATACTGTATTCGGAATACTACCCGAGTCTGGTATGCTCCCTCGCGATTCGCTATTGAACAAACGCTCCCGGAAAACTAGTAATCGCTTAAATTAATGTGAACGAGTGGTATAAATTACCGCGTTTCTCCCGTACTACTTCCCGTGACAATATATCTATTTACAGTATCCATTACAAACGTTGACATCATTACAATAGACGTCGGAATGATGGGAATCATGCGCGACCATTACCACCGCGTGTTCTCCAAAAGTTATTCACGAAACGGACGAAAATCAAAAACTTTAGAAAAAGAGATATTGAGAAAAACGTGTGGATCTAATTTTTGATACAGAAACGAAAACATATGGAGAACAAGTGGTATGACAAATAAATGAGAGAAGAAGCACGGGTGGTGTGGATTACAAATCATGTAAAAGGCCAAAAGAATTTAATGGTATGCGATGCGAAAGGAAAAAAATTTAAAACGACAATTAATTGGAAATCAAATGGTAAGAGACCCAGAGGCAGACCTATTGAGCGTTGGAAGGACAAAGCAAACGATGACACGAAGGCGCATGAAGCGCGCATTAAGGGAGGACAGAAGGTGCATTTGCCCAGGGCGATCATTTTTAAGAGGCTGCACACAATTTGGAATTTTGTATTAAATATATATATATATATATAACGTAAGGTTTTAAAATCTAAACTTTTAAAATATCAAAATTATTTCGATATATAACATTATACATGTATTTTAATTAAAATTAAATAATATATAAATTATTTTATAAAATACTTTTGAATACCGTTAAAAGAGATATATACAAAAGCGTAGCTACTAAAAATGGGAATCGTTTTGATTGAAAAATTAGAAGAGCACCGAAGTTCATTAAAGATTCGCGAATAACATAGGAATAATTATTTTAGTACAAAAGTATAAATATTTTATAAACTCGCGTGGGGGCTACTAAATTAGATATAGTGTGTTAATTTTTTTTTTTTTTAAAGGTGTACTGCATCCTAAAAAAACATTAATAAAAAATATTTTGAGCGGGTCTCCCCCTCCCCCCGTAATTTTCCTCTCTTGTGTGTGGGCTATTAAATTATATTTAAGACATTTTAGTCTGTAGAGTAAATTTAGGGGCGGCAAATTGTACTTGCATCCTCCACACCACATAATACATTGAACCTTCATGCGTCCCTGTATGGAGCGATCGGATATAACGGATCGGAGGATCGGAAAGAATACAACACCCGTGATAGAGAATTGTGGATGAATTTTGTAGCAGCCCCAAGGGTTCTTGAAGAGCCGTACCTAAGGCGATTGAAGAAGAAGATTACGTATTCGCAGTATCCACACTTCACACACGCTGATCCTGGACCAGTGCCGCAACGGTGTGAGTAACGACTTCCTGTGTGGTCATTAAACACGACTTGAAACGGTCACCTGAAACTATAAAAACAGATGAAAAACCAACCGCATTTTTCAGTAATTTTTGTATTACACAAAAAGTTTTACGATTTTATTTATCACAACATATAATAATAATATTTTAATAACACCGGTGTACATTTCCCACTCTTCCTGACCTCACAACCGTTTAGTGTGAGCTCGAGGTCGTCGCGCCAATCGTTGAATCTCGTTTCGGAAAAAAAGGATATGCAAACGCGTACGTTTAACATATTTTCCAGTTCCGAGTGTCCTTGAATTTCACGCACCGAGGCAAATGAATGGATGGATTACCCCACCACCGGTTACCATCCACATTATACCGTAACAATATTGTGGTGTTATTATAATAGAAATTACATTCTGCGGGCCCGGTTAGGTTAGGTTATGTGTGTTGAATCTCTTGGCCTTTTTTTTTTTAGAGAAATGGAATTTTGAAAATAAATATAAGTGTTTCTGATCAAATTTGTACACAGTCAGATGATCCGTAAAATTATCTAACACTGTAAAAAATTTGGTCGAAAAAAAGACCGCGTGAAATTTTGTATGTCAACAGACGGCGAATACGAGAAAGAGGAACGGTTTTAGAGACGACGACGAGCCTCGGTAGTTAATAAATGTTGTGTGTCATCATAATAATCGATGAAGGGCCGGTTTCACCAACACTTGTTTACGATTTAACATGTCGTTAATTGTATTTAACAATTATTTAGTGAAAATTAGGTTTCACCGAGATTTGTTGACCTTGACACGTTCTTAAGTTAATCATCCGAAATCGGCTTGTTAAAATTTAATCGGCATTTTAAAATGCCATAGATCCACTATAAATTATAATAAATTAGGTTATAATCGGCTATTTTTAATATTATATTATCACTTATCAGTTATAATATTTCGTGATAACCAATGAGAACGTTAGAATCGATGTAACCGTTTTGGTAACCCAACTAACATTTTGTTACTTAACAAATAGAATTTAACAATAATAATGTAATGGTGAAACTTATATAATTTAACCAAATGTTAAATTTAAACAAATTGTTAATTGACACGGTGTTAGAGTGTATTTAACAATAGTCGGTAAAACCGGCCCTAAATCTATTAAGCCCGTGTTAAAAATTTTTTTTATCTATTAATTGTGTCTAATTCAAATGAATACAAATTTACTTCGAAAATATTTTTATAAATTTGTTCTTATGAAAAAATACTGATTCCCCCCTCCCCCACGTCCTATTTAGGAATTAAAATATAAACTAGATTTTGTAAATTGAAAAATTTACAAAATTTGAAAAATCAAATTTTAATTTCGGGCGCTGGCCCATAAAGTCGCCCCATTACAAGAACGGTGTTACAAAATCGTGGAATCGATTTCACGTTTAAATTTTCAAACGCAGGTGTCAGTGCACACTTGGCTTGCAGTGTTATAAGTAACATTTTGAAAACTGTGCTGCTAGCTCTTTGTGCAGGGCCGGTAAAAAAATTGTATGAATCTCGATCCGGCGCTGTCGTGTTGTAAAGACCACCAAGCCGTACTAATTTTTTTTTCTGGAGGTCTGAAAGAGGACGGTGGCAACTAATAAAGAATAGGACATTTTAACGGTATTTTATTGGGGTAAAAAAAAACATTTATTTTTTTTCTTGTTAAACGTTGATAGACTCCAAAAAGAAACTGAATGGCGGAAGTAGAAGAGAAAAATATGAACGTTCCAACTAAACACGTGAAGGGGGGAGGATCGAATATCGTTTGGACACGTGTCAAATGGAAATTCAAACTAGAGCGCCGTACAACAACGAGTTAAAAGCTAAAATTAACTTTAAAAAGTAATTTGTACGACGCTGCGAGATACAATGACGGGACGGAACGATCCGTGTTAGTGGTGGTGTAAACCGAACAAAAACGAAGCCAAATACCCGATGTCTTTTTTATCCGACTGCAAAATCGATTAAACGTTTTTTTCTTTTTTTGCTCGATAATTTAAAATATCATATACTTTACATCGTAAGAGGGTGCAACGTTTAAACTTCATCTGTACACACCACGTGTTCCATGTGCTACGAGTATATTGTGCGCGTTCAGTGGCGGCGTGGCGGCATACATGATTTTTTTTTCGGGGGACAATAATTACACATTTACACCCATTTTGTAGCAGAAAATTATTATTGTTCGTACATTTTGAATATATGTATAGAACACGACATTTAATTATTTCGAGGGGGGGGGGAGGTGTAACAACCCCTTAGACCTGCAGTGGCGTGATGACGAGGTGACAAAGCGGGACAATGCCCTCGTGAATACAATTATTGTATATAAAGATTATTTTTAATTTTTCTTAAAATTATTTCTTAATATGATATGTGAATATATAATAGAAATTAAATTTTGTTTCGGTAGCACAAACAGACGAGAGTTCGAAAAACTTGATACTGCCCCAGGGCCCAAAATGTATAGTTACGGCACTGTCTAAAGCGCCACTGTACACGTTTTTATTTATGATTATTAAAAAGATGTATACAATACATGTAACGAGTACAGGTTCTTGTTATGAGATTTTCGTTTAATTGTTTGTGTTAAATTTCAATAGCACATTATAAATAACAGTGAGCGTTATATAATATTTTATACTGTGTGGAACGGGAAAGGACGATTTGAAGGTCATACGCGATAAACACCAAAGAATCGTGTTTATAATAGAATACGACGAGTCGAATAGGTCAAATTATATAATATATAATAATCGGTGAGAGAATATCGGTATTAATTAAAATAGGATTTTAATTTTTTTCTTTTGGGTCACAGTACATCGGTTTTTATCTGTTTTAACGAGCCAGCGGCATTTAGACTCGATGATACACGAATGAAATATCAATAATAACGAAACACGCGAACAAACATTTATTGTATATATATTAAATATATCGAATTCGTATTTAAAGTGTGCTAACATATTATGTGTTTAAATAAATATTCGAACGTGTTACGTTTAAAACGTTATTCTGACTAGCGTATTTCGTATTATACGGACTTGGAAATCGAAAGTCAAAATTTCAGGTTTTCAGGTGTATCAAATTTAAAACACGCCAATTTCGTCAGACCCGTGACAATATAGAGTAGACTAAATTTTTTTTATATATAATAAACAGTCATCATACACGTACAGCGATCGAAGTGGATCAAAATAAGTGGGGGGATAAAAGCAGTGAAAGTCATTTCAAGTTTTGAAAGGGGAGGGGGCAAAATTATGAAAGGTCCGTATTGTTGAAAAATAAGCAAAATAAAATAAGGTCTTTTTTAACAAAAAGCTCAAACACTACCAACAAGGAGGGGGGGGGGCAAATACCCATCCGGTCACTAGATGGAAGTAATCCAGTTAATTCTTAAATGTTTTTGTTTTCGTAGAAATATGAAATTTATACTTTTTTTACTTCTAACGATGTATAAAATATAAAAATATATTTTTTTAAGTCTTGGATTCGTATGTTTTCTTTCTTTGGTAGAAAAATAAAAATTTATATTTTTTCTGTGATTGTGATAAAGTGACGTTTAGGTCTACTGAATGTTAAAATTTAAAAAAAAAACAACAGTTCTTATACAGAAAAAAAAATGATTCATAGATATTTTTCTAAAAAAAAATAGGCAACACAACAACTACAAATTATAAAAAAAATAGATTTTTAAAAATCCAATAAAATACTGAAATTTCGTCCCTATAATATTTCGAATTCAACCATATTATATTGGAATAAATCAAATATATATAATTGTCGATAAATTTGAATTGGGTGGTTATAAAAAGAAATTGTGACTCAACGATTTTCAAGATTTTTTTTGAAAAATTTGTCTCATTAATACAGTCCAGAGTTACATATTTGGTGAAAATTTCAGGTTTCTATGACCATTAGTTTTAAAATTACGAAGAATAAACGATAATCGATTTTGACAAAATTGCGTTTTTATGTAATTTTTCGGTAGTTTTTTCTGACGCTTAAAAATGTATTGAGAAAATCGAATAATGACCAGTTAGATAGCAATTTGCTGCCGGAAAATAGTATTACACGTAAAGTTTGGAGCACTCCTGGTAGAATTTTTGGGTAGATTTAAAAAAAAAATTTTTTTTAAAACACATCATTGTTACAACTATATAATTTTTAACCTTTTTTCTTTGGTTCTGGGGTTAACACAAAAACCCGCCCGTAAGTACGCCACTGCCTCCTACGTTCAGCCTCATACTCAGTGTACATCGTGAAGGCAGTATAATATATCTAGACGTACTATTATCAAATAGAGGTAGTTCGGAAGAGGAAATCAAACGAAGAGTGGGTATGGCTAAAACCGCGATTATCAGACTAGTTAAGACACGGACGTATCATGATATCAGGAAAGAAACTAATTCATATCTAATGGAAACACTGATATTCCAGGGATATTCCCTATAATGACATATGGCTCAGAATCATGGAACCTAACTTCATTGCGTCGACGAAGAATAGAGGCATTTGAAATGACTGCATATAAAAGAATGTTACGATTTCCACGGACCGACCATAGAACGAACGTATAATTATTGACATTACAAGCCAAAGACCACCCTTCTTGATCACAATTCAGAGCTAAATACTCAAATTCTTTGGCCACATCATAAGAAGAGATGGTATTGAAAAGAATATTATGCGAGAAAAAATCGAAGGAAAGAGGAGGAGAAGAACCCCCCCCCCTAATCTTTATATAAACCAGATTAAAACCGTCATACAAATGTCAAAAGCATCCGGAATACAGAGAATAGAGAGTTTCGGAGAAATTTATCCAATCGGAATAATATACTTGCATGAAAGTCACGACGTTCGAAATCGAACAACGATCAAGAAGAAGACAAATATTGTAAAGCGTATATCGAGAGTTATTTTATGTACGCCGCGTCGAATGGGTACATTTAAAACGCACATTGAATCGTATAAAATCGTTGACGGGATGAATTATTATGGATGAATCGTGAGTTGGCCACCAAAGACAAACAAAGAATATGTAAATCGAGCTTATAAAATGTGTTTACGACGTGGTATCCGAATGCGTGTACCATCGAAATAAAAAAAAAAAACAGGTCCGACGAAAACTTGTTTTTTTTTATTTCTGTGAAATAACATCCGTTGACCGTATAAACGAAATTCGTGTTGTGTAAAAGTGGGAAAATAAACACGCGTGTCCAAATCAAATAGGTTTATAAAGTTTAAAAAAAAAAAAGTAATAATAATAAATTAATAAAATATATATATTATTACAGTACGAGAACACAGCATATTTTTCTCGAATTAAAAACAATAACAGAAATAACAACGCGTAAACATCGAAAAATAAATTAAAATAAATCATTTACTATTCGAATTAAAATATTTTAAATTCGGCAATAAGAAGAACAAAGTTTTAATTAAATATATATATATACTTTACGATTACATATCCCATTATATTATAATGTACAAACGTTATTAATAATTAAACATTTTCTGATTATTGAAAGTCACTAGGCCCGTAACTCCGGATTTATGTCCGTGTTATTTCATTATTTAAATTGGTTTTTTCTTTGTGTAGGCGGGCACGCACACGTAATAATTATCAACCGAGTGTTATTGAACTTTTGCCGTTATACGGTTAAGGCCTATGTTTTTCATTATTACTATTATAATTATTATTATTATTATTATTATTATTATTATTATTATCGAAATTCGTAATATTTTATACTTGTAAATTGTTCTTTAACGTTTTTTTTTATCTGTACTAACTGTAACACAACGTTTTTGATGATCCACCACAACGCGTGTTTCAACATCGTTTAGAAAAATATACTAAACGAAACTTTCGTTTTACGTCCGTTTTTATTTTTTGTTACAGAAAGTGACCATGGACGGTGTCAATAACCCAACCATGTTGGACATTGAATCTAATCCGGAGGACTTTAGGGAACCTATTGGAAATAATATGTTGTGAGTCGATTTTAAATGAGTACTTAGTAAATTAAACCGTTTGCAGACGCCCGATAAAGACAACTGTTATTCGAGTACACACGCAATAAGCAATGTTATTATCGTTCAAGTGTGTGTAGCACATGTACGGGTTCCTTTTGTTTACTATGGGTCTATTTTTAGAGCCACAAATCTAATTAACTGATG
Source organism: Slavum lentiscoides (assembly GCA_032441835.1). NCBI lineage: Eukaryota > Metazoa > Arthropoda > Insecta > Hemiptera > Aphididae > Slavum > Slavum lentiscoides. Next base: position 5,783,614 of record CM063711.1, on the reverse strand, counting down.
ATCGCATCGCTCACAATTTTCATTGTATGTAATACATTTAAATCCTGTACAAATATTTAGTTTTGAAATGACTTAAAATTGTACCGCGCAAATAATTTATTATTCCTTATAAAGTGCAAGTACATTGAAATCTGTATAAAATCACTTTGTACAGAAGAATAAAAGTAATAGACATATTATTATTATTATTATTATTATTATTATTATTATTATTATTATTATTATTGACTCGTTACATAGAAAGTACTTTTTAAATGTTTATTGGGGTACCTAAATAAATAGCATTATAAACACTAAACCGTACATATCAAGTACTAACGGTTTACGGGTATAACAGTGTATGTTGAAGATTTCTAATAATTTATACTCGTATACAGTCACGACAAACAAACGGTGGTGAGTCTAAAATTAAATAAATTAAATAATTTACGAAGAATAAAGAATAGGAAGTTATAATTTTAAAATAGAAAATTTCATGAATAAATGTTATTACGTTCCGTTCCGGCCGGTTCACCGGGTACTCGGGATCGGCACTAAGGGAGGAGTGCTTTATCGATTCTTAATATATTGAAACGTTAAAATATTTTTTAAAAACCGTCTGAGAAACATAAACAGAATAAATTTACATTGGATCGGCTACCCTAGTCCTAGATCTCCGTAAAACACCATCTCCCACCTCTTGTACCACCTCAATTCCATCTAACTATTACTTTTTCTTCAGTGTTCTTTTTTCACTATACACTCACTTCCATATGTAATCACAGCCTTCACGTAGAACGTTCGATCCATCTCAACCTATTCTCCCTCATTTTCCCCACAATATATACCACTCTTACGCACTATTTTTGACGTGGTATTCATTTCTTATTATATTCTTCCTCACATCTATATCAACATTTTCATCTCCGTTACACTCATCCTCCGTTCCGTTATCCTATCCTCTGTCCGACATTCCGACTCGAACAACATTGCTTGCCTCACTGATGTTTAATGGGATAAGAAAAATAAATCATTTTAAATTTAATAAACGGTATGCAACAAATGTGTATTTCATTTTCTATTTAATATTTCCTGTAGCATCGAAATGAACAATCTCGGTAAGGTTATAGTCGTCAGCATCGACAAAGACGAAAAGGTGGTAGGCAATGTCTACAATCCGTACGTTCACCGACACATTAAACACTCGACTTCGTGAGTATAAAAAACGAAAACCATTATGAGCCGCGGATGTCGTAAAAGACATTTTCGTTTTTCTGTCTAACGCGGAATTTCCTAAATTTAGATTCCTCGAAACGTGGGTTCACTTGATGAAGGCTAGTCTCGGGACAGGCATTCTGGCAATGCCGAACGCTTTTAAAAACGCAGGATACTTGATTGGATCGATTGGCACTTTTTTGGCCGGATTTCTGTGCACCTTTTGCATGCATCTCTTGGTACGTGAACACAGTTCGTACGCGAACGTTTGCTCCCGGCAATAATTATTAACTCGCTCGCTTACAGACCAGCGCGTCGCACAGGCTGTGCATCAAGAAAAAAGTGCCGAGCTTGTCGTACCCGGATACAGTGCTGGCAGCTTTCGAAGAAGGGCCCAACGCTACCAAGAAATTTGCTTCTTACGCCAGGTAGAACGCCGTCAGGACATCGTCTTGGCAAGCAGTGTTGTGTATTGACTAAATAACCGCGTTGTTATGTTTCAGAACATTGACTATAGTGTTCCTGGTGTTGTACCAGATCGGTACGAGTTGCGTCTACATAGTATTTATGTCCAACAACATAAAATCCGTAAGCGTGTCATATGATATATATACATATAAATATTTATACACACGACGGATTCTTCAACGTTTGACAATGTTTCAGTTGATGGACAAACCTCTAAACAGGGAAATAGATCTGAGAATCTACATGGTCTATTTGATCTTGCCGCTGACAGCGATTTCACTGATCAAGAACCTCAAAATACTGGCCCCGTTTTCGTCGGTCGCCACGGCCCTGACCACAGTGAGTCTGTTGATAATATCGTATTATATATTTCGGGCACCGTTGTCATTTGTCAACAGAGAACCGGTCGGGACCATCAAAGGTACGTCATCGTTTTTTGGAACAGTTTTATTCGCTATGGAAGCTATTGGTGTGGTAAGTACGAAACGTAATATTTTCTTACACGCGCATGATTTTATTGATCATAAATACGTACGAAAAGTGAAGTAATTTGAAAGCCCTCTTAGCCCTCCCCGAAAAAATGTTTGTAATCATTTAAGTATATCATTTTGCGATTAAAAAAAAAAAAGAAGAAAAAAGAATTCATTTGATTGAAAATAAAATGGGCGCTTTTTTCATAACTTTTGTAAATAAAACTACGATTTTTTTTTCTTTACAATTTTATTTAATGCTTGTTTTCGCGCTTGTATCTGATATCTACACTATTCCTACGTTATATTTATTCGGAATATAGTTGAGTGTTTACTAGTAATAAATTTCACGTTTTTAAATTCTTAAAGTTCCTAAAATAAAAAAAAAAAACGATTTGTGGAATAATACATATTATTATAAAATACGTCAGTTTGAAATAAATTTTATTATACACGCTGTCGTGTAAAAAAAAATGTATACGAATTATTGAGTTAAAAAAAAAAAAACTTTCTTTCGCCTCTAACCGATTCGAAACGTTTTAGACAGGCTGAAATCCGTTCCAAATCACGCGCCATTGTACGAATGATTTTTCCGTTGAAACGTTTTTGTTTTCCTTTTGCTCGCAGATTTTACCGTTAGAAAACCAAATGACGGAGCCGACGAAATTTAACAAAGTACTGGGCGTACTGAATACGGCCATGACGCCCGTCACTTTCCTGTACAGCTTTGTCGGACTCTTCGGTTACTTGAGATACGGCAACGATACGAAGAGTACCATTACGCTAAACATGCCCCAGAACCATTTGTACGTAGTATTCGTTATTTAAAATATTTTATGCTCGAGGGAGGTGACAAAAAAAAAAAAAAAAAAACGTAAAAGCATTGATAATAATTATCGATGAAATTAGATGTATACAGACCGTTTCTGAGAAGTTGAATTGCCTGAATCAATGTACACCGCGAATGCTGTACAACCGCAACAGAGGAGAGAGGCACACAATATTTACTGACACGCTGACAAGACAGGGGCCTATTTTGATTTTTTTTTTTTGGTAGGGGAACTGAGGCACTGTCGTCGTTGAGTGATTTCTAAATTCAAAATCCGAGAATTAACCTTACAATTAGAAAAAATTACCGAATTCACAACCTATTAAAAAAAAACTATTAGTATACATTTCGGCAGTATTTTCCTTACGTCATCGTGTAAGTGATAAAAACCTTGTTGTAGTAATTTTTATAACAAAAATATAACATCTTACGGGGCATATATAGGAATATATATATATATATATATACATAAAAAAATCTCCTGAAATTTCGGGGGGAGGGGAGATGCTAGAGCCCTATCAGCCCCCCTCATAAATACGCTCCTGTGACAGGATACATTCTGAATACTATTTAAAAATACCTACTTTTTTTCGAAAGTATTTAATACAGTATTTTTAATACTTTTTAAAAGTAATCCGAAAATAATTTTTAAAAGCTCAATCTTGTTTTGAACAGTACCTACATAAAAAAACTCATTTTACTTAAATATAAAAAATAATTATTTCAGAAAAAATATAGCAGTAGGTATTTAAAAACAAAATCAATTATTTTATCAATAATCGTGTACTATATTTGGTGTTTGAACCCATCCTTATTCAAATAATAATCAAGTGATTACTATAAGTGTTATTATAATTGTGTTATATTTTATAACTAAATGATATTGTTAATTTACTTATTTGTTATTGTGTTTATTGATAAACACAAAATTTAAAAAAAAGCTCCCCCCCCCACCAATACGTCATATTAATGACTTCGATTAAATAATAATATATGATATTCGCACTACTGAAAACTAGTAAAAAAAAAAATAAAAATTATTCAAAAAGTATTTGAAATACTTTTTGTGTAGTATTCAAAATACTTAGGGAATGCTATTGTCGTGAAGGACCTATTCGAATACACATATTCTGAATACTTTTTTTTTTTTTGAAGTATTCGGAGAGTACGTATTCCAAATGTATTTTTTTTTTTTTTAAAGTATTTTATCCGAGACTGGTCATGTCGTATAACGAAATGGCCAAGACACAACATGGATATTGTAAGATATTTGATGATTTCTACAGGCTCTCGACAGTCGTTAAGATATGCTTAACGTTGTCCATCTACGTGAACTACGCGCTTTCCAATTACGTGTCATTTGAAATAACGTGGGAAGTACTCAGTCGCAGATTGGGAAAGCACAATCACAAGGGAATAGTGGAGTTCGGAGTGCGTATCTTCATAGTTCTCGTAACGTGTAAGTGTATAAACTTCGTACAAATAATGATGGAAATTAATTTTTTTTGTTTTTTAATCGCTGATGAATTTAAAAAAAAACGAGAGTGGCGAGCCGTGTGTGTGTTGTGTAAATGGCTTAAGCGAATTAAAAATTTTACCGTTTTGTTATTATTTATAAAATTCGAAAACAATGCTAATAAAATCCGTTGCACTCAATAAAACGATTCTGAGCGGAGCTACGGTGTAATATTATTTATTTTTAATAATATATATATGTATTTATATAGTGTATGTAATTTACGGTTAACCTTGCTTTATTTTTTCGTGCATTAAATCCTAAAATCGCCGGCTTTTATGGAATAAAAATATTTTTAAAACTATAACTCTGAATAAACAACACGGAATTGGAAAAACTATTTAATTTTTTTTTTTGTTACGTTAAAATATGGTGATAAAATACATATTTTCCGAAAATTAAAATGTCTAAAAAATAACCTAAATATACAATAATGAATACGCATAAAGTCAGCAGCTCTCTACCAGACGTTGTGTTAAATATTGTTAAGCTTTTAAACCAGAAATTAGCCTTTTTATAACTCAAACAGCTAAAAATCTAATAAACGCTGTAAATACCTCAAAACACAGAGGAACTTATTTGAAAATTTTACCACGTGTTTATTGCGTGCAAAGTTACATATCTGTGTAAATTTCAACAATCTCGGATCATTATTTTCGAAATGCCGGAGACATACCATAATCGATTTTGACAAAATCACTTTTTTTTATGACGTTTTTTTCTTTTTTTATGCTGGCCGCATTAAAAAACTTTCGAGGAAAACGACCTCTTTAAAACATACCAACCCGGCTAGATTGTCTACAAGTACGAACGCATTCGATTTTGACCGAAATTTACCGTTTTTATGTAATTTTTCGGTACTTCTTTCTGACGCTCGAAAAGCGTAGGTACTGAGAAAATCGAAAAACCAGCTCTCTATAAAGTGCCGACTAGATACAACTTGCCGCCGGAAACCGGGTATGATTGTAAACATCGGAGTACTCCTTATGGATACAAAAAAAAAAAAAACCATTGTAAGACCAATAAATTCGTCACTCCGCTCAGAATCTAAAATAAATAGATACGATAACTGCTGCATCGATAGACACCTGTTCCGATGTAGAATTCCTCTCAGGTAAGTCCAGGTCGATGTGTTCTCTATACGCGCATCATTTTCTCGAGAATCGGAGTGTTTGTTGTCGACCTGCAGTGGCGTGTAATAACCTTTCGGTCCTGGTGGGAGAAGGAACCGGGACTGAACTTGAAACCCCGTTCCAGCAAACACGCCACTGATTATTATACAAGTATTTGTTGTTCGTTTTTTGTTTCAGTCTGTCTGGCCGTACTGGTACCGAACTTGGAGTACTTGATCTCGTTGATCGGCGCGACCTGTTTGTCCGTGGTGGGCATCCTGTTGCCGACGGTCGTTCACTTCTTGGCGTTCGCCACCTACTACCAGAACAAGGGTTACGTCAAATACGGTCTGTTCTTTCTGCGCTCCGTACTGATCGCGTCCATCGCGATTTTCGCGTTCGTCGTCGGCGTCACGGCGAGTCCGTCGGACGCCGTGTCGGATCGCACGATTTGAATACCGGTTAAAAAAAAAAAAACCAAAAAATACTATTTATATATGTATAATATTACAATAGTAGGTACGCGATATAACGATTGTTTTTCTACCCCTCTCGTCGATAAATCGCGTATAAATTCAAAAAGCAAATTTCAATACTCGAATAATTCGAATTTATTTTATTTTATTTATATATGAGTAACTCTGGTCGACCCGGACAACAATTTCGAATCTAATAACGCGCGCATAACGCGCTCAACGGATATCATACGCATTTCGTGCAGGTGTTATCGCTTGACGATTATACGCCGATTAGTTAGTGGAAAATCGATTTTGTTGTTCATAATATATTTATTATGGTACGTAATTTATATGATATTATTTAGATGTAAATGTTTTTTTCCTATACTACAGAGATACTCGATATAATAATTGTATTATAATTAACCTTTATTTTTCAAAGTGTCAACGCGCAGTGACGATTCGAAACCGAGTCTATTTATTATTTATTATTCTACACAAACGGTTTTTCTTTTTATCGCAATAAATTGCGTTCGTAGATCCAGGGGGGAGCAAGTTAACCCCCACTCTCCCCGTTTACAAAAAAAGACAATTATTCTATTAATATTTATTTATTTATAAACACACTTCTTACGATTTTATCTCTCTCTCTCTCTCTCTCTCTGCAGTCAGAAGAAATTTCTCATCATTAAGAGAATAATTACAACATGGTTGCGCTGCGTAGTATGCCAGAAGAAAGATTTCAGTCATTAGCTGGCCAATTATTCACGCGCATAAAAAGTAGAACACAGACGCATTGATTCAGTAATCGGTAGATTGGCAAATAAAAATCAGTGGCGTCATTTCAGTTTTTTTTTCTCGGGTGTTTGCGAAGTTTCAAGCAGGCCAGTTTGAAATTCCATCAGGCCTTATACAAAAACAGATGTAGGTACTCACGTACATTATGCTCCTCTAAATTTAATCAATGTTTCAATCGACATAAATAGTAATAATAGCAATTGAAAAACTAAAAATAATAAATAAATACCTGTGAAAACCAATGAGTAATGCATGAAAAGCTTGAAAACGACAAATGCAGCAAAAAAAGAAGGGGGGAAAGAAAAGCGCATATTTACATTTATATTTTATATTTAAAACATCTGTACAACCATAAAATTCGAGAAAAAAAAATTATATTTTAAATAAGAGGATAGGTACCGGCGATTTTTAAATTTAACAAATACGTCTACAGCTTCTTCTACAGTGACATTTTTAACTATCCTTTTTCAACATTAACTACCATTATCAAAGCAGGCCAATTGGGACTATATTATATATAAAGTAGAGGTGCCACCGCACACCCTGCCCCACTTACCAAATGACGCCCGTGATAAAAATAGAAAACTGGATTTCATTATATAAATTAAAAACCTAACAGTCAATATCAATTTTAATTTTTTTTTTTTGTAATTCTATTATATATTTATTTAATATAAATATAAATTATATATATATATATATATATTAGTATTGTATAATTTTAGTGCGCCAGTAAATAGATCCTGGATTCGCCGTTGTCGTAGATTTTAACGAATCGTTCCGTAGCGTTTTATACCGGGTGGCTTTATTTCGTACGACTTGACGATTTAAAAAAAAAAAAAAAATTAGATTTCTAGTCGTTTTCATTGAAGCCGGAGATACTTACCGGGATTTTCGTGTCGTTTCCAAAACATATTTCGTGTTCGATGTAAAAATCCGGATGTAGACAATACTTTACGTTCGGCGTTTTTGTCGTGTACTTACTGTTTTTTTCATATATAAAAAAATGTTTTCTTTTTTTTATATTATATAATATAATTCTACATTATATAAAAAATACTCGATGTACTCAATATATATATATATTTTTTATCTCAGTTCAAATTGTATACGATAAATGAGACTGACGCATATAAAATAAAGAGATTTGTTTGCATTCGTATGTTATTTGTTTTATTCGTTCGTCGTTTTTATCCGTCAAACAAATATTGATGAAAAAAAAATTGTGGTTTCCAATACGAATAAAAACAAAGTACGTATTATTATACACGTGTGATATGATATGTGGATATATCGGGTAACAGTTTTAAAGTGTATATTACTTAACGATAAAATATAATATCATAAAATATATACTAGCTGTATGACGTTGTCCTGTTCAAATGTCAATACATTTATTTTTTATTTATCCTTTTGTGAATTTATGAAAACTATTGGAAATGTGATTTAAATTTTAAAAATTACAATGAATCTCAATATGTTTTATTTGCATTTCTACATCGACGTTCAAGTAAACAATCAAAACAATAAGCTAATTACCCGCCTTGGTCCGTGTAAAGTTTTGAACGAAAAAAATTTTTAAAAAAAAATTATTTAGGGAAAAAAAATTATGAAATTATTGATGTGCCTCGCCGAAGAACCGTAACACTTAAATACAAAGTATCCCCTCTCCTCCTCAGACAAAAAATTAAAAAATGGGCGATGTGGGGACACTTGGGGAAGTATTTGGAACAATTCTGTGAGAATAACAGGAGTGTCTACACTGCATACAGATACATCGGTACATATGTCTTGTATATATATCTCATTTATTTTTTACGCGTGACAAAAAGTTACCTCTAGCTTAGTCCTCGTTTCTTCGTACCTATAGACATATCTATATCTATAGATATAGATTTCTATATATCTATAGATAGCGCTGCCATCGCCGTTCCAATGTAACTGATAACGACGGTATAGAAGTGGGGGGACCTGGCCGGGTGGTGACTGGTGAATAGAACCGGGTTCATGACGTCATGGTTACGCTCTCGGTGTCGCACAAATTCATAGAATGACCCCAGCCAGGAGCGTATTTAGAAATTTTTTTTTGGGGGGTGGGAGCTGAGGCATTGAGTAAATATCATTGTTGAATTATTCCTAAATTCTAATACAAGACTAAATCTTAAAAATAAGACAAATTATCAAATTCTCAACATTTTAAAAACAACTACATATTAGGAATTTATTAAAAATATTACATCCTATAGCTATAGGGCATAGGAATTAGTAAAGAAAGTTCTTGAAATTTCGGAGGAGGGGGGCTGGAGCCCCATAAATACGCCCCTGACCCCAGCCATAAGACATATACATGTCAATAAATCGTAAAATTATTGAAATTGGTACTATATATATAATATATATAATTTTTATGTATAGATAATGTTTGTAACTCGATAACAATTTAAATGGTCACCGTGGTAAATGTTAAACGCCTAAAATACCAAAATTTCCCGTATTTAGCTATACCACCCTCGTTGGACCTACCGAGTCTAACTGTTGTAAATCTAAACCATCCAACCCCAAATGCACACAAAAATTTTCATCAAAATCGGTCCAACTGTTTAGGAGGAGTTCAGTGACAAACAAACGTAGAGAAGAATTATATATTTATATATATATATATATATATATATATATATAAAGAAATATTTAATATTATAATTTCAATAAATTGGAAGTATTGGAAGTTCAATAAAAAAAAAAAAGAGAATTTCAGAGTATTTCGAGGCCTTCAATATATTTGTGATAATTTTTTAATAATAATTTATTCGTTCAAATCGCACGCTGCACGGTTTGAAAATCAAATAGTTTTTCGTTTTTCGTCTCATCGAAGATCTGGCTCCCTTTGATTTATACCAAAGGGGGCAGCCGCCCCTTCTCGCCCCCTCCCCCACTGGCTACGCCACTGAGACAATCCAATCAAGTGACGGATTCAATAAATCACAGGAGTACCGTTTCGCGCGCAAATCGCGAAATAATTCGGCTCGGTCATAGTGCTGCGCTCTACCGGTATAAATTACCGTAAATATTGTTTTTACGATCGGTTATTGTCAGAAAATTATTATAATCGTCACTTTCCGTAGAATCCGTCGACACCATAAATAAGAAATATTATTCAAGAAATATTTATTAACTATGGTCGACACGTCCAATAATATTTTGTACACGTTCAACACGAATACACCATTTCAATCGTCCGTAAAGTATAAAAGTAACAAAACGTGCCGGTCGAGACATAATCGATATTGTGTTCGGTTCGAAATGAATGCGTTTCGACAGTCTATAATATCCATATTTGTACTGTAACTACTACTGAATCAGTGGCGCAACCAGAATTTTTCAATGGGGAAGGTCCGACAAAATAAACCACCTTCGTCTTAACTGTAGCGAATCCAAGCAGTACAAATTTTTTGGTGGGTGTGGGTAAGAACAGCTTGAATCTTTATCCTTTTACCGTTATGTTCTTACACACCTTAGAATATTGTCCTGATCAGTTTTGACGAGTATTATATACAACAGTATAAAATTGTATGTTATACATATTATGTACTGTGTGGAATTGAATTATACCGAAAGTATGGAAAAAAAAACAAAAATTTATTGATAACATTGATGGAATTTATTTACAGAATTTTGATTTAATTTTACTCAGTTAAAAAAACCTGATTTTTAATATTTCTTTAAAAATATAAATACGCGGCTTGTAATAGCTTCTGGCTAAGAACTCTTAATAAAAAAAAAATAAATAAATACGCGGCTTTTGTCTTTCAATACCTCTATTATTCTTTTCAAGTAATTTAATTTCAACAGACAATATTTGAAATATAAATAGGTCGGTAACTAAAATTTAAATTACCTAATTTGTTTCAACGCCTTTGTTCAAAATTCAGTTATTAAAAAATTAAGTATTACATTTTTAACAGTATATATATATATATACGTATATAATTGTAATTAACATATCATTGGTTTAACCGTAAAACAATTCTAAAATTTATAATTTAATTTCAACTAGAAAATCACAAATTCGGTTACCTTTTAATACCAGAATCATTGAATAACCAATTTGATTACTTCAAAATCTTGAAAATTCTAAAATTTTAACTTTTTCAACTTTTCTGATAGAGTTCAAAATATTTATATTTTTATTATTCAGGAATTCAAATCGATACAGGTTTAAAAACGTCAATCACAAACGCATTAAAATTAAATTGTACTAAAATTTAAAGAAAATTTGTACAATTAAGACTTTAAATTTAATTTCCCTAAAAAAAAATGTTAAATTTCTATTTAGGTATGTTGTTATTTTTTTTCCTAGCAAATTTGTGAAAAATTAAACTAAATTATAACCAGTGCTTTATTTTTAACAATTTAAAGTACTGCACGATTTTATACAGTAAAATACTGATATAATACAAAGAAAAATTGGAATACTGTATATTAACGTGTTTGTTACGGTACTAATTTACACCATTATATAGGTGCCAAGCGGGTGCGCCACTGTACTGAACTATACGAATTTTTAATAATAAACTAAACGAACACGTATTTTTCTACAAGTACCTACAACTCCGAGACGATCATTTTAAAAACGACATCAACAATAATCTTTTGTCGACCGAGTGCTGACAATATTAATTCGTTAAAAATTACACAGTATTATTGTGAGTACATTCATTTGTATGTCGTCGTAGACATATCGAGACACTACGCCATCGGTCTGAAATACAACATGAAAACATACAATACTAGAATATAAAAATTTTAATTTCCAACTGAATTAAAAATATATTCACAAATTCTCTCGTTTACCACAAGTGTTTAAAATAATTCAAATTCGGATAAAAAAAAAAAAATGAAACGTTTTCGAATTACAATAATTGTGGTCTCAAAACAGAAAATAAACGTTATCATTACATTGATATATTGCAAAACGAACGACGCGATAATAAACGCTTAAGGCGATGGATATATAACAATCGACCCTTCCTCGGTTACAGACACGAATTTATCTCCGGCCGGGCTGTATCTGACGCAGTTCACTTGGCTCTTGCGTTCCCGGAACGTGCGAACACACTCGCGGCTGTTAAAGTCCCAAATTCTGACGGTCTTGTCGCTGCTACCGGAGACAAGATACTTGCAGTCCGGCGAGAAGTCGACGCTTAGAACCGACCAAAAATGACCGCACAAGACGTCTACCGTTCTGGCGTTGTGAACGTCGTACATTCTCATTTGGCAGTCGTCCGATCCGGTCAACAGGTACTTGGAATCCGGCGAAAAGCGCAGCGAACGGATAGGCATAGCGTGTCCGACGAGCGTACGAGCGGGTCCGCCGGACGATACGTCGAACACGTTGACGATACCGTTTACCGCGCCGGACGCTATGTACTTACCGTCTGGACTGTACGCCACGCTCAACACGAACTTTCCTGCGAACACAGAAACAAACGAAATTACCAATCGGCACGCGTACCTAACGTATTACGAACCGTTCCGATCGCGCGGCAATACCTCCGGTGCTGTACGTGCGTTTCAAAAGACCGGTTTCCGTGCAGTACGCACTGACGTTGCCCGTGTGGCCGCCGGTTATGATGCAATTGTCGACCGGCGAAAACGCCACATCCCACATGTCGAGCACTTCGTACGGATACAACACGTTGGTCCGCCGGCCGGTCACCGTGTCCCACAACATGAACACGGAGTCAAACGAGCTAGCCACGATTCTCGAAGCGTCGGAATTGAAAGCGACCGAGACGAATCCGTTGTTCGCGTCTTCCATCGTTTTGTCCAGCTTGATCAATGTCTCCGCGCTGCTGTCGTCGTGGACCCACGTCTTCACCGTGCAGTCCGTGGACGCGGTCACTATGCAATCGGACGTGGTTTCGCGGCGGGGCAGTTCGCCGTCTTCGGCCATGCGATCCGCCGCTGTTATTCGTCACAGTCACAATTTTCATTAAACAATTACATTATTAGCAGCGACGGATTAAGCAATTTGCCGCCCACAAGCAGAAGGGAATTTGCCGCCCCTTCATTTTCATAAGTGTTTTTCTAACCAGAAAAACGCATTATTCAGCAAAACAATATATCGTTAATTAAATTATTATTTATTATTTAAAAATATATAAAACAGTTAGACATCAAAACATAAATATAAATATATTATTAAAAAGTTTTCTTTGCCGCTCGAATCACCTGTTTGTTCTGCTTGTAGGGAAACCCGACGCTGATTATTAGGTATTATTACGATTAATACTACGTTACCGTTGTCGCCGTCGTTCTTCGTCGGCTTCGGGCGCGCACTACGCCCCAGTCGCACGAAGTAATGGATTGTTCGTGAGCGTTGGCGTGTTCGTACATGTGGACGGCGGCTGTTCGGGCGTGTGTCCGAAACGACGGAATAACTTACAAAAAAAAAAACGCTTTTTATTAACAAGCACAACGTACGAAACGCGAACGGTTTCTTTTGCACTCGGCGTACGTTTTGCGGGACAAAGCGACCAGTTGCGTCGGTTCCGTGGTCAATGGCGGCCACCTGTACACGAGCTACGATGACAGCGCGTGTGCGCGAAGAGCGCGGCGGTGTGCGTGAAATGATCCGTTAAAATCCACGGACGTTGTAAAACCGGTTTTTTTTTACGTTCCAGAGATAACGCGTTTTTAACAGGGAGTTTAAACATTTTTGGTTTTTTTCATGCTCCTTGACACATTGATCGTTTCGCTACCGCATTTTTTTCTCAATGAAACCAGTAACCGCGCAGTAACCATTGCGGTATACGGCACCTCCGTGAGACAACGACGTAGACTAGACGTCGATCGATACACATTTTTTTTTATATACAATACCAGGGACTGGAACCGAACCGAAACCCTAATTTTTTTATTCAAAACCGGAACCGATATTTGGAAATACGGGTTTTTTTTTATATTATAACACCAATATATTTTATCACGAGTGATTGTGTAAAAGTCCAATACATTTTTTAATAAACTTCCCAAAAAAAAAAATGTATATAAACTTTAAATGATTAGTCGGGCTACTTATACTGGGTATTGTTGTACTTGTACGCTGAAGGTGAAAAAACACACGGAACAAAAAAAAAATTGGTACGCTAAAATTTAATATATCCGTAATAATTAATAACTCTATAAATTAATATATTATCACTTTTTTAACGTTTATCATTTCAAGATTTCTTAGCTGGATTTTTAAACATAAAATTTGTTTCATTTTATTATCATGATGTTTCAATAAATAATTTAGCTTTGTAAGTTGATCACAAAGTGAGGACGACAATCGTGTCAAACGAATTACGATATATAGTCGTAATTTAGGGACGGTTTTAAGAATACTTTTTTGGCGAAAAACTGTGGTCTATACGATCATGCATAATTAATTTTAGTAAAAAAATTGTTCGCACAATGATGAAGTTGTCGATTTTCCCAGTAATTAATTCCAAAAAAGTTTTTAAGATTGAGAACTGAATATAAATCAGTTGAAATAAAAGACATTATTACAAAATATTATAATAAAAATATATATAATTATACATATAAATTGTAATATAACAAAAGGAAGGAATTATTAAAAATATGAATTACGAATTTTAGTATTTATAGCAAAACGTCGCTTGGTTAAATTATGTCAATAGAAAATATATAATTTCGTTTTACAATATATAACTGGATTTGATATTAAATAATAAATATGAAAAAATATAAAATTCGTATTTATCTAGATTAATTACATAAACGCGAATGATAACTATTAATTACACAATTAAACGGGATAACTGAATAAAATATATATATATAATGTTTACGAATAATATGAAATAATAAACTAAAATGCCTAAACCAAATGAAATAAAATAAACTCTTATTTATTATTATAACTTATATAGTTCTTGTCGAGCGATCCAAATCCACATCGATCGAATTAGGCTATATAGGCGATTATCCTTGGAACAGGATCGCTCGATAAATTATTAAAACTAAATAATATTCGTTTTGATTCACACAATATAAAATAATTAATCTGATATATATAAAAATCCAAAATCCAGATCGATCGAATTAGGCTATATAGGCGATTATCCTTGGAACAGGATCGCTCGATAAATGATTAAAACTAAATAATATTCGTTTTGATTCACACAATATAAAAATAATTAATCTGATATATAAAAAAAAAAACATAACACGTTACACCGATAAATAAATCAAATCCGTGATGTGGGACACGTTTGTTGGAACGTCGAAGACGTATGCGAAAACGGTGAAGACGATTATGAGAACTCCGCGAATAATGTTCACGTTGTACAGTATGTTCCTCCGTTGGTTCTGGCGAAGGTCCGGACCAAAAGACAGGCAGTAGAAGACCGCCGACAACGCAACGCCCGAGGTCGACACACATAACGTGGAGATCAGTGGCTTCAGCGATTTCCAATTGGGTAATATGACGGCGAAAAGGACTGAAAAACGACAAACGTGTAATAAGAATTTTTTTATACTCCGCGATGACTGCTTGCGCCCAACATTATTATGCGCAATACTTACGCGTGATGAAAACTACAGCGGTGCACAACACCTTCTTTACGAGTGTCCTGTGTCGGGAATTTTGAAGTCTGAGGTCACACATGTCCTTTATCGTGTTACACAAGAAGTAATCGAGAAGTACGCAAATCACACTCTTGTATACCCACTGAAACACAACCCCGTATACCGAGGCCCTATAATTCAAAAAAAAAAAAATCAATGAAATTATTATTTTTTTCTACTTTTCTCCTCGACTGAACGACGGGTTAGGTTACAGCGCTGTAAAAAACGTACCGTGTTCAATAACCGTTTTGAATATAAAAAAAAAAACTAATTTTTAAAATCGCACGCTACGAATAATAGAGTCTGATAAACGCACTTTTAAAGGGGGAAGAGGGATGAGGTAGTTTTTCAATATTTGAGTCATTGGGGGGTTTTACCTTTATTTTTTACATTAAAAATGTGATTTTTTTTCTCCCCAAAACAGGAGTTTTCAAAAAATCAATACACCGTTGGAAAGCATATAAAAAAAGAAAATTTTTGTGAAATTTGCACACCTCTGAGTGACGAAAAAATAAATAAATAATAGTTGGATGAAAAAATTAATTTTTTTAAATTTAGAATTTTTTGAATTTTTATATTTTAAGATTGTGCTTATGCTTGTGAAAATAATATTGGAACCTTGTACGGTGTATGTTTTCTTCAAGAAAATTTAATGACATTCTTAATGGAGAGGAACTTTTTATTGCATTTCAGGTAGCTCCCCACCCGCGTAGTTAAACGTCTGATATTGTTAATTTACAAACGGCAAAAAAGGCCGTTTAAAATGTTTTTTTTTAGGCCGTGGGGGATTTAAACATTTTAAACCCGGTCGACCCCCCCTCACGTCATAAATAAACCACTGGATTAACGTGCGATATAAAATCACAGACATTCATCGATTTACATAATATTATTTAACTTAACGTCTACAATAAGACTCGGCAAAAATAATGACTACCTCTAAAATCTATGAACATCCCTACTCCGTTGGTTTTCGCGTTATTATCGATAAAAATTAATTTAACCGGAAAGCACTGGCATTAATATAATATGACATTTTATAATAATAGTAATTAGTAATACGTACGTTTCATTCTGGGGTTTGTTTTCCGCAACGGTTTTCACGATTTCCACCGGATCGTCGTCGATGTTGAAATTCATGTAACGGAAGTATACGAGGAATGGAAACAGCAGAGAGATGGAAAATAATATTGCACACGTTTCACGGGACCGTTCGTCTTGCCGTACAAGCATTAACATGTCGTTTCTCAACACCGAAATCTACGAGAACACGAATCACAATATAACACATTAACATTAATGTCATACGTATCGACATTAATCTCATACGTATATCGTATATAATATTTATACGAGTATATATATATATATTTTTTAAACTTTAATATTTCTTACGGAAACGGATTTTTTTTTTCTTTTTTAAACTTATCCCAAGCGATTTTTCTGCATCTTTAAACTTCAAATAAATAATAAATAATTTAACACCTCAAAATCTTCATTTATAATTATCATTATTATTATTATTAGTTATTAATTACTAGGGCCCGGATTTAAATGCACTAAAAACCGTCGAAAAATGCTGTAAAAAATAACCCAAAACGACCTAAAAAAAATTGTTTTGAAATTTATTGTTTTATTGAATAATTTATAACTTTTGTTTTATTACAGAAAATAAAATAAAATTGATAAAATCTTGATACGATTTCAATCAAAATGAAAGAAACAAACGAGATGGCGATAGAAATTAAAGAACGATTTTGTAGACAATTTGTGTGGAAAAACACGAAAAAAAAATCAAACTCAACATCGAAAAAACAAGTTACATTTAGATAATATTTTGAATTAGCTAAATTTAAATTATTACGTCGTATAATGTACGAATATGCATTGAACCGAACAAAATGACAAAAAACATTATGACTTATTATACATAATACAATAATGTGCTCACCATGTTTAATGATTGCATGTTCAATATTTCCATTAAGAAGAAGACCGTGACAATAAACAATGATACACCATCCTCATCTCCGAATGGTTTATGAGACGTCAGCGGATCCCAAACGAAAATGGTAAAGACTGAAAACACACTGATGTTCGTCAGAATAGCGGAGTTCGATGTCAACGGAGCCAGGACTTTTAGGTTCTTCACCAAAATGATCAAAAACGCAAATACGTAGAAATACATCATGTATACTCTAAAGGGTAGGTTAACGTTATATCGTTTGTCGACCATCTGAAATATCATTTGTGACACATTGTTGTAACAATTTATGTCTTTGTCAAACAAACAAACAAACACACAACAAACAAACACACACACACACACACACACACACACACACACGAAACCTACAGAGTAGGTATTAAATTAAGACTTTTTCTACTTCCAACGATCAATCTAATGTTACAATAAGAAATCACTAAACAAATTTGAATTCTATTTAAGGTAGACTTTCTCACATATCAAATATTATTTTCGCCATAAATATTCCTCGAAAATTAAAATATTCTCAACGCTCAATAGCTGAAGGCGTGCAAAAAAAAAGTGAGTAAGTCACTCTTAAGTGGAAATTACGACGAATCCTTGTCGCAATACCAGATCAATCGCTACGTCGGAAGTGAAATTTTTTATGTCGTAACAGTTAGCCATGACCGCTGACCGTACACGTGTACACTTATCACACAAACACGCTGCGCAAGGCTGGCCGCACACCAAAACTGAGCAAAACTGCTTAAAGAGGCGGTTCGAATTATTTTACTGAAAGCTGAATTAATATCATAATAAAACAATTTGTGCCACACAACAAAAAAAGCAAGGTAGTCGTGTAATCATATTTAGTCACCAACAGTTGACTTTAGACGAAGAAAACGGTACTGTCCCTATTTTGTGATCTTTGTTATTAGATATTGAAAACAAATGCAAAACCAAAAATAATGTGTGGGTTCATCCCTTAAATAAAAAGAATATAATTTTTTTTTTTTCGTGAACTTACATAATGACAAGATAATATTATAATGTTCATATAATAAATGATGAATGCATAAAACCATTTGATACAGTAGTGCAATGAGCACTAATGTTTTTCGACTAGTTAGGGTTGATGAAAAACGTTTCGTCTTGACCGATACAAACGAGATCAGTCATTACTAGAGTTGACTAAAGAGTAAAAATATTTTGTTTTGATTATGACTTTTTGGTGAAAGGGTTTCCACTGAATTACATGTTCTATTTTTCGTAAGTTGTAATAAGGCTACTTTAGTCTGCCTTAGCAGTTGTGCTCTTTTTAAGCCGGCTTTACGCGTACAAAACACAGAATCACATATATATGTATATATATGTGTGTGTGTGTGTGTGTGTGTGTGTGTGTGTGTATATATATATATTGAAATAAAACGACCGTCGCCAATCTCCATAATAAATATACCACTCGCTTACGGATTTTACGTTGGTGACCATAAACATTAAATAAATGCAACACGCAGAAATCTGGTACAAAGAGCAAAACACCGTAATTATTATTCTGAAACACACAACAAATGCACGTTGTTTTATACATAAATATATAATATACAATTATTATATTAAGCGGAGCTGAAAACCAATTTTGAAATCATTTTTTAAAAAATACCTGTAAAAACCGTTAAAAAACAAAATAAATAGCCTATATGGAAATCATAATAAAAAATAAAAAAAATCAATACTCAGTATTCTATATATAAACCAGAGACCGGCAACTTTTTATCCACGCTGATCACCGAAGGCCAAATTAAAATAATAGTTATAAAAAATGCAATTGTAATGTAATATACGACATTAATAATTGTATTAATATTTTTAGAACAAAATGAAAAATATTATTTGGAAAATAATTTTTATTATAATATTACTTTTTGAATAATTAATAATAATATTAAAAAAGTAATACATAAAAAACTATACAAATATTTATTGTGATATTTTCCACTACTTAAATTGTTTAAATCGGCTTTCGTATTGGATTCAAGTGTTGGTTGTAACATTTATTTTTTCAATATTTAAAAAATTTGAATGTCACAAATATGAATGTTAATGAAAGCAGTAACCGTATTTTTCAGCAAATTTTCAAACCTTTGAAATTTATTTCGGAAAAATTTTGAATAAAATATTTGTAAGTTAAAAGCAGTTTTAAGAACATCGTTGTTTTACAGTTCAGACGACTTCTGTCTGTATGTTAGATCCAACATAGTCAACATCAACAGAAAAGGGGTTTTGAAACTACTAGATATTTTTTCTTGTCTATTTAAAATTCAGAATACCATACTAAAAAAAGTTAATTTTGTAGGTTTTGGATTATATTAAAATAATAATAATAATAATAATACAATTTAACAGTTTCATTATTTTAATAAATTAAGAAATACTTGCGAGGACCTCAGTAAAATTGTAACATGAGTCACGGGTTGCTAACGCTTGATTTAAAACCTTACACTGATGGGTGTAATACTGATAGGTATTTAAAATCAGAACTCTATCGAAATAAATAAACATTGGTAAGCTGAATTGAAATCGAAATCTTAATAACTGAAAACTGATAATCGAAATCATAAAAATTAAACACCGTTAACACAACTAATGTGAATGTGAAAAACTTTGGGATTCAATGCTCGTAATATGTAATAGATGATTATTATTACATTTTATATAGTATTCTATTAATTTTAATTCTATAAAAATGTCTCTATTATTTTAATATATAATTAATAATAATAAAAATTATTATTTTAATAAATTTGAAACAAATTTGTTAAGGTAAATAAATGTGATAAAACAATGAGTTTTTCATTTGTTATTGTGTTTACTCAATGTATAATAGCAATAATATTAAATGAAAAAGAGAATTATTTTATTTTTCAGTCAAGTACTAATAAAATACTCTATTCAACCCAACCACCTCTTTGCTAAATAAATAATTCATATTAATTGTTAAACACTACAGTCACAGACGTTTTAATAGTATATTTCTTTATAAATCATTTCAATGAATCGAATTGCCACACGACTATCGATGACAGTGTAGTTACACTTTCCCCTTCCACACGCGACAACAATTTTAAATGAACATTAAATTGGCAATTTTTAAAACAAGTTAAAAAAAATAAAAAATTAAAACCGAAATAGGAAATCAGTATGACGTGTCAGAGCACGAGTCGGTCTGCGTATTATCAGGCCCGACAGTGGCGTACTTACTCGGTAAGATGAGAGACTCTCCTGTAGCCTCTCCCGGTAGCCACAGAACCTTCTTCGAATGCTGCCGTCATAGTTTCCATCATGTTCAGTATCAGTCTTCTCTCGTACAATTTATACGACACACTCACCTAAACGAGCGAATTGAAATATGGTACGTACGAAAAAATAAAAATTGTTCGCGTTTTACTATACTGAGGAGTCTTGTCACATACCAAACAATGTACAGAAAAGGCAAACAAGAATCCACCTAACACGGTGGAGACCATTTCTGGCAAACAACAAAAGTCTTTATAGACGCTGTACGCCACGAGGATGCTCATAGCCAAAGAAGCCTGTAGTAACTGACTCCACATTTCGGCATATCTAAAATCGGAAAACCGTGACATTAGAAACGAGGAAAAATCTTTTCTTTCTTTTATGGTATTGTACTCACGAAGTCAGTCGTCTAATATTCTGTGGGATGTAATAATCGATTTCGTTGATTTCTTCCTCCGTACTTTCATCGCTGCTTTCAGTTTCAAGGCTACGAAACGTATGATTAAAAAAATATTGATTAATCGACGTGCCTCGAGCGCGTTTGACAACGACTATAATAATAATAATAATAATAATATTTGCTAGAGTACTAAATACTTACGCGATATCGACATTATTGCCGTCCGTGTGCGTTAACAGCACAAATTGTTCACCTCTAAGCAGAATTTCCTGTAATGATAAAAACGTAAAGCAATAAAGACGTATACGGCATACCATTGCAGTCGAAGGTTCAACGATAAAAAAAAAAAAAAAAGAACGTCATTAACACGCATAATATTCAAATCCCAACGATTTACATAGAATCTAAGCTGTGGATAAATTCATGCGATTTCAATACAAAGCAAGTGTAATATTTACTGATCATTATAAGGTTATTTATTTGTGTACAAATTACAATAAAATCTATGCAGTGTATATATTTTGAAGTAGATGTGAACTAATTAAACTGTCTATACTCTACACGGCAGGGGCGTTATTTTAAAGTAAAAATAATTATTTTATTATGTACATATAATGGGACTTGCTAAAAATTGGTTAAAAAATTTTTTTTAAAACGATATGGTCATTGAAGATTTGTAAAATACAATAAAAAAAAGAAATATTTCCAAATTTATATAAAACGTTACGAGTAGCACTAACCTAAGAATAAGAAGAACAAGGACGTGAACTTTTATGCTCCAAGACCGTTTTACGAATTTCTCTGTTCTATAGAAATAGAAAAAGAGGTACCTAACAAAAAGCATTGGAAGTGATTGCGTTTTAGACGTATTTTCAAAATCCTCTGCGATTTCGGTATTGAAACATTTACAGTATTTACAGATGTTGTTTATGTAAATTTTTTTTTATATACAATGTTTAAGTTTTTTTATTTATATTATCATTATAAGCATGTGTGTGTGTGTGTTTGGAGAACAAAGCCTCCTCGGGTTATACAACAGTAGCTCTTTCCACAGGGCAACCTTTTTTCAATGGATTTCCGACAATGACCATACAACGGCTACCCGAAAAGCATACTTGACACACCGGGCGCACTTCGATAGGTACCGGTCGTTCGGTAACACACATTCGTAACGACGTATTCTTCGGAGCAGTCGTTCCGCGTACATCGATAACTCCTTTGTCGTCGTTCATTTACAAATCCTGGTATTCATGTCGTATGCGGTCTACCACCCGTTTCTACACGTCATATGCGGTCTACCACACAGTTAAAAATATGAATGAATACATAAATGTAGAATTACAATATATTTATTCATGTAGAATTTCAATATAACATTTAATAATACAAAAAAATATATAGAAATATGCATTAATCAATTTAAATCAGGTACAATATAATTTCACATCTCTTAAAAAACAATCAAATGTGTTGTCATTCTTGTTTTTTAGACGCCACCATTGTTCCGCCAAATACGAGGGCAGCAATGATGGAGATGTACCATGCATTTTTTTCAATAATTCGAAGTTTTAAACTTCCCCATAAAAAACATATAGAATATAATAATAATATAATATATAAAATATACAGATAGATGCGCGGCAGTAGACCGCATATGACGTGTGGAAATATACGTGGTAGGTAGACGACAAGTGGTAGGTAGACCGCATACGACACGAATACCCAAATCCTTAACACACCACTCGTCGCGTTACCGTTTTGCACCAATAAACTCTCAACGTTGTTATTCCCAAACCAAACCCCCCCGCCCCCCCTCAACAGCCACGGTCTTTACGGAAATATTTTATAAACTCACACGTTCGGGCGATGCGTCTTCCGCCGTCTCCATCGCGTCCGTGTAAGTGCTTGACCGTTCGACACGGGAAGCGAACCGGCGGCGTCCGTGGATTTTCACGGGCACGCGTACGCAACGCCGGAGGGGGGAAAAAAAATTGAAAAATAATCGTCACGACGCAGTACCGAGCGGTCGAAAAATATAACATAAAACGGCAATTGCTCGCAGCTACTTTTTTGCCGTAAAACGCATAGAAAAACACTGATTTTTTTTTTTTTTTTTTTATGATAACCACCTAAAAGCGCGTTATAATAATATTATGTGTGTCATGTGATACGGTGCGCGCCGACGAACAGCGGCGGTGCCGGAATCGTTAACACAGGTTGGCCAACCCGTGGATTTTTTTCTACCGTTTTCCTACACCTTTTTATCCTTTTATCGCCTTTTTAAGCGACGGCGAGATCGCGGTTAATAAATATAATATATTTATTAACCGTGGCCCGTGGGCAATCCCGATTAGATTGTTATTCCAGGTCAAAGATAGACGGGTTGAACAACAACGAGCTATACACTGCACAATTTACATTGACGAACAAACCGTCTAGCTCTGAATCAACTGTGGATACTACTACTAGCGCTCTTGGCGGTCTGAGATGTTAACCAACACCATCACGATTAAAGATAGATTATAGATATTAAAATGTATACAATGTTAATACGTCAATGTTATAGACAGGCGAAACCTATGAGGTGGATGAGTGGAGTTATTAGAGAAGACAGAATAAGAAACGAATATATAAGAGGTAGTATAGGAGTGGCTTCAGTAGTGGACAAACTGCGGGAGAACAGATTGAGATGGTTAGGGCATGTTTTAAGAAGAGAGGGGGATGAGGCAGTTAAAATAGTTAAGAACATGAATGTGGAGGGTAAGAGGGGGAAAGAGCGACCGAAAAAGAGGTGGTTTGAGGTGGTTGAGAGAGATATGGAAATCGCTGGTGTGTGTGAAAAGGATGCAGGTAGCCACAATACGTATGATAATATTGATATTAATATGATATTGTCCGTTGAGGCGCTAGTAGTAGAATTCACAGCTGTCTGAGGAAGAAGATTAAGTCACTTTATTAGATCTCGTTGTTTAACCTGTCTATCTTTAATCGTGTCCCAGGTCGCGACAGGTTGAAGTCGACAGGTAACAATGTTGAAATCCATTGTTAACGGTCAACGTATAATATTTATATGTATAACATAACAAATAATATATAAAATTATATTTTTGTAATTTTTCTTTTCCGGATATTACTCCATACTCGTGCAGGACTGACGGTATTGAAAATGAATACCGAAAGTACGGTATTGATTTCAATGTCGGTTTGAAACGGTATACCGTAAAATACCGATACGAACCGGTATACCGAAATTTAATTAATGCACTATCCTGTCCGAGGACCGAAGGGGCAGCGGGCGAACTTCCATCAGTTCCATCATCCTATATCTGGACACCTCCATAAATTCAATCCAAATTGCGCCTATGACCAGATGGTAGGTATAACTGCATATAAAATATCGAATCGCGACAAACTGTTATGGCGTTCGATAAAAATATAATAAGTAGTATAATCTGCATATTATCGGTTCTTGTATATTATAATTATACAGTCGTTGTACCTACTCGTCGTACACTCGTGTGTGTATAGACAGCTGTGAACCAGAGAATTCACGTTTTTCTCTTTGTTCTTGTTTGAATAATACTACAAAACGAACCTGAGTGCAAATAAAGTCAAATGCATTTCGCGGCTACACAAGTGTTTGGTATGAAAAACAGTTTGATAACGTGAAGCAATAAACGAATATTAATAATAATAAAAAAAAAAAATGTTCAAATCTTATTCGTAATAATTTCCCGCCATAGACCAAGAGATTATAATAATACGGCGTCGTCGTTGATGATAAATACGATTTCGCGTTATCATCGATGCCTTATCGTTAACACTGTCGCTGCTGCCGTGTCCGTCCGAAACGTCAAAATTTTTTTATTTTTTTTTTTTGACGGCATTTTCTCGGTTCGATTTAAACGGATCGCCGCCGCCCGCCGTTGTCGTCGCCTAAAACGTTTGGACATAAAAAAAAAAATCCTCCGCGCAAAAGACACCGGCGAAAGAGTCGTCCGCGCGTGTGACGGTTTTCCGAAGTACGAATCGCCACGATAAGTCTTCGGCGAATTCTTCGAACACTAGTAATAATTCTTTATGAAATCGCGACGAACACTAATAATAATTCTTTATGAAATCGCGACGAGGAAACATCCGACATGTCCGACGACAGTCGGCCGTATTGTCGAACGGACGTTAATGCTCGAGTGTCGGTGATCAGGTCATTGGGTTTATTTGTCCGGAGCGTGTAGGTTTATCGTCGTCGTAATTTCTTCGCACGACATCGACGGTCCGCGATGATTGCCGAAGGGACGCATTACATTAAACGGTAATATTTCGCTTACGTTACAACTGTCGTACGGTCTCCGAATGTTTTTGTCTAATAGTTTTACTGTCTGACCGATAATTGTGGTTTTTCACTAGTATCGCGATTGACATGATTTGATTTGAGTGCCGCATTTTTTTTTGTATTTTTGTCGCAGAAGAGTCAGATCCGGAGCCGTAGACGCGCATCCGACGGAAACCGCTATTGTTGTCAATTACGAGTTGGACGCGTTCGTACTTGGTGAAAACGGAGAACCAGTTATTGGCGATCATAAGGTACGGGACTTTATTATAATATTGTTGTACCGAGTTACGCGACAAACTCGAAACGTCCACTTTAATCACTTAATTACCAAACGTTCAATAGGAATGTCAAAAAGTAATACACTTGAAGAGTTTGAACACAAACACAGATTGCCGTGCGTTGGCAAAAGAAGTGATACACAAATGTAACCTTATACACGAGACGAAACTGCACGACGTAGAACATTTGATTTATTATTTGCAAACGCGTTCGACTGCCAGTACGGAATACGCGTTGACATCATGATTTTTAATATCGGTATTAATCGCCATTCGTTTGCAGATAACAAAATTAAAGAAGAAAAAAATCAGTTGGGATTAGAGCACAGTCCGACTGGTATATATCACATATGCGGTTTAATGCCCGACGATAAGGCCAGTTTGGCTAAAATCGATGAGTACATTGAAATGTTGTACGACGACATGCCTCAAAAAGTGCGCGGTTCCGGGTTCGTACTGAAAGTAACTTGCGATAAAGACAATCTCGAAGAACTCTCGTCGTCAGGTACTGTTGTTTTTGTATTCGCTGTTAACACAATATTTTTGACAAACGGTACTGCTCGTTTTCGTTTCATATTGTTCCGTTATAGGAAATTAATTAAATTAATGTTATAAACCGAAAAACATTTCTACAGTATTTTTATCAACCGCACTACAATGTGTTATTACGTGCGGATTATCACGAATTTCGTTTCTCTGCGGTGTACGCGGTCCCGTCACAAATATTATTTTAAATAAAATTCAATTTAATCGTTTTTACTATCCATTAGTAGAGTAGGTACCACAGTCTTGTTTTATCTCCGATATTGTATCGTTACGAGTGCTATTTTTTTCACTATCCACGTTTAATCGTCGGTAAAGTGACTCTTAGTGTTAAACGTACGTGAAATGTAATCCGTTTGATTGATTAGCATTGTCGTTGAATATCAAAATACTGTTCGATTGAAGTGATTGTGTCACTGATACGTAATGTCAGAGATAGACTGTATTTCATTGTTACGGTCACCTAACATAAGTGCCAAACTTTCAATAATCGTGATTACAAAATGTTTTATATTTATTTAAGTAATCTTTTTTTTTTTTTTTAATAATTTTTAGAAATATGATTTTCAATCGAAGAATTTGGTTGATTATACACATTTTGTTTTACACCACAAAATAAAAATTTATATTCTTAAATGGATTAACTTTAATCGATTAAAAGATTTTTTTTTAATTTGACTTGTTTTAATTTTAACGAATAATATATTATTTTAGTCTTGTTTGAAAAATTATTTTCCAGCTAAAGTATGTTTTAATAAAATTATTATTTCATATTTGTCTTATATTTATTAAAAATAAAAAAATCATTGTTTAATGTTTTCACAGAGCCTACTATGAGTGCTTTAGCAAGGGTCCTCCGAGAAGAATATCGAAAGAGTTTTGAACTGAGTTCAAATATAATAAATATATTTCTTTGTTTTTCTGCGTATAAACTATTTCATAAGATGCTCATTGACCACAAAGTTAGTTTTTTTCCATTATTATATTTTTAAATGTTTTTTTCCTCTCATTACTGATATTTATCATTTTTGATTGAATAGATTCATTTGCTTTGTGTGGATGTATTGGAATACGAGTTGAATCGTTATGATAAACTTAAAAGTCAAATAGTTAGTGCTCCTCGAGAATCCAAGCAGCCGTCAAAAGTACCAACAATTTCAAAATTGCCTGTTCCTAGAAGCGCTCCAATAGCATCAAAAATAGTTCGAAGTCAAATACCTGTAAGTGCTAATACAAATAGCGACAATCGGAGGCATTCTGCATCGTTTGAAAATGCAAAACAACAAACCGTAAAAGGTTTGTATTATTATTATTATTTTATTATTTTGTTTTGAATATTTAAAATCATGTAATGAAGACAGTCTGAATTGATTTTTCAATTATTTGTATAAAGATAAATTGCAAATGATATTTTGTTATTTATTTGAATGAAAATTTTGTCTGATTTTCTATGCTTGTAATTAATATTATAGAATGATTGTAGCACTGTTCTCATAAATTAGGAATTGTTGTGAACAAACAATATTAACAATATAATATTATTATGTTTGTGGTGAAATTAATTAAAGATGAATTGCAGCAATTAATAGAATAGTAATCCAATAAGCATAATTTGCATAGTAATATTTTACATATCCACAAGTGAACAAATGGTCACAAATTTCTGATCTCATTATGAGAAGTCTTTCATGAATTTTTAAAAACTGCTCCGATTATAGACTGTATCATAGAATGTTTCTGATATGTATGAATAATTTAGCACAAAAACATAAATGTACGCTAGTGCTTATATAGATATTTAATTATAAAAAGTGTCCTCTTAATTTAATGTAGTTCACTGATTCAAATGTATGCATATTTTTAGTAATATTTTATTTTATTTCATCCATCAACTTTCAAGCCAACGTTTACCAATTTACTTAAGATTTGTTTTTAAATACTTAATTGAATTAATAATAATTATACTTTATTAAAGAAATACTAACTTGGATCAATGATATTAACACATTGCATATCAAAATCAGACAACAGTAACTGTTAATCAAGCATTTGTCGCATAGAGTGATTACTATTTTCATTTGTTGTATCAATATTCTAAGGTTAATTTTAAAACACGCCTCAATTTCTCTTGATCTACATTATGTAACCAATTATTCGTTACTGAAAAGAGTTCAGAGGAAATTTTTTAATTTCATTGTACAATTCATTACACATAGAAAATGTTTAGATAATAACCACTGTCCAGTCTTTTAATATTTAAATCTAAACAATTTGACTGATCAGTGATTAACAAAAAATAGTATTATTTCTCCGAATATTGTTTATGATTGTACCAATGTCAGTATCTGGTATCCCGAGAACCTATTTTGTCAAAAATGACAATTCATCAGAGATATAAATTTGTTAAATACACATTTTACTAAAAACATAAAATAATTTATATGTTAATCAATTTTTTTTTCAGTCGTAATTTTATTATTTGATTATTAATTTATTAATTATATTTTGTCTGTATAGATAAAATACCGAGGAGCTTAGAAACAAATAACATTAAATCCGGATTATCTGCAAGAAGTCCAGATGAATTAGCAGTACATCAGTTGAGAAGAAATTTATTCAAATTAGGAAAAAATCAAGACCAAGCACTAAAAGGTCTGTTATTATAAAATATTAAACGTAAAAAAAAATGTTTAACTGGGTCTCAGCATAAGAAAAAGTAATAGATCTCCTCTTGATATCATCGATTCAAATGAAAAAAAATGCAAAGTAAATTATCTTGATTAATTTAAGATCAAAACAGTTAAGTAATACAAAACCCAACTGTTATTGTGTCATTGAATTTTATTGTCTTTTTTTAAATTCAAGTTTACAGCCTATTATATTAATTTTATTTATAACTGCTTATAGATATGTTTTATAGATTAATTTTAGATAATTATTGTTACTTTTACAAACTGATATAAATTAGTTATAATAAGACTAAGTTTTAAAATAATTGCATTTTACATTTTTTTTTATAAATTTGTATATTTAATTATTTTTTGGTAATCTATAATTTTTTTCACAATAAAAAACGGTCACTACTCACTACTCAGTTACATTTTGTGGTAGGTATTTTATACTTTTATAGTTTTATATTTGATCTAAAGGAATATTTGTAAATTCAGTCCTGTATTATTATCCCTATGTGAGTACCTATTAAATGTTGATATCAAATATCATTGAAAATCAAATGTCAACTATACTGTGTGTATTAATTTTAAATTAATACATTATTAAAATATTTTATATTAAATAATTTTAATTTCATTGATTAGGTGCTGTGGAGCTGATATATAACATAACAATTGATAAAACTATGGAAGAAAAAGTTGTTCGTAAAGGCATTATAAAATTGTTGTGTCTTTTATTGGATAGAACCAGTACTGATTTACTTCTAATGAGTATTAAGTTATTAATTCAACTATCAGTGTACAAAGAATATGTAGATAAAATGGTAAATTAAATTTGATCATATTAGTTTAACATTCAAGACATTTAATATCAAAAATAAAATATACATTATTATTTATATGTATAAATACATTATTAAATACCAAAACTTGATATTATTATTGTTACTATTTTTCATATGTTTCAGAAAAATATTCAATAGTAGAAAAATTACCTAAAATGTTCATGATGAAAAATCCTAATATAGAATGTTATACTATCAAGCTGTTATATAACTTATCTTTTGATATAATACTATGTGATGACATTTTAAAAGTTGGATTATTACCAAAGATAACGGAATTAATAGGTATCAATTTAATATAATATATTACATTTGACTTAAGCATCAAGGATTTGTTAAACAATATTTAAAATGATTTTCTATTTGTTAATATATAAGTAATCTCTTGTAAACTAATTTTAATGTTTTATTAATTTTACTGTAAGAAAATATCAAATTTTTCATAATCATACATCCAGCCTTTAATTATTTCAATATGCATATGTGATATAAATATTACTTAACTGCTATATTATATTATTTAGCAATGTACATATTCAATAATCTATTGCTTAAATTTTAGGTACAGAAGAAAATAGTGAATTGGTGTGCAGACTGTGCTATCACTGTAGTATGGACGATCGATCACGAGCTTTGTTTTCACACACCAACTGTTTGTCAAAGGTTAGGTATTTTCATTGTTTTGTCATTATTATATCATTAACATCACAATTTTACTTCACTGTTGCAGATTGCTGATATGTTATTAACAGTCAATCAGTACAATTTAGTTTTAGCCTCATTATGTACGAATCTAACATTAAACGAACGAAATTCACAACTTTTAATTGCAAACAAAGGTTTGAAACCTTTTGTTCAGTTAGCTATTGATACAACAGACTTGATGTATTTTAAAATCCTTCACAATATGTCTAGTCATGAGTCTTTAAAACCTCAATTTGTAGTATGTATTATCATTACTATTAATGTTAAAAAGAATTCTTAGAAAAAAGGAAAAAATAACAGCTAATTTGTATATACAAAATATTTAAATACACAAACATCTTTCGAATTCATATATTTGAAATTGGTATGTAATAATTTTTTTTTTTTTGTTCTTATGTAACAAATAAGTATTTTCTTTTATACCTAAGAAGAAGACTATGTATAATTTGGTTAAAATCATTTCTCATAAATTTTCATAAACCAAATACAAATAATTTTCTATAAAGAGTCCTTATCCCCATAAAATAATATGCTATTTGACCCATATATCGTACAAATATTTATTTTAATTTTAAATAGGCGTTTACATTAGTTTGCCATTAATTTGAGCTAATCGCAAACCTTATGTGATTTAATTTTAGATAATTGCTAGTAATTCAGGTTTAATAACTTAAAAATTGTTAATTATTGAGTGAAAACAATCAAATATTTGATAAATAACAATTTAAACAAGTATTTTATTGTGTAATTTTTTTTCATAATATCAGTGCCATTTGTTAATTTCGGTACCAAAAATATAATAAATAAAGTAGAACTAATTGTTTTCGATGAAGTGATTAGTCCAGAAGTTCATGGTTATTTGAAAATGTTTGTATTCCAAATACATCTTAATAAAATATTTGTTATTGTTTTTCTTAAACTAGACTACAATATTGTAAATATTTTAATTTTTAATAAATATTCTAGGAACTTATTGGTCACTTCGCTCATTTAGTTACTGTCATAAAAGATATTGAATGCGTTATTGAATGTGTTGGTATTATTGCTAATGTAAATATCCCAGAAGTGGATTTTAAAGAACTTCTGGAATCTAATAATTTGATTTCTTGGATGGTGCAATTCGTAAATGACGGTATAGTATTTTTCGGACTTTTGTTTATGCTCAGAGATAATTTGTAGTTAATTAGTTCACTCTGTTTTACTATCAAAACGTTAAATATATAAAATAATTTCGTTTTTATCAGACATGAAATATGTTTCTACAAATAGACGTAAAATGATAGAGTAATGTTGGACATATTTTCTCTTTTATTGCCAACGTAATTAACATTGGAATTTTTATATTTATTATGTGTTTAGCGTGCAAACCAGATCAAACCATGACTGATGCAAGACTATTAATAGAAGTTATAAAACTCTTAGGAACCGTGTCAAAGGACGAGAATTGTGGTGAATTGCTATATGAACATGGTACAATACAACAAGTCATAAATTTATTAAAAAGTAAGATTTAATTCATGATTTTATAACGAACAAATAATTGTTAAAAATGATTAATAGTAATCCAGTTGATCTACATAGAAAATGTCACCTATAGATGTAATATTACAAGATATGTACGTTTGTTGTATACTACTGTGGTGGTTCATATGTGAAAAAAAAATTTGAACTCTACATTAATTTTTTTTCAATGACGTCATATTGAACTTTTTATATTATTTTTTATTTAACTGTCATAAGATAATTTAAAAATTGCATGTATTTTAAAATTAAAATTAATTAAAAATTTGTACAGTCCTTGTTAAGTTTGTTAATGAATATAAACAACATGTTATAAATTATTACTTAAAAAAAGAATCATTTGTTTATTTTAATTTAATAAATTTAAATAAATACTATAGTGTTTATGAATTATATAATTATGTGTTTATATTTTATAAAATTATAAAATGTTTAATGAGATTAAATATTTATCAATTGTATCTTATAAGTCAGTTTTATGTTAAAAATGTTCAGTGTTTACCGTCACTAGATTTATCAAATAATTACCAATTACTAAGAAAATAAAGAAAAGAAATAAAGCAGATATTTGTTCGTATCTTTAAAAAGATTTTAAAGACAATGATTGTTGAATTTAATAAAAGTGGAATCCTCATCATAAACTTAGTTGTAGTAATAATTGTTACAGTAATTAATTGGAAGAGACTTATGTTTCTGTATGCATTAAGGAACATTATTAACTGATTTTTGATATGATTGGTTTTGGCACTAAATTAGTTTTTAATTTTTCAGATCAAAGAGGTGATGACGAATTAGCAATACAAATTATGTACCTCCTTTATCAACTTATGTGTCATCCAATTACAGGAGATTATATAATACAGAATACAGGTATAATATTAGTAAAACGTATGATTCACTTTTTTGTAGTTTAATTAATGGAGTGAAAATCGCTAATTAAGATGATGCAAACTAGCTGTCTAATTAATACACGCTGACGTTTTTATGCACATATTTATAATTCATTTTATTGTATGATTTTGTATAAAATTAAAAATGTAATTTATGATAAATGTATTATGGTAATATTAAGGTAAATGTTCAGTATTGTGTTGTAAATACCCCAACTCACAGTTCAACACATGCGAGTTCAAGTCGTCAATTTTCTTTTTACCTTTGTCTGGAAATTAATTAAATTGTGTGTGTGTGTGTGTGTGTGTGTGTGTATGTGTACCTATATTGCGTACAAAAAGAAATATAATAAATCAACCTTCTTATGTCAATACAATTCGTAAAGTTAGGATATATATTTATGCACATAAAATATTAATAATTTAATAAATTAAATACAATTTGAATTTGTATAATACGTGATTTATTTTGTTTATTATATAAGAATGTAATATTTTGTGTCAATAGAATTGCATTCATTAACTAAGGTTGATTCTGTATACTTTTTTATATTTTATCATTTTGAATACTAGTTACATACAATTTCGTTAAATTATATGTGCATAATATTATCCATAAGTTTAATATCAGTTCCCACGCAGTAAAACGTAAAAATTATTATAAACGACCAATTTATGATCAAATAAAATATCTGTACGACAAAATTAAATTGAGTATTAATTGTTTTTGTGTACCGAAAACGTTAAAAATAGCTTTAGAATAGAAAAATAAGTAAATGTTAGGAAAACGCATACAAATTATCTCTTACTTTATCAAATTAAGCATGTACAGTCCAATTGAAAACTTGAAAAGTTCTAAACATCACACAACTCTAACAGCAATATAATAATGTAATAATTTTTATCTATTTTCAGAATGTCCGATTTATATAATTGGTTTGATGCATGATCCAAATATACGTGTTCGTAAAATGAGTAATTATTGTCTCGATATTATTAAGGTATGTTTTACATTATAACTGTGTATATTATTTAGAAAAGTTAAATGTATTTCGAATCTTAACATACACCAATAATAAATAGAAAAACTTATATTCAAAGTGGTACGATTATTCCATATGATTCTGACCATCTATTTTCACAAAAATTTGCTTATTTTAATTCTATTTTATATAGACTCGAACGTGTTCCTTAAACAAATCTAATTATAATAATGAATTGAGTATAATTTGTGATATAGGAATTAAAATAATTTTGATATAAATACTACAAAGAAAATTCACAATAAAATTAAATTAAAACTACGAAATCAAAATAATATTCTACCTAGTAATGCAATTAATTATTGTCCAATGAACTATAACTTTTTATCAGGTGAATTTGCTAATATTTTGAATAGAAATAACATTAATTTAAAAATAGCTTTTAAAACTAATAGTAATTCAATTCAAACCATTAATAATAAAATTAAAAATGTACAAATAAAAAATCCAACAATTATAATAATTATGGCGTTTATAAATTTATCTATAGTTGTAATAAATTTTACATTGGAAAAACTAGTAGAAATTTTAAAATTTGATATAAAGAACATATTTCAGAAATAAAATTTAAAAAATTTCTCCTAATTCTAATTTTGCTAAACATGTCTTAGAATGTGGTCATAGTATACATTTCGATATAGAAAAGATTTGAATATATTACACGATCAAAAAATAAACATATAAATTCTTTATTGGAAGAATTAATCATTTATAATGAAGTTAAACGTAATGGTTTTAGTAATATTTTAAATATACAAGCAGATTTTAAAAATAATAACATTTATCAATACATATTAGACAACGATACATAATTTTCTACTAGATGTTTTAATATAATCTATGTTATTATGTTCACCGGATTGTTTCTTATTATTTATCATATATTCTATGTATTTTGTTCATGTGTTTCTTATTTATTTTATATACCTTTTTGTTTTTTAATATTCATTGTAACCTGATGATTACTTACAATCGAAACTAGTTGTTACTATCATAAAATTTATCAAATACTCTTGGCATTTTGTTCTTTATATATATATATATATATATATATATTGTATATTATTTTTAAATAGAAAAGTTTTTTGCACCTGTCTTCGAGTTTAATGTATACAATAATGATGTAGTGAAAAGCGACGCTCTTCATATTCTTCCCTTATTCTAAAACGTCATATTTTATCAATATTTTTATTTCCATGGTATTCCATATTTCTTTTGTTTTAATTTTACAGTTCTCCAATAATCGATTCTTTAATACATTTATTCCTCTTTGAAGGCTTCATTACTTATTAGTTGTTATAATTCAATTTTTTCTTTTTTTTGTGTATTATTTAATGTAATTTATTTTATATTTTGCTTTTTGTTCTATTATATTCTATACATTTTTAAAATTATTTTAACTTCTTATGTAATTATAGTTCTTATTATAACAGTTTAGGTACAATATTTGTAAAAGAAATTAACTTTTATAAAAAGTAAAAGAAAAAGTTTGAATTAACTTTACTAATTTTGTTTGTAATATGGAAAATCAATTTTTAATATAATCGTTTTTTAATTTTATATATATATATATATATATATATATATATATATATATATATTGGTTATTGGATATTACATACAATACAATACAGTACAATTATAGGTTAATTTTATCAAGAATTAAATTATTTTTATTGATTTGGTGTTATTTTCGATTTTCACTTTTATTCTAAAAATCTAAATGAAACTTGTTTAGTGTTGTTATTATAGTTTATTGACATATAACAGTAATCATCCAAATTATACTACATTAAATATTTATTTTTATGATGATATTGACTTTAATCAAAGTTTAATATTAAACTTAAATCTTCATTATACATCATATTGTGGCGCATTAGATTAAAAACATTTTGTACGGAAGCAATGTTAATACTTTTGAATAATGCTTTCTTGCGGACGTACAAGATACGATTTGATTTTTTTTTTCAATATAAATTTCTGTCTGAATTAAAAAATTCACACCATTTTGTAGATACTATTTTGAATTGTATTATGTAATAAATAATAAATTGGTGTGTTGTGAAAAAAAGATAATCTACGATACTTACGATAATATATTAAATCAAATTATTTATTTTATGTCTTCGTATTTTATTGAGTACTTAAATGTAAAGATGCAATTATATACCTATGTTGCTTTCTTTAACACATGCTGTTTAATTGAAATACAAAAAATAAAAATTTTAATATTATTATGTTTGTATCATAATCCGAGTGTGTTTGAAATTAAATTTCAGGAATTTGATGAGACGTGGACCAAAAAAATAAGAGCGGCGAAATTCTGTTGGTTTAACGCCTATTGGTTAAATATGATGAAAGGCGAATGCGATGTGCCGAGTACAAAGCCAAAATATGAATCCGGCAATGAAGTCAATCTGTATAATTATGCGCATCAAGCAATACTGATGCCTGAAGATGGTAAACGTTTTACATCCCATTATAATATTGTATAGTGTCGGTATAATAATACGTTTCAATGTGTGTTGTAGATTTCATGTTTGACAAAGACGATAATATCGAAATTTTATCGATAAAACCGCAAAACAATAGTAGTCGTCCGGAGAGCAGAAATCTAGAAGATCGGTTCGTGTCTATACTTGTCATTATAAATATTATTATATACCTGTCGTTAATATTTTTATCCATCCAATTGATAAACACTAATGCTGTGTTTTTGTTGATTTTCATCAATAGGTTTGACTATGAAATGGACTCGTTCAGTGAAGATCAGTGTAACGTTGATAATTACGATGAAGATATGACTAATGTGGGCGGACACTTGATGCAAAAATTCACAAACAATATTATTCATTTTACAGATTGATCATTTTCCTTCTGTTCTCCTGCGTCACCACATTCACACACACACACACACACACACACACACACACACATACTGCATTTTTACTCGTAGTACTTAACAGATAAAACTGTAACGCTTAATTAATTCGAAATAGAAAATTATTAATGTGTAATTGGTAAACTTTTCGCACATTCCAATTTAACATTAAACATACTTTAAGGACACTTTTATTTATATTAATTAATTAATTTGTTTAGTTGTGATATTATAAGATGTACATTTTACCTGTAGTATCATCACTATATATTTAGTAACGAGTTTGAAATATTCTTTAAAAAAAATAATAATAATAATAATGATCTTCGATTTAATTCCCCGTTTTCTTTTAACATGGCAGCAAGAAACCAAAGAAAATTACTATTTGTTTTATTTCTTAAATTTTTATTATTATTATTTTTCAATGTTATTTAAGTTTAAATATTTTGTGATAATATACATTCCTAAAATCGTTAACAGTATTCCAATAGCTAACTAATATTATGTTTATCTATGTTTAATTTGTTTTTGTAATTTCTATTTTACTTATGATTTACATACCTACTAAATTACTATAATGTGATAGGTATGTGAATTAATTGTTATTCTTATATATTGCTGTGTAATAAGTAATTCAGTTAATTAAAATTGCTGTTTTGACGAAACGAATATTATTATTTTTTATCGTCAGAATTGTGAAGTGTAAATATAATTCTGCAGATGTCAGAAGTTATACACATTATTATAGAACACAAGTTTGCTGAACTACCCGGCTTTGTCCGTGCGCAGTTTTGAACGAAGATGTAATTTTATTTATGAAAAAAAAAATCGTAAAATTATTGAAATGCCTCGCCGAAAACCCACCTAACATTTAAGTAAAATACATCCCATCCCCTTTCCTCCTCAGATAAATCTGAAAAATCGGAGTCGAAAAAATTTCTATCCCCTCCCCCAGAACAAATACCTAATTACGTCACTGACGGAGTCAAACCCGAAAATTAACATTTTAAATTATATATAATAGGTACGCGTGCAAAGGTTTTTCTTAAAATATACATAATTTCATGAGTTTCCCGCGCTCCCATACTCAGTAACAGGAAGCCACAAACAAATAAAAACGCAATATACAAAGTACCTATCAATAAACTCTCGCGGTCGATACGTATAATACGAGTACAGAGCCGTAACTAGGGTAGGCGAGCGAGGCTGGGAGGGGGCGTAAAAATATTAAGGGATTAACTTAAGAAAAAATATTATTGACAATACAATATTTAACCGTAGACATAATAGAATGGACTGAGCTTAGAAAGAGAAACGTGATGTCAAGATAGAAGTGAGATGGCGATACATTTGTGGGCTATCATTAATCAGTTTATGAAACGGAAAATGAACAAATTTTGTGCATTGCATAATGGATATTACTATTTTAATAATTTTACTTAGTGTTTGCTGGTCAGTTGCTATACACTAATATTGAGAATTATAATATACGTACTTGTAGCTAAAAACGTTATTTCTTGCTTTGCTCGAAACTTAATTACAAATTTTCAGATTTTTCCGAATTTTATTAAAAGTTGCGAGTGTCAAATCCTCCCCCGCCGCCCCACCCAGGGGGCGCATTTCTAGAGTTCTGCCTCAGGATAAAAAATGGCTCGGTACGGCTCTGTACGAGTATAATATTATATTCGTGTACGGTTTAACGATTATCTAGTATTGTTTTAAACTACTCGTTTACGTTTATGAAAACACGTATTTAATAATATACCGAGTGAGCAATATTTAAAAAAGAAAATTGACATTTTCGTCCCCCCCCCCCACAATCTAATTTGTCTATACACATATTTTATAGAATTACCGGGCGAAAAAAACCACATTAAAACGATTTTCGAGCGTGTAATTGCGTATTTCTTCATTTTCATATGCGCATATTTTAACGAAAATTTTCGGCCATTAACATCCGAGCTGTATAGGTATAGTTATGACTTTATGAGATGTACGTGATATAAAACGCAATTAAGATAAATCCCACCGTTGTGGTAAACCGGGCCATCTACCGATTAAAATTAAATAGGTGTACCTACGCGCTTTGCGATGCCTGTATTATATAATATTATAGTGTGCGCGGTATTACATTCTAAATCGTGCGGTAGTAGTAGATCACATATTGCATGACAATAATAAGAATTTAATTTAGAATCAATTTTTTTAGATTCGAGTTTAAAATTTTTTTTTAGACATTTAATATTTTCAATTGTTTCGTTGTTATACGTAATATGTACGTCTTTGGCGGGGCAATTCGTTTTCAACGCGCGCATCGGACAAATAAAAACGATTTATTTAGAAGAGCTTGTTACATACCTATATACTCGCAATAAAATCGCGTCAAATTTATCACGTAAAAATAATAATAAATATTATTTTAAATATTAGTGTTTTAAAGGCTGAGTTTGTGGCAAAAAGTGTTTTACACTAGCCGCCAGTGGCGTATTTGAGGGGGGGGGGCGATAGGGGCAATCGCCCCCCTGAGAGATTTAAAAAAATTATATTATTTTATATTATAATATTGGCTGAGATCAAAAATGGGGCAAGATCGCGTAACGGGTTTGGCATTGCTTAATATTCACCATACTACAACATTAAATGTAGATGATGTAATTGATACATTTGCTAATAGTAAAAAAAGAAATATAGACTTAGTTTTGTAAATTAAATAAATAAAATGTGTTTTGTTCAATAATTATATTCCTACATATAATTTTTTTTATTGGTGGGAAGGGGGGAGTTTTTTTACCATCGCCCCCCTGAGGTGAAGTCTCAAATACGCCACTGCTAGCCGCGATGTTACGAATTCAAAAGCGTTGCGAATTTCACACACCTATATAGGCGTATTTATTTACAAAGTTACAATATAAAGTGTGTACCTGGCTGAAGTTGGCCCTCGGGGTGTAATTGGCCGTCAAAGACCGCGCGATTGGTCTAAAACGTTTCGCTTTATGTTTTAAAAGTTTTCAAACATTTGTTTTTTTTTTTTTTTTTTTTTACGATACCTCGCAGGATTTACATAATAATGTCCGGACTGCCGCGAATAAGATGAAAAAAAAAAATATATATAACGGTTTTCGCCTCGCCAAGAAATGTACCTGTATAATATAATATTATAATTAATGGATATTAATTGGATTTTAACGTGTACGCGCGACCACCACCATCAGTCGGCATCTCGGCTCGCGTTGAAATATTGTCAAATCCGGACAGGCGAGCGCGCGCGCGCGTTTCAGAATTATTATACTGCTGCCAGCCTTCGAGTT
Organism: Slavum lentiscoides; assembly: GCA_032441835.1. NCBI lineage: Eukaryota > Metazoa > Arthropoda > Insecta > Hemiptera > Aphididae > Slavum > Slavum lentiscoides. Next base: position 5,743,444 of record CM063711.1, on the reverse strand, counting down.
TACCGCGTGCAATGGAAACGATTTAAGTTTTAACGAAAGTTATTAAAACTTTTCGAGCCTTTGGTCGAGTCGGCCACGTACTGCTGCACCGTTCGTTATAGTGCCAATATATCGGTGTCCGGATATTTAGTATTATATATATATATAAATCGTATTATAATTAGGTAAAATTCCTGCCGGTGAAATCGAAGAGCCTTTATTATTTCTCGGTTTTACATGAAATACACGTTTATTCGATTCGATTTAAAATTATCGATATTTGTTTTATATTATATACATAATTGGTAAGATTCTCGAAGAAATATAATACGAGTAATTTGGATTTTATTATTATTATTATTATTTTTTTTTTTCGAAAGAATTTTAATATTTATTTAAATGTGTTAGGTTAGGTTAGGTTAACGTGTAAAAATCTGTGTACGTCGGTTTAAACTGGTTACTCAGACGGAGATTTTTCTGTATTGTTATTATTTTTAAAACAATAATTATGTATTTAATCATTATACGAGGTATAGGCAGGTGCATAAGACGATTCTGAGCGACGCTAAATACGCTATTATTATTATTAAACAATTTGATTACGAAAAATTCGTCGTGGTTTTTCAAAATTCTGATTTCACATACATAACAAAAGTTATGACAAACCTGTTTTGAAATATCGTTAAACTGTTATAATATGTCCAAAACGAATATTCGGAATATTTCGACCGTATTTTTCCGTTGTTTTTTAGTACGTTTACGGAAACTACTGGGATGATCAAAAAAACGTGTCATTTAAAGTACGCACTAATTAGATCCAGTTTTTTTTTCATAAATAAAATTAAAAAAAAAAAATGTAGCAAGCCGTGGGTGCTGTGGATGTCAAAACCGATATTTAATTGTAAATAATAATAATAATAATAATAATAATAATAATAATGATTTCCTTTGGTAAGTAAAAACGTGTACACAAATATTTCCAGAATTTATGATTTCGAAATGCTGACGGTCAAACTCGGAGTGATGTGTTAATTCAATACCTTTTTTCCCCCTAATGAAATATAATTATTCCTTTTTTTTCGCTTACATTGAATTCTAAATGTACATATTTTGTAGCATTTTGTAATATTTTTCAAAGCATATTTTGAGCCGTTGAGGGTTTTTTTTTGTGCGTATATAAATTCGTTTCCTAATGACTTGCTAATTTTGCTCGTCTCATCATGTCGTTTATCCCTTCACAACTCGTGAACATATTGGATCGGAGTAAATAACCGAACACAGAAGGTTTAACACAACAAATATCGTGCGTATTATTTTCAGAAGTTAGGGCACTACGTTATTATGTGATTTTACCTTTTTTCACAGATTATAAACTTCTCAGGAACCGTCAGATCGATATAATTTTCGTTTCGGTAACAACTTTCTTCCTTTTTTTTTTTTTCATTTGTATTTGTGCAGTAAAATTATAAACGTAAAGGTGTGAAAGTACGTGACTATAGCGTTTCATTAAGAAAAATTAGAAGAGGGCGCTGAAATATTACAAAAAAAAAAAGTTGTACTCCGTTCCCACTCAATTCAAGCACTGCTCATAAATCGTCTGGAGCAGATTTTTCAATGTAAAAATGAGCGACCCATAAAATATTTTTAAACGAATATTATAAATAGCCAAGTCACAGTAAGTGCTCAACGGGTAAGTACCTACGTGTTATTATAATGTACTCTGCTTATGTCTGCAACGTCTAAATATATAACTCCAAGTAATTCTATATACGAGCGCAAAGTTTTCGTTGAAAAAGTACTATTATTAGTATTACTATACGTCCATACACTTATTATACCTACCTCGGAACAATATTATTAATGGACATTGTTAACATACTCTATTAAAACTAAAAGCAAAATATATTCCATCAAAAATACAATGTGTGCATTATACGTATGTTACGCGTAAAGCGAATTATTAATCGAGTTAACTCTATCGACTGGCCTCCTGTCCGGGAAAAATATAGGCCCTTTGACACAATGAACCTGGGCGAACCCTTTTTAAAACCACATACCGCATAATAATTATGACCATGTAACCGCAATACCATCACCCCGTATAATATATACTGCTCAGCTGCAGCGTACACGTCCCGCGCACGCCTATATGAAATATATTACCTATATAGCAATTAATAAATATTTAATTACCTATCCTTTGACGCCGGGGTTTATTATTATTTTATTTCTTTTTTCTTTTTAAATTTCATTACTTTTTTGTGATAATATTCGATATAACTGACGAAAAAAAAAAAATGCTTTTTTCGGATAGTATAATAAAAATGTTTAGCCTAACCAACGACGGTCGAAAATTAGTTAAAAAAAAAAAAAACTAAAAATAAAATCCGTCAAAAAACGATTTCGTTCGCGAATTCATTCGGTTTCGATCGCGTATCGAATCCATTGACGACATTTACAATATTGTAAGCTGCAGAACCCTCACAATCAGCTAAAGCGTTTGTACGAGAAATGAATATTCATCGTGCGTTTGCCAAACGTTGAAACTATTTTGAAAATACGTTTCGAATCCGGCAGTTTTTATAGTATTTCAGTTTTGAACTTTAATCCGTTTCGTAATTCACGAGAATAATATTGACATTATGATGTAAAACACGATATTACATTTACCAGCTGTATATAAATATATTATAATATTCGTTTCCGTCGGTGTTCATTTGATAATTATTAACACTTATTTTATTCGATTTGATTGAAAATAAAAAAATTAATTGAAATAATATTTTTAAGTGTCGAAATGAAGTGAATTGAAAGAAAGTCGGGGACATTTTAAAATGCTATACCTTATAGTATATTTTAGTTGAGTGTTATAAATAGGCACATTATTGAGTGCGTATTACAGAAGGAAATATTTCAGTAAAGGTATTTTGGAAAATATTGCAGTCGATTCCAAGTGTTATTATATTTTCGCTTTACCAGGCCTGCACGGCTGCACTGCAGTGGTAGTGTGGCATATCTGTTAAACTAGAACAATTTGGTGACGAATAAACGGCAATAAACGAATTAGGATATTTTATTTTTTATTTAGATATAATTTAATGCGAAATTTTTTTAAGTATCGTTGGAATATATCATTTTTTTTTTCATAAAAACCCCATAAACATATGTAAATAAATAAGAATGTATTGAAAAGAATAAAACAACAACAACATTATTATTATTCAATTACATCAAAATAAAATTAAACATAAAATATATATACATATATATAAATATCAGTGGCATAGCCAATGGGGTCGAGGGGAGCTGTAGTTCTCTCCAAAAATGTCAGGAAAATTTAAAATGCTTTTTGTGTTCTGTAAACGTATCATTACATAACCATGTATATTATATTATTATTTTTGGGGAGAACTACACCTACCTCAGCAGTAGTTATATACGTATATACACTCGTATATTATATACATGAAATTTGGATCGTTGCAATAATCTACAATAATGTTAGTTTAGAGATTTTAATTTTTTGTTTTTTTTCTTTATTGGTTGTTAACAACATTTTACTACGAATTCTAGTAAAAGCAAAAAAAAAAAGATGTCCAAAGACCGAAACCATAAAAAAAGTAGCAACGGCATCAGCGTACCGGACTGTATAAACAAATTATTATCAGCCCCTTGCAATCACCCAAAGCATAATCGTGGCCACGCCATTTGTGAATATAGTGTGTAGTGATAGTCGACGTTTGCAAGCATCTTTTACCGTGCAAGGACAAAATTCCAGACGTTTTTCGGACCAATAAATAAAAACACGTGAATTCGATATGCCGGGAAGTGCTGATGATGACGAAGCGTGAAATGTTATTACACGTATTTAAAAAGAAAGCGTAAGTGTAAGGAGATTAAAAAACGTATATTTATGTATATAAGAAAAAAACGATAAATACTCACCTACGGATTATTATTAATGGTTTTCTTTTTCTCTCTCATAAATATATGCTCCTCCGGAAAACCTGCGGCTCCTACGTTGTCATCGTTACGCGCCGTCGAAACGTGCCTATTACTCGGATTTCAAAACAGATTTAATGAACTCCGCGAACAACGACGGCGGAGAATACAACGTTTTATTCGTTTTCACGGATTATTTGACGCTATTAATAACGCTGTTAATAATGCATAGGATAGGCGAACGAGCAGAACGTTATAGATATTTATGTGGATTGGCGGGTCGGTGATTGAGGGGCGGTAAATTATGAATTTCCTGTAGGCGGAAAACCGTCGAGTGTGCGTACGCCATTGTAGTAAACCGATATAATAATATGTGTTTATCGGCGTAAAGAAACCGTTGAATATAATATTATTATAATATTTCAACGGTATTTACGGGCGCGAGCTTTAAAATTTATTTTTCGTATCCGATCCCACGGACACGTTATTGTATAAATACGACATCACCCTAATACTGGAAATGTCCAAAAAAGAAAAAATAAACGTAAAAGACACGAGATTTCGTTGTGTCATCGACATTCATTTATATGGTATTGCAGGGTACGCGGAACGTAAAATAAATTCGAATACTTATATTATAGTTCTTACACTCATAGCACAGGGAGTTCAGTGGTAAACCACCAAGACTCCCAAAAGGAGTCCTGGGAGTTTTCTCATAAGCTCCTTATGTCCGCGGTTTAATCCTCTCTTTAGGAGTAATTCAGGAATTAGAACTAAAATCCTGACATCGTTTTGTAGGACTCCTAATATAGAATTATTTTTAAAAGTTCTGAATATACTTCTTAGGACTCCTAAATTGGGATTCCTGTATAGGAGACTACTGGGACACTGCTGGTTTATTCCTGGGACTCCCTGTGCTATGAGGGAAGTGGGCTCACATTATGGGACGACGTCTTCCCTCCCTCCCCCACGGGATTTTATGCGTACCCAAATATATTTTATAATATCATACAAAAGCTGTGGTCTGTGGAAAATGGGAGTTTTCCAGATGACCTGGTGTTAAATATATTTTTTTTTTTTTTTGTAAAACAGCTCGCTTTGTTTGTTTTATATATATATATTTAGATATTTTATATCAATAGAGATATACTTAAAGAATTTAACAATTATTTTGTTTTAAAAACTAACGAGGAGGAAAATCTTTGAAGTAGAATATTGCTATTGAAGAAAAAAAGAAACATTTTTTTTTTTTTTTTTTGCTAAGTGTGTGGTGGGTGGCCTGGATAAACAACAGTCTCCCGACCGGGATTTAGTTCCCACTCCGCCCCTGATATCGTATAGTGTTTCAATCAATAAAATTCAGTAAAGGCTGAAGAATTATTATGACGAGTCGAGAACACAGTGTGTTAAATTATTCCGTTATTTTCGTATACGAGGAAAAATCGACGCCGCTATTGCTGTTCGCCGATTTAGCGTTGTTAAAATATTTTAATGTAATATTAATTGTCGGCACATATCGTTTTGTAACTGAAATCAACCCTACGTGTATTAGTTTCAATAATATTATTTCCACTGTACGCAGTCTTTCCACATTATTATCAGTGGCGTAACTAAGAGGGATCACCGATCGCATCCGGGCCCGTGCGCTTACCTGAAGTAAAACAACGTACTAATTATTAAACAACCATTACATTTTTTTCAATAATTCAAAAACGTACTTGAATTTAATTTTGATTTTATGAAACTGTTGTCTACAATTAATTATATAATTATACGTTGTACGGTAAAATGAGTAAAACCTATGAGTGGAGCGCAAAAACGTTAATGGAACGAAAATCGAAAGATGGCGAATTTCCAAAATTACACAGCGATTTCACAAAACCAATTGAATGTACGTCAGAAAATTCTATTGTAAGTACAATTCGCACTTAATACACCACGTGGCAACTCGAAAAAATAATTTTTTTGTTTTGTTTCTTTGAAAATTTCGCTCCCGGGCCCAAATTTTGAAGTTACGCCACTGGATATTATATTGAAATAAATAAACACTTGCTCTTCTCGGAACACCGATTATATATACCGCGTAAAAAAAAAAAAAAATAGAAGGGAAAAAAATACGTTTATGAGTCTTAACACTTTTATCGGAAAACTTCTCACGGGTTCTCCGAACGCAATCCAGTCTATAATTCATTTGCCAACACAATGTCTTTATATTACGTATAATAATAATAAAAAAAAATCTGTAGTCAAACTTAAGGATTCGGGGCGATTGAAATGTCAGTTTGTTAATATTTAATATGACGAAACAGTATTTATATATCTATTTTTTTTTTTTTTAAATTAATAATCATCTCGAAATAGTATATTGGAGTCGTATAAGAATTTACAGTATTGAGAGTCAACGATTTGTACGAAATTAGAGTGTGTCTTGTATAATGACACAAGAGTCGTCGAGTCATGGATATCGAGCGGGAAAAAAGGGGAACAAAATTATTTCCCCTACTTTTTCGACAGCCAATTACTATACGCGTTTACGATAATAATAATAATAATATAACGATTATACGTTATATTGAAACGGCGTCTAAAGTTTTTGTTCGCTTTTATAAATCTAGGACACTTAGTTAGCGAATGTACAAACAATACCGATCGATATTATTTGTGAGGTTTTCTTTTTGTTTTTTGTCTTTTTTTTTTTTTTTCGTGAAAACGAAATTCGAAACCGTCCACTATAATAACACGTATATATATATATATATATATATATATATATATGTGTGTGTGTAACACTTTTATTTTTTAGCTATAAACGTTTCGACAACTTTGACTACGGACATTTTTATTGAAATAGCACGAAACGAGTAAAACCCGTTTAATAGTATACTCAGAATTGTAAAAAAAAAAAAGAATACTTTTATTTTATATTCAGTTTTGAATAAACAGATAAAAAGTTATTCCGGAATATTTGAATATTATTCAAATAATGTAATCATAAAAAAAAAAAAATACGTTCCGCTCTAAAAAGAAAGTATAGGCAATGTAGGTTTTCGTATAAAATATGTCGTTGCTGCAAATTTATTTATTTTAATTTACCGTCATATTATATTGTTAATATACGATTTTCTTTTTTACAGAAAAATAAAATAGGTACGCCAGTATAAACGACAAAAACGTAAAATAAATAAAAGGCTTTGTGCCCGAGTCATTAAAGTAATATACACGATTGCTAATATATATATATATAAAATGTTTTAACATCGTAATTTGTTCATATTATTAAAATTTTGAATTCTTAAATAGTGGGCGTGCCGAATGTTGCGCGCGTAAAATGTATGCGATACTTAAAAAAAAAAAAAAAAGTGATTTTTTGCGATTTCTGTACCTATATGGTATCTGAGATAATCGCGAAAAATAACGTAAAACTGATATTTTGGTTGAAATTTCGTGTAATGTTTTTGTAATGTTTTTATAAGTTTTGAAAACACTTTTTTTTTTTTTTTAGGATACTAAAGGAAAACTTCCGAATTCTATTACGGCGGTCGTGTGTCAATTATTGTATTTAAATTGGAAATTAATTTCACGCGTATTTCGTTTAAAATTTGTACTCGAATATTCGAAGAGACGAAAATATATTCGAACGGGAATTTAATTGTAATAATATTTTACTCCGACTGTATACAATATAGAGGAGTACGTGGAAAATGTCGAAACTCGAAAATGCTTTAATTATACGAATTTGTTATTATTTATACGAAAAATGTGCGCAATTAAGATTTGAATAAAAGTACCATAAAGATTTTAGAACGTGAATAGGTATAATTCGAAACAATTGTACGATGATTTATAACGATTTTTAATGCGCGGTGTATAATATTTCAGTGTATATATTATATATATTATACACATTTAATAAATTTAAATGAGTGTGAAGGAAGTAGGGTGTGACCTAATCTGAGACGAGAAAAAGAACGTATTATTTTCCTGTTGGGTTTTAACTTGTAAAATCACGGTTGTGACGGGATCGTGGAGGAGATATTTCTGTACCACGTGGAATAGTTAGGAGGTAGATTCGTCCGTTTGTTTAGCCACATTCGGGCAACGCCTATTCCTCTTCTGTTTCCATTAGCATCAGAAACTTCTCTACAAACTTCTCTAAGTTCCGATTTGTGGTCCAGTTCCTATGGGCACCGAGCCACTCTGGCATTTCAGGCAACGGAGTTGCCGATTCATTTTTTTGCTAAGTCCACGTCCTCTCTACTCAGTCCTTCATCTTCTATAATAACCTAGACCGATTTCTGTCTAGTGCTGAGAAATCGTTTACTGTTAATTCTTTTTTTTTACTTTAGTTACTATTGTTCGACAAATATACATTTTTTTTATCTAATTTATTTTATTCAATTGTATTGTATTTTAAATATTGTTTTCCTTTTATTCAAACGTATAGTTTTTAATAAACGTGAAATTTCGTATTTATTTCTGTGGTTTTTGTTTTAAAATTTATTTTCAGAACACCGATGCGAGCGATTTTAGTCACGTTTCAAATGCAATACACGTCGCCCAACCCTACTAATAACGTACGCAAAAACGCGAATTCGGTTGATAGAACGCGCGAGGTAATCTCCCAAAACTGTCGAATCGACAATATTTATAATCCTTTACACGTGTGTTTAAATCATTATTATAATATTAATCTACACAGCCCGTGTTTTTCTCACGGGAGACTTTATATTATGCAATTACGTGTTCTCGCGAGTGAGTTCTATTATTAAACACTTTTACGATATATTATACCTAATATTTTCGATCTGTATAACGCCACTAATGTCGTTTATACGTAATTAATAAGCATTGGGTTTCGCGTATATTTAAACACATGACGAGCTCCGAACTCGACGACTGTTTAGAAACTGATGAAATAAAAAGAAAACCGTGCGAAATTTGTAAAATTTTATTCGAACGAAAAAGAAATCCGGGTCACGACGTGTTATGCGATAATTAATAATATAAAATGTATTTAAATAAATATTAGGAAAATAACGTATTTCTTCTTTTTCGCACCGTATTTTAGATCTAAAACCTAGACGAAAATCAAAGTGGACCTGATTAAATTCTAAAAAAAAAAATATTTTAACTCTTTTCTACGTTATTTGATTGAGACCGGGGTAAAAAAGAAAAAGATGTTCGTTATACATTTTTAAACGTTCGTTCCAGTACGCCGGAGAACAGAACAAAAATGTTCAAATACGTTCAATCGAAAATTCACTTCCACACTATTTGTATAACCATTTATCTACAATTAACACACGAACATTTCGAAAATTGTCAATCTGACAGTTTTTTTTTTTTTTTTAGAAAAATCGCGTTTTTTTTATTTCGATATCGGCTCGAGTGAGTGTTACTCGGACAAAATTTGATAGTTTTAAAATTATTTTTCATTGCATTCCGGAAGAAAAAGTTTATTATGATTGACGAATATTGTTAGAACATTTCTCTGAGCTCGTATAACGTTTCGAGCTTTTAATAAATACAAAAATTCCCCGTGCCCGATACGAATATTGTAAGTATCAAGTTTTTTTTTTTTGTTCTAAAGTTTTTCGATTGTTTTCGTTCGAGTTCTGACGTATTTCGATTTTGCGCGTAAAATGCACTGTGACGGGACTTATCATTTATATTTTTTATTTTATTTTATTTAAGTCGCGTACAATACTCAAGAATAATAACACACGCAGTGTTCGTTTTATGATCAGGGCTGTGAATCTAATGCATTTGCATGTTTTTTTTTTTGCTACACCGTGTAAGAGAACGGATTCGGCCAAAATTTGTTTTGTTTATATTTCAAATGCGAAATCTTATTTCGCATATTTTTGCATATTTAACGATTTGGGGCGTATAAATTCAGGTTTTCGTGACTTTTTTTATATATATATATACATATATAATACGCGCAGTATAATTTATAATGTTTGTCGAG